>JAHRHJ020003144.1:0-1200000 GCA_019776745.2 Taxus chinensis
GGGGTTGTAGTGGGTGGGCGGGGGCAGCTCATGGAAAAGAGTAAGTACTGACGGTTCGGTGCGCCTTTGGCGCATGGATGATTATGTACATTACAAATGGTGCGCCAAAGGCTTGGCGCGTGCATGAAGGGTTACACCACATCATGTTACTTGCAATGGAGGTGCGCCCGCACCTTGGATAGCTTTATATACTTGCGCGAATAAGGCTTGTGTTACTAAACCTGGGTGCGCTCCTTTGGCGGCATGGAAACATTATGTATCATGGTAAAGTGTGCACCAAAGGCTTTTAAGGAGGTGTGGGATTTAACACTTTGTAGCTGCAAAAAGGGTGCACTTTGAGGCGGCAGGTTTTAATCATGTAACATGGCGGGTATATGCTTCAAAAGGGGTGGAACTGTTTTTAAGTGTGACAAGACCGCCAGTGCTCCATAGAACTAACTCAAACTCATTGTTTCTCAATCATCTTTTCATTCTTCTTTCCATTTAAAGATAACATGACATAACGGTTTCATTAAAAAGTTTGGCAGACCAAGCGCTTATCAAAATATTCCCTTCCAGCAGATCCGGAAAGAGGGAGGAAAGGAGGAGAAAAGAAGAAAGGAAGACAGGACATCACGGGGGAAACTAGCCTCAAACCAATCTTTTTTTAACCCGGCTATCAAACCACAACGCAGACCAAGAACACAGACCAAGAACAACACTCAAGAACCGAAAGCACGAAATGGAGAAGAGGAGAACCTCTTACCTTAGATGTATAGCAAAAATTGATAGCGGGTCCACAGGTCGCCGAAACGACGAAGCAAGGAGTCTGACAAGTCCCGAGTGATCACGTGCTCGACAAAAAGAATGAAAAGACATTGGGGCGCGCCTGATAATAATAGAAAAACTTGTCATCAATGCGCACTCCCTTTTTGAAATGCGGCATGAAAGTTTCTGTCGACAGAGAAATCGTGCCCTTTGGCGCACCACAAAACTTTTGTTGGAGCGATATTATGTGCGCCCTTTGCGCACGAAAAGTGGAGGCAACAAAGCAAATGTCAAAGAACAATAAGTGCGCACGCGCCTTGGCACCTCCAAATAGACTCACATCCTTTGGAGCACCGAAAGATGTGTTACATGAAAACCATCCAAAACGCGCAAAGGCTTTTGAGGGGGGCGCATCAAAAGCTAGTGTTACAAGGAAAATCCATGCGCCCAGCCAAAAAAAGGCTCAAAAAACTAAGTTCGAAAACTAGTTTCCCGGGAAGGGATTTTTACAATCTTTCGAACTCGCGGATCCCTAAGGGAGGTCGAAACAAATTTTCGTATGGTTTCGGTAAATTGCACTTGTCAATTTTACGGATAACAGCTGGCTCCTTCTGGGGACTCTCCTTAGCGAACTCGGTGGTAGAGAATCCCAGATCACATGTTCCTATCCATTGGGTACGAAGTCAAAAACAATGGGGAACCGGAGGGAGAAACAAAGGACACAAAACTACTGAAAGCAACACAACGGACAAGCAAACACATAACAAACCAAACTGTACAAAGAAAGAGCAAGCTCTACTTCCTAAAGGTCTTAGATGTTTCCCGCTATAGGGAAGTGAGAGTTCAGCTCCACCAGATATTAGATATAGAAACTTATTCTCTTCCAATTTGAGTTGCTTGATTTTGAAGGGCCCTCTCCATAGGGAATCAAATTTTCCCGTGCATGCCCTTTGCTCTCTTCGCTTTGTCGCCATAAGAGGACTAATCTCCCACTTGAAAATTTCTTTCTTTCTCGGCTTGGCCTTCTTGTCAAAAGCCTCTTGACTTGATTCCTGATGTTCAGTGATCCTGTCGACCACTCTTACTCTCTTTCCTTCAATTCCGCAAGATACATGAGTCTCTTTTCCTTGAGAATTCTGGAAGTTTCATCTTCATTGCTCGTGCCAGCGCAGAGCAGGAATTTCAAGCAGAGATAGAAGCTCGGCATCATTGCCCTATAACACTTCAAAGTGAACATGCCGAGAGATCTCTTGTGAGTAAATGCGGGGTCCGCCCACAAGGCATCGTACAAAGACTTTTGCCACATCCGCTGATTTCTCATCTACTAATTTTGTATGATGGTCACCAAGTTCTATTACTGGATTTCTGCCTGACCATTTCCCTGAGGTAAATAATCGCGAGGCAGTTCTAAGTTATCCCATATTCTAGCAAAAACTAATGAACTTCCGTGAGGAGAAGTTTAGAAGGCATTATCAGCAACGATTTTGTTGGAACGCAGAACCTGACAATGCTTTTGCTTTGATAAAACTGCAAACCACCTCAGAAGTGCATGCTTGCTAGGTATGGTTCCACCGCACTTGTGAAGTAATCCGTTGCTGTAGACATAGCTATGTCCCAGCACTCGATTAAGGATTGAGTGGCTCCAATAAAATCAATTCCCCATTGCCTGATTGTTCATTGATAATGACCGGCCTAAGGGGAAGGGCAGCCAACTTGTGCTGCCGACGAATTCTGACAGGGTTCCTTTTGCCCATCCCCGGTAGCACGGCATCTTGAAGAGCTTCGGCCATAGTACCTGGCTCGAATGATCTTTGTGCTGTTCGGAGAAGAAAAAATGGCCTCCACAGGCTGAGTTGAAAACTGTCCAAACAGTTTACTTCTGGGAGCTTGTCAAACATCATCGCAGGACTACACCGTCTATCCCGCGCCTTATAATAAACCTTCATCCCAGATACAGATTAGCTGCTCTGAGCTTTAATTGCGCTTCTCTTTGTGGTTAGGTGCATTGGGATTCGCCATAGTCAGGAAGAAAGGCGATGTTGGAGTACCACTCATCACTAGTTGCAACAAATAAAATCTAGAGGCAATAGATCAGGTTTTTTCCTTAAGATGGCTTTCTCTGTGTCGTTACAAGTCCTCTTTTCCTTTAGGACCTTCTAAATTTTCATTTTCAGCAGCCATTAGCCTGACACAGGCCTTTGCCCCTCACCAGCTTGTAGGTTTAAAAATCTCCAGGGTCATAGTCCTGGACCTTTGTGTGCGATCCAATTCCCTCTCAAGCTTCCTAAACTCTGCTGAGTTAGAATTATTTCACTCTGGTGTCGGGAACCAGCACGACCGATGCGAGTTTCGAATGTAATACCTGAAAAATTCTTCACTGCTCTTTGTGGCAACGGCAAAGGCATGCTTTTCCAATTGATTCATCTTTCCAACTCGTGAGGCTTGAGGGGAGAACTCATGATGCATCGGGGATTTCAATGTCCTTCTGAATTCTTTTGTGCATTAAATAATTGGAGACACAGTATGTTCTGATGCGGTAGCTATAACTGATGAATCTTTTGGAGAAGTCGGGACATACCAGGACCTGTGCATGGGCAACAGAATTTTATTTCTTCAAATGACTTTTCTCTTCCCTTCCTCACTCCATCGGAAAGTTGGTGACCCCTTCATCATGTTTGATATGTGGGCGCGTCTTTCGGCAAAGTCCAGAACTCAAAAGTCCCTAAGAAGTTCCACCTTTCCAAGAAAGAATGACACCATTTGCTTGTAGGCATAAAAAAAAGAGTAAGCTCTAATAGCCTTAACCCTTTCAATATCTTCCTTCATTCCTTCTCTTTGCTAACCACATGCCCTATAACTTCCCTTCCCGTAACCCCAAAAACAGACTTTTTGGGATTTTAGGGAAATTCCATGTTCTCGGCACCGGCTAGTACTTGCTCCCAAGTGATCGAATGATCACTTCGTTGTTTAGAGAACACGGTCAAGTCATTAAATAAACGACCACTGACTATTTCCCCATCATATACCTTTAAATGCGAAGTCCATGGCTCTTTGAAAGTAGCACCAGCATTATCAGGCCAAAAGCATCCTGCTGTAGGAGGCCAAAATGTACCCCAGGGAGTAGTAATGCGTTTTGAATTGATCTTTAGGCGACTATCAATCTATTGTAGCCTGAAAACCATCAAGTCATAGACCACATTTCTGCATCATTACTGCTTGCAGAACTTGCTCCATTATCGGAAGAGGGTATTATCTTTCAGTGAAGCTGATTCAAATTTGAAAGTCTACGCTAGGCGTATCTCGCCGGCTTTCTTGCGCACTGTCACAATATGCGCCCCCCAAGTGCTGTTGATGATAGGAAGATGAGTCTTAGCAATCCAGCATCTTCTGAATTCTACTGCCTGGTGGTGCCCCGAAATCTCTGATTATAGTGCCTTTGGCTTCTGGCGAAAGGCTTTACATCTCTTTTTCATCTTCTTCAATGGCGGTATGTCTGCGAAATCTTTGGCTTGAAGGACTTTTAGATCGGCTGGACCATGCCAACACACACATCCATATATTTCTTCATTCTTCATCAAACTTGACACATTTCCGCTCTCTTCAGGCGTGCAACATTTGCCAATTTTACAAATTGCGGGATGTCCTCAGAACCTATATTGACTGGTTTCTGTTTCTGTGGGATGAAGTCAGGACTATCTCGCCTCTTCTTTTTCACAAAACGGTCTGCCCTGTCACTAGGGCGTTCCAGAGCAACCAGGCCCTTCGGAATTTTATTTCCTTTGAGCTGACTTCCGTCTTTCTCCTCTCCTCTGATTCATAGTTTTGACGTTAGTGATTCATCCCGGCATATAAGGTGGATCCTTCAAAATACAACTACAACATGTTCTGATTTTTCTAGAAAGCACTGATGTGATTATCAATCGTTGAATCCTGCCATGCTGAGAGTTTCTGCACGATTTCGTGGCGGAAAACCACTTAATGGTGTATTTGTTTCGTTTTCAAACCCGGGGTGCGGGAGCATGAGAGATGCCGAAATGGCCAATGAATCGGCATATCATTTTGAGCTCTGTGGAATTGCTCCTATTGAAAAGGCATCAAATTCTTCGATGCTGGCCCAGACTGCGTTAGCGGTAGTGCCTGAGCCTCTCATTTTTTCACTTGGTAAATCCTTCTGACCTGATTTACAACTAGCTTAGGCATCATCACCTTGAACTGTCATATTTTTCATCCTCTTTCCTTTGGCAGCTTGGCATACCGAGGCAACAGAGATTCATACTCACGCTATTGTTAGTGTTGAAAAACTGCAACTTGAAAGAAAGAGGAATTTACCTCCTCTTCGGGAGATCTCAGCACAATTCCGGTGCACACACAACACACGCCACTAGTCGCACAACTGTTGCCATCAAATTGGCAAGGTCCAGATCTCTTAAGATCCCTTTTCTTGACAAAAACGCCCTTTGTACCCATCTCGAGATAGAAGTAGTTCCCCATCCCTTATGATTCAAAAAGGATTGGGCTTTGGGGGTCCTCGATCATAAGCCAAGTACTTCTTTTTGGGCGATTCTGGTTCTAATCTGGCATCCACACCTTTGATGGGTATTTAGCTTTAGCCAGTCCATGTGAATTTCGTTCTCCGCCAACTATCGCTGCAGAACTCCTTCCTAGCAGAATTCTCATAGGTCTGCTGGAATGTCAGTCACCGAGGACTGTCATTTTTACTCTTTTATCTGGGAAAGCCTCAAACGCAAATTGCGCGTCTTTGATTTGACCAAATCAAATGGCATTGCTTGGTTTCCAATGAATACATCTGTCCGCACCGTTTGGTAAGAGGTTGAGGCCAACGCATGGGCGACTTCCCACATGACTTTTCCACGTAAGCTCCGGATCAATTATACCAGTTTGCTCAACTTAATGTCCTTTGATTAGGAGAGAGAGATAGAAAGGTTCTATCTTACCTGAGCAGATGTAGCAACATTTATGCGGGATTCAAGGGGAGGTGGAAATGATTCCTTTTGGGGAAACCTGTTTATACGTAACAGCTTGACTCTGAATATTTTAGTTAATCGTACAAGGCTGTTTGGGATTTGACTGAGGTACGCGGCTTCAGACATTTGGATCTTGGTCTTCTTGAGCGTGATCTTAATATTCAAACGGCGCCAAGGGTTGCTTGGTGAGGGATGAGTCCTTCACTTCGCGATGGTGGAACAGGTTACTGATCTTGATTGTAATATTAGGGGCTGATTTGGGAGGAGAGAGGGCAGAAAAGACTTTTTTGGAAAAGACTTAACTGGGAATTGAGTAGGAAGAGGATTACCTCTTCTAGCAATGGTTGAGGCACTTCTGAGCACGACCTTCTCCTTCTGCACATGGCAAGCAACTTCCTCTTCCTGTTCCCCCTTGGCGAGCTGTAAAAACAAGGCGTAGGATTGTCTGCTCATAGCCCTGAGTACTCTCTTCTTCATCCAGATTATCCTCATCAAATTCCATGTATCCAATAGTAAGTCGCCAGTTGCTCACCGACTATCTTGATCATCTTCGTCTTGAGGTCGAAGATTCTTCATAGTACTGGCTCTTACCTCTTCAATTTCGGCCAAAGCATTGACCCGGAGGGCTTTAAGCGCCAATCGTGGAGGTGTCATTTGGCAGGTATACGGCGGTCCTTTATGAAACATTGTTGGGAACAAACTCCTTCGTGGAACTCCTGGTATGAAGAACTAGGAGCCTGGGCCAACTGTTTTTTTAAGGGGCGAGCAATCATTCGTCCATCTTTTTGGAATGCCCCGGATAGACAAAGTAGCGATGGCGAGGGATCTGAAGATTTGGACTTGATTATTCCTTTCTCAACTCGCCAGTATTAGTCAATTGTCTTCTATCCAAATGTGCAGTAGCCGGAGCGCGTGTCAGGATAGCTACTCTCTCATTGAAGGAGCACGCCACTGACTGTTGATCTCATGGCGTTCACGAAGAACACTTCCTGATTCTCCGGTGTTGGAAGATGTAGTAAGTGACCGTTGTTAATGCAGTGCACCGGTTGACCAATCGCGCTAGTCTCTTTGGCCCCTTTCTTCAGGTGGGGTGATCCGTGATAGCAAATCAATGCCTCTTCTGAATGCTTGTATCTGGCTTCAAAGCTTCCTCCCCGCAAGGTTTGCCCAACTGGTGATAGATGCGCTGGCAATCTGAAACCATTCGGCTGCGGGCCCTTGTAAGAGTTTCTAGAAAAAGGTTAACCGACACATCTTCGTGAGTCACGTCCGAACTACTGCATAACATAATGAAAGCAAATATGTGGGAATCCATGCTATTGATTTCAGGCTCCCGGCGAATTTAGGAAATTCTTTCTGTTTTCCGTGAGGAGCGGCGTGAACTGGATGTGGCAGTGCGAGAGGGACCCATAGCGTTTCCCCTAGGTACCCACAGGTGAAAGAAGGGGGGGTATGTGGGGAGAAAGGGATGATGTGAGGGAAGTGTAGGGGGAATAGAAAGGAGTACATAGAAGGGAGAGTAGTAGGTGGAGGGGGAGCTTCTGAAGTGTGGCGAGTAGGGGGAAACTGATCCCTCTTTTCCCTTGCTGTTTCACACATCACCTCTCTCAGTGCCTTGTTCGGGGGTTGTGGTTCCACCACTGAGCATGCTCAAGGCACTACAGAGGATGTTAGATGCTTCTTGTCAAAGAATTTTTCTTCGTGGAGTGATACACCCCTGGATGACCGCTAGCCGAGCTTACCGCTGAAAAACTGCGCGGTGTTTACGCTGAAATTGTGCCTTTGAAGCAGAATCTAAAGTAGGATCAACTTCTCCATGGGCTCTCCTCGGCGCTTAAAAGGTTTCAACTGCCAGCGTACCTTCCAGATCTGGCGATATTATGATGGCGGCAGATTTAAACTTTATTTTTGGGCATACTTGTTGATTTCCTTGGTTTTTCGGTCAAAACCAGCAGCATGCACTTTTCTAGATATTTAGAAACTATCACTCTTCGAAAAACTGATTGGCGTTATGACAACTAGCAGCGAGGAAGATAAGATGGCCAGGGAGAATAGGGGCAGGCTCCCTTGATTTGCAGATCTGACTCTTTACTTTTCAGATGGGAGGGTTTCAAACTTTTTAGAAAACAGTCAAAAACTCAGATCTAACGGAAAAATGTTACTTTGATAAAAACTCAGCGAACTAAAGATCTGTAACTAGGCCCGATCTAGGATTTCAGAAAAAATTTTCCAATTTCGGGCAGCCTTTTGGCAAATTTTTTTTGGCATTTTCAACAAAAGTTCATATTTGCAAGGTCTGGCGCGATTTCCTTATATTTTTTCTGATTTTATATTATATCACACCACCATAGACTGACAGATCTATTCGATCCCCAGCGGGGAGTCGCCAAACTGTTGGGCTGAAAATCGGTCGCGTGACAGATCTATGGACAGACGAGCCACAGTGTGCAAGGCTTCAACGTGATAATCACCTCATGCCTTTCTAGAAAATCAGAACATTTTGAATGAGTTGTATTTTGAAGGATCCACCTCTACATGCCGTGCATCAATCAACGTCAAAACTATGAATCAGAGGAGAAAGCGGCTATGTCACCAGCTCAAAGGAAATAAAATTCCGAAGGGCCTGGTTTCTCCTGGAACGCCTATTTGACAGGCATGACCCAGGTGTATATTTGTGAAAAAGAAGAGTGGCGAGATAGTCCTGACCTCCCAAATAGACATAAACAGAACCATCAATAGAGGTTCTAATGCACATCCCGCAATTGTAACATTGCAAATGTTGCACGCCTGAAGAGAAAATGCGGAAATGTGTCACAAGTTGCTGAGAAGATATATGGATGTGGTTGGGCATGGTCCTATGCCTATCTAAGTCCTTCAGAAAACCAAAGGATGTGCAGCATGACATATATATAAAGCTCTCTGAAAGAAGATGTCAAAGCCTTTTCGCAGAAGCAAAGGCACTATAAGCTCAACCTCAAGATTTCGGGGCACCATCCAAGGCAGAAATTCAGAAGATGCTGGATGCAGAATCATCTTCCCTATCCTCACAGCACATTGGGTGGCGAATATGTGCCATCGCAAGAAGAACGGCGAGATGAACGCATATGCTTAAGACCTTCGAAATTGAATCAAGCTTCATTGAAAGAAATAACTACCCTCGTCCTATAATGGATCAAGTTAACTGCAAGCAGTAACTGGATCAAAGAAGCAATGTTGTCGTATGCTTGATTGGTTTGATTTCAGGCTACAATCAGATTGATCTCGCCTGAATCTTGATCCCATTCAAAACAGGAACATTCCAAAACGATCCCATGGGTACATATTGTCCTACACAGGAGCCTTTTGTCTGACTAATGCTGGTGCTAACTACTAAAATTATCAACGGGCCATGGACTTCGCATTTAAAGGTATGATGGGGAAAGTCATTGTAGTTTACATTTATGGGATGACTTGAAACCGTGTTCTACAAAATAAAAACGAAAAGTGTCATTGCGATCACTTGGAGCAAGTAACTGTCCAGGATCAGAGAACATGGAATTTCCCTAATCCAAAAAGGTCTAAGTTTTTGGGGTTCAGGAAGGTCAGTTACTAGGGCAATGTGGTTATGTGCAAAAAGGAACGAGGCTAGAGAATTGAAGGATGTTAGGCTCATTTCAGAGCCTTACTCTGGCCTACAAGCAACAAGACAGCATGGTGTTCATTCTTCTATTCGGACTGGTGAACACTTTCTTAGGCGGGTTTGTTCCTGACTTTGCCAAAAGACTCGCCACATATCAAACATGATGAAGGGGCACCCACACTTTCACAGATGGAGTGGGAGGGAAAAAATTCATTTGAAGAAATAAACTTCTGTTGAGGGCCGCACATAGAGAATAAGAACGCACCAATCCTGGTATGATGTCCTGACTTTCTCCAAAGACTTCATCATGTATACTAAAACGCATCAGAACATACTGTGTCCTGCAATCTTAATGCAAAGAATCAGAATACTTGAATCCTCGATTGGCATTCAGAGTTCTCCCCTCAACCTCACGAGTTGAAGATGACTCAATGGAAATGCATGCCTTTGCCGTGTCAAAGCAGTGAAGATTTCAGGTATTACGTCTAAACTCTCATACGGGGGTTTGGGGTGCTGGTTCTGACACCGCAGTGAAAGCAATTCTAACTCAGCAGGAGGTTTAGGAAGCTTGGAGGGAATTGGATCGCACAGTGCCATGTAATATGCCTGGATGTTAAACCTCCACCGCTGGTGAGGGGCAAAGGCCTGTGGTCAGCTAATGGCTGAAAATGAAAATTTGAAGGTCCTAAAGGAAAAGAGACGTACCACAAAGACAAAGTCCCTCTAAGAGGACCTGATTCTCTGGCCTCAGTTTTATTTTGTTGCAACTGGATGAGTGTACTCCGACATCACTTTCTCCTTACCTACGGCGAATGCCCAAGCACCTAACCGCAAAGGAGAAGCGCCTATAAAAAAAAGCTCAGAGCAGCTAAGATGTCATCCTGGGATGACGGTTTATATAAGCGGCGGGTAACGGTGTCCTTCCTGCGATGTGTTGCAAGCCCCAGCAAGTAAAACCTGTTGGAAAGTGTTTCACAACTCAAGCCTGTGGAGGCCATTTTTTCCTTCTTTTCCGTACCAAGCACACAAGATCATTCAAGCCAGGTACTATTGCCGACGCGCTTTCAAGATGCGGCTACCTGGGTGGCAAAGTGTGAACCCTGTCATCAATTTCGTCCGTCAAGCCAAGTTGGCGCCCTTCCCCTTAAGGCCGGTCATTATCAATGAACATCAGCAGGCAATGGGGAATTGATTTTATTGGCGCACCTCAATGCGCTCATCGAGTGCTTGGGACATAGTTGCATAGCTATGTCCTTACAGCAACGGATTACTTCACCAAGTTGGGTGGAACCATACCTGTCAATCATTGCCACTTCTGAGGTGGTTTGCAGTTTTATCAAAAGAAAATATCATTGTCAGGTTTCTGCGTTTCAACAGAAATCGTTGCTGATAATGCTTCTAACTTCTCCGCTGCGGGAAGTTTTAGTTTTTGCTATGAATAGGGATAAACTTTAGCACATGGCCGGGGGGGGTGCGGATTATTACCCTCAGGAATGGTTAGGCATAATTCAAATAAGAACTTGTGACCATCATCCGAAATGAGTAGACTGAGAATCAGCTGATGTGGCACAAGTCTTGTACGATCCTTTGTGGGCGGACCGCATTACTCCCAAGAGATCGCTCGGCATGTCACGCTTTTCAAGTGTATAATGGCACTGATCCGAGCTTCCTATCCTCTGCTGAACTTCCTGCTCTGGCTTGGAACTATCAATTAAAGATTAACTTGCCAGAATTCGCTAGAAAAAGAATCATGTATCTTTCGGACTTGAAGAAAAGAGAGTAAGAGTGGCTACAGGATCCCGAACATCAAAGTCAATTCAAGAGGCTTTTGACATAAGGCCCAAGCCAGAGAATTTTCAAGTGGGAGATCTCATCCTTATGGGACAAGCGAAGAGAGCCAAAGGGCATGCAACGAAAATTTTGATATCCCTATGTAGAGGCCCTTCAAAATCAAGCAACTCATGGATAGAATAGTTCTATCTCGTCGATCTGGATGGGCTGAACTCCCTCTTCCCATAGCGGGCAACTCTCAAGATCGTCAGGAAGTAACTTGCTCTCGGCTTTGTACGTTTGCTTTTTGTTGTGTGTTTGCTTTCGTCGTGTGTTTGCTTTCGGTTATGTTTTGTGTTTCCTTTGTTCTCCCTCCGGTCCCCCCCCGTGTTTTTGACTCCGACCCAATGGATAGGCACATGTGATCTGGGATTCTCTACCCCCGAGTTCGCTCAGGAGTAGTCCCCCCAGAAGGAAGCCAGCTATTATCGCCGTAAAATTGACAAGGGCAGTTTTAACCGATAACCATACCGAAAATTTTGTTTCGATCCCTTGTTAGGGATCCCCCGCGTTTGAAACGTCGTAAAGTCCCTTCCTGGGAAATCTAGTTTTCGAACTTAGTCTTTTTGAGCCTTTTTTGGCTGGGCGCATGGATTTGCCTTGTAACACAAAGCTTTGGTGCACCCCCTTAAAAGCCTTTAGCGCATGGTTTTCCATGTTAACACGTCTTTCGGTGCGCCAAAGGGCGCACATGACTTCATGTCGACAATGCATACGGTGCGCCAAAGGCGCACTCATTCTTCTGTTGTCAAAAACTTCCATGCGCCAAAGGGCGCACACTTTCACCTATCGACAGCAGTTTTCATGCGCCATTTCAAAAGTGGTTGGCGCATTAATGACAAGTTTTTCTATAAATATCCGTGCGTGCCCATGTCATTTTCATTCTTTTGTCAAGCACGTGATTGCTCTGGACTTGTCAGCTCTGCTCTGTCATTATCTCGCCCTGTGGACCCGCTCTTCAGATTTTGACATATATTTAAGGTAAGAGGTTCATCCTCTTTTTCATTGCATGCTTTCATGTTTTGGTCTGTGTTCTGTTGGTGTGTTTTGGTTTGTGTTTGGTCTGTTGGTCTGTGTTTAAAAGAGATATGTTTCAGTCTTTCCCCCTGTGCTTTTCCATCGCGTTTTCTTCTTTTTCTCCTTCTCTCCCTCCCTCTTTCCAGATCTGCTGGAAGGGAGTTGTTTTGAAAGTAGCTTGGTCTGTTAGAAACTTTTCATAGAAACCTTACTTGTCCAGGTGTCTTTTGAGGTAGGAGAAAGAAAAGAATGAAATGATTTGAGTAGTTAGCTTATCTCAAATGGCGCACTGGTGCGCCTTGTAACAATAAAGACAGTCGTGCCCCTCGATGCACCTACCCGCTATGTAACATGCTCAAGACCCGCGCCAAGGGCACACCCTGCCATCCTGCTGTAGTTTCAAGACCTGCGCCCTCGAAGCACGCCCCTTTTACATGCTGCAAGTTTAAATCTCACGCCTCCTTGAAACCTTTGGCGTGCCTTCTTTCCATGCTACATGTTGTTTTCATGCGCCAAAGGGCGCACCCAGCTTTCATGTAACACAAACTTTATTCGCGCAAGTGTAAAGACTACATAGGCGCGGGTGCACCCTCCATTGCACTAACATTATGTTGTGTAAACCCTCCATGCGCCGCGCCATATTCCTTTGGCGCATCATTTGTCCATGTTACACAATCTTCCCATGCGCCAAAGGGCGCACCGAACCCCAATGTAACACGCATTTCCTGTGCGCCCTGCTATAAAATGCAACCTGCTTCATCCATGCGCCATGCGCCTTTGGCGCCAGTATAACCTCTGCAACATTCCTTTTTTGTGCGCCTTATCTATTTGGCCTGCCAGTTGCATTTTTCCTGTGCCCTGAGCCTTTAAACCTCTAACTCCTTCTGCTAGCTTTCCAATGGAAGATCAAATGACTAATTCAACCTTTTTGGATTGGGTCTCTCTTCTTCTTCGTGCAGATCAGCAACTGAGTTCGAAAGAACACATGTCTACGTCAAGCAAGAAACCCACCAAACCAAGAGGAAAGGCTAAGATGACAGAAGAAGAGATGAAATACAAATATCAGAGGGTCAGGATGCCCGAATCACAGGCTGAGTGCAGTATGGATGTCAGAGACTCTGAATTGGGTCACATTGACATGGATGAATTCTGGGTTAGAACTCAGAAGGTCACAAGGAGTCCATGGATGGACAAGTTAATAGGCAGTGCCCTGCACTTCGCCGGAGGAATCCCCGTTAGCGCTGTCAACAACGAATTCATGATGGTGATTGCCCAATGTTACAACAAAGACACAAGATGTGTCGAGAATAGCAAGGGCGAGGTAGTCATAAACCTCACTGCCCGTCATTTTGAAATAATGCTCGGCATCCCTCATCACCGGAACTACGTGGCTATTAGCCAACGAGAATGCATCAAGGCCTGGGAAGACAATGAAAACCAGTGCATGCAGTTGATGAATGAGGTCTACCTAAAGAACAAGAAGGCGGTGACCCGGTGGCCTCAAACTATCCACCGCAGTGATTTCTCAGAGGAACTCAGTGATACTATCACCTTCCTGAGCAGAGTCTTCGGGCTTTCAGATGCCCACTATTTCCATAAGTGGATGCTGCGGTACCTGGAGACAATGAATAAGAATTTTCCTGATCAGCGCTTTTTCTGGGGTGAAATAATCAGCAGCACCATCTCTGAGCAGCTACAACAGTTCGCCACAACAGGAATGTTCCATATGAACTCCTATGTAGTCTATGCTGCAGCGTCAGCAAGGGATTATCCAGGGCTGAACCGAAGTGGAGTATGGCCTCAGGCCAAGATATTTGATTACTATCCAGAGCTGAGGCTGGAGAATAGCATCCAACATTTCGCAAAAGTTAACGATGCATTCTTCTATCATGTCATCTGCCTATTGAGGCCAAACATGACTCATAGTCAGACAACCAAGAACATAGTAGCAGTCACAGAGAAATGGGGGGCCCTGTTCACCCAATTTCCCACGTTCACCTATCTAAGGGCTGCCAAATTTTTGGGAGAGCCAACCAGGCTACCGAGGTATGCTGGACCAAGGCTGATTCTATTAGAACTATCAAGACAGCTGGTCACGTACCATGAAAAGTGCCTCAAAAGAAAGAAGGGCGGAAGTCCTTTCCCCCTCACAGTGGGCCGGTACACATGCTCCTCCTACCATAAGGCGAAGGAAATGTTCGCAGAGCTGGAGCTACTCAATTTGAAGCATGACTTCCCAGCCAGGCCTACCTTCGACCCAAGAAGCTGCCTGCCAAAAGTGAAGCTCGATCCGATCCATGTCCCTCAAATTGAGGATATTTACATTGACATTCTCCATGAGGTGGAACTCAGAAGAAAGGATCATTCGCGCTTAGCATTGGAGGAAATCATCCAATACGGAGTGGCCATTGTCCCCGAAGGCTTCCAGACTACGGAAGATGAAGTAGATAAGGTGTATAATGACACAGATGGGGACAATTGGCCCTTCCCGACCATTGACAGGAATAAATCTCCTCAAACAATTGAGGAGAGGGTCAAGGAGACTATGCGGAGAACAGAGCATTGGTGTCGCATGAACGGACTAATCTACCTCGGGGTAGATTTCACAACTTCCCCTTTGGGTAACGCACCTCCAAGGTCAAAGAAGCAGCTGAAAGGAAAAGGTGCAGAAGGTGAGCCTAGCACCATTCAGGAGGAAGCCCCTGAAAGTCCTCTTCCTTCAGAGCCTGAACAAGTAATAACTCTGGATTCGCCAGAAAAAGAATTGACAGAGGATAGTCCTATACGCCCATCCACCCAGGATGTTGGCGTCGCTACAACTTTAGAGGTCCCTTCTATCCCTTCTTCTTCTCTTCCTTCCCCTCCTCGAGTGACTCAAACGACCACCCCTTTGGTCGTGTCCTCTGCCCCTTCTTCTACCCTTTCCCCTGCTTCTTCATCTATCTTCTCCTCCCTCGCTGATTTGTCTTCCTCTATTTCTTCCCTCATCTCCGAGCTCCCTTCCCTTCCTATGTCTTCTGCAGTTGTGGTTCCCCTTCCTCCCGTGGACACTTCTTCAGCTATTCTTTCCATGCCGCTGCCGCGTGTCTCCACGTTTTTCCCCTCTTCTACCGTTGCTGCCTCCCCCTCTGTCTCTGGTCCTTCTTCTATAGGACCAGCTTGGATCTCTCAGCAGCTGAGCCAACAAAAGAGGAAAGTTCCCATCGCTCCGATGGACTTTTCGGTCATTCCGGCTAAAGGAGCAAAGAAGCACAAGCCAGTTACACGCTTCTCAAAGAGCGCTGCGGGTGAGAGAGTCATGGAAATAGCGTACCCCAACCCTCTCAAAGAGAAAGAAGATCTGTCTCCGACAGATTTCACCGTGACTCAAGTCACAATGGGGACATCCTCAGAAAGTCTCCAGGGGGAAGCTCTTTCCGCAGTTGATGCACTCTGCAAAAAGCTTCAGGAAATGAAAGAGGAGAAAAGGCTGCTGAAGGAGCAGAATAAGTACCTGCTTCAAGCCTTACAGAAGATGGGAAGTGCACCCCCCACAACTGCCACCGAAACTCCTGAGCTGCTCAGTCAGGAGAAGATCAATGAGTATTCAAAGATCGGCGAGCAGGGTATGGCTGTTTCTGCTTGGAGGAGCCAGATCCTCAAGGATAGTGAAAAAGTAATCGCCGAGTATATCAGTTTATACTTAAACATCGAGAAGGCGAATAAGGAACTCCAAGCATTAGCAGGTCCGATATCAGAAGAGTTAGAACATGCTAGACTCCAGCACGAGACCTTCCAACAAATGTTCGACTGTTCAGTCGAAGATCTGGTCAAGTTCGGAGTCTTCGGTCATCCAAGGGCCCTCAACAAAACTATGTCCACTCTGGACTATCAGATAGATCAGCTGGAATTTGTTTTAGAAAAGATAGACAAGGTAAAGGAAGAGGCCCTGGATGCGATGCATCAAATGGAGAAAATTGTCCTCGCCATGACTCCAGGGTTGCTCACTCCTTCCCTTACCTTAAGATCAGCTGATGACACTATCCGGATTTTCAAGGAGATAGCCTCTCAAGGGACAGGGCCAGAGGTCACGTTCGACACTGAATCTATCAACAACCTACTGGCCTGTAGGGACTTCATCGGGTTCCTTATCGAGGTGGAGAAAGATTATTCCAAACTCCCGGAAAAGCTCATAGACGAGCGGGAGACTTGCGAAGCAATCAGTGAACGGCACAAGGATCCATCACAGGATCAATTTGGGCCAATGATCAGCAAGTTTTTGGAATACCGCGCTCAGTTCCACATATCATCACCTGAGCAGCATCAGAAACAGGCAACCCCTTTTTGGCCGCAGGATGATGATGATGAGTAGCTTCTTCTTCTTCTTCTTCTTCTCTCTATTCTCCGACTTTCTTTTCGAAATGTCTAAAATGTGTTGGCACAAATGATGACATCATCCATGTTGCATCATGGGATGATGTCATCCACCAAGTTGTCAAAGTCAACATGACTTTTAGATATTTTGTAAATATCTTTGTAAATAAGTGGTTGGCTCCATTTTTGCCTTCTCTCTCCCTCATCTTCTATAAATATGAGAATACTTGTTGTATTCAGGGAGGAACATTTTTCAGATAGAAATAGAAGTGAGGAGAGAAAGACTTTGAGCTTTCTTGTAACAGAAAAGAACAAGTAATACAATTATTCAGACTTTGTGCTCAATAGCTGTGTTATACATTAGATCTTTCTTACGTTAGATCTGTATGTGTTTAATCTGTTGGATTCATATCTACTTTTCCGTCATTTGTTTATCAGTATTGCTTTGTTTATTTATGCAAGTAGGTTTGGCTCTGTTTACTACCAAACTAAAAGCATAAATCTTCTGACCCTTCTGCTTTGGAATTCATTTCTTTTCTCCCTTCGGATCTGTTCTTTCTCTTCTCCCTCTTTCATTCCTTTCTTTTCGCAGCCTGGAACACTCTACTGGGATGAGATCCCAACCCCGAAGGCAGAATTTGTGAGACTTGCATAGGTTCCTGCTAGTAGAAATAACAATAAATCAGTTTCGCTTTGCTGTCTCAAAGAGGGGCTAAGCCCTGCAACACTGTTGGCTCGTCTATCCATAGATCTGTCCGCGCGACAGATTTTCGGACCAACAAAATCAAAATGGGAGGAAGAACTCAAGCTTCATGTAATTGAAGATGTCTCAGTTAGCAATCACCCGTCATAGTTTCTGCATCTGAAGTGGAAGCAGTCAAGAATCCTTCTAGTTCTCACCATCACTAAATCTGATACGGTAGTGCTCATCCTTAGTGCAGTTAAGTCTATCCTAATTTCAACAGGAGTTAGGAAGCTTACAAGGGAATTGGCTTGCATCTTGGTCCAAAGCAGGATCTGGACATCCTAAATTTGTATGTTGATAAGAGGTAAGGCTCTATATCAGCCTCATGGCTGAAAATAAAGGCTTTGCCAGTGGATACCTGCAAGAGAAACTTGTATTCCCACAACAATTGCAAGGTACAGCTGGAGAAAGATCAAGCTCTAACTATGGTTGCAAATCTGATGAAGTTAGAAAACCAAACTGGTATTCAAATGACAAACTTTAAAGCTCACTTACATTGAATGTCCAACATCTGATCTTCATAGGAAATCTTGATATGTAAAACAATAGGGACCCCTTATATGTCATTGGGATGATGGTTTATTACAATGATGGGATTGACTGGCATCAGTTCTTGCGATGATTGACAAACCGTAGCAGAAAATGATTAAAAAATGATTTTTTCAAGTACTATAAAGTGATCCAGAACTGATTAAAGGTTCTCCAAAAATTAACTTCATTCACAATAAGATCATTCGATCCAGATCAATTTTGATTTCCCGTAAATGTATTTAAGGATAAAAATATGATTAGGTAGAATTTAAAATCTGAGCTTACCAACAGTTTGTGGGAAAATATATCAGAAATTGGTTACAGATCCCCTCAGATGACATCTGAATTATTACGAACCATTCAATAATTGCTTAATTCAGGACTCATTATCGAACTGATCCATCAAAATCTATCAAAATTACAAGTACATCAAACTTACAATAATCAAATCATGGATCCAAAACCTACAAATTCATGCCCATTAGACCTTCAGAAGACTCTGATAATAATCAATGTTCGTCCTAATCCCAAAGCAACAGATCTACTTCCCTTCAAATGGGTCAACAAGCCAGTTACACTGCTTAAAATGCCACATTTGAAGGAATCCAAAATTTGAAACTTCGATCAGAAGAAACTATCAGTCGTCAGAATTTAGACACTTTCCACATTTAGATCGTGATCCAATAATGCTTCCAACTTATGCTCTAAGGAAGTTATTCTTGTACAAACTATTGATTTCAAAAAAACACTTGGCATGAACCTTATGCCTCAATTATTACCCAACTCAGGGAATTTATAGACTTGGGCAAATGTTTGTGGCATAAGAATCTAGTTATTTTGACCATAAAGGAAGTTGGGGGTTCGAGAATCAGTGCCCCTGCCACCAAGTCATGTTATATGATGCTTTGTTGGGCAGTTTTTATTATTTCACGAAGAGGAAGGTAACCATAACATTATTCAAGTGTTACCACTCGAATTGTTATGTTGAGCTTGGGCCACACATCTTATTTCCAAGAATTTCAATGCTCCACGCTGGGACATGTAATCAAAGATGAAAGTGGTGAAGAATTGGTACTTGAAAAGTTGTGTTGGCATGATGAGTTCTAACACCCAAACTTGAACGAAAGTGGTTGACTCGGTTGGAACTAAGAGTGGTCGAAAGTGAGGGGCTAAATTAGAATCAAATTCCCAAGAAACTGTTCGATAAAAAGGCTGGTTTTAAAGGGATTTCAAAACTAGGTAGGAGATATTCGTCCTTTTATGGCACCATGCAAAGATAGCCAATCTGTGGCAATGAAATACATAAATTTGACAATGGTAACATGGAGAGGGTTACAAAGATCAAAGCAAAACCCCTCCACAGAAAAGAGCTTGCTATCAACCATATTTGATTGAACTGGCTCCCAACTAGCATATAAAAGCAACTTGTCAAAATAGTGTCAAAGTAAAGATGAAAACCAAAAATACTTCTTTGTACATTTTAGTTATTGTTTGCACTGTCATGTGTTTGCAGTTCAATTGGTTGCGTGTTTTCCTTTCTATTTTCGTTGCTCCTCCAACTGGGAACTTCTGTTAACGATATGGATAGGCACATGTAGAACTGGGATTCTCTACCCTTAAGCTTCGCTCAAAATAGGTGACTAGAAAGAGCCAGCTCGTTAGCCCTATAATACTGACAAGGGATTTTATAGGTAACCATACCAAAAAAATTCTGTTATGCTCCACCGAAATGAGGTCTCCAGATCAAGATCACAACTGGAATTAAATTCCTAAAGGTAATAAATCTTCTTTCTCCCTAGAACTTGGTCATTTTCAACCTTTTTGGGTTTATCTATTTTCATTCACGTTACATCAACAGAAACTGGACGCCCCTCTATTCCTTTGGCGCATTCTAGGGAGTGTCAACACCTCGGCCAAATGTTGCACCTCTCAAAGGTGAGCCAAGGCGCAATGTCATCTTGTTGTCACTTTCTAAAGTGCATGAATGTGGGTGCTAAAAACTGTAGTGTCGACACTCTCAAAGCTGTGCCATGGGGCAAATCCCTGAAAATGTCGACATCTAAACTTAAGCACAACATAGGAAAATATTTGTGGTAAACATTTATTGCACCTTTTGCTATATATAGGCGCGTAAATGGACCTGTCATTTTCACAATTGAAAAAAGTATTGAAAATGTATTCCTCTGTGCTTGTCAACATTCATGTCAGCCCTGCATGTTGCCATTTGTCACGTTCATGGAACCCACATTGTCTCCTTCATCATTATATATTCCTGGTAAGTGGCCCTTACCCTTCTTGTGGATTTGTTGTGGTTTTTATGTTGGGTTAGGTGATTAGGATTGTTAATAAAAATGAACCTAACAAGATAACACAATCCCAAAAAATTTTGCGAACCCACCTGTCAAGCCATTTTTCACTCTCCTTCTAGATCTGATACAATCATAGAAGGCTCAAATGCCTTAGAATGAACCCCTAACCCTTTTCTCCTTTGTCCCCTGCTTTGCCATGGTTAACCCCTTGCTATCAAAATCTGAGTTGAGAGAGTAAGAACCCACAAAATAAAGAAAATCGACCTATTGTCTTCCACGGCACAATTTTCATACGTGTTGCGCTAAACGAATTCGCACCCCTTTGGCACACCATTTAGTCATGCTGCATCAAAAATATTCATGCCAAGGCACACTGTGAACTCATGTAACAGAAGCCCTTTCCCGCGCCTTGTTAAAAAACTACAAAATTCCTAAGAGCATCTGGCGGAAGCACACCTACAGTAGCAATAAAGTATTCATGCTATGTAAACCCTTATTTTCAATATGCAAAGCTTAACCCCTTGGCACACCTCACCTTGATGTTACATATTTTGCATCTGCGCCTTGGCGCACCATAATACTCTGTTACACCAATCCATATAAATGCACCCCCACTACCAAGACTTTTAATGGCCAAAAGCAAGCGCAAGTCCCTTGACACCAACATCTAGAAATGTTGTGTGTAGCCTTGGTGGCCCTCAACGTCCATATTTGGCAACACGATTTCCCCCATGCAACACTTTCCCAAAGTGTGCTTTGCTTTTCTAAGTCCTTGCAGCCTGCAGTAAAGTTGTGCCTTGCGCCCAAAGGCTCATAAATTCCTAACTTTTCATTTTGTAAGCTTTTATAGATGACTTAACAGCTGACATGGCTCTTCTACATATGGACAACTTGTTTTCGATTCTTCTTACAGATCAACAGCTAAACTCAAATCCACACATGTCTTCATCAAGTAAGAATCCAACTAAGTCCAAGGGTAAAGCCAAGCTAACAGAGAAAGAAATGAAATATAAATACTAAAGAGTCATGATGCCTTACTCGCTTGCAGAGCTGATCTTGATATCAGAGAATTGGGAACTCGGGCACATTGACATGGAGGAATTCTGGTAAAGAACCAAGAAGGTCACAGGCAACGCATGGATGGATAAATTGGTTAAGTGGTCTGCACTTTGCTGCAGGGCTCCCAGTAAGCGCAATCAACAATGAAGTTTATGATGTTGGTCATCTGTTGTTACAATAAGGACACAAGATGTGTTGAACAATGAGAATTGAGGTGATAATCAACCTCATGGCCTAGAAATTTTGAGATCATGTTGGGTATCCCTCACCAAAAGATTTTGTAGCAGTGAGCCAGGAGGACTGTGTGAAGACATGGACACACAAAATGAAGAAAAATGTATGTAGTTTTTGAATGAGGTGTACCTCAAGAATAAGAAGGTGACAAGCAGGTGGCCATCAAGTCATTCATCAATGTGACTTTTCAAAAGAGCTGAGTAACATAATCACCTTCCTAAGTAGGGTATTTAGGCTACCTGATACCCATTACTTTCACAAGTGGATGCTTAGGTATTTGGAAACAATGAATAAAAATGTTCCCGGTCAGCGTTTTGACTGGGGAGAGATTATCAGCAGCACAATCTCGGAGCAGCTTCAAAACCTTTCAACAACTGGGAGGTTCTATATGAATTCCTATGTAGTATATGCTGCTGCCTCGGAGAGGGACTACCCAGCATTGAATCGGTGTGGGATATGGCCCCAAGTCAGGATATACGAGTACTATCTAGACTTAATATTGGAGAACAACATAGCCCAATTCAATAAAATCAACAATGTATTCTTCTATGGCGTCTTCTGCCTCTTGAGGCCCAACATGACTTACGGTCAGACGACCAAATGCGTGGTCACCACCACAGAGAAGTGAGGATTTTTATTCATGCAATTCCCCACTTTCACCTATCTCTGAGCCGCTAACTTCTTGGGAGAGCCCACCAAATTGACAAGGTATGTGGGACCTAAACTGATCCTGTTGGAGCTGTCTAGACAGCTCATCACATACCATGAGAAGTATTTGAAAAGGAAGAAGGGTGGAAATCCATTCCCCCTCACAATGGGTAGGTACACCTGCACTTCATAGAGCAAAGCCCGAGATATGTTTGCAGAGCTTGAATTGCTCAATTTGAAGCATAATTTCCTGGCAAGGCCAACCTTTGATCCTCATTATTGCCTTCCAAGGGTAAAGATCAATCCAATTCACATCCCTCAGATCAAAGATATCTACATCGACCTATATCACGAAGTTGAGCTCAGACGAAAGGATCAATCCCGACTGGCCCTAGCAGAGATCATTCAATATGGTTTGGCTATCGTCCTAAAGGATTTCCAAGCAACTGATAAAGAATTTTATCAAGTTTATCTAGACAGGTATGGGGACAATTGGCTGTTTGCTGAAATTGATAGAAACAAGGCCCCTCATACTATAAAGGAAAGGGTCAGGGCACTCTGTAGCGCACCGAGCATTGGTGCAAGAAAAATGGTATCATCTACCTTGGGGTAGACTTTACCACGTCTCCCCTAGGGAATGCACCCACCAGGCCCAAACACTTACCTAAAGGTAAAGGAAAAGATAAAGAAGGAGAGGCAAGCACTTCTCAGAAAGAAGTTCCTGAGAGCCCTCCTTCCACCGCCGAGGAACAAGTTGTGGACTTAGTGTCCCCAAGAAGAGAAGAAACGGCTAGTGCTCCAATGGACACATCCACTCATGATGTTGTCACATCTACAACTTGCAAAGTATCAACCATTCCCTCTCTCACTCCTCATTCCCCTCCTCATGTCACTCAACCAACCACTCCTTTGGTTGTGCCTTCTCCCCCATCTTCCACCGTTCCCCCTCCCTCTTCCTCCATCTTCTCTTCCCTCATAGATCTATCCCCCAGCATTTCTTCCCTCATCTCACAAATCCCTTCCGCCCCCACGGTTTCCTCTCTTAAAGTGACTCCTAACCCCATGAGCATTGGAGTGTTGGATTCTTTCTCAATGCCGCCACCAAGTGACTCGACACATTTCCCCATGTCCACTGTAGTTACTCCTTCTTCCACCCCCGTTTCCTCCTCTTCCTCTGGTCCCACTCCCCTAAGTCAGGAATGGATCTCCTAACACCTGAGCCAACACAAGAGGAAAGTCCCTATTGCACCTATGGACTTCCCCGTTATTCCGGCTAAAGGGCCTAAGAAGCAAAAGGCTATAACCCACTTCTCTCAAAGCACTTCAAGTGAAAGGGTTATGGAGATCGCTTACCCTGATCCCACAAAGAAGAAAGAAGATCTGTCTCCTACAGATTTTACAGTGACTTAGATCACAATGGGAACATCATCACAGAGCCTACAAGGAGAGGCCTTATCCGCAGTGGATTCCCTTTGCAAGAAGCTCCAAGAAGCAAAGGAAGAGAAGAGAATATTAAAAGAGCAAAACAAGCATCTTCTCCAAAGGTCCCACTCAGGATCAACTTCATGCGATGGTCAGCAAGTTCATGGAGTATCAAGCTCAATTTCACATCACCTCTCCTGAGCAGAAGCAAGACACTCCTTTCCAGCCAAGGGACGATGACGAATAGGCTCCTTCCTCCTGGGATAAATCCCATTTTTGTAAAATTATTTAAAAGTATGTTGGCACAAATGATGACATCATCCATGTTGCACCATGAGATGTTGTCATCCACCAAATTGCCCTAAAGTCAACATTTGACTTTTAAATATTTTGTAAATAGTGGTTGGCTCCTTTTTGTCTTCTTTCTCCTTCTCCTTCTATAAATACTTGGATACTTGTAGTATTCAGGGGGTGAGCAAATTTGTATGAAAAATAGAAGTGAGGAGAGAAAGACTTTGAGCTTTCTTGTAATAGAACAAAATATTAATACAAAAATTGAGACTTTGTGTTAAATTCCTGTGTTATGTGTAGATCTTTCTTAAGTTGGATCTGCATACTTATTCTGTTGGATTCACCTATGCTTTTGTCATTTGTTTATCAGTATTGCTTTCTTTGTTTATGTGAGTAAGTTTGGCTTTGTTTACTACCGGCACAAAACATAAACCCTCTGACCTTTCTACTTTGGAATTCATTTCTTTTCTCCCTTCAGATCCACCTTTCTTCTATTCCTTCCTTCATTCCTTTCTGTTCTTTCTCGGAACTAACTCTACCTGGATGAGATCCCAAAACCCCTTGAAGGTAGAATATTGTAAGACTTTCACAGATTCTTGTTGGTAGAATAGCAATAAACAAGTTTCGCTTTGTTGTCTCAAAGAGGGGCTATGCCCTACACATTGTTGGCCTGTCTATCCATAGATTTTCCCACCCGACAGATTTTCGGACCAACATTATCAAAATAGAATCATTTTGTGTCAAATTCATAACCAAATTCATATTGTCTCGTTGTAAATAATTCTATTGTAAAATTGTAGTGTCAAAAAATAAAATAAAAAATTTCCTCACGAACGCATTTTGGTGTTTCCCGACGTCCTGGAAACCATTGATTCTCGAATGCCAAATTTGCTGAGCTAACAGCATGAGACTGGAGCTCAGAGGCAATGGAGGATGGAGGGTGATCTGTGCCTCTTTTCAATCACCAACGATGAGGTTTCATATAGCATTGGTGGAACCTTTTTATTATTTCAGTTGTTTACTTTGAGTGGCATGTGCAAAAATAAGACAAATTATACATTCCCTTCTAAAGTTTGAAACAAGGAGTATGTGCATTTTGGAATCTATGAACAGTTTATAAGAGGGAAACTGAACTAGGAGTGATCCTCTAACTTTTGAGATTCTTCAATTTTCGTACTTCTAACATCGATCAGCCTGTGAGAGAAAATTCACTGGAATTGAAAGTGGGAACTATTGAGCTCGTGTATGTATGTGAATCGGTGAAGTGTGATCATTGAATATGGGATTCACTGTGGTTAAGTGGATTGGTCATATGCAACAAGATATAGACAGTAAGATCCAATCCAGCAGTATGCAGACCTAAAAGTATGTAGAGGCATACGATTTTGTTCCCAGATCTTGAGATGTGGTTTCTACCCATGTTCGCACTAAGAGGGGGTGTTAGGAACTCAAATTTATTAGTGCTCCATTTCGGATAGTACATAATTAAGTTAATTATATATTTTGGAGAGTGAGTTGTTACGTGAGTAACAACACATTTGTAATAGAGATTTGTTAGGAGTTAATAACGTGTTGGTAAACCAATCTCCTTATTTATAGGAAATACAACACTTATATAATGTTTGTATGAGACTCAAATGTTTAAACATGAAGTAATATAGCATAATTATTCTTGCATAATTCTAATGTTTCTTTGCATTTTCCTTTGGCTGTCCAAATCTCATTAGGATGGACTCGTAATTCCTCTCCCTACATCATGAACTCATTAAAAATTAGAGATAGGTGGATTAGATGAGAGAAAAACAAGAAAACCTCCCAAGTTCAAATGCACACGTCCCAGGCAAGGAAAAATGACATTAATGAAGACTTTGAGTCATTTTCCTTCTTCCACAAGAAAAAGTGCACTAGGGGATGAGTTTTCAGAGGTGCCCATGCCTTTTCAGAGTAGTTAATGAAAGTTATTAGTGGGTGGGAGTAGAATTTCGGGATTCTTCTCTCTCTCTTTTCTCGTTCACTTATATATATTGTCAACTCTTCTCATTTTGGGGAAGGAGATGTTCTATGCATGGGGAAACTATGCCGATTTGTTTTCTCAAATTATTTGAGTAGCAATCCTTCACATGGACTCTACAAATTTAATTGTGCCTCTATTTTACAAATGTAATGGACTATGCAAAACTATGGGGCAATAAAATTTATGTTTTTAGTATTGTCTCAACCCTTGCATTTATTTTCTTGCATCGCCTTGCCTCTCTATTATTAGTTGTTCTATTATGTGCATGTCTCTCTTCATTTGTAGGTTTTTTTTGTTGTGCTTCATGGAGATTTGATGGTGGATGGAATTTTGGTTTGTGTCACAGGTGTTCTGGCCTTTCCAAACTCCATTTCCCTTCTCTATTCTCCCTCAGCATGATGTCACATCCCCTTTTCTTGGTGATATCACCTTTGTTAGTGTAGGATTTCTTCATTTCCATCCTTTTCTCGTATCCCTGGTCCCTTAGAAATAATATATTAGGAGTAGATAGTTGCATTTTTGCATTAGGAGTAGGTGGAACATAGGATTAGGTAAAGGAATCAACCTTCTCTAGAGGTCCATCTCAAGTCTGCAAGTTCCACAACTTGAGATATGGTCCAATCTTACCCAGTTACAATGATATCTCATGCACACACACATGGAAAATTATACGGTGTTGTAATTTGGTGATAACATTTTTGGCACGCCTAGTGGGACAGGTTTGAAGCACCTTACCACTTCATTTCATCAATTTTAGTGTTCTCTTGATGAAATCTCATCCTTTGGAGCCTTATCCAAGCATAACTGATGTCTCCATTGATCCAACCAACCGCATTTCCTAAGTTACATAACTTTCTTTCTACCCATTTCCATCCATTTTTTTTTGGATTCCTTTCATTTTTCTTCCATCCATGAAGTTATGCAATCATGACTTCATTCCCATCATGGAATTCTTATTTGTAGCAGTAGTGTCATTCCAGTCCATCTCTAGGTTATTTCAATCCACATCCAGATCGATGTTTTAATGAACATAAAAATCATTATACATACCCATATGAGCAAGATTCAAATAATTTTTTTCATTAACCAAATTACGGAGCTATTCGAAGAGGAGTATGCAGATTTTGGAGGCCATCCTATGCCTAGAGATGTTGAGTTACAGATGAAGATTTGAAGAATGGGGGAAAGTATGGTGCAGAAGAAGGGATACATCTTAATTAAATGCATCCAAGAATTTTTTTAGGGTCCCTTTTCCATGGTTTGGCCCTATGCCAAGACACTAAAACATTATAAAAAAGCTTGATTTTATGCATGAGATGCTGGTATAAATTACAAAATGAATTGAGAAGATGGATGATTATGATTTTAGTGTTAGGAAACCTTGTAAATCAGAAAATTCTACACTAGCATCTCACAACCTTCACATTTCCCTTCCCTAACCTACACCATCTTAGCCTAAGTTTCAATTCCCTTGCTTCCCACATGTTGCCCCAATTATGGATTCTATTTCTCCATCTTCTTCTGTTCAATCACATATTCAATTCTCTTCCCTTTTCCCTTCTAAAACTCCTTCCCATCCATAGAAAGGAGGTAAATGTTATTTTCCACCATAAAAAAACTTAAAAATAAGTTGACTCCCAACCCGCCCCTCCTCTTGCATTCCCAACCCCATTTTGGGAAGAAGAAAATTAGAAAATCAGTCAAGGAGGGAATAAAATGCAAGATCCTAGCAAAGAAGATCCTTGCAAGAAACTTGAAAGACTGGGCTACAAGATTCAACATTACTCAAACCCCATTAATGACTAAGCCTTTAGTAGAGTTTTATATTCAAGAGAAAGTGATGTAAAAGTTATATTACACAAGAACAGTTCCAGGAAGAGGATGATCATCAGTCTTTGTGCTCTGAGTGCATCATACATGATGGCACCATATTGATGGAGTTTTTTTTCCACCCCCATAGGAATTAGTAAGGAATAAAATCTCCCAAGTGTGCAATGTATTTTAATGGAATGTGTTGATCCTCATTGTTATGCATGTAAGGATTTTTTTCATTGTTGGAAGGTTGCATTTATCTACTAAAATCATCTTCAAACATGACAACCATTCCAGAGGAGATTCATGCTATGGAGGAAGACAATTCAGTTTCAGAGGGCTTGAGTGATAAGTAGGTTATGGAAGTAAATTCATATTCTTCTCCCACTTAATCCTTCCAAAAAGATGATTTTTTGGATGATTTTGAGATTCTCAAACTTCATGTTGGAGGATGAGGAGGAATATGGTGAAAAAATTACAAATGCAGAAGCCATCATGAAGGAAGAATAACCCTTGACATAGTTGGATAGTGAAGAGGTTGAATATTTGTCATATTTTGAGGATTTCATTGGTTAAGAAGATCCCATTGAACTTACCACTTTTACTATTCCATCACCTATCTTCCAACAACAAGAACCTCATGCCATGGAAGAGAACGTTCAAGAAGAGATTGTTGCCCATAATAGTCCTCATGAGTGAGAAATGGAGGATTTTTTCTATATCAATATTCATGAAGAATAATTAGATGACTTTAATCTTGCAAGCTTCATGTTGGATGAGGATAAAGAAGGAACAGATGATGAAACTATTCAAAATCAGTCATCCAGGAAGAGAATTAGTTGTTTGTTGATGCAATATAAGATCCAAATAAGCTTTGCAAAACATTCACCTTTTCCAGGAATGTCTGTAAGAATACTTCATTATTGAAGTTGGGCTTCCAAAGCAATGGGAAAATTCAACAGATTAGGCATTTCCCAATAAATTACGTAGATATCCTGGATTCAAGGTCAAATTTTCCACCAGTCATGCTTACTTCCAAGCATGGGGATGATTTTTAGAGTTCCAAGGATTAGTTTGCAATGCCTCTCAACACCAAATGCCAAAGCACCTAAAAAAGGTATTTGTCTTATTTCTAGTTGATACCTTTATGGTTTGGGTGGAAAATCAGCTTGTAGTTATTTTTTCGCTCTTTCACAAGACCATGTCCATTGCAAAATCAGGTCACATTGTCCAAAATTTTGAGGAAGGGGAAGCTAATTATCCTTTCTAGTGTCAATATTTGTTTGAGTTTCCATTTCTTCAATTAGAGTACAGTAGGTAGGTTTGATTTCAATAAAATTTCTTGGGTACAATCTACATGCTCCGCTTGGGGCATGTATGATCTTCATCTTTTTTACATAGGTGTATTGTGGTTTGTTGTTTCTCTTACACAATTCATTGAGATTGGTAGTGTTTGGGAAATTAGTTTAACAATAGTTCCAAGTGCATTTCAAATCATCTTGTGTTCCACTAATCTCTACATGTTTCATACTTGACAAGAAATCATCAGTTGCAGTCCTTCATAATTAGAAAAGAAATCATATTTTTGGGTAGATTCATCCTTGTCTCAACAGATCAGTTTGTAGAGGGAAAGAGGAAAAATAATTTCAGATTCAAAACATTTTTCCACTCGATCTAAATATTAATATTTTCTTATAAAAGTTGGAAAATTTGAGCAAAAGGATCAGCTTCAGGTTAAGCAAAGTTTAAGTGGCTTAGGGACAAGATTTCAGAGTTTCATATTTGTTTCCAGGTGTATCGGGATGACTCCATGCCCAATGGACACTTTAAGTCCACTGGTCAGCTCATGTAGTAGGAATATGTCCTTATGAGTTACCAAATTATTATCCATTTTTCCCCCTAGTAAAAATGGACAACTTGAGAAAATTGGACCCAAACAGTTGTCAGAACTTCAAGGTTGAATCTAAAGAAAAACATGTAAATTCTATGTTTTGGATCATATTTTCAGTTGATTTGGGGACTTAAGATTATTTTGGATGCATTTCCCTTCTTCTAGACTTCAAAAAAATTCAACAAATAGTCAATTTGGGCTAAAAATTGGATAAAAGGAGAAAAAAATGGATTTTGGGGGCATTGTGTTATGTTTTCCCTAATTTCTCAACTCTCTACATGGCCCTTGGACTTGGAAAAATTCAAAAAAAAATGAGAAAGTTGGGAAAAAAAAAAAAAAATGCAAAAAATGCTCATTTTTAGTGAAGTGCCGACATTTCTTCCTTGGGAGCCCCAGAGGGAACAAGGGTCATAGGGTCACTTGTTCTCCGAAACCCCAACTTCACCAATTTGCTAAGGGGGGTAGCGAGTCCTTTTGTATTATGGGTTTTGGCATGGTTGCAGGCACAAAGGGCCTACAGGGAACAAGTTCCCCACGAGGTTGAGTTCTCCAATGAGGCCTATGGCCCGTATTGTTTTGGAATGGAGGGACGGAGTTTGGTGCAGGTCATGAGTGAGAGTTACGGGAATGAAGGGCCCAAGAGGAACAGGTAGAGGGATCTGTTGGTTCCTACAAAGGGCTGGATAGCTGCACCGAAGGGGCCGAGTCGAAAGGGTAGCTCGGAAAACTAATCGGCGAGAGGTTTGGGAGAACAAGGAGTGTGGGAAACTTGTTCCCCGTGGGAAAAAGTTCCTTGTGCAGAAGGAAATGTCACAATGGCCTAGAGTCATAAGGGTCGAGTCAAGGAGAGAGCTCGTTGAGCTAACCAATCTCGTCGATTTGGTATAGGAGATAGGTTCAGGCCATGCGAGCATTTTAGGCCCCAAGAGAACTTAGGACCTAGTTCCACCTCAAACTCAATTCCCTACACCACAAAAATATCCACAAGTCATAGAAATATAAAGGTAAAAGTGGTAAAGTATTGCAGACTATGCACCAACCTAGAAAACTAAGGCCGAGAGTTTTTAAAATGGGCTCCATGACCCCTCCAAGCCCGCAGGGTGATAACTTTGTCCCAGCTCAACCAAATTTCACAAATTTTATATAGATGGACTCGTAATTCCTCTCCCTACATCATGAAATAATTAAGAAATTGGATTTAGATGGAGTAGATCAGAGAGAAAAATAAGGAAATGTTCCAGGTTCAAATGCACATGTCCTAGGCAAGGAAAAATGACATAATGGAGACTTCGACGCATTTTCCTTCTTCCACAAGTAAGATTACATTGGGGGATGAGTTTTCAAAGGTGCCCATGCATAGATAATAGATAATAAAATTTCTCAAATTCACGTACCATGTTAAATTTTGAATGTAAAACTTTGAAATTGAAGTGTAATCAATAGATTAAACCAATTCACCCAATTTTGCATTCATTCCCTTCATTTCTCATTTTTCTATAAAAAATGTGTAATTACGTTAAAATAGACTTATATACTTAAAAATCAGATTATAATTGATCAAAAAAAAATTAAATAATAATGAAGGAAATTAGAGACAAATACTCCAAAATTGTTAACAGAGAGTTTGCCCATGAGGGACTACGTCTCTTACTTTGTGAATATGATGAAATGATTATATTAATGATGCAAAATAAACACAAAATCTTAAATCAAATCTCCAAAATAGGAAAATAGGACCTTCAAGTATCTCGTACCACCTTTATAAATCCTTCACAATCAGATCTTTACTTTACAATGTCATATTCTTAAAAATGGTATCCATATGCATTTTCTCTCTCTATGGAAGGCAAACATTATCCAAAAATGGAACAAAAATCTTTGTTATGTCTTTGCAGCAACATTCCTACATCAATTTGGCATAATGGGTAACATCTCCTTCAAACAAGATCTCTAGGTTCTTTAATAGGTCCTACAATATAAAAACAATCCTCTTTAAATGCAACCAAGCTATTTTTATATGTTTTCCAACTCTTGCCTCATCCAGTCAGGCCATATCATTTTGGGCCAAGTGACCTAGATTCCATTCTCCCCTCTATCACTTTACATTAGCTTTTGGGATCTTTATTATCCCACACGTAGTGGGCATGAGATTTTATAGGGATTTTTAATCCTTTGGCAGTTAGAATGTCACATGGATACACCCACAACTTGCAATGTTTTAATTCTTTGAACCTCAAACTCACCACCCTACTCACTGGGGTAAGTTAGAAATGGTGTGTTGACTATTGAGGTGGCACTGCGGGCTTGACCCCTTCATGATTTGGTTAGGATGTTGGTGTGTATCCTATAGGGATTGTTCCTCCACTTGTTGGCAATGTTGATTACCATGATTTGTAAGCCCTCTTGGATCGACTTGTAGCTTGGTCGATTTGTGAGGTGTATGCAAGTTATGCATTGAGTGGTTGGATAGTTGATAAGCCCTCTTATTTCATCGTATAGCTTGCCATGTAGCTTGGTAGGGTGGTTTTTTTTTGACCTTTACAGGCTCGGTTGGATTGTTGGTTTGATATGTCCAACTTGACTATGATGAGTTAACATTAACACTTGGGAATGAATGATGGACTCAGGCCTAACTTTCCCTCCAACTTGGTGGACTAGTTGGGAAAATTTTAAAACTATGGGAAATTTGTCTCACATGTACTAAAATGTGATCCTCAATGAGGTATATATGAAAAAATCACATGCTATATGATGTGAAGAAAGGAAACAACGTCCCCCTCTTGAAAACAAGTAGACCCCACCTTGACCGTTGAATCCTGGAAGCTAAAAACAATATTTTTTCTCAAAAAACCCTAACACTTGTTATGCTCACATTCTACCACTTGGAACATTCTCAACATGCCATATTAGCATTGTGTAACTTGCACTTATTTTTTCCAGTTAAAGAGAAAATTTAGCGGACTTCATCTTCTGCATACAGTTTTCATTTTCCTCTATTCAAAAGGTGTTGGAAAGCTCTCAAGGAGATCTTTTATAAGTAACCAATTTGCGGAAGTTTGGGGGAAAATTGAACCATTAATATCCTTTGTATCAATGTGATTGGTCCACGTGTACCAATCACATCATTTCAGGGTTCACTTTAGGATCTTAGACCTTTGTCATCACGCCCTCAGGATCTCCATATATTGGATCTCCATGCCTTCATAAATTTTGAGTTCAGACTTGACCTCCAGGACCAAAAAATGTTGTTATTGGTTCACGTGGACCAATTACGACTTTCCATGATCTAAGGACTTCTCAATTCTTAGGCTCAGATAATTTATCATTGAAATTAATCACAAACTATTGTCATTGGTCCACCTGGACCAATGACATGTTTTCATTCTCTCAGACCCTTGAATCTTCTCGAGGTTCTCGGGAACCTTTTTCCTTAGTTTATATTTCCATCTTCTCATGACCCAAAAATTCAGATACTATGCCATGTTTCTTCCTCGTAATATTTCATTTAGCCTCATCCATGCCTTGACCACTTTTCAAACTTGGGTAAAAAGTGAAACACGGAGGCTTTCCTCCACTTAACAAAGGTGATCACTTAGCTTATAAGCTTGAGCCCAATCCTTCCCACAGTGAATATGGGATTAATTCTCAAGGTGAACAAACAAAGTGACTACCACATGAAGGCTTGAGAGAATAATTTGGTGACAAGTGTCCCTAATCTTGTCAATAAAATGTAGCGTTCTACCTATTGAAGGAAAATAAAGGTTTGAATGTCAACTAAACATCTGAGATCTAAAACCACCCCAAAATATTCTATTTTTTAGATCCATCTTGTACACATGCACACCAAGAGGAGGCAATTATTTTAATGAGTTGTAAACCACAAAGACACTTAAAAATTCATGTTGATCATCACGAGAAGTTTTCAAACTTCAAATTTTAGTCACAAGGTAAAAAAAAAAATCAAATTGGAACCAAATTTTATTCGAATAGATGTCCATGACCATGGTCACATCAAAAAAAAAAAAAACAAATCACTAACCAAAAATTTCATGGATAATCCATTCCTCCATCCAAAATAGGATGACCATGACCATGTCATAATTAAAAAATATAAAAAACATCAAAAGTTTCAAATTTAAATCTAAAATCCAACAATAAGACCCCTAAGTCAATCAAATATTATCTCACATTTCCACCTCATGTTGTTATCCCTTAGGGAAGATATAAGAAAGAAACCAAATCAAGATAATACACCCCTTTGGGTAGAAGTTTGACCACCATCTTCCATCAACTAAAAATGATGAGCATGATCTTGTTTCCAAAAAAAAGCATTCAATGAAAACATCCCTTAACCATCTTCATATAAGGAATACAAGTATTACGACTACCATTGAATCTAAGGGCATTCAACCAATCGATACATGAAGCTCAAAAAACTTCATCCAATATCTCATCAACTAAGGGAACCTTCAACTTGAGGACATTTCCTCCAAATCATTCAATCAGCCACATGATCCTATCCCTAAACACAAATAATAAAAAAACATCATCCAATCAAAATTATTCACACAATCAATAATGGTTTCATATCCCCAGATTCAATCCAAATCAAATAAATAATCCACAATGAGGGATATGTTTCAATTTTTTCCCAAATCTCAATCCAAATAATACATCATCAAAATCATGAAACCTTTATTGGCCTCGATAATCTTATCAACAATCAAACAACACCCATAAAAAATAAAGCCCTAGATTGTGCCACAATGAATAGCCAAATAAAATGCATTACACAATGACCTCCTCGACTTATTCTTGAAATTCCATATAACCCTATCCAATAGCTTTATAATACTCCCCATGCAAATTTTAATTTTGGTATCTTCTTAAAACATCTACTATTCATAGGGACATCTTGAATAAGGCCCTTCATGAGTCAAGAGTCCCTTGTGACCTTAACTCATCACAATTTTTGATACATGAGTGTCACTCTTAGAGGTGGTATAGTTCTATTTAGAAAATTTTTGGTTTTTGTAGGTGTTAGAAGTGTCATTAGAGGGTTAAAGTTGTCATGAGATGGTCTTTGTAGGCTTTGGAAGTTCAAAATGTGAGTTTGGAGCTTTTCCCTCCATTTGTCCTATTTGAAAATTTGAATCTTGTTGGAGCCAATTTTGGATTTCTAGGTGGTATAACGGAGTTCTAGGTGTTTTTCATGCTTATTGTAGTTGTTTTAGACATGTTGTGCAAATGGAGACTCCTTTTGTGGTACAATGATGATGTAACAAGCTATAAAAGCTTCATATAAGTTGTATTGACAAGATAAGTCTTCATATGACCTCAAAGTGAGGTAATCAATATGTAAGTAGGGTTTAGTCGTAGTAAGTTGGTTACAACTCAAGGAAGAGGTTTAAAAATCCATTTTGTAACTGTTTATTATCATTGATCAATCAAGAAGAACTCGAAATTAGAGCTCTAAGGAAAGGTTTAGCAAGATTTATGTGTATACACAAACTTGTAGCAATGAACTATTGATAATTAGTATTGTAGATTTTAAGATGTATGAACGCGAGACTGGTAAGAATGTGGTGATATTTACATTCTAAATTAATTTGGAAATCATCCATTTTCTTTTGATGGTTATGTGGTGATCATTCAATGAGAAGATTGTATATTGCTAAAACTGAGAGCAAATTGTCAGAATTCTACATTAACTGGTAATGGTGGGTGAAGAAGCTAATAAACCCAAAAATTAATGGAAATATGCTTAGAGATAAATGGTAAAGGGACTACCATACCCATTCAAATCTCATATAACTCAAAAAGGTAACTAGTTACCCTTGTTGCATGTTTACATTTGTGGAAAGACTTGGTTTTTTGGAAGAGTAGAAGTAACCGATTCCCCATTATTTTCCCGGTTTAATTCCATAAAAAAACTCATTGTAAAAAAAAATTATACTCTATTGATGAGCACAAAAACCTTCTGAGGTGACTATAAAGTTTGAGATAGCACTCCATTGGTTTGGTAAGGAAAAGTATGCACTCAGGCTTGTCACAGAACTCTCCTAGGGTTCATGGTTATTGGATTCATTTATTTATTTGTTATTTTTTGGTGTGGTAAAATTTATTAGTTCCTATGGAAGAGTTGTAGGGTGTCATAGAGCAGAGAAGGAATGAATAAAAGAATCTTGATAAGAGGTTTGTGAAGATAGAGGGTTTGATAGAACTAAACCTTCCCTTACAGTACAAAACAGTGAAGAAATGATTAATATCTTTGAATGGAGACTTATATGAAGCCTAACCATGACCCATACATGTTGGATACGTGCATATAATCCCTAATCCAATTTTTTAAGCTTTAAAACTTATTTGAAAGAGAGATACAATGAATTTTGGCTTCTCAGGTTCTCTGAGACAGTGTTACCAGTTCGTACTAGGGCTCATCTTTTATAGGTGATAAACAAGGAGAATATCTTGAAAATTGTAAATAATAATGATCAAGTAATGTACTAAGATATTAAAAATATATTTTTGAGTTTCCATGGCCAAGTAGGGAGATATTTTTGACAGTGTTGAGGTAGGAAGTTTCTCACAGTCCAGGGGTTAATTAGAGAGGTATATTACAAAGGAAGTCACCTATTTTTCTTAGAATTCATGGCCTAAAATTATATAAGGAGAAAATTGTGATAATGGGTGTCTAGAAAGCATGGTTTTAGACCTTGATACATCTTGAAAAGAAAGATATGCAAGACAGTCAGGAGTGGCAAGCCTTGTAGAGTGCATAGCAGCAAAATTCAAAAAGAGGCAAAGCAAAAGAAGTACTAGGAGTTAGGAGATGAGATTTCATAAACACTCTATTAATGTTATGAGATACCTAAGTAAGTTTCAAATTTTTTTTGGGTAACCCTACAATTATTTTTTTCACTATTAGAGCAATCATCTTGTCTAGAAATCATGGTTGTATAACCCGAGAACTAAACCTTGCCTTACAGTACAGAACAGTGAAGAAATGATTCATATCATTGAATGGAGACTTATATGAAGCCTAACCATGACCCATACACGTTGGATACATGCATATAATCCCTAATCCAATTTTTTAAGCTTTAAAACGGATTTGAAAGAGAGATATAATGAATTTTGGCTTCTCAGGTTCTCTGAGACAGTTTTACCAGTTCGTACTAGGGCTCATCTTTTAGAGGTGATAAACAAGGAGAATATCCTGAAAATTGTAAATAATAATGATCAAGTAATGTACTAAGATATTAAAAATATATTTTTGAGTTTCCATGGCCAAGTAGGGAGATATTTTTGACAGTGTTGAGGTAGGAAGTTTCTCACAGTCCAGGGGTTAATTAGAGAGGTATATTACAAAGGAAGTCACCTTTTTTATTCTAATTCATGGCCTAAAATTATATAAGGAGGAAAAGTGTGATAATTGGTGTCTATAAATCATGGTTGTAGACCTTGATACATCTTGAAAAGAAAGATATGCAAGACAGTCAGGAGTGGCAGGCCTTGTAGAGTGCATAGCAACAAAATGCAAAAAGAGGCAAAGCAAAATAAGTACTGGGAGTTAGGAGATGAGATTTCAAAATCACTCTAGTAATATTATGAGATACCTAAGAAATTTTCAAATTTGTTGTGGGTAACCCTAGAATTATTGTTTTCACTACTAGAGCAATCATCTTGTCTAGAAATCATGGTTGTAGAACCCGAGAACTAAACCTTGCCTTACAATACAGAACAGTGAAGAAATGATTCATATCTTTCAATGGATATTTATATGAAGCCTAACCATGACCCATACACTTTGGATACATGCATATAATCCCTAATCCAAGTTTTTAATATTTTAAACGGATTTGGAAGAGAGATATAGTGAATTTTGGCTTCTCGGGTTCTCTAAAACAGTTTTACCAGTTTGTACTAGGGCTCATATTTTAGAGGTGATAAACAAGAAGAATCTCCTAAAACTTTTAATTAATAATGATCAATTAATGTAATAAGATATTAAAAAAATATTTTTGAGTTTCTATGGCCAAGTAGGAAGATATTTTTGACAGTGTTGAGGTAGGAAGTTTCTCACATTCCAGGGGTTAATTAGAGAGGTATATTATAAAGGAAGTCACCTGTTTTTCTTCTAATTTATGGCCTAAAATTCTATAAGGAGGAAAATTTTGATAATGGGTGTCTATAAATAATGGTTGTAGACCTTGATACATCCTGAAAATAAATATATGCAAGACAATTAGGAGTGGCAGGCCTTGTAGAGTGCATAGCAGCAAAAAAAAAAAAGAGGCAAGGCAAAATAAGTATTAGGAGTTAGGAGATGAGATTTCATAAGCACTCTAGGAATGTTATGATATACCTATGGAAATTTCAAATGTTTTTTGGGTAACCCTACAATTTTTTTTTTCACTACTAGAGCAATCATTTTGTCTAGAAATCATGGTTGTAGAACCCAAGAATTAAACCTTGCCTTACAGTACAGAATAGTGAAGAAATGATTCATATCTTTGAATGGAGACTTATATTAAGCCTAAAAATTACCAATACACGTTGGATACATGCATAAAATCCCTAATCCAATTTTTTAAGCTTTAAAACGAATTTGAAAGAGAGATACAGTGAATTTTGGCTTCTCGGGTTCTCTGAGACAATTTTACCAGTTCGTACTAGGGCTCATCCTTTAGAGGTGATGATAAACAAGGAGAATATCCTGAAACATGTAAATAATAATTATCAAGTAATGTAATAAGATATTAAAAATATATTTTTAAGTTTCCATGGCCAAGTAGGGAGATATTTTTGACAGTGTTGAGGTAGGAAGTTTCTCACAATCCATGGGTTAATTAGAGAGGTATATTACAAAGGAAGTCACCTATTTTTCTTCTAATTCATGGCCTAAAATTATATAAGGAGGAAAATTTTGATAATTTGTGTCTATAAATCATGGTTTTAGACCTTGATACATCCTAAAAAGAAAGATACGCAAGACAGTCAGGAGTGAGTGGCGGGCCTTGTAGAGTGCATAGCAGCAAAATGCAAAAAGAGGCAAAGCAAAAGAAGTACTAGGAGTTAGGAGATGAGATTTCATAAGAACTATAGGAATTTTATGAGATACCTAAGGAAGTTTAAAATGTTTTTTGGGTAACCCTATAATTATTTTTTTTCACTACTAGAGCAATCATCTTGTCTAGAAATCATGGTTGTATAACCCGAGAACTAAACCTTGCCTTACAGTACAGAACAGTGAAGAAATGATTCATATCTTTGAATTGAGACTTATATGAAGCCTAACAATGACCCATACACGTTGGATACATGCATACAATCCCTAATCCAATTTTTTAAGCTTTTAAAACAGATTTGAAAGAGAGATACAGTGAATTTTGGCTTCTCGGGTTCTCTGAGACAGTTTTACCAGTTCGTACTAGGGCTTATATTTTAGAGGTGATAAACAAGGAGAATCTCCTGAAACTTGTAAATAATAATTATCAAGTAATGTACTAAGATATTAAAAATATATTTTTGAGTTTCCATGGCCAAGTAGGGAGATATTTTTTTTTATAGTGTTGAGGTAGGAAGTTTCTCACAGTCCAGGGGTTAATTAGAGAGGTATATTACAAAGGAAGTCACCTTTTTTTCTTATAATTCACGTCCTAAAATTATATAAGGAGGAAAATTGTGATAATGGGTGTCTATAAATCATGGTTGTAGACCTTGATACATCCTGAAAAGAAAGATATGCAAGACAGTCATGAGTGGCAGGCCTAGTAGAGTGCATAGCAGCAAAATGCAAAATGAGGCAAAGCAAAAGAAGTACTAGGAGTTAGGAGATGAGATTTCATAATAACTCTAGGAATTTTATGAGATACCTAAGGAAGTTTCAAATGTTTTTGGGTAACCCCTAGAATTATTTTTTTCACTACCAGAGCAATCATCTTGTCTAGAGAAGACAAAGGATAGTTTTAGATAGACTTGGTACAAGAATTGAACTTTGAAAGCATTTTTATCATTAGTGTGATGAATTTTTTGTGTTGTGAGTAGTTTTGAAATAGGGTTGAAGGTTTTGAAGGAGGCTCTAAATCACAAAGGTGTATGTCTTAGGTGAGAAACTAGTGAGTAAAAGAAGGAAAATTTTGGAATTTGAACAAGTTGACAGATTTTTATTGATTATGAATCATTCGTACAATTGTAAATGGATTTGAATATGGTCTTGAAAAAAGGTAAGGGACTTTCTGACTCCATTTGAAAGGAAATTTTCTCAAAATGAGTAAAATTCCTAATATTTTAGGCTTCTTAAGAACCTCCTACTACAAAGTTGAGGAAGTTGATGAATTATCTTCTTGAGTGACTTGAAAGAATGATTGATAGCAAATAGTTGGCTAGATCAATTCCATACTTTGGTTGGGCATTTTTCTGCAACCTATGACTTAGACAAAACCAAACCAACGATCCCCCATCTACATCTAGTGAGCTCCCATATCAATTTGACAAGATCCCATATAAATCCAAAAATAAATCATTCAAATCCCATTTCATGATCATTTTCAAAGAGTCAAGAGAATTTGAAATTAAAAATGAACTTCATTTCACTAAGATTCTACCACCTCACCAAATTTAGTTCAATCTTGGCATGCACAAACATAAGGATAAAATATCCTCTCAATTTTGAACCTCATCCTTCATTACGGTAAATCCTCATGATAGATAATAAACTTATATTCCTGTACATCCATCATCCTAGTAACGACAACTTTTCATCATCTTTCCAACCATCTGACTACCATATTAGCCACTAGGATGCTTAAAAACATGAACTACACAGGTAAAGGCCTAAGCATTTATGAACAAGGCATCTACATGCATATCCCTACCCATAAACATTTAGGTCATTATGGCATATGTTACAAACATTTTGGAACCTTCTTAAAAAATCAAAATCCACCGCCATTAATAGAGAAGAAGGCGCTTCCAGCATTGACACGACATCCATTGGTAATCTATCTTAGGATCTTACTTCCGAAAAACCCTTTCATGACATCTTTATCCAAACTACCCATATTGATCATCAACTGCCTCACCCCCTCGCATGGGACCACCTACATCAAATGGATATCTTCCATAATGACGATTTTATCACCACTTGGAAATCAAAAATTAACTTGGAAATCAACTTGAACGTAAAAAATAACTTATAATATAAGCCCCCTTCATAAAAAACATATCCAAATGTCAAACCAATCCATAAATTTAATAAAAAAAACACAATGACATTATACACAAACCAAAACATCAAGATATCAAAAAACATCAACAATCGCAATAATTCCTTACTTATATATGAATATTAATTCCTTCATGTTCATCCTTCTATACATCACCCATCTTGGACATACTTTCTGTGCACTTTTGATTAGAATTTTTTCACTCATTATAAAGAAATGGTATTTGTTATAGTCATTCATTACTTTAGTAAATCAAAGAAAGATTGTCTTCTTAAAGATCCTATCACCATCACACATCTTAATAATATTGTCATGAATACCCTTGAGCATATCTATTGACACTAGCCTATGTCATCAAAACCTTCACTTTCACATCCTCCATCAAGCTACTAATGGTTCTTAAACCCTTAAATAAAATCAAGAGAGTTTGATGGTAGAAAATTGAAAATCTAAAAAATATCAAACTACAAAAAAAACTTCAAAAACAATATTAAAAGACTCTCTAAGTGGTGTATCTAGTATCTCTTTTAGGGTTATGGATTCTTGGGTGGTAGTAGAGAAATATTGTAACTAGAAGAAAATACATCTCCATCAATGTACGACTCACCTTCCCCGCATCCTTATCCACTAATCACCTACTACCTGTCAAATCCTCAAGTATAAATTCACTTTCACATGCACACATTAAATCTCAGCAAGAAATGGGGCCATTATGTTGCTATGTGTTGTTTAGACCTTGTTCGCACTCCTACTTTAGTCCATATTTTGTCTCGCGATCTATGTCTTTGGCTCATTACTTATTCATCACCAATATTTAAAATATTTTTCATAACCATCCATAATACTCACACTTTATTTCTTATTCACTCATCAAATTCATGTGCATATGTTTTATTTTATAATTATTGGGGAAAAATATGTTCTCACCGTAATAATCAATATTGTACCAAGACTCTTTTTTCTATCATTTTTGTATTTTCCAATATTCATCCCACATTATGGTGAGGAATCCTATGACCCAAAAATTAATTGTCACTTGATAAATAATTTCATATCAAATCGTTTTCTCTTTTATATTTAGATAATCAATCATCCATCAAAAAATGACCAGAAAGTCATCTAACTTATGAAATTTACCTATCAATCCCTCCACAACAAACTACTGAAATGGCCCATCGATTAACACTTCTAGGTCCCTATCTATCTATTCAGTCAGCTAAGTCCCCTTCCATATATCATTGTTCTAATTAAATCATCCAACTCCCCTTGCATATATCCTTACTTGGGGAAAATCATCAAATTCCCCTTACATGTATCCTTGTTTATGGAAACTCATCCAAGTCACCTTACATGCATCCTTACTCGGGTAAAATCATCCAAGTCCCCTTGCATGCATCCTAACTTGGGTAAAATCATCCAAGTCCCATTACATGCATCCTTGTTTGGTGAAAATCATCCAAGTCCCCTTTCATGCATCATTGTTTGGGATAAATCAAATAAAATCCCTTACAAGCATCCTTCCTTGTCGAAATTCATCACGTATCTCAAAAATCCAAAAACATCGTATAACTCTAAAATCCAAAAAAACAACAAAACAATCGAAAAACCTAAAACATTATATAAATAAAAAAATCAAGGTGGAGTCGATCCCTGCACCTTTTGATGAACTTGTCAAAATGGTGGTAAGGTATGTTACCTTAGAAGGAAGATATGTGACTATCCCACACAAGCATCTGATTTTTCTGAATCATTTTCGTAGAAATACCATTATTAGTTTTCCTCATTATCTGATCAACTCCCTGGAGAAGTCTATAAGGGAGGAGCAAAATCACTCTAGGGCTGTCCCCCTGCACCAGGGCCTTATACTCCTCATTCACTGCCACTTTTCCAGTTGCCCTCCCATGAACCCCATCCCACCTCCCTCCTCCACACCCCCACCTACCCATACTGCTCCCACTCCACCCCTGCCAAAAAGAAAGCATGATGATGTGGGCTCCAGCAAGAAAAGCAAGAGCCTAAAAACTAGAATCCCTGCCTCCCAACGTGTCCTTAGGAGCCACACGGAATTAGAACTTGCTGAAAGCCTCCTGCATATCAGCATGCCTGTGGAGAAGCCCAATGAGGAGGATTTGCTGGAGAAGGTTGACAGATTGGAGAAGGAGATTCAAGAGCTCAAAGGGGCTCTTAAGAACATGGAGAAAGCCAAAGGTAAAAGGATCCTGCAAGGTGAGGAGGAAGAGGGGGTCATTGATGAAGTCTTCAAGAAGCTGCAGTCCCTTGATGGCAGATTGGGGAATGCCAAAAGCCACAATGACTGTATTTTGTTTGCCCTAAAAAGCATCTATAACTTCATTGAACAACACGTCCACAGTGTTTGCAGCTTAAGTGGAATCAATGAAGATATATGGGGCCCTAAAGAAAATAGGGACATTGCAATCTCCCAAGCAGACATGAAGGACCCCTCTCAGGCCACAGCCATTGCCTTTTTTCATGTCACTGCAGGCCATCAAGGCCAAGATTGACAGAGCCCTCAAGTAACGGGCTCATGTGCTGCTATTTTTTGGCTGTGATCTGGCTATCATCGGGCGGTTCTAGAGCTTTTTTTTTACGGAGCTCTATATTATGTTTCTCTTTTGGTTTCTTTTTGAACTTGTCTCCTTTGCTCTGGATCTTTGTACGTTTAGATCCACTCTTCACCTTTATTGTAATATCTGGCTGCTGAGCCTTTCTTACTTGACTGTTTTGCCCTTCTCTGGGCTACTTTTCTCATGTTTATTATCTGGCTTTTGAGCCCTTTTGTACTCAGGGTATAGTCCCTTCAAAACTATTTGCCCTTAATAAAAAAATCAAAAAATCAAAAACAATACATATTCCAAAAATCTGAAAACATCATAAAAATTGTTATCGTATAACAATAAAAATAAAAAACCCCATAAAAAAATAAAATATCCTAGCTAGTAATCAACCATCTGGATAAGGACGAGTGACACACCATCAACATCTCACTAGTGATGAAATCATTTTCCATCCAAATATCCCCAACACATGTCATTGTATACCTCTATGGAAAATCATGGCTCATTTTGTCATCGCTCGAGACATATTGTCCCTCATCCATATCCCTCATAGATATCCTTGCTTAGAGTAACATTATTCCCCTTATCTCAATCCTACATCACTTGGGTATTAAACAAGACAAAAATAAAATACATTCATTAAACAATTGCTTTTTTGAGTGTGTTTTATTGTGCCTGTTTATATGCTTGCTTCCTTAATTTTATTTCATTGCACTTTAATTTTGAGTTAGTCCCATAACATCTTACAAACATTGATATTATGATTTTTCATATCATAGTACTTATTTTTATATGCAAATATGAAATAAAGGTTATTGAGAACTATATCGATGTGCAAGATAAACAACATTTCCCCCTTGTCCCATTTCCTCCTTATTTATATCTTTTATTTACCTTTTCCCTCCATATTCAATCTAACATTCCTCTGTTATCTTAACAAAAAATAGTCTTCCTCATATTATTTTACCCTATCAATCATCCATCTTACATACATCTTTGTTTGAAATTGTCATCCAACTTATGAAGTCGGTCCATCAATCCCTTCCCCGAATCTACTAAAGTGGCCCATTGATTAACATTTCCAAGTTTTATCTATATTGTGAAATCAAACCATTTATCCCTTCACTAAAAATGACGAAGTGGCATAACAGTCAACATTTCTGTCCTTGTCTATTCATATTTACCATACCACTAGGAAAACATCCTTCAACTATGATCTTTTCTCCTTTTTTCATGATTTCATCCCCTTATTTTATCACCTCATAGCCTCTTCAGGGGGCTTCTGTTTATCACTCTTCTCATCCCTCCTATGTCCCACATGTTTACTCCTTTCTTTGAAAGGGTGTTGCTTCCGTGACACCCTTTCAAAGAGGGAAAAAGTAGACACCTAAAATATGGTGTGTTAATTTAAACGTAAATCATACTAACAAATTGCACTAATTCTCATCCTTTGACTATTAATTAATGAACCTTTTGTTAATTAACTAATTTTCTCCTCTCAGATACTAAATTAATTCCATTTTGTTAATAAAAATCCTCATTTCATTTATTAATTAATGACCCATTATTAATTAATCAAATTTCCCCTCTCATCTATTAATTAAGGACCCTTCATTAATTAAATCCCACTCTAAATCATCTCTAAGTGATGTAAAATTCCTCTAAATTCACTATCAAATAACTTCTACAAGCTAATATGGACATATTAATTAATCCCTAATTGATCGATTAAGCCCCCTTTCGTCCCATATAATTCTCATGGACTATTAATCTCACTGTAATTACTCATAATCTTAATTAACTAATCATAATTATACATTTCCATTATCCCACATTCACTAACAGTTACACTTTCCTAAAAAGGAAAGTCTATAAAAGCAACCCTCGACCCCCTTTCTAAGACAAACCTAATTCTCATGCTAAGCATTTCTATTTGTGGAAATCTCAAGGAAAAAGTGAGAAGAAACCCCATTTTCTTGAAGAACAAAGAGGAGATATAAATATGGGTCATGCCAAATTTAAATGGACCTCTTTCTTTATCAAATCTCATCCCTTAAGAGACCTTATCACTGTTTGCTCACGTTTGTCTTGCATTCAATTTAACAAGTATATCCACACATCTAAGACAAAGCTCAAACATCTATGGGAGAGGTTTGAGGTTCATTTTCTTAAAATATTTGTGTTTTCCTTTTATTTTCCTTATAAAATTCTCATATTTGATGTACTTATCATTCTTAAAATGTTTAATCTATGATGAACTTCATAAGTGTAAGTTCCATTCATGTTTTAGATTAAATTACATTTTTAACAAAGCTTGACATACACCCACAAGTTTCATGGATATTTTATTAACAATTGTAATATTGGTTTAGAACAATCAAACAAATCATCCTCACATGCATAGAATGACGCTTTCAACAAAAGAAAAAAATAGAAACTTCAAGATTGTGTAAGTTTGTGAAAATCTCTATCAAGGTCTAGGTGGGTTAGTAAAGTCATACTTATGGTCTAATGTCCAAATCTTAAAGTTTTAGGTTTGGATGAGTCTTATAATGTTTAAGTAAAAGAAAAATCATGGATTATGAAGGGTCATTGAGGAAAGATTCGGTTAGGAGGGTTCATACAAGTCTATTTAAAACTCTTGTAACTGTTTTGCAAAGCATCATTCGAATGATCAAAGTAAGGGAAATAGGAACTCCAAGAATTTTAGCAGGGAAAACTTGGTTATTACAATTGTGTAGCTTGACTATATTGCATATTATTGTACAAGATTTGAGCAAGTAAATAATGTTCATATTAATTGGAAAATCCTTTACAGGGACTAGTAAGCCCTTATAATTTTTGGTTAATGATTAAGAGAGTGGTTTTGATCTATCAAATGAGTGTGTTGTTAAAAAATAGTAAGGAATAAATGGAATAACTCTATGAAAGTTTTGACCCTACAAGGATACTATGCTTGACATGTGAATTTGTTAAATAAATGAAGAAATGATTCAAGAGGTAATTAAAAAAAGGCTCCAAGAACTTCTGATAACTGTGTATGTATGAAGTGTTAGTTATTTGAAACATGGTATGTGATTATTGTTCAAGATAGCAGAAGATTTATCCTCATGTATTGATTCCAAATTTACAATAATGTGTTATCATCTCATTATATTCAAATGGAATGAAGTTACATTGTAAATTCTTTGAATTTTCATGGAATACCTAACTTGAGGTTTATTTCGTATGAGTAATTTTTGAGTAAGAGTGTGGGAAATTCAAGTGACTCTAACTCATGTGGCAGATGGATTGTAGAGACTGTTCATGGAAATCAAATTGTTTAAAAAGATTCTTCATGGTTTGATTGCTCTCACAAAATCAATGGATTCAGAAAAAGCCTCCAAATCGAGAAAGAATCGATTATTTTTATGCCTCAACTTGACACAATCGTGTTACCCTGAAACTAGCGTTTCCGGTAGAAAAACATTAAATATCTCGAGATTGAACTGATTAAAAATTCTAAAATTTTGAAGCAACCATGGCATGGGGATTAGAACTCCAATGCAAAAAGAAGTAGTTCGGATGGTGGATAATTATTTACCAGAAGTTTTTGAAGTCTTGTTTTTAGTTTGTAACAACATTATAATAACGCGAATTGATTAAATTATTTTAGGAAGTATTGAACTGAATATATATCAAGGCAGTGATTCTATAAGTAGAAACTTCCACGATGGAGGTGATAGGGATACCTATTGAAGAGTCTCAACTGTGATCAAACAAAATATTGTCAAAAGGTAGGGGAAGAGTAATTAGAGTAGAATGTCAAAATATTTAAGAAGTGAAGAGGTGTGATTAAAACCTAAAATTATTTGAGGATTGAGATAGAATATTTTGAAGTCTATAAGCAAGTTGATTTTGGCTAAATTCACCCTGCTATCAGGTTTATGTAACCAAGAAAATACATGCCAATGTGTGTATATTAATTCTAAGACATATTTTAAGAAAGTGAAAGAAGAGAAGGATCTTGGAGACCTATTAGGGATTGGGTTACACAATTATTGGTATCAGAGAAAGAAAGAGTGTTTTGAAAATATTTTGTATTGCATAATAGATTCAAGTACTTCTAATGTTTGTGTATGTCAAGAAATGATGTTTAACATGATGATGGAGAAAATGAGACAAATGGTCATGTGATTACATGCCAAGATAGATACATTGGAGGATATTGTTAGAGGAAGAAAAAGACCGGAACTAGAGTCAATGAATGATGGTGGAAGGCATCATGCATTACTTCTAACTAGAAGAGTTTTGAACTTTGAAAAGAAGGAAAAGAACTTGGCGACCAAGAGGAGTCTTTTCAAGACAAGATGTAAAAACTTGAGGTAATATGTGTCAAGTTATCATAGAAAATAGAATTACAAATAACATTGTGTCAGAGGAAATGGTGTCCAATTTAAGCTTAAAGAGGTTACCCCATCCTACACCTTATAAGGTGTCTTGGGTTAGTAAAGGGTCATCAAATTCTTGTGAATGAACAGTGTAATGTGCCTTTAAAGATTATAAATTTTGTTGATGAAGTAATGTGTGATGTCATGCCTATGGATGTGTGCCACCTTTTATTGGGTTGGCCTTGGAAGTTTGATAGACAGGTTATTTATGATGGAAGGTTAAATGAGTGTCATTTGGTGAAGAATGACAAGAATAATCTTTTATTGTCTTTGAAATGTCAAGAGTCAGAAATTGAGAAACAAATTACGTTATTTGGGTCTAAGGAGTTTTTTAAACCATGACTAGAAGTTGATGAGGTTGAAGGTCATAATCTAATTTCTCCCTTTGAGTGTGTACATGCAGGGAAAGAAGAGGAAAAATCAATGAAGATTCTTGAAAAGGAAGACAACAAACAAAGGAAAGAGGTTGGAAGAAAAATGTTAAGAAGTGAAGGACAACAAGAAACAAGTCCAAAATATGATGAATTTGTAGAAGAGGAAGATTTTGATTTGAGATTAGAAGTTGAGTTGTTGGAAACTCTATTAGCCCCTCCAAATACAGTGACTATGAGTTTGATGAAAGGGGTAGGGAGTGAAGTAATTTTAGTGAGAAATTAAAACAAGGGCAGTTTGAATGAGGGGAGATCAAAGAAGAAAGAAAAAATATTGGGCTTCCAAGAAATCCTTGAAAGAAAAATGATTTATGAAGATAGTAAAGAGGTTCTTCGAACATCTAGAGAGGTATGTAAACCTCATGTTTTTATTTATAATTGCAATCTGATGAGTGGATATGCAGGTTTGAGTGAAGAAGAGAAAAGTTGGTCACTAGAGAAGGGATCCAAGGAAGAGGATCAAGGACAAAGAAAAGTACGAGCTAAAACAAAGTATTAGGTAGGAAAAGGTGAAATGAACGAGGTCAATGAACCTCTTGAATATGGTTTACATGAAGTTGTTAGTATATTTGAAAAAATTTTGTAAGTTAAGACCAAGTGATGAACTTGTGGAAAAGTGGATTCAAGAATAAAAAAGACAAGAGCTAGAAGAATTCAATTGGAGGAAGGAGGAAAAAAAATGATGTAAACATTGTTGCATCTGAAAGTGATGATTGTGAACCTGAAATAGGGTAGACATCTAAAGATAAAGTTGAATAATTACTTAAGTTGGAATGAGGTACAACATTTCAAGTCATGAACAAGATAAACTTACAAAGTACTTTAGAGTAGGTATTTACCTTAGCTCGTGTTCACCTAGGTACTTTATTTATCTTTATTGTATTTATCCTCACCCCACTTATGTGTGTGGATATTTATTTTTATCTTATTTAGATATTAGGGAGATATTATTTAATTGTTAGGCATAGCTATTTCCTTGATCTATGGTATTGACTAGTTCGTTTCCTAAATCTATGGTATTGACTAGATCCTTGATGTCTAGTTCTTTCATAAATCTATGGACTTGACTAGTTCTTTGATGACAAGTTCTTTCCATGGTTTATGGCTTTGATCTACGACCCTTGACTGGTTCTTAGATTGTTATTCCTTTACCTATTTAAGCAAGGACTCATTCTCAATATATTGCATTGAGTTCCATAATAAAATATGATATTGCTGCTCATTTGTTTGCAAAGGTTTTATGTAAAGTTATTTTGGGGAATTGCTTTTCATCTTATTGATCGTGGTGTTTGATTAGCATTTGTGTTCTTAGCTTGGTACGATTTGGTTATCGTTCCTTTTAGAAGATGGTTTATCAATAAAAACCACCTAAAATATTTTCAAATTTGTGGAAGTTAATTTTCCATTTAATTTTTATATCTTGTGGAATTAAGTGGATTAAATAATCTTCATAATTACAATAATTAGAATAATTCAATGTGAGGCTCCAGGGCAACAAATTATGTAAACATTATTTAATCTAGAAGTGTTTCCCTTGCACATCCCAAAGCCCATAGGGTAGGCGTATGAGGCTAAAATTTAAGAAGTACTTCAGAAATGGAAGGACATTACAACGTGCTTCAAGACATGAAACAAGTTTAAACTTGCAAACAATAAACAATGATTTCCAGCTTGCTGAAGGAACTTATTCATATGATCAGCATCTCATCTTGATGGTGAATTACAAGCATGCATATGAGATCTTCGCTTGAATGAAATAGCATAGGAATGAGATCAGGGAAGCACTGCACCATCATGATAACGATTATTTTAAGGTAAGTTGGCGAGTGTTTTTAGGTCAAAGGGAAGGAATAAACCTTTTCAGTGGCCATGATTGAACACGGGAAGGACAAGGTCTTCAAAAGGGTATCTGTATCAAAATCAATGCCTCATATTTTTCAAGCTAACCTTGTCCTATACTTCTGAATGCGTTGGTGTAGAATGATCATTCAGTATTACAACTGAACTATCGATCAATTTACAGATTGCTGATTTCGGGAGGAATTAAGAGTGATGAGTTATGGTTTTCGGTTTTATACAGCTGTAAGCATTACAAAAAATTGGGATGCAAGATGTTAGGTTGATGGATGGTATTGCAACCATAGGCAATACATTCAAAGAGCCAATGATATTTGTTTAAGATTTTAGTTGTATCTGAAGTGAGTGCAACAAAAGCATGGTGGAGCAGTTCTTCAGGTTTATTTAGAAGATCCTGAATAAATTGGCATATAGGGTCAGCATTGCTCGAGCTTCACTCCAATTTTGGGAGTATGATGCAAGAACATGTAACTGTTCCCTTTTATAAATTAATTCTGGAGAAGTATCCCTTAATATATTTGTATTTTCCCGTGTGGCTACAGATCCTAAGACAAGGTCATCTAAGGACTATCTTAGGTAGGACTGTGTTGTAGTAAGTATCTTCATAAATTTGAATTGGGGAACTGTCCCTCTATTTTGCCAATTATGAGTTGCTATAAGACATAGTGGTGACCTCATTTTCTATTGGGTTCTCTGAGTGTTGTCTTATTGTTTATAAATTCAAACGATTGTGTATGTTTTTGACAATCTTCTATTCAAGTTTCATAGTTATTATTTAGTTAAGTCATTTTTCAAGGTTTAATGTCCAATTATTAAAGTTCTCGGCTTGGATGAGTCTTCTAATGTCATAGTAAGCGACAACTTTTCTTATATGAAGGTTCATTGAGGCAATGGATTCGGTTAGGAGGGATGATGAAAAGCTATTGTTCAACTTTTATGTAACCTTATTTTGCATGTTCTTGCATTTGAATGATCAAAGTAAGTGAATTGTGGGAGTTCCAAGTGGCATTTTACAAGGAATTACATTGGTCATGACAGTTGTGTAGCTTCACTGTATTGTATATTACAGTTAATCCATTTGAGCAAGTAAATAATGTTCATAATACTAGGATAGCTTCCCTTTTACATGTCCCTCAGAATAAGCCCTTACGATTGTGCTTGGTTTTCTGCATTAAAAGAGTCTTGTTGTTCATACTCATAGTGTTCATGAGTTTTTGTCCGTGTAATACTATCTTCCAGGCTTTGTCAATTCAGTACCCTCATATGTACACTAATCACGGCTCTTTAAGGACTACTCTTTGAATGCTGACTTTATATCATATATATATGATATATATACGATTTGAAAAGTAGTTTTGTTGATTCACATTGTGAGGCTACCATCATTACACTACAATGACAATCATTTTGGAGGTTGTATGTGATGAAGTAATAGTATTCCATTTTCTAGTTTGGTACTCTTGATTATTGTTCCAAAGAATTAGCAAGATTGCTCAGTACATTTATTGATTCCGAATCCATGATCACTTTTATTTTTTGATTTTTGCTCATTATTTTAAATATCCATTTTCTATGATATTGTATCTAATCTAATCCACTTACTTTGAATTTGCAGTGAAAAATAGAGTTATATTTTGAGGTCTTCTTTCTAGTTTGTTAGTAATTTTTTTTTACCAGAGTATGGGAAATTCAAATGACTTTTACTCGTGAGAAAGACTGTACAATATCGTAGAACATTGTTCATGGAAATCTAATCGTTTAAAAAGTCTTCTTTCTGGTTTGTTAGTTTTTTTTTTACTCAATAGAAACTCAAATGGACTTTTATTCGAGAAAGACTCCTACAATATCGAGCAGGAATTGATTATTCTTAAAAATGCCTAAGACTTGACACAGTAGAGAAAACACTTGAAGGATTAGGGTTTCTGATTGAATGTAAATGGTAAGATGAACATCAATACTGTACATGATGAGTAATATTTTACTAAAATTCTTTGTTTGTGATCATAGTTTATTGTGTTGCTATTCAGAAGCATGCCTTCCTCTAGGTGGAAATAAAGAATTCAATGAAATATGAGTGGTGATTTTTTTGGTGAATTCTTTACCACAAGTTTGTCCAAGTTTTGTTTTTACTCAATAGACAACTGAAATATTGTAATCTGCAAAATGGTTAAATACTACCAAAAACGTATTGAACTAAAAATATATATCTCAAGACAATGGGTGTATGAGTGGAGACTTGCACAATGGAGGTTATATGGATACCTGATTGAAGGTATCATACTATGATCAATATGAACCTACTTTCAAAACGCATGATGGGTAGTATTTTATTCGAGTAGACTTTGATATTAGATTTTTTCAATTTATCTGACTAGATGCTTCATATATTAACCTGTAAAACACTATTAACAACAAGTGCTGATACAAAAGAATAAAGAGCTGTAAACAAGTGGCATTTACAAAGAAGATTACAACTTAGTACTTAAGGATGTATATAAACAAAAAAACATGAGGGTTTCAACGTGTGTGAATATGCAGATTCTGAAGACATAAATTGCAAGCAGACTGGAAAGATAGAGAAGGGTCATTGGATTTCTACTTAGCGCTGAAAATTGGTCAAAATCACCATAAAACACTCACCCAATTAATTCATCCAATATTTTATCTATGATTTACTGAATTCTTAGAAGCTAAACTTGATCCAAGGAAGCAAGAGAACACACTGCTGTAAATTAAATAAACTTTGTGAAATTGCAGCCATTGCAAGTTTTACAAGTTTTGGAGATATGATAGGCATAGGGCAAAAAAGCTCGAAGTAATTACGCAAAATCTAGATTCCGGCCTTTAAAAATATTTCAGTGTAAGTTCCAGATTACACAATCATGATTGGCTATGCAAATTCTTCACCAATGATTTTCAAGTGACCCTACACCAATGAATAGGTTGCTACCACTGAAGAAAATTCAAGTTATACTAGCTGGATTTTTATGCAAATTAGATCTTCTGAAATAAAATTTCTTCTATCTCTTTCAATAGCTCAAGGATCTGATTGAAGGGTAGGTCATCCTTCACCCATAGCCAAATGACTAACATTTTATGTGTGTTTCGTCCTTCAGATTATAGGCCTAGATCAAGAGGGCTTTACGTCACTCAAGTGGATGACCAAGAAACCCATGATCGTAGCTTCTCTTTGCCCATGGTAGTAATAAAATGCGCATTTATTTAGTAACATAGATTTGCAAATGATGCCTCTGTATCTCACTAACAATATCTTCCGTTTGATCGCCAATGCTCAGGCATTAACACAAGCTAAAAATAGACAATGGAAACATTGATAATCTGATAAAAAAAAGACATGGTGGATAAGTTTAAATTGAATATGAATGAACATCTGAACCAACACAAGGTTTTATGGTTGTAAAAGGGACACTAACTGTTGGTGAAGGAGAAATTTCTAGTCAAATTATAGATTGGGAGATATGAAGATGAAGTGATGTGCAACATCATTCCCATGATGCATTTCATGTGTTAGTTGGTAGGTCATGGAAGTTAAATCGAGGGGTGCAACATGATGACCGTGGACACACCTACATGGCAGAGAAAAAAGGGAAGAAGCATACTCTAAACCCATTGTAGGAGGAGAATGAAGCAACATTGAAACTATTGTTTCTCTTGGAAAATTAGTTCCTTAGTGAATTAAAGTAGGACAAAACATGTTTTTTGCTCATTGTACATATCAATAAAATAAAAGGTGTGATAGAAGTGATCGAGAATGAGAAAACAATTCCATGGAAGTAAGAAAGATAATATGAGAGTTTTTCAAAGTTGTGTTTAGTGAGTTACCTAGAGAGTTACCACATATGAGAGACATTAGTCACTACAGTGATTTAATTATAGGATCATGTGTCCCTAACAAGGTGAATTATAGGATGAAACCATAGAAGAATGTGAAGATACAAATAAAATTAAAAGAATTGTTGGATAGAGGACTCATTAGGGAGAATTTGAGTTTGTACACAATGTTTATAGTTTTAACACTAGATAAGGGTGGTGAGTGGCATATGTGTATTGATTCAAAATCCATAAACAAGATCACCATACAATACAAGTTTCCATTGCCACACATGGATGACATTATGGATTTTTTTAGTAGAATAAAGTAGTTTAACAATATTGATTTGAAGAGCATATACTATCAAATTCACATAAGAGAAGGAGATGAGTGGGAAAAAACATTTAAGACTCAAAAGGGATTGTATGAATGGCTTGTGATGTTAAATAGATTGAGCAACATGCCAAGTAATTTCACGAGGTTTATGAATCAAGTCCTAAAACCATTTTTAGGAAAGTCTATGATCATGCACCTAAATTATTATTTTTTTAGTAGGATACATGAAGAACATATCATGTCCCTTTTTGAATACTAGCCTCACTTCAAGATCTTGACCCATTTCTTCTCCCTGAGGGTCCAAGGAAAAGAGTAAGTAGAAGATTATGATGATGTCTTGATGATAATTTAGTAGCTATTTTTATTATTATCATGTATTGCTATTGGGAAGCCTAACACTCTAATAGAAGAACTTATTTAGTTAGAAAATAAAATTATTTTGAGCATGTAGGCTTCAAATACCGATTAGAAAATTAAAATAAATTTTTATTAAGGGGTCGGCCATCATTTGCATTGTAAGCACCCCTTATGGTCATAAAAGGAGACCACTTAGCCATTAGAGAGTTATGTTTTTGGTGATTTTCATAACTTGGTGAAGGATTTCTTGTTAAACACCTTTCACATCTCTCTCAAGGATGAAAATCCTTTATTGAATCCCTCTTAAGGACGGAAACCCTTGTGGAGAAGTTGGTGTGGACAAAACCCCATACTATCTCTTGGTGTACTTCTCTCTATTTCTTGCTATAAATAATTTATGCCCTAGGCAACTTGCTTAGAAGAGTTTTTTTAGGATATTGCTGGTTTTTTATGTGATCTAATTGCATGGTTGGGTTCTCCATAATTTCTAAAGGTGAAATAGTCCATTTTTTTTATCAATTGTTTGGGTGCATATAAGTGTTATTTCAATTCTAGAAATTACTATTTAATTATGCAGTGGAAGGGTTTCACGATAAATTCAAAATATCACTTGTGGGCCTCTAAAAATTAGTTTTCTTGCATCTAATGGTTTATGGTATTTTGTTATAATTTTTATCATATTTCCCAAAGTTTTGAATGAATTTTGTACATAGAAAAGTGTGTTTGAATCTTCATAAGGGGTCGCTACCCTAGGAGGAAATTGTTGGCAGTGTAGTGAGGGTTTCTACATGTTTATATCAGTCATCTACAACCTACCCTAAGTCTGATTTAAGTCCTCCATAACCAGCTTTGGGTCATTTCCGGAGAGTACCCAAAAAGGGACATTACAAACATTTGTTTTACTTTACACAAGTGTTGCAGAGATTGTGTAAGGAGAAGTTGTTGATCAATTTGAAGAAATGTAATTTTATGTAGGAGGAGCTAGTTTATATTGGATTCATAGTTTCCATTGATGTATTAAATATGGAATTTGAGAAGGTTCACGTAATTATGGATTGACCATTTCCGCAGAGTGCTTATAAGGTACATAGTTATCATGGGTTGGTTGTTTTTTACCACAAGTTCATTAGGAACTCTAGTGATGTGTGCATGTATATAACAAAGGATGTGCAAGAATATAATAAGAGTTTCATTTGGATTGCAAGCACAAAGAATATTTTTGTGGAGTTTAAGAATAAGGAAACAAAACAACCAGTGTTGGCATTACCAATTTTTTATGAAGGTATTATAGGTCAATTATAATGTTAGTTGTATAGCCATTGTTGTAGTATTGAGTCAAGAAGGAAGGTCTGTTGAATTTTAAGTGAAAAGTTGAATGATGCAAAAAAGGAAATAATTTGTTTATGATCAGGAGTTTTATGTAATTATGTAGGCATTGGAGAAGTGGAGATACTACTTATTGTTGAAATAATTTGTGTTGTACACATACCATTAGGCATTTTGGTTTATTAATTGTCATAGAATATTGAACCAAAGGCACCTATGGTCGGCGAAGTATTTACAAGGATATACATTGTTGTTGAAGCACATAAGCAAAAAATATAACAAGGTGGTTGATGCACTCAGTGGGCGTAATTGTCTATTAATAAAAATGAGAGTAGAAGTTATGGGTTTTAGATCCATGAAGGAGTTATTTATGCAGGATCACTATTTTAGAGAAGCATGGGTAGTACCCATGTACATTTCTAGGTCCTAATCACATACTACTATTCATATGATTCCTAAGTGAGAAAACTAGTAATTGACATCTATCTTTGGCCTTTTTCTTTTTCATGTCTTCTTTCTTGGCCTCTTACACCCTACAACCCAGTCGATACTTTCACTGCTTTATCTTTTCTTGACTCTGGACACCAATGCCCAGCCAGGATGCCAGTGCCCAGGTGCCCTCATCCTTCTGGGTGCCCCCGACCTCTTTGTATCTTACTCACTCCTTTTGGGCCTCTTTTATCTTTTGGGCATCTTATTTTCTTATGGGGTTGGCCTTTTAGTTGTTAATTATGAAATTCAAACAAGGGAATCATATATATATATATTATGTGACCATAATAAAGGACCAAGCACTAATCATCTACTAATATCACCTAAGGTTGCATCCAAAGGCATTTCAAGAGCATCAAAGCATCCATCTAGCTTCATGCAAGGAACAAGGGACTGCATTTTCTGCATACACTTCATAGGAGGGGAAGTTCATTTTTCCATATACACATCTACTTACATTGCTACATCTAGCTATTGCTCACTATTCAAGTGCATCTGCACAAGAGCCACCTAGGGCATGATTCTACACACACACACACACAGAACTACATGGAGTCTAAAATATAGTGCAATGCTTAGTCGTAAGTTCACTCAGTCGAGAGACCGTCTGGGGTCAGTCTGACTCCCCATTTGCATATTTTTATTTTTAGGATTTGATGTGTTTTGGGGTTTTGCAGGTTATCTTTCTCTTTGCAGGTTACAGGTGAATTTGTGGATCATAGTGTGACATACAAGGTGATCAACAACGAAGGTTAGTGACATTCTTGTGACACAAGAAAAATCATTTTCTGAGGTTTTTGTAGTCATGGGTGCACCCAAAGTAGGTCTCAATGCCCAGGTGCCCCTGACTGATCCTAGTGCACCCTAGTCCAACTTATTCTGATAATTCTACAATTTTTGGGCTCGGTTGTGACATATTCCTCCTCCTGTTCATCAGTTTTCCAGTCTCAACATACTTTGGATTATTGTGAAATCAGCTAAGTATCTTATATTCCCTCTCTTGCACTAGGGTTTCAATTTTATCTAGCTTATTGCTTAGGTCAGATCTGTACTTTATTGATTATTTATCATATGTGACTATGAATATGTAGGGTTTTACAAATTTCAATATTTGTTAAATCATTTGGTGAAGTGTCTCATTCGAACACTCTTGGGTCCTCATTTCATCACTTCTTTCATTTTTCCTAGGATCCTCTCATCATGGATATTTCCATTCATGATTTCTTGCTAGCCAATCCTGATTGTCGAGCTAAAATCATTACTCTCTTGGCTAATACTCGCATTCCTTCTACTACTCATCTAGACATAGTTTATCACACATTTGTAGATGCATTTTCTCAACATGTTACTTTTCCATCTACTATAGCTGAAAATATTTCTGTTTATGACAATGATCCTCCCCTATATATATGAGTATGCATCAATAACTTGGGGTGTTAAGTGAACTTTAGTCGATAATGGATCTGAGCTCAATCTTTGTACTTTATCATTCATTCAGAATATAGGCCTTTCCTTAGCTAATCTCAACCCAATGTCTATTTTTATTTGGGCATATGATTCTATTACGCTTCCATGCATAGGCATTATTAATTTTCCCATCACGGTTGGCCCAAAAATATTCTTATAGTATTCTTTGGCATTGATATCCCAGTTTCATATAATTTCTTACTTGGTAGGCCATGGCTTCACAAAATGCAAGCAATGCCTTCTACAGTTCACTGATGCATTAAATTCTTACATGAGGGATTTGAATATATAGTTCCCATTGATAGTAACCCATTCCAATATTGTCACCTAGATCCAACTACTGCATTACCTATTCCTACTTCTGCTACTATGCATCCTGTTGCTGATCCATGACCCATGGACTATCCAGAAAACTTGCCTCCACTCGAAGGAACTATTTGTGCATTAGACGTTGTTCCATCCACTTCAGTATCACCCCCTCCTTCTACTAATGCTATGGTACTTTATCAGGGGTATGTCCATACATTGGACATCATACCACCTTCCTCATCTTCTCATGAGAAAACTACACATGTGCTTCCTCCTTTCACATGCACTCTTTTCATGAATAATTCTTATTGGCCACACATTCCATTCGATCCCACTTGCTCTCTGAAACTGTTTGCACATATGATGGCTTGGCTCGACTTGGATTCACACTGGATGATCTCCTCCCTCCACCTCATTCCTCATCTATATCATGGATATGTTCATATTATTGTTACTTATGGCCTTTGTGTTTTCCATCTATCAGTCTTTGTTGCATGCACTTCTCACACTTCTCCACTTACTCTTGGGTAGTCTTGGCTTGACTACATTGGTGGCACTTAGATCCTAATCATATTGACATTTCATTCCCTATGCCCTTCGGCCATGTTTTTATTTGCAATGATTCATTTCTCCCAAAATCTTACTCGATGGTATGCACATGGATGTCCACTACCACCTTTCACTAATGAAGAATATGCAATGGGCATGTACAATTTACGCTGCAATGGCTCTTTATATGATCAACCACATACTATTGCTTACCATGTCTCTGATGCATCTCCATTTGTTTTTGACCATGACAATGATGATCTCTTAGATGATGTTACTTGATCATTCTTCACATCATACACTTGGGGGCATCATGCTTACTCTCCCCCCTTCTAGCATTATCAGGTGTCTCACATTTCTATCTTCACTTCACATCATCTTTGTATCTAGTCTGATCACATCACATCTTTATACACTTTGTATCGTCATTACCCTATGATGCACTCTCATCTAAGGTTCACACTTGACTTGTTGAGGGCATACTACACCCCATGAACCTCACATCATACACACGGTTCACACTTGACTATTGAGGACACATACTTCATTCTCACACATTACCTATGACTACACATTTCACACTCTGTTGAGGGCATACTACATTCATCATCACACACATTCACACTTTCTCAGACACATATTTCTACACACATTTTCACACACACACTACCCTGATGATGCACGCTAGCTCCATAGTTCATACTCAACTGCTAAGGGTCTCAATATGAAATGAACCTCACCACACTCACTCACTCACTCTCTATGCTCTATGCTTCATTGATCATATCTTTCTAGCACACAATTCAAACCATTTCCTGATGACACACTCTTGTTCTATGGTTCATTCTTGACTGTTGAGGGGGCATTTATAAATGAACCTCATCTCATGCATACTCATTCACATTCACTCGGGGGGCACGCTTCTCCTATCACACTCACTTTGCATTCCATTCCATTCACACTCACAACATACTGCATATCTTGGTTGCATTTATTCTTTCTTACTTATACTTACATGTACACTTGTCTTACTATGTTAGACAAATATATTTGTATGTCATTATATTTTCTATATACACATGCATGTTCACTTTCCTTCTAGTTGTGAATTTATACTTTACATAGATCATTACACATAGCACATATGCTTGGCAATGTACCTCTTACCAGTCCCACAACAGCTCCTGGGGGCATCTACTTTCATACACACTACAGGTGTTATTTTTTCATTTTATACTACTCCCTATTCTTACTAGCACACTACTATATTGATCATACATGCTTTGACATACTTTTTATCTTTCTAACATGCTAACGGGTGCTTCATGTGCAACATTTTTCTTGCAGGAACTATTTTCCAGCATGGTTGTCTGTTACTTTGCTTGTACTATTTTCATCATTTTCCATTGTATGCCATTGTTTGTGGGCTTTTCCCTTTGTCTTGTGTGCACACTTGTATGCTTTGGCCACTTCGGCCCTGATTGTCTTATGACATTGTGAGTGATGTCCCATGTTTGAAACCCAATTTTTGTAGTCTATATTGTCTTCTTGTTTTCTAGATTACACATTGTCTTCTATATGTGTATTTGTCTTGTTTGCACTAACACATGTTTCCAGCCACTTTGTTTGCATGTGCCTTGGTTTCTACCAAGCACATTCCCTCCCCCTATAGGGTATCAATTTCAGATCAACGTTTGGTCCTCTCCTTTGGGCCACATCCTCCTAGTGATGTTGCATGCACCCCAAATGAGGGGGGCATACATTGGGTGAATCAGTCACCCCATTACAGTAGTACATAGTCACAGTTACAGATGCACAGTACAGGAACAACATAGTTTTAGTCACAGAAATGACCAAGAATCTGACTTGGGTCCTCAGCACAACACAGACACCAGTGCCCAGATACAAACATGAGCGCCTAGGCACCCCTGACCCTTCCTGGGTGCCTATGACTAGGGGGAAGTTACAAATTTTTTCTCAGATCAACATATTTTTCAGCAGTTTACACAACGGTTTTCACGTAATAGGCACAATCCTCCAGCAATCAGAATGCATGTCTATCTTCCTTTTTCTATTTTTGTGTTGGATCGAACTAGATCAAAATGGATAAAAATTGAACAAAGTAGGATCACACCATCTGCAGTGGTGTATAAATTTTCAGGAAGCAGTCAAGGTTGGAGAATAACACTAGACCTTTCTCCCCAACACTTCTTTTGTTGTGGCGTGAGATCACCCAAAAAACTCACACTTGGCGTGAGATCACCCAAAAAACTCATTCTTGGCATGAGATCACCCAAAAAACTCATTCTTCTACAACATTTTCAGGATCCTTTCTATCCTTTTCACTCATCATGGATCAGGTGCACATGTTCCTTTTTACATTTTTACATTTTTACACACTTTTTACATATTTGGATCAAATTTTTCATATACACATATTTGACTACTCTTTTTCTCTTCTCTTTTGCAGGTTTGTCCTTATGGGAAGCAACAGTCACATCATCAACACATCAAGCAACAACAACAATAGGTACAATGTGACATAACACATACACTTTCACCCCTAGGGTCACTTCCTCTTCTCTAGCTTCCATGCTTCATTTTTATCACTCCACACTTTTTCTTGTCTCCTCGGCATGCTTTCACCATCGATCTACATGGTTATCAGGTATGCATCTCTTATCTACTTTATGTTATCAAGTATTCACTCAACAACATAAAGTGGGGGAAAATGTAGACACTAAATCACACACTTTGGGTACATTTCTAGGTCCTAATCACATACTACTATTCATATGATTCCTAAGTGAGAAAACTACTAATTGACACTATCTTTGGCCTCTTTTATTTTTTCATGTCTTCTTTTTGGCCTCTTACACCCTACAACCCAGTTGATACTTTCATTACTTTATCTTTTTGAGTCTGGACACCAGCGCCCAGCCAGGATGCCAGCGCCCAGGTGCCCCTGTCCTCTGGGCGCCCCCGACCTCTTTGTATCTTACTCACCTCTTTTGGGCCTCTTTTATCTTTTGGGCATCTTATTTTCTTATGGGTCGGCCTTTTAGTTGTTAATTATGAAATTCAAACAAGGGAATCATATAAATACAAAGCTATGTGACCATAATAAAGGACCAAGCTCTAAGCATCTACTACTATCACCTAAGGTTGCATCCAAAGGCATTTCAAGAGCATCAAAGCATCCATCTAGCTTCATTCAAGGGACAAGGGACTGCATTTTCTACATACACTTCATAGGAGGGGAAGTTCATTTTTCCATCCACACATCTACTTACATTGCTACATCTAGCTATTGCTCGTTATTCAAGTGCATCTTGCACAAGAGCCACCTAGGGCATGATTCTTCATACACACACACACAGAACTACATGAAGTCTGAAATGTAGTGCAATGCTCATTGTAAGTTCACTCTGTCGGGTGACCATCGGGGTCAGTCTGACTCCCCATTTGCATATTTTTCTTTTTAGGATTTGATGTGTTTTGGGGTTTTACAGGTGCTCTTTCTCTTTGCAGGTTACAGGTGAACTTACGATCTTAACGACATACAGGTGATAACAACAAGGGAACACTTGTGACACTAGAAAAATCAGTTTATGAGGTTTTGAGTAGTCACGAGCACCCAACAGAAGGTCTACAATGCCCAGGTGCCCCTGACCCATAATCCTAGGCCCCTAGTCCAGCTTATTCTGACAGTTCTACAATTTTTTATGTGTGGTCGCGACATATTCCTCCTCTTGTTCAACAGTTTTATAGCTCGGCATACTTTGGGATTTATTGTGAAATCAGCTAAGTATTCTATTCCTTCTCTTACACCTAGGGTTTCAATTTTATCTATTATACTACTATTTAGAAGGTTCTCAAGTGGATAAAGTACTAATTAATCCCACCTTTTGGCCATCTTTATTTTATATTTTATTTCATCATTCCCACATATTTTTTTGCACTTATCCACCCATTTCGCAACTTGCCCCATCATTCTAGCCCAAAATAGGTGCCCCAGCCTGTACTGGGGCACCCCGGGGTGCCCTGGTCCCACCCTGGGTGCCCCAATCTATGCACATCTTTTCCCACTTCTTTTTGGGGCCTTTCTAGTCATTTTTCATCTTTATCTTTTCCCAGTCGGCCTTGTCAGGATTAATTATGAAATTAAGCTTGAGAGCCCTATAAATATAAAGCTATAAGACCATAATAAGGGTCCTAGGTCACACACTACTATCACTCCATCTAGAGTTGCATCCATTGCATCACTTGCATCCACATAGTGTCATGCATCAAGGCTAGGAGATCTGCATCACACACACTTACTTCATAGGGGGAGGGATTCTATTCTATTCCATGCAAAAATGGTATTTAAATCTTCTATAGTTATTATTACTCGCTACTTCACAAAGTGTGACTGACACAAGAGAGCACCTAGGGCATGACATGCACACACACACAAGAACTACATCTGGGTCTGAAATGTAGTGCAACGCTCAGTGATAAGACCACTAGTTTGGCGGCTGAGGTCAGTCTGACCCATTCATTTGCATCTTTTATTTTTCTAGGGTTTGATACTTCCTTTTGCATTGCAGGTCATTATTCAACTCATCTGGTGAATCAAGTGTGAATAGACAGGAAGGGTTTGAAACCAACTTGTGACCATACAAATTCAGTTTTGAGCATTTACAGTGATCACAGTGCCTAATTGTAGACCAGGGCACCCCTGGGGTGCCCCAGTACCTCCCAGGTGCCCCAGTCATCTTCAGATCTTCTAGATCTGGTCCCTTTACAGGTCCCTGAGTGATCGTCTGCACTTCCAGATTTTATTTTCAGACCTGTGACAAACTGTGACAGTCTACTTCAATCAGCTAAGCCATTTCCTTTCCTTCTCTTGCATATTTAGGGTTTTATTTCACTTAGAATAATTATTTACTATTATTCCATATTGTTTTAGTTCAGTTATACAATGTTTTAGTCCTCCTAATTAGATTAACATTAATACCCTAATACCTCATTTAGTTCCATTAGCTCTTATTTTTGTTAATCATTTTGGTGAACCCGACGTCTCTTTTTAGCACCTTCTAGGGATTTCAATTTTCCTCCCTATTGTCATTATATTTTTCAATTTTCTTTTTCCATTTATATGCCACTTATCCCACATTAGGGTTTCATTTCCACCTTCTCCCTTTCTATAGTTATCGCTACATTCAATTCACCATGAGCATATCTATTTATGTGTACTTACAAAAATACCTCAGATTGCCTCCTTCACCTCCAAAAATATTTAGCTACCCATTATGTTTCTCTCCACACATATTCACCCATAATATGTTTACCATAAGTTTATTTTGGCTTTATCCCTTAACGAAGATCAAATCACTTTTCACATTTGATGACCTCCCGCCACCAGAGTTCTTAGCCCATGACCCTCCCTTATATATCCAGGTTTGTGTTAACAAAGTAGGTGTTAAGGTGCCTTAGTTGATAATGGATCTGGCCTCAATCTTTGTAATTTTACCTTTCTTCACCACTTAGGTATTTTGGGAATCATCTCTAACTCCATCATCTATTTCCATCTGTGGCTTTGATAACATCCCTAAGCATGTGTTAGGTATTGTAAACCTCCCTATTACCATTGGTCCAAAAATAGTTACTATCCCATGCCATGTCATGCCCAATGATCTTAATTATAACATTCTCAGAATAACCTTGGATCCATGCCATGCATGGGGTCCCTTCTACACTACATGCACATTTTAAATTTCGACATCAAGGCACTATCTATGATGTTTTGGCTGACCCATCTCCTTTCAAATATTGTAACTCAATTGAGCAATCTAGTGATCCTTCTGCCAACAAGTTCCTGGGATTTTTCTAAGTATGGGTCAGGGTATGACTATTTACAATGTTATGGTTTTACTAATACTAGTACACAAGACCCTAAAGTCATAGCCCCTTGGGATCTTCCTACACAAACACATAAGCATGGGTTAGGCTATCCCTCTTTACTCTCTACAATGTTTATACTACCTTCCATCCTCCTCCACCTAATCAACCCTTATTAGAATCAATTCAGGTTATACATTTGTTGTTTCACGAAAAATTTCAAGCTATAGAATCTGTTATTACATCTTTCAAATCTGAAATCCAATAGCTTAAAGACACTTCTCAATCACATGTTTTCCTCCTTTTACATCTCATATGCAATCTAGGTCCACTACATGTCATATAATTGACCCTCATGACATGCCATCACCTGAGCCTCTCATACTTAAATGTAATAATAATGCTACATCCCAATGGATTCGTAGCCCTGAGTCATCAATACCTAATGATCAAACATCACCTCAGCAACCTCCTCTAGAAATCAATTCAGCACCTCCTTCTCTCAAGTCATCCAACACTACCAAGTCAAAGTATGCAACTACCACTCAAACACAGTCTACCCCCTTCTCCTACCAACACTTTTGTAACATCACCAATCCCACATAAGCTCCAACCTATCACTGTTGTCAAAGACACTACTCCTATTAATGGGAAGTCCACATTTCCAACTCCATCATCATCACATGGTTCTAATATTGTTTCGGCCTACCATTGTGTTGGCCCTCTCTCCTATCATGACACATACAATGCTCTCCCACAATGGCATCCACCTCTGTGTGGTTGCATAGCTTCTATCATCATAGTACACTTGGGGGCATAACACCTCATCCCCCCCTCACTTACTCATGTATTTACATCATCTTTGCATCATAGGCATTCATATCACATTATAGCACCATCATTACCCGATGACACACTCTTGTGCTTCGGTTCACACTTGGACTGTTGAGGGATTACCATTACACTGAACCCCACACACTACACTATAGGTTCTACACATTTACATCTATCACATACATCACACATTTACATATACATTTTTATACATACCTACATCCTACATTATCTTATACATCCCTCATCTATTAGTCATTTATACATCATCTATCTTATACATACTACACTAGTCATCATATCATATGCGTCTAGTTTTGCATCTCTTTCTTACATTCTATATTTACGCTAGGTCACATTATATATGGGTCTATCTTTTCCATTATTTCATCACTACATATTCTATCTACACCTACATTTGCATCTTACATATCTTACATCCCTACATTTCCTACATTGTATACCTTTACATAGCGCATCTATCCATCATATACATTCTACATACAATACTAAATTCCATTACATATGGATCTAGTTTCATACTTATCATCTTACATATTCATTTCTATATATACTATATTGCATTCACACATTTACATATTCTATACACACTACACATCCTACATTGCATTTCCCACACCTCACATTTACATCACATATTCGTCACTTGTTCATTTACACTATGTTGTCTTCTACGCGTTGCACTCACCACCCTATGATGCACTCTAGTTCCTTGGTCCATACTTGACTGCCTGAGGGTTTACCAATCAAATGGACCTTACTCATCATCACCAATGCAACATTTTCCTCATCCACCATTTCCCATGTTAGTGACATACACCTTAGGTTAAATTGTCACCCATCTTATCATCTTGTAGTGGTATACGCTTTAGGCTAAATCACCACCCCCATTATCATCTTGTAGTGGCATACACCTTAGGGTACATCACCACTCCCTTCTTATTCATCCCATAGTGACATATGCTTTAGGCTAAATCATCACCCATCTTCATCCTTTTCATCTTATAGTGATATACGCTTAGGGCTAAATCATCACTCATCCATTCAACAAGTCGTGGTATATGCTTAGGCTATAGGGTCCATGACACATCTTTCCATATGTCTCATCACCATCAATCATCATTCTATAATGATATACACTTAGGGTTAAATTATCACTCCTCCATTCAACAAGTCATGGTATATGCTTAGGCTATACAGTCCACGCACATCTTTTCATATGCCTAATCTGCATCCACTCATTCTATAGTGATATACGCTTAGGGATAAATCATCACTCCCTCATTCAAAACAAGTTGTGATATATGCTTCGGCTATAGGGTTCATGCACATCTCTCCACATGTCACATTTCATCACCACTACACATACACACTCATCACAGTGCGCTAGATACAACCAACACTACTCGACCATTTCCCGATGATGCACTCTCGTTTATGGTTCATTCTTGACTACTGAGGGGGAAAAAAAATGAACCTCACTACATACACTTCCATCCACTGGGGGGCACATTGCTCCTATCATTCCATCTTGCATTCCATTCCATCCATCCACAACATACTGCATTGTCTTGGGGGCATTTACTCTTGCTTACTAGTGTTTTACATGCTCACTTTACTACACATGTTAGATTGCTTTCTTATATGTCATTATCATACACACATGTGTGTTCACACCTTTGTTTAGTGTGATCATAGATACAGACTCTACACGTGGCATGGATGCTCACCTTCTACCCTTCCTATACTGGTCGTTGGGGGCATCCACATTCATCTTATCCAGGTGTTATTGTTTCATTTTGTACTTAGCATCTTATACTACTTGTTCATACATGCTTTGACATATTGGTTATCACTCTAACATGCTAATGGGTGTTCCATGTGCAACACTTGTTTTGCAGGATTACATGTTTCCATGACTACTTGTTTGTTTCTACTTGTCTGCTTTGTTTGTTATTGTATGTGGGCTTTTCCCTTTGCTTGTGTGCACACTTGTCTATTGTTTGTGGCCATGATGGCCTTATGTGTCTTGCAACATCGTGAGTGATGTCCCATGTTTGAAACCCACTTTATGCGGTCTTCTTGTTTTCTTGCATGTGTTTACACTACTTTGTTTGGTAGTTTCTACATTGTCTGTGTATTTTACACTTGTCTTATTGCATGCATGTGTTTTCAGACTAACACTTGTTTTGGCTAGCCATCCCCTTTTGTGTGCCTTGGTATCTACCAAGTGTTTCCCTTTCCCCCTGCAGGGAAGAGTTCTACAGGTCAGAGTGTGGTTGGTCCTCTTTTGGGGCCACATTCTCCTTTCAGTGACGTCACATGCACCCCCAAAGAGGGGGGCATCATTGAGGGTTTTCTACTAACACAACATATTTACACCGGTTCACACACAACGAGTGAGTTCAGACCAGTCTATGAACTCCATACACAATGGCCTCAACAGGACATGGTGTCCTTTGGAAATTCTGTGGAGCAGTTACAGGCTTGGGGGTTACAGTGGGTGTGCCTCTCTACACTTCTCCATCCAGTGGCATCAGATCACCAAAAACTAGGAAAGTACAGATATCTCTTCACACATTTTAGCAGAAGTGGTTAAAGTTGGAGGATACAATGCATTTCCTCCCTATACTTCTTCAGCCAGGGTGGTGTGAGATCACCCAAAAAACTTGTGACAGTACAAGATATCCTTCTACACCTTTTTTCTTGACATGGATCAGGTGCACATGTTCCATTTACACTTTTTTGTTTTTGTATTTTACATTTGCGTACTTTACACACATGCATATTTTACACAACATTTTTACATACATATATATTTGACTACTTGATCATTTTCTCCTTGCAGGTCCGTCGTATGAGAAACAAGCAGTCAAATTGGGGGCAACAACAACAACAACAGTGACAGCATCAACGACAATGACAACACACCGCTACAGGAACTTTCCTTTACTAACCATGCAGGTACACTACACACAACAATAACTACACACGCGTTCCACCCTAGGTTCACTCTCATCACTTTTTATATGCATTTTTCATCTTTAGAATCCATGCTCCTCCACATTTTTCTTTTTGTCATTCCATGCTTGAGTCTAGTCCATCGACATGTCTTCTTCTACACTCTACATGGATATCAGGTACACATCTCTATCTACTTTATGTTACCGAGCTTTCCTCTCACCAACATAAAGTGGGGGAAAAATGTAGACACAAAATTATGCACTTTAGACATTATTTAGCCCAGTCTTATACTACTATTTAGAAGGTTCTCAAGTGAATAAAGTACTAATTAATCCCACCTTTTGGCCATCTTTATTTTATATTTTATTTCATCATTCCCATATTTTCTTGCACTTATCCGTCCATTTCGCAACTGCCCCGTCATTCTAGCCCAAAATTAGGGAGCCCCAGCCTATACTGGGGCGGCCCGAGGTGCCCTGGTCCCACCTTGGGTGCCCCGATCTATGCACATCCTTTTCCACTTCTTTTTGGGGCCTTTCTAGTCATTTTTTCATCTTTATCATTTTCCCAGTCGGCCTTGTCAGGATTAATTATGAAATTAAGCTTGAGAGCCCTATAAATATAAAGTTATAAGACCATAATGAGGGTCCTAGGATAGCATTACATACTACTATCACTCCATCTAGAGTTGCATCCATTGCATCACTTGCATCCACATAGTGTCATGCATCAAGGCTAGGAGATCTGCATCACACACACTTCATAGGGGGAGGGATTCTATTCTATTCCATGCACACATGCTATTTACATTTTCTATAGTTATTATTGCTCGCTACTTCACAAAGTGTGACTCACATGAGAGCACCTAGGGCACGACATGCACACACACACCAGAACTACATCCGGGTCTGAAATGTAGTGCAATGCTCAGTGATAAGACCACTAGTTTGGCGGCTGAGGTCAGTCTGACCCATTCATTTGCATCTTTTATTTTTCTAGGGTTTGATACTTCCTTTTGCATTGCAGGTTATTCAACTCATCCGACAGAATCCAGTGTGATAGACATGAAGGTTTCAGAAGACAACTTGTGACCATATCAAATTCAGTTTTTGAGCATTTACAGAGATCAGAGCACCCAGATTACAGACCAAGGCACCCTGGGGCACCCTAGTACCTTCCCAGGTGCCCCAGTCAGTTTAGATCTTCCAGATCTAGTCTTCACAGGGGTTCTGAGTGATTCGTCTACACTTCTAGATTTTATTTTCAGACCTGTGACAACCTGCGACAGTCTCTTCTAATCAGCTAATTCATTTCCTTTCCTTTCTCTTGCATATTAGGGTTTTATTTCACTTAGAATAATTTATTTACATTTATTCCATATTGTTTTAGTTTCATTTATACAGTGTTTTAGTCCTCCTAATTAGATTAACATTATTGTGGAATAAGTTGGAGATAAAGTTACAACTTAGTTTAAGATATCATCCAAAAAAATGATGGATAAACAAAAGTTGTGAATAACAACCTTGCATATTTTCTTAGATGTTCAGTTGGAGATGAGCCAAAAACATGGGATTTTGGCATTACTGCAGGCATAATTTTCTTATAACAATTCATTGAACATGAGAACATGAAGATATCATTTCAAATTGTATATGGGAACAACTCAAGAAGAGTTTGAGAGTTGATAAACTTAATGTGTAATGAAGAAAGGAGTGTGGAAGGAAAATACTTTGTAGAATATGTGAAGGAAGTGTACCAATAGGTGCACAATTAGTTGTAGAAGATGAATGCACAATACAAACAATGTGAAAATTAGACAAAAAGAGAAGTTGAATATCATATTGGGGGCATGGTCTTAGCATATTTTTGGAAGGAAACATTTCTTAAAAGAACATACATAAGCTTAAGTGGAATAAGATAGGGGCATGAAAAATCATCAAGAAGTTTTCCCAACATGCTTATGAGGTAGAGTTGCCTAAAGGCATTGATATCTTTGATATATTTAACGTGGTGTATTTATATCCATATTGCACAATGCATAAAGGCGATGAAGAATTATAATCTGAAGATGGAGAAGTAGATTAGAGAAGGAAAAATTCAGAGAACGAGTGTGATGAAGCATAATGGGTGATAAACATTGGGATCAAGAAGACACGTAGAGAGGAACATTTAGTTAGGTGGAAAGGAAATGATGTTGAAGATGCTACTTTGATAAGTGTTATTGATATAGCTCAACATAATATTTTGGAAGACCAATTTCCTTGAGCAGGGGCTCAAGTTTTTAAAATTACTCAAGGTGTATGATACAAGAGCATTCAGATACCCTACATAACTAAAACAATTGAACAATTGGATTCAGTCAATGTTTGTATTCTGTTATGCATTTTGTGTTGTTGGTAGGCCATGTAGTGAAGAAGCGTGTCATTAGTAGGCCATAGAGTTCAATGTTGCATCATGTGAGCGTGCAAGTCCATTGTGCAATATTTACATTAATGTGCGATTCCTTTGCATAATGTTTGGGTTGTTGTGTAATAATGCCAGTGACAACAATTGTTTGCACAATCTTGACCAATCCACATAAATTAGTTATGTGGCATTTTAACACGAAGCCACAAATTGGGAATAACTGGATGTTTTAAGCCACAGGTTTTGAAAAAATGCTGACTAGTTGTGCTCTAGGTCTATTTATGTGTCCTTTAGGACTTTGCATTTGAATTTCCCAAGTTTAGGAATCTTAGTTTGTGACATTGGATGACTAAGCAAACATATCCTAATTACCTTAAGAAAGTAACTTAACACTTAGTATTAGCTCAGAGTATGCTTTAAGAGCTGAATATGAATGTGAGCATAATGCTTTGAGTAGTTAGGTTGTCAAATGAAGTATGTGATAAGACATGACACAAAGGAGAAATGTTATATAATGTATGATTAAATCATTGACAATTAGTCTGAGTGAGTGTTCAAATATGTGTTCATTTGATATTTTCTTGCTTGTGGCGTAATTTTAATCTTGTTTCGTTTGTTTTCCGTGCGTATTCTGAGGGATGCGCGGTGTAAGGCGGCTCCTTGTTGAGCACCCTGCCCTTGTTTGTGTCATGATAAGCAGACTACAATGCAATCAATAACATGGTAGCATTCCACAATGCCACATCTCCTTCAAACATTTTGTCAAACAATTTGAATGCAACCTCTAAACTTCCATAATTTAAAAAGTAGAAAAAAAGCTTTGCAATGCTATAAAATTAGAACCAAACAAAAGCCTAAACAATAATGCATTCATGTTTGTAGAGATGATAAATAATCTTTCTTTTATGGAAATCTCCTCTAGCTTTGCACACAATAGATGAGTTACTCTGTTATTGTCTCAAATGTATGTATGAGTTGTTCACAAATAACAATAATAGGTGGTTTAACTGCAACGTGAATCTGTCGTCGTCCATTAAACGGGTCTCCAATACGCAAAGCGTATTCTATGGAAAAAGAAATTGCGTGTTGAATGGTCCCTTCTAACTACATTCAATACCGCATTATTACGATTTCAATCGAAAACAACGATACAAGGCTTCCACACACTATTATGTAGATTTGATAGTGACAAGTGAGATCCCATGTATAGTCATTCCCTTAAATAAAAATGGATGAGAGTCCCAGGGATCAAATTTGAAGGGTTGGTCTGAATTTTATTTTGAAGGGCAAGTATTGGACCAACCCTTCAATGATGAAAAGTAGCACGAATATTTACATTTCATATGACAAAAATAAATCAAATATGCACGTCAAAAAAATTAAGAATATATTTTTTTAACGAAATATTTTTTCTTTTCAAAATCACCAGTTGATTAGCATCTTAAATAAAAAGGGAAAATTCAATAATCCAAACACAATGACCCCTTTATCATAATGATGTAAATTAAGCCGCATTTAAATTGGTAAAATAATCAAATTTTGATATAAATAAAGCCCAAATTTGTAATATTATAATTTCCTAAAAATCATCATAACTAAAATAAGCATTAAATAAAATTAATAAATAAATACATAAACAAACAATTGAAATGAGATAAGAAGACACACAAATCACTAAACACATAAATACAATCAAACTACACTAGGATCTCTAATCAAAATCATTAAGAAAACTTATAAATAGTAAAATAAATAACTTTAACTTCTACTTGGAGTTTAGTCCTAAAAATAAAACCAATTTGGATTCTTACACCTTCAATTAAAAAAACCATTCGTATTTTAAACACTAAAATAACACACATGTAAATTTTAACTAGTAAAATGCATTGACTTGAATACATCTTCTAAATAAATTAAAGAAAATGTGCATCTATACATTGAAACACCCACACTAACTATGTCACCAATACATACATCTAAATATTCTTAGTTGATTTCCAATCCAAGAGTTTCACCTCATGTAGAGTATGCATTCAAATATACTACATAGAAATGATGTTTTACCAAATTAGAATACTGCATTCAACACACACACCCTTTGTAATCCTCCCTAAATCTATTCACAAGCCTCTTCCTCAACTCCTCAGGCATAGAGTTTAGAAAAATTGTCTTGAGCACAACAACAAATATAAAATTCTTGTTGGCCTCCACATCACTACTATTAAACAATAGTTAGAGAGAAGATACCAATGATGAATTGGAGCGTTTTTTTCAATGGATGAAGAAGATTATCTCTACGTATTCTCCTCCTCTAAAATGATCTCCTCTCATCTTCTTTGCATTCTTCCATATTGAATGGGTCCAATTAACCTTTGCATTAGGAAGCAACTCAACACTTAGCTCGGTTCTTATTTGCAAGGGTCATAATGGGTGAACTCCTAACGCGATTCAACTTTTTTTTCTTTAAAGCAAGCCCCATCTATATTTTCCCCTATATCCTTCTCCATTTCATACAAATAGAGCTAATCCAATCATCTTGGCCCATAGTTTGTCTACATGTTGAGCTCAAATTGATCTAGGAAATCTGGATCAAGACCATTGTGAGCTCATCCCACCCTTTGGAACCAACATGGCTCCAATAGAGCCTTCTTGGCACCCTACATTGTGAGTCACAAATTGAAGTCACTCTTTGAGATTAATTCAACACTTTTCTCCACACTCTTCCCCCACCTCAGATATCCATCTCATCCCATATCCAAACTAGTGGTCAGTCTACATAGTGGATCTATTCCAAATCATGTTGTGCAGTATCCCAAGTGCACAAATATTTGTGTGCAAGCTGATCCTAGCTTTGTTTTATGTTTCTCTAGGTGGCTCCTGCAACAAAAAATAGAAAAAGTAGAAAGTGGTAGATATTTCGCTTGAATGAATCCCAAGAAAAGGCCAGAACAAAAACAATAATAATAAATCTTTTCTTTTTAGGTATTTGTGCTCAAGTATTTGTGTAGCTGACATCAAAAACTTACTAGTAACTTGGAATTTGAGCTTAATAGTATTATAGTGGTGGCATATTTGTTATATTAATTTTTTTGGTAATTTCAAGTATTATGACTTATCTAATGTATCTACGAGTCATACGCAGAGTCTGGAAAGATGGAGGTGACTATTTGTAAAATTAATCAAAAATATTTCTTAAGCCATAATAATTTCACACAATTTTTTGACAGGCATTTTTTCACCATAGCCCTTCTTTTGACAGTTGTAAAAATAACTTGCCTTTTTGTATTGTCAAATGATTTTTACATTTTGAATTTTTTTTGACATGCAATTTTTTACTTGCCCTTTTCTGACGGGTTTGAGGCCTTGGGAAGGGCTGTGACGGGCTCAATTTTGAACCCTGGATGAGACCATTGATAAGCATAAATATAATGAATTTTAAAATAATTCGACAATTATGTAAAGTACGTATATAGCATGTCAGCTCTCCACTAAACCCGAAAATTGGCCCATACAATACTAATTGTTTCAAAGATTCTTGAACATCCCCTCCCTACCATAACAACAAAATATTAAAAAACAAAAAACTAACCAACCAAAATGAATATCACGTCGTTTGTTTTTTTCAAAGTTCTTTGAACTTGTTCACAACCATTCCAATCGCCTTTCCAAAAACGTTGAATTGGGGGACACATTTAATAAGTTTCCGAAACTCTTTTTCAAAGAAAACAAAGAAGTATATATATTTACCTGGCATTTTTTCCCACTTTTTGGAGAGCACTTTGCGTCGCAAATTAAGGCAGGTATATTTTGTCCCTTTTGTTTGGAGTGCTGAAATGACAGGTTTACTGCATTTAAATGTCTCTTTAAGCTTGAAATTTGGCACATTACTTACCGTTTTCGAAAGAATTTGTGAAATTTGGCGCATTACTGTTTTCGGAGGAATTTGCGACACTGGTTGAGCTGGTGGTGGTTATGGAGCACTTTTTATTTTCGCTGTTTTAAAATGTGAAATGTCGTTTTAAGAGCTTTTAAAACGGTTAATTTAAGCATCGTGCTTGCGGATTTAGTGATTCTTTTGAGAAGTTGGTCTTTAGTAAACGATAATTTAAACATCATACTTTGCAGGGTTTAATGTGGTGGAGTTTAAGGGTTTTATGGCGAAGATTTGTGGGAGAGAAGGAAATTGAGGTTGTAGTGGCCTTGCTTTGTGAAATTTAGTGTATAAGGGTTGGGAAAGGAATTTGGGCTTTATTTAGAGTTCAATTCAAAATTGAGCTGAAATGGCCTTCATTTTAGAGTTGTAAGCGAAATTGACCCTTGTGAATTTCAAAGGTTTAAGTTAGGTTTTGAACCTAAGATTTCCGATTAGCATGCTGCTTATTCTACTGAGCTACCGGTCCCTTTGCAGTTTGAAGTGTGGATTGTTCTTTCAACAATCCGTAAGAGAAAATAGGCCTCTGTTCTGCCCATTCCTTGTGGATTGTGGGAAATTGCATACATCCTAGACGGATAGACTGTCAAATTCTTGCTACTTATAGGATTTAGAATTTTTTCTTTGGTAAATTTGTATAAACCTAGCTTAAACAAACAGGTTTTTCTGGCTCTTCCTAGGATTATTTGCTATATGCTTCAATAATTTGTCAGGTCGTTCATGCCCTCCACGAATAGGGAATTGTACGCGGCTAATAGGGACAGCGGCTGAGTGAAGTTTTCAGCTAAAGGGAGGAGAACTTGATCGACGTTAGGGGCTTTAGGCAATCGGTTTGACGGTGTTAGTGATATAGTAGCTGTAAAGACGTTAAAATTGAGTAAGCACGGCCCATTTTTTCTTTACCATCTGTTTTGAAGTTGATCACCGGACTCGTTTTATGAGTTCAAATTCTTCTCGTCTAGCTTGCACTAAGCTGGAATAAACTTCTAGGAAATGTCGATTCAAAGTTACCTGGTAATTCCCTTCTGCAATTTGAAGGACTTAGATGCTTCGATGTTTAATGGACTCCGCGGTTTCTTTGGTCCAAGATATTTTGTAATAGCTTGAAATCTCCCTGTACGATTTTACAGTATTTAGGTTTTAGTAGGAAATGAATATATCAAAGATCAATTTTATTAAACATTAATTGGAGCTATGCGCATTGCGGATTACTAAAACTAGCTCAATCTTGTTAGGGCAGCCCTCGAACCCGATGTAAAGATGTGAGACTATTGGGCTCTTGTGTTTTCAGGGTTGGTGTTATTTCTACTACGAGTTAACAGGGATTGTTGTTCAGCCTTGGTGACTGCATTTCTCTCTTGCTGGAAAATTTCTCAGCATCGGAGCTTTTAACTCAGGCATCCTAGTAAGCGTAGGTTAGTGTTTGAACCCTGAGCCACACCAGCTCAAAAAACACTATCAAATCTAGCACAAGATGGAGGGGTGTTGCATTGAACCTCAATGGCCTGCAGATGATCTTTTGATGAAATATCAATACGTTGCCGATTTCCTTATTGCTCTTGCATATTTTTCTATTCCCTTGGAGCTCATCTATTTTGTGAAGAAGTCGGCAGTATTTCCTTACAGATGGGTTATGATACAGTTTAGTGCATTTATTATCCTCTGTGGTGCAAACCCATCTTATTAGTCTGTGGACTTTTACTTTACATTCTAGAACAGTGGCAGTAGCAATGGCTGCATCAAAGATCTGCACTGCATTAGTATCATGTGCGACTGCTTTAACACTAGTTCACATTATTCCAGATTTGTTAAGTGTGAAAACTAGAGAATTGTATTTGAAAAACAAGGCTGCAGAGCTTGACAGAGAAATGGGGGCCATGAGAACACAGGAAGAAATAGGACGGCATGTAAGGATGTTAACTCATGAGATAAGAAGCACTCTAGACCGGCATACAATTTTGAACAAAACTCTTTTTGAACTGGGAAGAACTTTAGATTTGGAGGAGTGCACACTATGGATGCCAACTCGAACTGGATTGGAGCTACAGCTCTCACATTCTTTTAGGCATGGACAGAATATACATACCATACCAGTTACTGTCCCCATTCATCATCCCTCAATCAAGCATGTCTTTAGTAGTGATAGAGCATTGGAGATTTCTTCTGATAGTCCGGTTGTAACGATTCGACCACAAAGAGGCAGATATATGCAAGGAAATGCAGCTGCTGTTCGTGTACCCCTTTTGCATCTGGCAAATTTGCATACCGATGAGTGGCCAGAGCCTTCCACGAGATCTTATGTGCTGATGGTCCTCACAACACCATATGACAGTGCTCGAAGATGGCATGAGCATGAGTTGGAACTCGTGAATGTTGTTGCAGATCAGGTTGTGATATATGCACTTCTAGTTTTTTAATTTTTTTCCATGATTTAGAAACTGATGGAACTAAAGAAATTAGAGAGGCTTAAAGTTTCTAGAATCAGAAGGGAACTCTGATATGTTTCCATACACTCTTTTCTGATGACCCATTTCAAAGTTATATTCTGCTATTTAGGTTTATGTTAAATAAGTTCATAGCTACCTGATGTACCTGATTCTTGGATATATGCGCTTCTCTGTTTTTTTCTACCATGTTTAAGAAACTGATAGAATAAAGAAATCAGAGAGGTTTAAAGTGTCAAGAGCAAGAGAGGGACATCTGATATGCTTCTATGCAATATTTTCTTGATCCATATCTTTATGTGATGCAAGTCCACAGCTACTAGATTAATTGAATCTTTTGATGTATACGTTTCTCCATTTTTTCCATTATTAAGTAAGTTACGAATTAGAAGAAATGATTGATGCTTATAGTGTCATGAACCAGAACAAGGAAATGTGATAAATTTCTATGTTTTCTTGTCTCTTGATCCATTTCATTTGTAAGTGCACAGACAACCGGACTGACCAAATTCTTGGACATGTGCCCATCTCCATTTTTTTTGTGTTTGTTTTTTTGCACGAGTAATAAATTGATGAAACTAAAGAAATTTGAGACGTTCAAAATATCAAGAAGTAGAGAGGGAAATGTGATACATTTTGATGTATTCTTTTCTGTTGGTTCTTTGAATCTCTTTTTCTTATTTCCATTGAAGCTTATGCAAGCATATAAGTAATCAGACTGACCAAATTCTTGGACATATGCCCTTCTCCATTTGTTTTCTTCTTTCTTTTTGGTTTGACTAAGAAATTGATGAAACTAAATTTTTTGGAGATGTTTAGAGTGTCAATAAGTAGAGATGTAAATGTGACACGTTTTTCTTTATGCTTTTTTGTTGATTCTTTTGAATCCCTTGTTCTTATTTTCATCACATCTTATGCAATTCCGCAGCTCCAGATTGAATTTCTAGGTATGAATGGTTCTCCATTTTTTCCCTGGATTGAGAAACAGATGGAATTAAAAAATTTAGAGCTTGTTTTATACTGTTAAGAACCAGAAGAGAAAAATGTGATACATTTCTATGTGTTCTTTTCTGTTTGAGTGTTGATCCATTTCAATTTTTCATTCTGATTCTCATTTTATGTTTTGCGTGACCATGACTACCAGATTGATATAACTCTAGGACGAGTGGCATGGGCCCCCCCTTTCATTTTTTCCCATTAACTGATGGAATATATATATTTTTAAAGAGGTTTCAAGTGTCAAACAAAAAACTAGAAGAGGAAAATGTGATACATATCTATGTTATATTTTCTGTTGACCGATTTCAAATTTTTATTTTGACTCTAGTCTTTATCTTAATCAAGTCCACAACTACCACTCTGAAATGCCCTTTTCTTTCATGATTAAGAAACTGACCTAATTAATGACATTAGAGACATGTAAAGTGTCAAGAACTAGAAAAGCAATACGGTACGAAAAAGTTTATTCATTTTTATTTATCACATTCAAATTATTACTCAGATTTTCAGCTTTATCCTATGTGAGTCCATCGCTACCAATTGATAAAATGGTAGAAATTAGAGAGGTTCAAAGTGTCAGTAATCTGCATTGTGGGACCTGGGATGGTGGCATGAAGGACAACTCAATAAACTAACTACTAAATTACCGAGTTATAAATGAACATGCAGCAGAGAACATGATGGAAAACTATTTCATATTTATTCAGACAATGAGATAGCAGAATAATGCTCTTTTATTCAAAACTGAACAGGTATAGTATATATGATCACAAAACGCCAGAGGTTGAGAATGAGAATTCCTGTGATCAGAAAAATAGTGGAATGCTTCCTATCTGGAATGTATTTATACAATTACAAGAAAGCAGCTACAAATAACAGTGATTACTTAAAGGGTTTAGAATCTTAGATTTTGAGATGGTTGATGGTTCACATTCCTGTTGATGTGTTGGCTCATCTTCTAGGTGTGCGCTGTATGGACTGATCTACTAACGTGACGCTAATCATGCGATTACTGACTAGTGTGGCGCAATCCAGCACAAACATTGGTGTTGAGCACGATCTGTTGTGTGAAAGTCCTTTGCGCTGTGTGCCAACTTGGGGACCATTGATTGAGGAGCAGAATGCAGGAGCACTGATCTGCCAAGATGATGGTGCTGAAGTTTGGCGCTATGTTGTTTAGAACCTGTTTGTGTGGTCTTCCTGCATGACCAAAGTGAGAGCGTAGATCGTCACAGCTTCACTTGGATCGTTAACCCTTTATTTAGAAGCAATGGCCCTCATCATGTCTTTGATTAGCCACAAAATTTGAACCCAAAGTTGCTGAAGATTGTAGCACAGCCTGATCAGTATATTGTCGGGCATTAACTATTCTGAACAACTGATGTGTGCCATGGCAGGTGCATGCAATTGTAGTCTCAAGAATCTAGTCTCTTGGCGCTATTTGAAGATGCTTAGGGTCCTCGTATGAAGGATGCTGAGTTGTTGAATCTAGCAAAAGTGGAAAATATGGTTTGAAGAATTCCACATTGAATACCAGGCGAAGACCCAAGTATGGTGGTAGATTTGGGACAAAACAAGTTCACACCAACTGTGCACATTATGGTGTATGGACCATAGTGCAGAGGCTTGACCTTTCAATGTCGACCCTTGAAGCATTCCTTCTGAAGATGCAACTGGACCTTATCGACGAAGTTGAATTCCTGAGGTGTGTGACATGCGTTGTGGAACTCCCTGTACTTCTGTTGTTGGTGAGAAAGAATCTGCTGAACCTGCGGGTGCACTTGCTGGATGTGTTGTGGAAACATCTCTCCCTTGTCCACTTCCGTCTCCTGTGCATGCTTTTCTTGTTGGCACATGATAGGCGATGACAAGGGGTGTGGCTCACTAGAACCCATGACATTTGAAATGGAATCTGCCTCATAGAGCTGTGTAAAGCTCCTTGGGAGGTATGTTGGATGAAAGGGTATATTATCATCGCAGATGCACATATGTGCCATGTTGTCCATGCGCAATAAATGGACATGTGTGAGATTGACCCCTTTGGTTTTCACATTTGTTGCAAATTTAGTAACCGATAACTCCCACAAGGCATGCCAAAAATGACTGACAAACTTCGGATCACGGTTTGACACAATAGATGACAAAAGGTTAAAATGAACTGAAACATGATTGAAGAAGAGGCATGTTGTGCCTAGCATGCTGATGCTTTTCTAGCATGTAAGCGTGATTATCCTCACAGCAAAAATAGTCATTTTGGTCCTTTTTCATGGGTATTCCAGACAAAAATTCCTTTTGATAAATTTTAATGGCCCGGATGGAATAAAAAATGGTGTATAGAGCCTGAGCTCCTTGTCACTGGCTTGATGATGCAATAAAGAGTGCATGATGGCGCTCTATGTCTCTGTGATATGAGGCCTGAAAAAATGTTGTTGGATCGTGGACTTTTTTTTTCTCGTCCTAAAGTGTCCCATTGTGTTGAAATAGTGCTCTTCCGAGACGAGTCTCTAGTGAGGAGTGTTGGCAGGAACATAGAGATGCCTTGGCTTGTATTGAAGCTGGTCTGACATATAGTATTCTGCAACCTATTCGCCCTACACGAGCAGTATAGGCTTGCGCAAATTTTGTATCGATTGAGTAGAGGCAAACCTAGTCAAAGGATTTGTGGTTACTAGTGTCAAGCATTGTGATGACTGCTTGAATAGGAGGGCAAATAAGGTATTTCGTGACCATGTTGTCCTTTCCCTTTTGTGTTTGATCATCAAATGGAACTGCTGCAAGTATCTCACCCACTTCATGTGTGCATGTTCTCCAGGTTGCTTTGTGTGTGCACAAATTGAAGTGGCTTATGATTTGAGTGAATGATGGTCTCATTTCCTAGGATGTAGTGTCGCCATTGCTTGATAGCTTTCTTGATAGCATACAATTCTCTCTCATGACTGGAGTGGCGTCGAACTGTGTCCCTAAAGATCTTCGAATGATATGCGAAGGGAGTCCATGCCGAGTGACTACTATGTCAAGTGCATTGTTAGATGCATCGATCTCAATTGTGAAGGGTTGGGTGATGTGTGGCACAATAGGATTGGCTCAACACAAAGGTGTTGCTTGAGCTCCTCGAAGGTGCGACACTTTCTTGTGATGACTTGCAATAGATAATACCCAAGAACCCCTGCACTATCACTCCATAAATATAATTAGATAACAAAAAAATAAATCCATGTGTGGATGGAGTTAGGCTAGCCTTGACAGTCAACCCCTGCTGAACCAATCTAGGCACTTCACTACATCCCCTCGTAGGCGGGAGCAAACTCCAGGTAGTTCTCCTAGTGTAGGTACAATAGTGTATGCAAATCTAAGCCAACCCCTTATGTTGCCCTTATGTCTCATGACATAGAGTAGTGGGCATAACTATGGATAGAATAGAGATGTGCCCGACGTGGTAGTAATATAGTATGATGTGCTTCAAATGCTAAATTGATTCCCTTTGTCCCTTAAGACTTTTGGCGATGTTTCATGTGACTTGTTCTTTCTATGACTTGGCTCTAGGATCTTTAAGGCTTGGTAATAGAGGAAGCTTGATCCATAGGGATCCAAAATGACTCTACTTCATCAGATCAGTCAACACAAAGAAGGAAAAATAATACACAGAGGTTCTATCTTTATGGTAACAGGGCCACCGCTTTGTACAGAGCGGCGGTTACAAAACCACCGCCCAACTAGGGCGGCGGTCCTAATACCGCTGGTCTGCATTGGGTGGCAGTCCTGGTTTTTTCGGACAGAAAAAATAAATATAAAACGAACAGCCATAGAATTTGAAAGGTGTTAGTGCAAAATCATAGCACTCCCAAATGAGTTGTCAAATATGCTTTTCTAAGGCAGAGTCATTTGGTGTGATTCACATAACATTGAGTTTTCCCCAAAGTGTGGGACTTTGTAAATGGAAAAACTCTCCAGAGAAGGCTGGTTCCTCTTCCTAAACTACCTGCCACAAGGTATTCTAGTGCAGGCAAGCTAATCTATCCGAATCTAACTATCCAAGGAGACAGAGAGAGAAAGAAAACAAGAAAAAACAGAGCCTACACTAAAATGCTGATACACCAAAGAAGGAAAATGCTGATCATCTAATCAAACTGCCATGAAGCAAAGGGAGGTGAGCAATGGAGAGGATGAACAACTGCATCATAGGCCAAAGATCAGATTCACACAGAAAACGTTTCAAACCCAACAAACACAGCTCCCAGATTTGCAAACGAACATCCAAAACATGCACAGGTACCTTGCAATGAAGAGAGGCAAGAAGAAACAACCAAAAAGAGCAAATGATGGACAAATGCATCACAAAACACGTTTTTTTATTGCTTCAGAAGTTTGCACAGAACATCATTCACGAGCAAGAGACAAAACGCCATTTACAGAGTAGGGGAGGAGGTTCGAACTCCATTTTCAACCCCAAGGAAGAAAAAGAGGGGGAAGCAGAGAGGAAAAATGAACCACTTTACAATAAGCCTCGACCCTTCTTTTATAGATTCAACACAGAGGGAAGAAAGAGAGAGAAGCGAGAAAACCATTTTGGAGCTCAACCATTGCCATCAATGTCTCTTACAAAATTTGCCCCCAAATCTGTCTTGATTGAATAAATTTCTCGTTTGGCGCCTCGAAGCAAGAGGAAATGGCGGATTAGATTGAATCCGATCTGGTTGTTGGGGCAAAAATAGATCCTGCATTAATGGCCCGAAGACGTTTCTCCATTTTTCTCCCACCTAACCTTTCCAAACTTAAAGTCTTAGATCTCCATGGCGTAGACGAGGCCGAGATCTTTCCAACGGTGTTAGATTTGCTAGGTCTCGAGCCCTGAGTCGAAAGATATGGCCATTTGAAATTTGGGTCGGGTCCGTATAAAATAGCGGGAAAACAGTTTGAAAACAGGTCCCCCTTTTTAAACTGGGACACGTGGAGGGTTGACACATGTCAAATAAAGGGTGGCCTCTGCATTTTTCTTTTGGAGTGGTGCCGAGTTGACACTTGGCACCCTCCGCTGGTCTCAATCTCAATGTTTGACTAATTCAACCCGACCCTGTCCCCTTTTTGAACTGGGACACATGGAGGCTCTGCGCTCACATAGAAACCGCTTAGGATTTTGCCTCTGAAGTTAGCGTCGGATCGACACGTGGAAACGTCCCCGTAGACTCTTGGACTTTTCAACGACCCCTCTACGTCCCCTTTTCGGACCCTGGGCTACATGGCGAGCTAGCGCTTGTTTGAGTCTCCGCTTTTGGATTTACCTTTGGAGCACGTGCAGAAGCCGACACATGGCTTCGTTTTCCGCGACCACTTTTATACTTAGACCTTTTTTTATGGCTTGCCCTGTCCGCCTTTGACTTTTAGCTTTGATTCTACCTCCATTTCAGACCTGGGACACGTGGGGACCCGGCGCTTGTTCGAGCCTCCCTTTTATGGGTTCATTTTTGGAGAAACGTCGCTTGGACACTTGACAGCGTCCGCTAAGTCGAAGACTTTTCAACGGCTAGTGCAACTTTTGAGGCTCTGGACGTGTGGAAGCTTGGCGCTCATTCGAGATCTGCCCCTTTGGATTTAATATTTGGAGGTGCACCGTTTGGAAACTTAGCAGTGTCCACTATCTCCTCCATACTTAGTCAATTTTTAGACTCATTCTGAACCGTTTCAGAGCCCGAAGACTTCGAATCTTTGTCGTTCCTTCTCTTTTGAGCTGAAGAAGAGCTTCTTTAACACTGTCTCCTCCAACTCTGCTACTTCATTTCCAAACCTGCCTAAAATCTGTTAAATAGAATTTAAGGCACAGTATTCGTTCGACAGAGTCGTTTCTTCTCTTTCTTCTTATGTCGGGTCGTTTAATCTTTCGTAGGCTCCGCCACTCCATCGTAGAGTCCTTCTGCGACCTATTTGCAAGATTCAAACGTGTTTTCTCTGGTTCTTTCTGTGCGGGGTCATGGCTGATCCAATACTTTGCCCGGGGGGCGAAATATGGATAACAAAAGGTTGTCCATGTCTCTTCTCTTCCATGACCTTTCCCATTCTCCAATGCACGGGAGGACATGAGAAAGGCTATAAATACATGTTTATAAAAGAGAACAAGATCATCGAAGCATGAAAGCAAGTGAGCAAGAAGTACTTAGTGCTAGAATTGTGTTTTGTAGAAGAAAGGAGTGTTGAGATAGAGCAAGCAAGTAATTAGGAGGAAGTGTGAGATATTATCGACTTCTCTTTCATACTTATTGTCAAATTTCTGTACTTATTGTTTTGAATTGGCCAATAAAAGTGGGAAGAAAGAACAATTGCCCTTCCTGACTGGTTTTTCCTCGTCTGGAGGTTTCCAGGATAAAACTTGTTGGTGTTTATGAGTTTATATTCTTTCCTTTCCTGCAATTGTGGATTCTAAGCATAAGCAAAATTCATTCACTAGCTATCTCTATCATTTTCTGATAGAAAGTAGAATAACAACGTTTAATGTAACTAACCGTTACACCAAAATCTCGAGGCGTTAGTGAAATCCGCACACGAGGATCATAACATCCCACCACGTTTCCGTAGAGCCCGACTCAGGCTGGGTTTGCGCCTGCACTCCCATACGTACGAGCCCCGCTTCATCGATGTTGAGGCGCCCCACGGTCCCCCGGCTACACGACGTAACCAACCGAGTGGGATTCGAACATGGGTTGTTGCTCTGATACCAAATGTAACGAACCGTTACACCAAAACCTCGAGGCGTTAGTGAAATCCGCACATAAGGATCATAACATTTAATTTGTGATTCTGTGGATAATTCCAAAGTTGAAGAGTTTATAGATCATTTTGGTATCAGAGCTAACAAGTATCTAGGACTGTGGTATTCGTTCTTGGATTTGTATGACAGTGACAAGATCTAAAGGTGAAGAGGCTTTACCTTGGGATCCAAAAATTTCTACAAAGAAGTGGAAACAGAGAATTCGGGGACAAATGGAGGAAGAGAACTTGGTCTGTAGAATCGAGATGCTGGAGACCATGATGGATAGGATGTTTAGAAGGCAAGAAGAACTTGCAGATTTGTAGAAGACAGCTTCTGTCAAGCAAGACTCCATGGACTCAGTGGTTCGAGGCTTAGCTGAAAAGTTTGGCATAGGGAGGAGCCACCATGAGGAAGATTATGGGGAAGAGCATGAAGAAGAAACTTCAAATGCAAGAGAAAAGTATTTTAGACAAGGTAGTGGTTAGAGTGTGCAGGACTATACTACGGAGTTTCAGAGGCAGGCCATGTTGCTAAACATGGACTTGGAGGATGAGGATATTCTGACTAAGTACTTGGGAGGACTTCACACTCACCTTCGAAGAAAAGCCATCTCCACAAAGCCCAAAGATCTCAGCGAGGCGTGTGTGCAGGCATACTACATAGATGATGAAAAGAAGCAAGGAGAAGCAGAGCCAAGGGCAAAGTAGTTGACAAATCAGCAGAAAAAAGAGTATGGGTAAACAAGTAACAAGGGTAAGTGGAAGGGGAAAGGTAAACAAGATGCCACTACTTTAAATACTTGTAAAGATCCCAAGAATGTTTGCAAGAACTGTGATATCAATGGTCATACTGATGCTACATGTTGGAAGTTGCATCCGGAGTTACATCCGAAGAACCGAACCAAACTCAAAGAAGAAGGGGAGGTGGAAACCGAAGATGACTCTGATGTAGACAAAAGGCTTGGATGCATGGCCACCAACATGGACAGCCAGGAAGAGGAGATGAGTAGACTATTCCAGATCAAAATCCAGATCAAGAGAACTAAGGTAAATGCTTTGGTTGATACCAGTTCTCAGTCTAACTTGATTTTTGAAGCAGTTGTAAAGAAGCTTGGTCTTGAGACTTACGAGCATCCACACCCTTATCCTTTGGGTTGGGTGAAGAAGGGTGTTGAAATTCAGGTAACAAGAAGATGTAAGGTCAAGTTTGGGATAAATTCCAGTATATTGATGTTTTGGAAGCTGACGTTATTCCACTTGATGCTTTTGATGTTGTATTCGGGAGTCCTTACTTGTATATTAGGGATGCTATATTTATGAGAAGGGAAAACCGGTACAGATGGGTCAAGGATGGGATCAACTACAACATCCAGGCACACCAGCGTAAGACATGGGTTACTATGGTGAGTGCTAACCAAGCAAAATGACTTATTCAGGAAAATCATAATCAATTTTGTTTACTTTTGTTAAAGGATAAACAAGATGGGGTAGAAGTTTCAGAGATTTCTAACCAGGGAAAGCATGATTTGGATAGTATTATTCAGTCTTTTTAGGAAGTATTTCAGGCTCCCAGTGGGTTACCACCAAAACGGGAAGTAGAGCATGAGATTCAGCTATTGCCAGAGTCCCCTCTACCAAACATCGGGTTGTATAGGCAATCCTTGCTTGAGAGTACTGAAGTAAAGAAACAACTCCAGGAACTACTAGACCAAGGGGTGATACGTCCGAGCACCTCACCATGTGGTTCACCTATTGTGATGGTGCCAAAGAAGGATGGTTCTTGGAGAATGTGCATCGACTACCGCACTTTGAACAAGATCACCATAAAGAACAGATATCCACTTCCCCGCATAGATGATCTCTTGGACCAGCTTCAACATGCCAAATTCTTCACGAAGTTGGATCTCAAGTCAGGTTATCACCAAGTCAGAATGAAGGAGGAGGATATATGGAAGACTGCCTTCAATACAAAACAGGGTTTGTATGAATGGTTAGTACTTCCTTTTGGGTTATGCAATGCACCCACTACATTTATGAGATTGATGAATGATGTATTGCGGGATTTCATAGATTCATGTGTCATTGTATATCTAGACGATATCTTGATTTTTAGTGCCACATGGGAAGAACATCTAACTCATTTACAACAAGTCTTGCAAGTTCTCAGGGAGAAACAACTGCTTTGTAATATGAAGAAATGTGAATTTTCCAAACAGTCACTTGTCTATCTTGGGCACGTGGTTGGAGGAGGAGAGCTACGAGTGGATCCAAAGAAGGTGGAAGCCATCACTAATTGGCCAACACCAACAGGAGCCACAGAGACTAGGAGTTTTGTGGGAGCAGTACAGTACATGCAGAAGTTCATTCCGGGCTTCTCCACGATTGCAACACCTCTACACACAGTGGCCGCAAAGAGTAAGGGTTTTGACTGGGGTAAGGAACAAGACAAATCCTTTGAGTTATTGAAATACAAGATTAGTCATGCTCCAGTACTTGCTCTTCCTAATTTGCAGCATCCTTTTGAAGTAGAGACAGATGCCAGTGATTATGCTATGGGCGCAGTGTTGCTTCAAGGAGGTAAACCCGTATGCTATCATTCTGAAACTTTCACTTCAGCAGTTAAAGGATATTCAGTATATGATAAGGAAATGTATGCACTAGTTCAGGCAATTAAAAAATGGAAGCATTATTTGTTGGGTAAAGAAACTATTGTGCACACTGACCACAAACCTCTCCAGTATTTGCAAGCACAGTCTAAATTGCAGCAGGCAAGGCACTACAAATGGATGGGGTTCCTTCAGCAGTTCCATCTGGTGATCAAATACAAGAAGGGTAGTACAAATTTGGTGGCAGACATGTTGTCTAGGCCACCCACACAGGAGAAGTTTTCCTGTTTGGCCACTATCTCTCAGATCGAGCCCTTCACGAAGGAAGCTTACGGAGAGGCATATGCCCAGGACAGAGACTTTGGGGTGACATTTCAGCAGTTGCAGTCCCAAGGGACTGAAAGGACAGGGATTGAAGATTGTTATCTCAAGGACGGGCTGCTCTACCGATGGGGGAAGCTTTGTGTGCCTAAAGAAGAAAGACTTCTATTGATGAGGGAAGCACATACCTCGAAAGTAGCGGGACATTTCGGTGTTGGTAAGACCCTAGCCCACTTGCAAAGGTATGTGTATTGGCCCAATATGCAAGAAGAAGTATCAAAATTTATACGTGGATGTAAACTTTGTTGTACCAGCAAGCCTAAGACTAGGAAGGAGGGTTTGTATATGCCTTTTCCAGTACCTACTCGTCCATGGGAGGACATTTCTATGGATTTTGTAGGAGGATTACCTATGTCTAAACATGGCCATGACTATCTCTATGTTGTTGTTGATAGATTCAGTAAGATGTGTATTCTTATGGCATGTAAAAAGACAATAAAAGCACATGAGGCAACAAGATCTTTTCTTTGCTAATGTATGGGTGCATTTTGGTTTGCCAAAGTCTATTGTTTCTGACAGGGATTCCAGGTTCTTGGGGAAGTTTTGGACTACTTTGTGGGACAAGATGGATACCAGGTTACAGAGGAGCACAACTTTCCATCCACAGACAGATGGACAGACAGAGGTGGTGAACAGGACTTTGGTACAGTTGATCAGAGGGTATAACAACAAATACCCAAGGACTTGGGATGAGTCCTTAGCCTACATTCAACATTCCTATAACCGGGCAGTACACACATCCACTATGAAGTCACCATTTGAAGCATGCTTGGGATATCTACCTACAAATCTGCTGGACATAGCAGTTGGGCAGCAGGATGAGGAGGAGACACGAGACACAGAGGTGACTAGAGCAAACAAATTCATTGAGAGGATCTGGAAAATCCATCTCAAAGTCAAAGAACAACTAGAGAAATCTCAAGCCAAGTACAAAGCTAGGCACGATCAACATAGGAGGGAACATAAGCTTCATGTTGGAGATAGAGTTTGGCTTTACTTGAGCAAGGAGAGACTACAAGGTCAAGCACGGAAGCTCAAGCCACTACGATATGGGCCCTTCACCATATTGGAGCAAGGTTGGAGAAAATGCCTTTCGACTTGATTTACCATCATTTATGAGGATGTACTCTGTAGTAAACTGTGAGAACTTGCACCTATATGAGCCATCCATGCTAGATGAAGATGAAGGACTACAGTTGCTACCTTCCATTGAGGATTGCGTCTTGGACTCACGAGGTGAATTGGAGGAGGATGTAGTGCTGCAGCAGAAGGTCAGAGAGACTAGGAGAGGTCCGTAGGAGTCTTGGCAGATTGGACTGAAAGGAAAGACACCAAGGCAGGCCCGGTGGTACTCGAAGGAGCAAGTGAGGGAATTATTTCCTCATCTACTCCCCCACTAAGCTTTTGTGGGACCAAAATCCTCCTAAGCAGGGGAGGTGTGATCCATAGGGATCCAAAATGACTCTACTTCATCAAATCAGTCAGCACGAAGAAGGAAAATAAATACACAGAGGTTCTGTCTTTATAGTAACAGGACCGCCGCTCTGTGCAGAGCGGCGGTTACAGAACCACCGCCCAACCAGGGCGGTGGTCCTGGGACCGCCGGTCTACATTGGGTGGCGGTCCTGGCTCTTTCAGACAGAAAACAAAAATATGAAATGAACAACCCAGAATTTGAAAGGTTGTCCATGTCTCTTCTCCTCCATGACCTTTCCCATTCTCCAGTGCACGGGAGGACATGAGAAAGGCTATAAATACATGTTTGTAGAAGAGAATAAGATCATCGAAGCATGAAAGCAAGTGAGCAAGAAGTTCTTAGTGCTGGAATTGTGTTTTGTAGAAGAAAGGAGTGTTGAGACAGAGCAAGCAAGTAATTGGGAGGAAGTGTGAGATATTATCTACTTCTCTTTCATACTTATTGTAAATTATGTACTTATTATTTTGAATTGGCCAATAAAAGTGGGAAGAAAGAGCAATTTCCCTTCCCGACTGGTTTTTCCTCCTCTGGAGGTTTCCAGGATAAAACTTGTTGGTGTTTATGAGTTTATATTCTTTCCTTTCCTGCAATTGTGGATTCTAAGCATAAGCAAAATTCATTCACTAGCTATCTCTGTCATTTTCTAATAGAAAGTAGAACAACAACGTTTAATTTGTGATTCTGTGGATAATTCCAAAGTTGAAGAGTTTACGGCGCATACTGTAGTACAACCTGGTTACACATTGTACGGTTTCAGATAGGCAACTAGTGATGTTCAACCAAGAATCTAGGTGAGATGCTCATGAGTGATGGATAAATGCAACTGAGTGAATGAATGATAAAGCAGTGTGTAGAGTTGAGCGAGTCATGCATGAGAAAGAGACATGTCAATTAGGCTTAGAATGCGAACATAAGTCACAGTATAGGAACAAAGCCAAACTTGTCATTGCCGAAGAATGGTTGCCAAATTTATGTGTCTACACTATCCCCTTCATGGGAGTTCTCAGTTTTCATTCTTAGCCTTGTGGGACATTTTACAAAAACACCAATGTATTCTACCTTTTCTTTCTTATTGAATAGATTTTGCACTATTCTGCAAATACTTCTGCATTCAAAAGTGTTTTTTTAGTTCTGTAATAGTTTTCCATTGCAAGTTCAATAACCTGTAGTTTGCTAGCCACGTTAAAGGGTTGTCCCCTGTACTGACATCCTAGGCCACGTGGTGCGGTTCATTGAGGGCATCCTTGATGAGTTGTTGGATGTTTGGGGAGTCATTAAAAGTTTTCTTTCGGGAGTCGTCAAAAGTTTTCTTCTGGGAGTCGTCCATTTTACTTTGCAGCAGCATTCACCCATGTTGTTTGATACAAAGCCAGATTGGAATGCTTCTTTTTACTGTCGTTCATACGTGTCTATAGGCATATAAAAATAGAATTTATCAACAAAATGGTGGTGTGAAATATGCTTTGATGCCAATGATTTGCACCACGGGGCCTAGGATGGTGGCATAGAGGACAATCCAATAACCTTGTTAGTAAATTATTGAGTTATAAATGAACCTGCAACAAAGAACAACACGAGAAACTATCAAATATTCATGAAGACAATAAGATGGCAGAATAATGCTCAGCTAATCAACATTGAACAAGTATAGTATATATGAGCACAAAAGCCTAGACAGCTTAGAATGAGAAGGCCTATGATTAAAAAATAGGGGAATTCTTCCTAGCTTATTTGCCTAACTCGAATAAAATCTACATGTCAACCTTGTTGGCCAAATGGATGGATTGCTATCTACACAATTACAAGAAAGGCAATTACAAACAATAACTGTTCTAGAACGTATTATATTCTGTAATAGCTGATGGTTCGCCTTCCTCCGATCTGTCAGTCTGGAAAGTGAGCGCCACACAGATTGGTATGCTAATGTGGCACTGACCATGGGAGTGCCGTCTGGTTTGGCACCAATTAGCACAAGGCTATATATTATGCTTGACTTGTGCGGAAGTCCTCTGTTCTGTGTGACACCTCAGGGAGCACCGGCTAAGGAGCTGAACGGAGGGGGTCCAATCTGTTGAGATGATGGTGCTGGAGTTTGGCACCATTTGGTTTGGTGTTGGCGTTATGTTGTCTAGCGTCAGTTTTCATGGGTATGCTTCTGCTACCAAAGTGAGAGTGTGAATCATCACGAATTGCTTGGATCATTGAAGAGGGGATAGCAGAAATTAGTTTCTATTTATTCTTTTCTGTTGAGATTTGTCAAATATCTATTCTGATTTTCATTTTTATCTTATCCAATTCCACAGCATCCAGATTGATTGATTCTTGGATACACATGCTGCATGTTTTTCAAGATTAAGAAACTCTCGAAACCAAAGTGTCAAGAACCGAAACGGAAAAATTTATATATTTCTGTGTATTCTTTTTTAGTTTTGTTCTGATTGCTATCTTGCACAAGCTCCCAACTACGAGATTTACTAGATTCTTGGATATATGTGTTTCTCCTTTTTCCCTAATTAACAAACTGATGGAATTGAAAGAAACTAGAGATTTGAATTGTCAAGAACCAGAGAGGTAAATGTTAGACAACATCTATACATTCTTTCTGTTGACTCATTTCAAAATCTTACTCTAATTCTCATCTTTATTTAATGCAAGTCCACAGCTACAAGATCAACCAAAATCTTGACCTTTCAATATTTTATCGATGATAAAGCAATAAACGACAACTTTCTCAAATTGTTCCGAGCTTGTCCTTTTTCCGTTTGTGCCACATGGATTCTAATAGCACTCCTTACATAAAAAAGAAGGAACAAATATGCAATGTCATGTCAAGTGCTTTTGTTTAGAAAATTATTTCTATTAGGTATGTTGAAGGAGGAACAATCTATTTGGACCGATTGCCTTTACAAATCAGGCTTCCCACTGCAGTCAAGATCAGACTTGTGAAGAACCTTTGTTTTCTCAATATGCTCGTAATAGACAATGACAATGCCAAGTACTTCACCAATGTTATAAATATGATGTTTCCCTGACAATCACAGAGTGTTCTCAATAATGAAAAGATTAGTTCTGGGATTTCCTTTCTGTAACCTTTTCTTTCTATCCAATCATTAGGATTGTGTGTTTGGTTCTTTCAAGCTTCTTTCTTTGAGGAAACATGCTGACTACTGCTATGCATAGAGGGATGATCTTGATTCTTAGACAAAGGGTGTGGTTTAAATTGAGGGGAAAGTTGGTATCATATTCGTCACTTGTTGAGGCTGTTCTTTGACCTACTATAGAAGCCTATTTCTTTTGTCAAGACTGCATATACGCACAGAAACTACTGCGAATAATATTTTCATCACTGTTAAGAATGTATATGAATGTGAGATGTCGGTACTTTCTTCACAAACTCAACTTGCTTTCTTGACACAGGTGTACCGTTTGTTTAAGGAACACAAACATGAGTTTTGCAATTCAGTGAATTTCTACCAATCTTCTATCTGGATATAGCTTCTCAGGATGGACCTCTAATATTTGGATCAGAATCTGGATAAGTTTATATTGAAATTATCATCACATTATTCGAGTCAGTAGTTTCTAATTTCGCTGTTATATCTATTTTTCTATTGCCCTGCTGTCAGCCATAACTCCAATATTGGATCCCTAAAATGTTCTTTGGCATAGGGGTCAGGAAGCTATTGTCTACCATGGAAGATGGAATATAGCTTGTATTTGCACATTATGAATCACCCAGTATTATAGAATCACTGATATATTTATTTAAAAATCTCTCGCATAGATACCAGGATTTTTTTCTCATAATGGTAGCTTTCAAATGTATGAACCCCAACAGTACAGAATCATTAAAATGTATCTGATGTAAGGGAATGAAAACGCTAACCTGTTGTAACAATTGGTGTTTTTCATAGTGTGATATAAGCAACTTGAGTTTTTTGATGGTTCAGTTTAAGCAACTTGAGTTATTGGATTTTGATGGAATTATGTTTGCCTTGATGGATTATTTTTACCATCTATTATTGTGTTTTATGGGTTCTCTCTTCAGGTTACTCGATTGATTCTTTTCTGTTTAGTTTAAGGATATTTTTGAAAAACTTTGCTTCTCAGTTTATAATTTGTCCCCAAACCATGACGTTTGGTGATGCCCAGGAAAATAGCAGTGTTTTGTGGGGTTTTGGGGTATTCTGCATCAAATATGTCAGATTTTATCATTTTAGTCTCTTTTCGGTTTGCCTCATGGTATGGAATAATTTGAAGTAGGCCATATACTCTGATCTTGCTTCTTGTTTCTTTTCAAGAGATAGCAATTCCATAATGGTATCAATGTAGGCTTGTATACAGGTTAAACACCAAATCTAAAATTTTAAATTTTGCTGATATTGTTAAGGTTCTGGAAGTGTATCATGCGAGATTGCTGTTGACCTGGAAGAATTTGCTTATCGACAGGTAGCAGTGGCTCTGTCCCATGCCACAGTTCTAGAAGAATCTGTGAGAGCACACAGACTTCTCATGGAGCAAAATGTTGAACTGACTATAGCTCGTCAAAAGGCTGAAACAGAAATTCATGCCTGCAATGACTCTCTAGTTGTGATGAATCATGAGATGCAAATGCCAATGCATGCCATTATTGCATTATCTTCTCTTCTTCAGGAGACAGAATTGACTCTTGAGCACAGATGCATGGTAAGGACAATCCTGAGGAGTAGTGATACTCTGAACACACTCATCAATGATGTTTTAGAGCTTTCTAGGCTTGAGGATGGGAGCCTTCAGCTTGAAATGCAAACATTCAGTCTTCCTGAACTTTTTGGAGAGGTAATGTATTGATGCTTTTTTCTTCCATCAGAAAAGATTAAGTAGTGTTGTCTGTTTCGAACTTTATACTTCTTAATGCCATCTATTCTCTTTCCTTGTGAAATGAGGTCAAATAAAAATGTTCAAGGATGTGCATGATTGCTGAAGAGTAATTAACTGCATAGTTGTTATATTCTGAGGCATGGTTGCTTCATTTTTGGCACAGATCCTCAAGCTTTTCAAACCTATTGCATCTGTGAAGAAGTTGTCCTTTTCAATTAATTTGTCCTCAGATCTACCAGGATATGCTGTTGGTGATAGTAAACGACTTATGCAGATCACTTTGAATTTGGTGGCGAATGCTATGAAGTTTACCAGCAAAGGGAGTATTCATGTCATGGTCTGTTTAGAAAGGCCAGAATACTTGGTTGATCTAATTACTCATGAATTTAACCCAGTGTATGACGATCGTCATTTCTATACGAGAGTGCAGGTCTGTATATAAACCTTCTGCTTCTTTTCAAGAAACGAAATTGAATGGACTGGAGGAAAAAGGAATTATTTTCCTTAATGTCTTAGGTGTTTTTGAGACATTATGTTGGTGGGATACCCAGGTGCGCGACTCCGGGAAGGGCATTAATCCTCAGAATATCCCTAAGCTGTTTTCCAAATTTGTGCATACTGATTCGACAACAACGAGAAGCCATGAATTGACCGGTCTTGGCCTTGCTATTTCTAGAAGGTATGCTTTTGCGATTTGTCAAGAAGTAGGAACATGTTATTTCTTCAAGCTCAAGAGCTTACTGTTTGACAAAAATGTCTTTGTAGTAAATCTTTTTTTTGTAAGTATTTTAGTGGTCCATGTATCAGGTTTGTAAAGCTTATGGGGGGTCATGTTTGGATCGAGAGCGAGGGATTAGGCAAGGGTTCAACTGTTATATTCATAGTTAAGCTGGGCTTCCCAGATCAGGGAAATTACTTGGAGCATTCAGTTGCACCTCCCATCCAATTCAGCCAAGGGCACATGGATTTCATTGGCTGAAGGTCCTTGTTGTGGAGGGTAATCAGTAGGGAATCACCATTGTTATCTTCTGGTACTTTGTAATAAACTCTCTTTTACTTTTGCATGATTTTTTACAAATGGTCTAATGGTAACCTTTGTGCATTTTGTTCCTTTTACATGCTTCTTCCATTTTTAATGTGGCATGTAATGCATGGAGCAAGTGGGATTATGTTGTACATTTACGCTTTCAAATTGTTGTTGTCCAATAATTTTTGTTCCACTATCATTATTTTCTGGGAGTTTTCTTAAAAACAACTCTTTCTTTCATGAGTGGGTCCTTTTAATATAACTTGTTATGCTCACATTCAGAGGCTTTAGCTTTATAAGCCACTTAACATAGTGACCTTAATGTTACTTCCTAGCTCATTTTACGTGGATGGACAAATCAACTCATAATATATTATGACATTATGTTTATTACTGCAATTTCACATCAGCAACTGCTCGTCTATTCAGGGTTACCATACCAGGAATGGCATGCAATCTAAGTCTTGATCATTTCTGCATTTTGAATTCAAGCTTCTCTTCTTGTTGTCCATCTTGAATAAGTATAACCTTAGTTTATCCACATTTCAATGCTGGAATCCACTTGCATAGTTTTTTTGCTCATTATTTGACCAATCTGTGGCATTTGCAAAAGGAGGTCTAGTCTTTGAGCCTATAAAATCTCTGATTAGTTTTCAATGTAGCATTTATGTGGCGTAGTCAAATTATCTTTAGTCGTTTAATCATATTGGGTAAAGCCTAATTCATTCTTGTTTGCAGTCATTTATTTAATTATTTCTGAAGTTGGAGGTGGCGCAATGATGCTATTCTATTTCCCTGCAACGCATAGTAGTGACTAGTATGAAAGATCTTCAGACTTCAGAATTGGATCTTAAAAATACATCTGAAAATCTTGCATTATGTCACATAAAAAATATTATTTTTACAGTTCTCCTTTTGAATTTTCATTCTTAAATGTTTCTTGTTCAAGTGCTTTATGTAAGGGAAAAACCATGCATTCAACATCATGATTTTAGCATAAGAGGTTTTGCAAGTTTGTTCGGTTGGAAAACTTGACTGTCAAGTCTCTGTCTGGATGATAAGATCAAATCATTGGCATATGTTACTCCTCATCTGAAAATATACATTCTTAACTGACTATTGCTCTATGCAAGATCTGTATTAACAGCTGATGTGCATATATCTCAAGGATGGAGATCTTTTGTTTGGTTTTGCAGGGAAAATAGGATGGTTACCACGAGGATCATAACTAACTTATGCAGTGATGTTGCAAGAGTAACTCTTCAAAATATTTTTGCAAGAGTAATATCAACCACCAACATACGTCTGTTGATCCAAAGAAAAATTGCTTAAGAGGTATGGATACAGAACAAAAGTCTGCATATGAAAAAATGCAACATAGAAACAAACAAAATTTCAAATTGGGAGATGTACTTGTCAGAGGGATGATAACATTTGTCAAGTTCAAGTTACAAAACATCAAGAGAATAAAATATGAAATTAATGAACCTGCACCTAATGCATTCTACAGCATATAGCGAGTTCATTCTCATCATGTTTGAGTTTTTAGTGCACACTATTGATCTTCAGAATTTTAATGATGAATTTCGCCTTGATTCATAAATTTGTGAAGACTTAAATTCTACAAATCCATGGATGATGCCGTGTTGTTAAGTGATTAAATACTAAAAAAAGCAAGGGCCAATTTTAGATGTAAATACTGGTAGCTGTTATACACATCCAAGTGTATCAGTCTGAATGTGTGAATGCCGATACACGTACTTCACATCCATTAGAATCTGATTCACCTCTAGTTCAAGTGCTATTCTTACAGTGCTGCTTGATTACCGCAAGACTCCATATGTCCCATGTAAGTTCACCATAACAAACATGAAAGGGAATGAGTACTGCGGGCACACACAAAAAATTATACTCACAAATTCACAATACAATGTTTACACTGGAAACCCCAGTGAGGAAGATTAGCATGGAATATGATGTGTCATGGACTTGATATTGAGCTCCATCTAGCCGCATAGCAGATACAGAGAAATGCAAGTGCAACTCCACCATGAAATTAGCTCCTACCTCCCTCAACTATGTCATGTAGCTCTCCAAATGGCAGAATTACTTAGAACACTCACTTTGGAATGCCCTCTCTGTTCCCCAAGTGCTTTGCACAATCTGAATACCTCAATATGAAGAAAGAATCTGATGGAAGGTGGAAAGACAAAGGATGATCTCTCTTCTTCCAGGAGTTGGTCTGGATGGCTGTGTGGTGTAACCGTCCAAACTTGGAACAAACAAGCTTGACTCTTCACATCCTAGTTGGGTTGGTTGTCAACTTGGATTGTTACCCATCATAAGGTTTTTGTAACTTGCTGTTGAATCATTATTATTTGCATCTTGTTGTTGAATCCCTGTTTTTACTATCTTGCTATGGAATCTTGATATTTCTCAGTATAATACAATTGATAATATCAATTACATGTATGATCACCTTGCCTTCAAAGGACTTACGGTTATTACATGATTGAGGACTGATACATCAAAATTATTCTGGATCAGGTCTCTTTAGGAGAGATTTTCGGTCCCACAAAAACTCCAAAAAATACAAGATAAAAAATATTATATGATGAAGTTTTTTGTTCTCTTTTTTCCTTGAAGAGGTTTTGCATCCCCTCCCAATCAAATAGAGCTAATTTGGCTTTTGGTGCTGCTGAAAGAAACAGTTTGCTAAAGGTCTGAAGTTTAAAACAGAAATGTTGTACATACCTTGCTCTACCTCATTTGTCTGGGTGTCATCGCTATCTCATGATGTTTGCATCTTTGCTGTTCTTACACCAAAAGGATGCTCTGGAAGTTTTGTGACGATGCTGCAGATTTGCACCATCCTCCCTCACAATGGAAAGTGTGGTGGAAAGGTCCTCCATTGTTGCTTCTTCCCTTCTCCCTGGAAAGTAAGCCAAGAGCATTGTCACAGCTTCAATGTCATGCTGAAACATATACAGCTGAAACCAACACATGATCATGCTTCGTATGAAAATGAGCCTCTATATGAGCTACAACCCATGGTGCCAATCAACATTTGACAATACTTTATAACTCCAACAACATGCTATGAAGGCTGTGATGTAAGTCAAATCTCAATCTCCTACAACAACACATTTCATGGAGACATATGTTGGAATCTATTGCACATACAATAAGCTGCCATGACTTATTCTCGCAACTACAACACTTGCTATAGCAGTGTTTGTGATTCAATTACATTGTTTATGCCCAATACCATGCTACAATGCTTGCCATTCCAAATCCGATTTAAAAAAAAATGCTACACCACATGCATACTACAACAATGGGTTAATGCATGTTTTGACATAGGCTCCAATAGACGATGGGATATATGAATATCCTACCATTTAAGATTTGTTGGATTCACTCAAAGACACAATTTGCAAGTTATGGTTCTCAGAAGAAATATGTGGTAGAATATAATTTGGAAGGATGCGAACTTAAAACCTTTCGAGGGCTCTCCTGGTAGATCCTTAAAGTTACAATCACACATGGATATTCACAATGGTACTAATCTAAATGAATTTTGAGTTTTTGTGAATAAACTAAAATCAAGAGGGTAACGTAGAAAAAAAGTCACACAAACATGTGCTATTATTATTTTGCTAAAACAAACACAAGTAATATCCATTGCTTAACAAACACAACTTGTGGAACCCAATATTCACTCAAATTCATATAAACTCTAGTGTAATTAGTTTAAGAGTATAATTAGTTTAAGAGTTAGTGAGAAAGCCCTGTACAGATATAGTGGCAAAAGATTTAATTGAACCACAATTATTGTGATAATGACCATCTTTCCACAAAGAATAACTACAATAGCCGAGTTCAATTCAGTTGGCTAATTAAAATAATAATGATGTCATCAAGTTTTAATAGCTACAAAGATCAACCAAGAATTGATGGATAGATGAGCACATTCAATCAATCTTTTAGAGCAACAAGCGCTTGTTAATTACCAAATTTGTAGACTAGCAAAGGCTTAATCTACTTCCCATTCAAGAACGTAGAGATCTAATCACCATGATTATTTAAACAAAACAAAGCGAAGGACACACATTTAACTTTGAAAAAATAATTACTCATAGATAAAGTCACAAAGAGATTCCTCCAAGCTCTTCAAATCTCCATTAAAAATAATATTTGATAAAGTATTTATAATAAAAACTAATGGCATGCACTTACATCACCTAGGGTTTTACATGAAATGAAAGACCACAACTAAAATAACTAACAATAAAGAGTTCTCTTCTAATGAAATTCCTCAAAACAAAGCTTTCACCAAAAATATGAGAGCAAAATGTGGCCACAATTTCTTGATAACTTGCATATATTGTGAGTCTCCACTCTAGCTCACGCTCTTAGAACATCTTGTATTGAGACTTGCATGTTCACATTCTTGTACATCTACCCTAGCTTTCCCTTGGCTTTGCATATGTTGTGGTTATATTCGATCCGAGATACATTGAGCACTGACCTCCTTAATTGGTGCTCTATTTTCGAAGTGAGTTTTGAATTATCCAACAAGAAACCTTTGAGAAACTCATTTTTTGCATGGGATGTCTCAACTTTTCTCATGATGTCAACCACACTCACATGTTTGTTGGTTGCCCCGTTTTTCAACAGTGCCCACTTGCTTGGCAAACGAGGCCTTGAAGTTACCTAAAACTCTCAAATTCTTGTTGTGTGTATACACTATCATCCTCATACAATTGTCGTAGTCCTACACTAACAAATAAAGAAACAATAGTCACAAAGGACATATCCACATGCAATTGAGGTCGTTAGCATACTAGAAGGCTCATTAAAAGCCAATCTCTCCTTTGCCAAGATGTTGTCACATGTGACTACATGATTTGTAAACTCTACTTGGAACTCACAAAATCACAACAAATCATGTCCTATTTTAGCTATGCTCGAAATGACAATCAATTGCTCTTAGTGAATGAGATTCCTAAAGCTTGAATTGCTTGCAAAGCATGTGTTTATAAACTGAATTAAACACAGAGAATAGTAGGAAATTGAATTCAGACTATGACACAAGATATGATTCCCAGAAAACCCCCAAGATGAGGGAAAAACCAACAGGAAAGGGAAATTACTCTCTTTGTCAGATTCTCATTGGCCAAAAATAATAAATATCAAATTCAATGAAAATTTAGAACAGCTTACAACAATGTTCTTCCACTCCTAAATACTTCTTCCTCTTGTTCTGTTCTACATTGCTTCTACAAACAACTACACAATCGGATGCTCTCTTACTCATTGATGATGTTTCTAGCTCTTCTTTCCTACTTACAACATCCTTTAGATGTCCTCCTATGCACTAGAGAATCCAAAGACTCGAGCAAGGGAAGAGACAAGGTTCTTTTGGCATCTCCTTGGATGCTTTGCCTACCCCATGGCAGAACCGTCGGTGCATGGGTGGTTGTGCAAACTACCGCCTTGTGCAAGGGAAATCTTGTAGCTTTTTTTTTCACTTCCTCATGTGCTTTGTTTTCGTTCACTTTTTCTTTCTTTTGGTGTGTTCACTTGATGAAGTAGTGTTTTTTAAGATCCCTATAGATCATTACATCATCTAAGCTCATAAAAACAACATTAGTAAGCAAATTTCTTCTAACCAAATTTGACACCGTGGCCAACTTCTTCAACATCTATGATCTCCTATCAAGTAACTAAACACCTTTTTATGTGCTTCATCACTATTCACCTTGGCCTCATGTATTTGAGTAAAACACTTGAATAGAAACCTGAGAGCTATTTAAACAATTGTGGCCATGGTTTAAGACACCACAATTTTAGAGTGTGCTTGAGATAACTACCTCTTCATCATTTCCATCACGTCTTTAGACATTTTACATCGGCATATGTCATAATAGAAGCAGGGTCAACCAATAATTCTATGTCACGAAGGCCATCGAGTCTTTGCTGGTTATTTTCCTCCTTGTGGTGATGGACAAAATGTCCTCCTTTTGAACAATAGTGACTTGATCACCTCTTAAAATTCAATTAGTGGTCACCTTCTTTAGCTTACCACTCACGTTATCAAACCTCTTGTTCACCTTGGTTTGCTTATGAATAACAATGTTGGGCTTATGAATTTTGGCCAATTTTATACTCCCTATCCATTGTTTGTAAGTCCTCTCTTGTTTGGCAACCACATGGAATGGTCCTCCTTGGGCTCTGCTTAGCAATGTTTGAGAGGATGACTTAATAGGCACAATGGTGGTGGAAATAATTGTGATAAGGGTAGTTATGGAAATGGTTATGATAATGGTAGTTGTGGAAACATCAGTTGATGCAACAATGAGATTGGGATTACAATATGTTGTGAGAATGTGATTAAGCAAAATGTGAATTTATATGCCTGATCTAATTGCTATTGTAGTAGCAAATAAATGTAACAATTAAGTACATAAATTAACTCAAGAAAACTAAGCAATAAAATGTGAAACCCTGGTTGTGTAAAGAGAGTAAGAAGAGCCTTAGCTGATTTGCAGTGAAATCTGAACAGTGTCGAAGTGCTAACCCAATGAATAGGGAGGTAGAAGCGTCACACACAGAGACCCAGGAAAATGTAGATTCAGAGGAACAAACTGGACAGGGGTGCCTAGAAAGGGGTAGGGGTGCCTGCGGGCGCCACAAACCAGAAACATGTGCCTATGACTGTCGAAAAGCTCATAAAACCATCTTTGACTGGTCACAAGGTGTTCATTGTCCTTCACCTTTAGTCACTATGAGGTCGCATAATGTTCGTTGAGGTCGCTAGAAACCTGCAATGAAATAATGACCAGCAAAAACCCTCGAAGAGACATCAAATCCTAAAAAAGATATATGTAAAATAAGGGGTCTGATTGTTCTCAGGTGTCAAACAATGGTAATCTTACGACTTAGTGATTGTACTACATATTTAGAACCAATGTAGTTCTAGGTGTGTGTGTTTGTGTGTGTGCAAAACGTGTGCCCTAGGTGGCTCTTGTGTGTGTCGACACTTGGATAGCGACCAAATAGCTAGATGTATAAGGAGATGTAAGTAGATGTGTGCATGGAATAGAATGAACTTCCCCTCCTATGAAGTGTATGCAGAAAGAATGCAGTCCCTTGCCCTTGAATGAATGCTAGAATGGATGCTTTGATGCTCTTGAATAACCTTTGGATGCAACCTTAGGTGGTGATAGCTAATGCTTAGTGTTTGGTCCTTTATTATGATCACATAACTTTATATTTATATGATTCCCTTGCTTGAATTTCGTAATTAACCCCGAAAAGGCCGACTACCAAAAAGATAAGATGCTCAAAACGGCTAAAAAGGACCCAAAAGATGTGAACAAAGTATAAAGAGGTCAGGGGCACCCAAAGTGGACGGGGGCACCTGACTACTGATGTTCTAGTTGGTGCTCTAGTGTCAAGAATGAGAAATGATCGAAGTGTTCGGAAAGATACAGACTGAGCTAAGAAGGTGTGTAAGACCAAAAGTGGCAATAGAAAGAAAGTAAAGATGGCCAAAGACATGGGTTAATTAGTACTTTTCTTACTTAGGAATTATATGAATAGTAGTATGCAATCAGGACTAGATAATTACCCAAAGTACGTGATTTTGTGTCTACATTTGCCCCCACTTTATGTTGTTGAGTGAATGCTCGATAACATAAAGTAGATAAGAGATGTGTACCTGATAACCATGTAGATTGATGGAAAGAAAGGTGCTAAGAGACAAAGAAAAATGTGGAGTGATAAAAATGTGAAGCGTGGAAACTAAAGAGGAGAAAGTGCAAAAAGTGATGAGATAATGACCCTAGGGCACAAAACGTATGTGTAGATGTCGTCAATTGTACCTATTGTTGATGTCGATGTTGATGTGTGTGTGATTGATGATGTGGGATGATGTTGAATATTGTTGACTACCGCTTCCCATAAAGGACACGGACTTGCAAAAGAGAAGAGAGAACAAATAGTCAAATACGTGTGTATATGATCAAAATGTGTAAAACGTATGTAAGAAAACATGTAAAATGTGAAAAAGGAACATGTGCACCTGATCTGAGATGAGAAAAGAATGTAGAAAGGATCATGTAGATGATGTAGACAAATGAGTTTTTCGGGCGATCTCACGCCAGTTTTGTCGACTCTGAGTTTATTAGGTGATCTCATGCCAAGAACTAGAAGAAGTGCAGGGAGAAAAGTCTGGTGTCATCCTCCAACCTTTAACTGACTTCCTCGAAATGCAGAACACCACTGCAGATGGTGTGTAAAAATTTGATCCGGTTCGAATAGTTCGAATACAACACAAAAGTAGAAAATGTTGTGTAGTGCATGCATGTTGAGTGTTAAGGATTGTGTGCCCTATAAAAGCCGTTGTATGAAGTGTTGAATACTGTGTTGAACTAAAATATGTCGTGTAGTTGCCCCCTGGTCACAGGTGCCCAAGAAGGGTCAGGGTTTCCCAGGTGCTAGTGTCCTGGTCTAGGCACTAGTGTCTGTGTTGTGCTGAGGACCTAAGTCATATTTTGAGCCTTATCTAAGACTGATGATTGTGTTGTACTAATACTGAAATGTGATGTGTGATGATTGTAAGAAATTGTATGGGGTGAATGATTCACCCAAATTATGTCCCCCCTCGATTGGGGTGCATGTGCAGAACATTGAGGATCCTGCTTCCCAAGTGTGGACCAACTGTTGTGCTTAAAATGATGCCCTGCATGGGGTGGAATCTCCATATGGTAGAGGCTAAGGTTCACTCAAACCCCCTGGCTAGGAAAACAAGTTTAAGTGCACAGCAAAGACAAACACGCATGTAAAATGTAATCTACCCAAATAATTAAATAATATGTAGACTAAGACGCATAGAAGATAGTGCAAAGAAAGTAAGGAACTAATGCTAATAGGTGATGCACCAACAGGGGACATGTACTCACCTGATGTCTGCAAGACAATCAAGGTCGACAAGGCCAGAAGTAGACACAGTGTGCAAAACGATGCACAAATGCTCAAAATCCTAATGAAATAGTGGCAAACAAAGCAATGTAACAGACAACCATGGAAGAAAATGAGGGATTTTACAATCACAAAACATGTTATCAACATTGTAGATCCAATACAGTACATTACACTGATCCAGAGGTAAGAATCTAGTCCTACATCACATGGAAAGGTAAAATTTCTTCACATGATTCATGCCAAGGAGTAAGAAAAAGGAGTTGCAGAGCTGAATTAAGTGTCTCCATGTCTTTGCAAAATGAACTCATTATGGCTTATTACAGTGCAAATTGCACGACCCCAGGAGAGAGAAACGCACCCTTACTTGCAAGGGGTTCAACCATTGACCAAAATGCCATCAAAACCACATGGGCGCCCTGACAGACCCATTCCCTAACATTTTTAACCATGTTGGAGAGAATGCGAGCCATCCTTCATTAAAAAACGGTGCCCTGATCCATCATTTCTGGTCCATGACCCTGTGCCCTCTTTGTACTTTACTTGATTTTCTCTCTCCCAACTCCTTTCTAAAATGTAAAAATGACCCCGGAATCTTATAGAGAATTTTTGACCAGCTTTCCAACTGATATAACGAACGTGAAAACTGAGCTCTGGATCGAAAGATCATGGCGATTTGAAGTCATTTAGGGCAAATTAAGCTATGTGATCATAATCGGGTCGGTGGGACAAAACATTAAGCAATATTTATGCACCACCTAAGGTTGCATCCATCAAGGAAATTTTCCAGCTCAATTGCATCCATCTATCTCCACCACTCAGAAGTGCCACAAAGGCTGGCAGCATCTGTATTGGCCGCGGGCCTTTATAGGAGGAAAGTTCATTCTATTCCATGCACACATTTACTACATTCTGCCGAGCCATAGCTACTTGCTCGCTAAAATACATGGAGTTAGGAGGAAAACTTTACCTTTCTGGAAAGAGCAAGAAAGAGCTCTAATCCAATGGTGTCATTTCTAGACAGTTTTGAGTGCCTGAAATTGGCAAAATATTATGACTGACGCACAAGTAGAGTGAAAATGCTGAGAGGAGTTAGCCACACAAAATGAGCAGGGGCACATTTTGGATAACTGAGGACTAAGTCAGATTCTGAGACCCTGATGATTGTGTTATACCAGTTCTAAACCTAGTGATTGTGATGTCTGATTGTAGACTGTTGTATGGTAGGTCTATTGATTACCCACTGTAGGTTTCCAACGACCTCGTTTGGGGCTTGCATGCAACATTGCTGAGGAGTATACGGCCCAAAGGAGGACCGACTAATGTGCTAACAACTATGCGACACCTCATAGGAGGAGGGAGTGTGAGCATTTGGTGCAGAAACCAAGGCACATGCAAACAATAGTGGCTAGGAGCACCCAAGTGGCACCCCTGTCCCTACTCCAAGCATAACTAATCTACCCTATCTCCTCGAATCTACATGTTCCTATGCTAGCAAATAAGTAGACAATGTGTAAGTTATGACGCAAGTAGATAATGTAAACACGTAAAAAGACAAGAAGACCGTGAAAAAATGTGCATTTCAAACATGGGACATCACTCATTATGTCACAAGACAATTAAGGCTTCGTAGTGGCTCTCTTTGCATACAATCAAGTAAAGAACAAACATTACATATTGATTAGTTGCTTGGGTATTTAAACAATGTACTTAAATAAGAGCAATTTATGTTACATACAATCTTGGTAGAAAGATTAGGCTCTGTAAAATCAAATTTTAGCTTAATCACACATGAAGCACCCGTTAGCATGTTAGGAAGATAAAATGTATGTCAAAATGTGTATAGTCTAATAAGAATATGTTATGAAAAATGAAACAATAACACCTGTAGCATACAAAAGTGGATGTCCCCAGGAGTTATTGTGGGACTGGTAATAGGTACTACGCCAAAAATCCGTGTTGCATGTGTAGATTTGTAGAATCTGTGATCACAAATAGAAAGCAAGTGAACGCGCATGTGTGTATGGAAAAATATAATGACATATAAGATATTTATCTAGCATGTGTAATAAAGTGTACATGTAATGAGTAATGTAAGTAAGCAAGACTAACTGTGACCAAGATATGTAGCATGTTGTAGATGAGTGATATGGAATGAAATGCATAATTAGTAGTGTGATAGGATCTGCATGCCCCCGAGTGAGTGTGAATGAGTGTGCATGAGATGAGGTTCATTTATATAAGCCCCCTCAGCAGTCAAGAATGAACCGTAGAGCGTGTGTGTCATTGGGAACTGGTTTGAATGTGTGTACATAAGAAAGATGTGATCGTCAAAGTGCACAGTGTAGAGTGTAAGTGCGTGAGTGAATGAGTGAGTGATTGAACACGTACATGTGGTGAGATCCATTTGAGATGTAGACCCTTGACGAGTATGGACCGTGGAACTAAAGTGCTTCATAGGGTGGTGTGTTGCGTTGATTGTGTGAGAGGTATGTGCATTGTGTGTGTGTGTTTGCGCATGATAGAAAGATGTCGTGAATGTGGTGCTTATGTGGGAGATTTATTGGGTAGCCGTCGATTGTGTTGTGTATTGCAAAGATGTCGAGTGTGTAGTAGGGTGTGATGATTATGAACATGTTGAGTGTGTAATGTTGTGTGTTGAGGGAGATGTATTGTGAACCTGTCAGACATGTAGTAGGGTGTGTCCCATGTGAAAGTATCGAATAAGTAGTGTGTTATGGATATGCAGATCATAAGATGTGTGCGTTGATTATACACAAGAGACATGTGTTGTATGATGTAAGGGATTCATATTGTGTGATTTATAAGAGATATGTCATGACAACACTAAGTGTGAAACATGTTGTGAATGCGTCAATTGTGTTGTATGTTGTGTTGAAGATGCGAGGAGAGTACGTGTTGTTTGTTGTTGTGTTGAAGTTGTATTGATAAATAAGTGAGAGAAATATGTATTTTGTGTGTTGAGTATGTAGCATGTAATGTTGAATGTGCAGTAGAAGGTGTCGTATGTGTGTTGATTGTATAGGGATGAAGATGTGTGAGATAGGATGATGTGTAATGTAGTGTGTAGTGTATGTGAGGTTCATGTGTATAGGATGCCCTCAACAATCAAGTGTGAACCATAGCACAAGAGTGCGTCATCGGGAAATGATGATACAAAAGTGTGTATCAAGATGTTTATGGTGTATGTGAAAATCTAAATGTGAAGTGATGAGAAAATAAGATGCGTGTCAATGCGAGGGGGGGAAATAAGTGTGATGCCCCCGAGTATGTGATGATAAGAACAATCAAGTAACACTGTCTAAAATATCATCATTGTCTTGATCGAAGTCGACTGGAGCTGCATTGGAGACTTGATAAGAATGAGTATGAGGTGGATCATATAAAGATGCATTCTGACATAAGGTGTATATGGTTATTGCATACTCTTCATCAGTGAAAGGTGTTGGCAGACACATGTGTGTGTACCAACAAGTAAGATTTTGACACGGCCGAATGGCATAGGAAAAGTGATGGAAGTGTGACTGCAGTCTAAAGTGCCCCTAATATAATCTAACCAAGATTTCCCAAGTGTCAATGGAGAAGTACGATGGGCACGTGCAATGAATACTACTAAATGGAATACACAAATATTATAGGCGACAATAATGTGAAAATATCCATGATTAAGATAAGGTGAGTGAGGTGGCGGTAGAATATCATTGAGCATCAAGACAAGCCTAGTTAAGTTGTCATATGTACAAAAAAATACCAGAGCAAGCACGATCTAACGAGATATGATGCCAATAAGAATTATTGATGAAAAGCGTACATGTGAAAGGAGGTGGTACAGACACAGACTGCCTATGTGAGGGTGAAACAACATTCAGAGTGTGGACATACTCCTGATAAAGTACCATAACATTAGTAGGAGGGGTTTTGAATTTGTGTTCACCAAGGCCATCGGCCACGAAAGTATCATTGAAATATGATTCATCTATTCGATAGGATTGAAATTAAGTTTTCAAAATGTTTCATCAGTAGGTTCAATAGTATCAACTTCATCATCAGAGCCATCATAATCATCTATGTAGGCATTGTCATGTTGTATAGATGTGTCGAGGATATTGGTAGGAGGTAGACTAGATGTAGGAGCGATAGGAGCCTTGACAAGCGAAGCAGTCATGCTTAGAGGTGCAGACACTATGGGAGAGATGATAACAGTAGTATGAGTAGAAATAGCTGGAGTGCTTGGAGCAATGGAACAAGACTATGAAGCGCTAGATTGACCAACATCATATATATCAATACTATTATATGGAATAGGATGTGATGGAGGAATATGCATAGTAGTAACAATGTTTATGTGACAAAATTTGAATGGCTCAAAGTCTGCAGTAATGGTATGTTCATATCCATCATGCAAGAATTTGATGCATTGGTGCACAGTGGATGGAACAACTTGGATTGCATGAATACAAGGTTGTCCTAGTAAAATATTGAATTGAAATGAAGTATCGATAATGAATAATTTTGTGAGGACAGTCTTAGGCCTGATTTGAATATGTAATGAAAGAGTTCCTAAGCATGTATGAGAAGTTGAATCATTGCCTCGAATAAGAGTGGAATTCTTAGAAATCAGATTATCTTCAATACCCAATTGTTTGAGAATGGAATGAGCACATAGGTTGACAGCTGAACCATTGTCAATAAGGATATGCTTAATACAAGTGGTGCTGATAATGGCAGTGATAAGCAAAGGCACACATGGATTGTCATTAACAAATGACAATATGTCCTCATTAGTAAATGATATAGCACACATAGAGTTTTTGAGGGACTGAATAAGGTGTGTAAAGGCGACCGAAGAATTATCACTTTCTATATGAATAGAACAGAGGGCGGCCTCTCATGTGTGACAAAAATCAGGAGCATTACACAATAAGTCATAGAGAGAGAGAATTTAGTTTGTGTATTCTAGATTTGTTCAATGATATTGTATGCATGAAAAGATTATCTATGACAATAACATGAAACTAACACCTACTAGTTCCACAATATAACTAAATCTATCATAAACATCAAGATGAGAGCTTAATGAGACTAAACTTCTACAATAATGCATGAATCAAACTAACATACTATGTTACCTCTACTCTCTAGATTGCTTAATATAAAGATGAACCTAGTTAGATCCTATAGCAATCAAAGTGGGTTTGTTGTTTTCTTCAAGATGGTGAAAGGATCTCTCTAAACAATGGCTACAAGGCCATGTTTAGATATTCTCTCTACTAACCAAACATGAAGAATGGATGCAAGATGAGAGAAGCTATTCCAACAATGGAAGTAAGGCTCAAGATCATATGCTTATAGCTTTAGCTAATACAAAATGAGGTGTCCAATTCTCCAAGGTGTTTGTGTAAGGTGTAAAATTGAAAGGGATGCACTAGGCTTGTATTTATATGTTTCCATTTGGGAAAGTTTAGAATCCTAGTGCATGTGGGACAAAATGTAAGCCCAAAATAAACTTTTACAAGTCAATGCACTTTTGATTAGATTAGGATCTAATTAATCTTTTAGGATTAATTAAATATCCCAAGTAGGATTAGGAAGCTTTCTGAGAGCATATGGAAGGGGTTTGGATAGATTTTGAAGTTCTGGAAGTGGGATTTAGCCAATAAGAAGGTTTATTGGTTAAATGCAAGATTAGAGGCTTAATTAACATATAATTAGCTAATTAAGAGGATTATCACTAATCAAAATGTCGTTAATTGGCATCCTGAGTGAATTAGAAGCATAGTTAGATAATGAAGTGTCGTTATTTGAACAAAGTGAGAGGAAGTGAAGATAGTTAGTGCAATTTAAGTATTAAACTACATAAGCGGATTTTAGGTGTCTACATTTGCCCCTCTTTGGGGTGGCATAAGTGATGCCACTTCAAAGATAGTAGACAAGTATAGGCAAGTAAATTTTGAAGGGGTAGAAGAAAAATTAGTAGAATGAAGGATGCCCCCTCGAGTGTCGATGGGGTGATGAAAGAGGTTGATCGACGATCGAAAAAGATGAAGAGAAAAGACCAAAGTGGGGGAAAATCCCATTGCAATGGGAGACAGACAATGATATACCGATTATCGATATAGAGTAGAGGTGTGGGCCTCGATCCCTGCATAATACCAATATGAACTCTTTTGTTGAAAAAGTTCATGTGGGTATCGTTGTGAAGCGCAAGATATGCTTTTCTTAACAAATTTGTAGAAATGATTTGTAGCAGGTGATCCCTATTGCCCCAAGTGAGTTGGAAGAATAGTGTAGGATAGAAGAGAATGATAGGGGAGGAAAATGAAGATGAAGAGAATGGAAATAGCTTGCATCCAGCTAATGTAAACAACTTTATTTCATCATATTGCTAATGATCTACATCATCGGTCCTTTATTATATATAAGCATACAAAAAAAGTGTAAGATGACATGAAAATCCATAATACGAACATTTGTTCATTGCTAAAAATGCTTAACTCAATGCAACATACATAATGCAATGCAATACGAGAAAGTAAACAAGCTAACCTAACAGGGAAAACAAGTACAAACACACATACTCAAACAAACAATGTTCAAGATAGTTGCACCAATGTTTTTGTTATCAAGCTTAGTTTTGACCTGTGTGAATTAACGACAAGGGTTAAGAATGGTACCCTAAGAAAGGATACATGTGAGGGTAATATATGGAGGACACAATGGGTCCTATGAAAAGAAATCATGCACTATGAAACTACCCCAAACAACGCATTCGTGCAAGGGAAACAAACATAGAAAACAAACCAACTTTTGTTAATGGAAGGTAGTTCCAAATGATCCGTGAGTGTGCACATGAACAGGCGAGAACCAAGAAAGATGTTTTGTAGGATGATTTTTGATGTTTGAGTATGATGCATGTGATACAGGCTTCAGCTGCGTGCATGCTCGTTACCAATTTTTTTATTTATGTGATGTTTTCAAATTTTTAGGATTTTTGTGAAAGTTTTATATTGTTTTTGAGTTTTTGATTTTGATGGAAACATATTTGAATGTTTTGATTTTTCCAACTAACATATTTGAATGTTTTGGGTTTTTCAAAAGTTATATGAATGTTTTGGGTTTTTCAAAAGTTGAATGTTTTTGGTATTTTTGAAAGTTTTCCAAAACTATGTACATGAAAGGAAAGAAACGTGGATGCCCCCAGCGATAGATGGGATGTACAAGGGAAGAATGCCACGCGTATGTTCAAGATAGTGAAGATGTGAAGATTCCCCCAACGTTAGATGGGAATATACAAAGGTAAACTCTTCACAGACAGAAGTTGGATCAGGGCCAATATGGATAAGTTCAACATGATGATGAACACAAACCAATGACGTGCTAGGAAGGAGCAAGGCATGCCCCCAGTGTAAGCTGGCCAAGAAGTCGATGATAGAAAGAAGTAGAAGATTGTTTTATTGAAGAAGGGACAAAGTTCCCTCAAACATGGTAAAAATGAAATCTTATACACATGGATGTTTTGAATGAAGTAGAAGAACAATGAATGTTATGAAAGGATATGGAAAATGTAGCTAGAAGACTTTCCATGAAAAAGCGATTAGCCAAAGGCACAAATTATGAGACAAGATAAGGACTAAAGTAAGAGTTTGAACAAGGTCCAAAAAAAGACACTTGGTAACATACTAATCCTGTTTTCTCATAGAGATCCAGTGTGTGCACATGGAAATTTATTACCTCTTGGAGGGAAGATTTGATAGACAACAAGTGAAGACACCCTAGCCAATGTGTAGGAATGATTTATTTTCAAAGTTGATTTGTGAATGGAGGGTGGAAGGAGAGCCGTACATTGCTCCGCTGCCAGCCAGGCATCCATAGCCCTGACGGAGATGTATTTGATTCTAATCACAACATTCCTCTACTGCCAGCCAGGCGTCCATAGCCCCGATAGAGATATTGGAAATACCCCAAGAGAGAGTTATATATCAATTTGCTTTTTTCTTTTGATTTTTTTTGATTGATTCTTTTGCTTTCTGAAAACTTATTTCAGCTCTCTTGATTGTTTTGACAAGGGGTTAAGAACCACTTATGGCTTGATGGAAGGATGTGGAAGTGATTGTGATGATGACATTGGCTAGTGTCAACAAATATATCCAAAATTTCTTCGCAACAAGTTTATTAGATGTAGATAGTGATAGGATCTCTAAGAGGTCAGTCGTTCTTTAATTTACCAAGGTGATGAAAGACCAAGGTCAAACAGATACCATAGAGATAAATGTCACAAAATGTGTGTGAATAGACTAACCAAAATATCATCGAAGGGATGAAAATGGTGGATGACTTGCAGAGGAATGACAAGAAAGGGAAGAAAGAACATCCATGTGTATGCAATACCTGATTGCAATGTTTGATCTTTGTACCTTTGATTTTTTCTCATTTTTTCTCATTTTTTTTTGTTTTCTCATTTTTTTTGTATTTTAGATTTTTGGAAATTGGGACCAACAATTTCACTCTGTGTGATAAGATCCAACAACAATGTTCATGATTTCCTTGATAAGGGAGATTAAGCATGTTTTCTTATCAAGAGTCATATTATCTCTGATCTCGATGATCGTGGTGAGCTCATACTCAACAAATGACTGTGATTTATCTTGAAACATGGATTTCATATGTGGGAGCTTGAGTTCCCTATCCAGAGGTTTATGCACTTTGCACCATACTTGATGGTTGCATTGGTGTGCATTCTTGAATTGCGTTTGATTATGAACTTTATGATTGTTTAAATTGTTGGGAGCTTTGGAGCTCTTGGAATTTTTGATCTTAGCTTGATAAAGAAACTGTTTGGGTTTCCTATAAGCTAATACGTGACTTGTCTGATCCCGAGAAGTGGGAGAAGAAAGTGGATGTTTAGGATTGATGTGAGAAATGATGGTGGGCTTGCCACAATCATTGATAGAAGGATAATGTGATGGAAGAAAAGGATACAATCCAAGAATTGAAGAGGATGGGCTACCAGGAGGTGTCCCATAGACTGAAGATGAAGGGCTACTAGGATGTGGCCCAAGTATAGAAGATGAAGGAATACCTAGAGGAGTCCCATATATAGAAGACAATGGGATACTATGATGTGGCCCAAAAATAAAAGATGAAGGGATACCTAGGAGGAAGACCCAAGAATAGAAGAAGGGCTACTAGGACGTGACCCAAGAATAGAAAGAAGGAAGGGCTATAGGATGTGGCCCAAGAATAGAAGATAATGGGCTACTAGGAGGTGACCCCCAAATAGATGATGAAGGACTACTAGGAGGTGGCCCACATATAGAAGAAGATGATGGGCTACCAGGTGGTGACCCAAGGTGAGATTGTGATTGAGGAATCATGATAGATAAATAATGATTGGGTAATGAGAAGATAGGCCATGGATCAATGCCAGACCCAGGCATTTCATCATGCAATGAAGAATGTGAAGATGGAAGAATAAGAGGAGGATCATTTCGATGATCCTAGGGTCTTCCTTTGTTTCCTGAGAAAAGGAATCAACCTCTTCCCCACAATACATGAACGTATTGAGGTCTAAAGAGAATCCTTGCTCATGGTCCTCTAGAGGAATATATTCATGTAACCCCATGAATTATTTGATCACTTCTTCATTCTGAAAGAAATCAATCGGTATGGGTTGGTTTTCGACCATAGAGGTTGATTAGAAGAAAGGGGTCCAACAAGTGTGGAAGATCTAGAAGATGTTTGATGATGTAGATGAGGGAAAGGCTTGACCTTATTGTGTCCACAAAGGAATTGGATAGTGCATTGAAAATATATCTTAGCACATCGTTTCTTGTGAATGGTTTGATGTGGACGCAAACATTGATCTTTAGAAGATGGATGAATATATAATAAGGCATGATCAAAATGACTTAGGGGCCAAAGAGGGATAGGATTTTGATTGATAGAAGAAGATGACTCGAGAGATGAAGTAAACATGGATTGAGATGTCTTGTGAGTGGAAGAAGATGGCATTGGTTTACCTATAAGATGATATAGTGTCGGTAAACAAATAGGATTGCGTAGAAATTTAGTAGATTGCGACGTAGGAGTCGACTTGGATGATTGATTAGAAGGACTTTGATCTTCAAAGGAGGAAATCTTCAAAGGAGGAAAAGGACATGACTCAGGAGTTGAGGTGATTTGATAAAGGGGGTCTTGTATTGAGAAAGAAAGGGAGGACCTCGACTTAGGAGTCGAATTAGAGGAATCTGAATAATAGTTTGGATCAGAAGCATCAGAATATTGAGAGGAATCAGAAGAATAGTTTTTGGATCAGAAGAATGGTGGAGGCATCCAAATAATAATTTGGATCAATCATCAAACCCCTAACTATGAGATGAAGGTGGGGAAAGGGTAACCAAACGAGTTTTTCTAGCGTGAGGAACCAACGAGGTTTAGTCATGATGGGAATATTTTGATGGAAATGCCTAAACCTAGGTTCCTTATTATCATAAGTATGAGGAACCATGCGATAATTAGTCATTTTTTTCATCGTTGGTTCTGAATTCCTAGATCTAGATAATGTGATTTAAATCCTTCAAATGGAAGGAAGTTCCATGTCGATTTAGGAAGCATAGTGGCAACCAACTAGACATTTAGCAACACAATGGGGATACAAAGGGACTTATTCCAATGTTCAATTTGATTCAATGGTTGCTTGATAGGGAATCCTAAGGTTCAAAAAATGTGTACAAGGACTACGATGATAGGAAAAACCAAACAATACGAAGTTTTGTTTAGATTTGTTCAAGCATACAATAAAAAAGTTAAAGTGCAAACAAAGAAATGGATCAACAAGAATCCAATGGATTTTCAATAGAAAAGGACAATTCTAAGAATAAAAGAATAATCATGGGGGTATAATCAAGCAATTTAGGTAAACCAATCAAATACATGAAATGAACCTACTCCCTATGTTACTCCTTACATTTTCAAAGATAGTTTTGTAAAAATAGTGACAACACAATATCACTACTTAGGTCAAGTTTAGATATAAAAAGGCCTAAGTACTAAGAAGGGGTTGATGTGATCTCCCAATCAAAGGTATACTAAAACAAGTTTTTAGAAACAGCAAACAAAGTCCAAGTTATGAAAAAGGAGAGTTACAATGTGAGCAGCACGCAACAATACTATTTGGATACGTAAATCAAGATTTTGTAGAAAAAGGCAAGATTTTTAGTATCAAAATGATGTCATACAATGCTAACAAAGTAATCCAACATTTTTCAAGACTCAAGGAAATGTTGGAATAAAAAACTAAGTCAAAGTATATCAGGAAGTTGTTATTTATGCAAGTAGTGTAACAATACAACTTAGAAACTTAGATCAAGTTTCCCAAGGAAACAAGACGTAAGTATCACAAATTTTGTGATATGATACAAACAATGTAACAACTCAAAGGAAGTCAATGATGATACAATCCTAACTACAATGATAATGTGTCTCAATATGGGTTTGAGACAAAGGGCCTACTAGAACATGAAGATGTACCATTCACACTTTCAACACTTGCATTCTGACATTGCAACCTAGTCATGCAAGTAGACTACAAAATTGGTGGACATGATTATTTCTAGTGGTATACACACGTGTTGTTCTATTTTGTCCCAAATTGGAAAAAGAATACAAAGGAGTAAATCCAAGTGAGGTTGAAAGATACTTGTGTATCACTTTGGCAAGAGTTTCACCTCGCCTTAGGGTAAGTGAGAAACTAAGATAAAGTAAGGCTTTGTAAATCTCGTGATGAATGATGCTTAGTTAAAAATTAGATGGACTCTCCCCTTGTTTGATAAATAAGGTTTTGACTCCGAACAAGTTCTTACTTCATAAAATCTTTATAAAACATGATTGGTTTGATATGGTAAATTTGGCTCTAAGATGAAATAGCTTCCTATTGTTTCTCTCAACTAGGTGTCACAAATTACCTCTGCGAGCTCGGTTTTCCAAGGAATTCACACTGACTAAACCTTGGAGTATCTAGACTTTACTTTACCCCCTTCAATACAATGAGCATAAATGTGTTCAGTTGTATTTTCACTAGGGTTGTGTGAAGATAGTTTTAACTCTAAACTCACAAGTGAAAAACTAATCAAGTAGGTAAGTGAGGTGCTTCCCATTTCATCCACAAGGTTCCCTCTTGTGTGGACTACTTTGGGGTTCCTAGGAGCATCCCTCTTGTTATCTTAAGGCTTATGCCAAAGGGAATTTATCCTAGTTTAAAGCGGATGGGTTTACCCTTATCCAAACCTACATATCAATTGTTTTTAATGTGGTGTGTTTTCTTATCTTTTAACTTAATGAGGTTTTACACACCATTGGCAACCTACAACAAACGTGTTAGTTTTTGTTTAGATCCAGATTCTCTCATAAGTGATATTTTGGTCTTTCATGCAAAGATTAGAAGTTCTCCAAATGATCAAGGCATCATAGAGAGAGGATCAAACGTTGTTTTTGATTCCTAAGATCATCCTAAGCAAAGGAAGATCATACACAATGAGAAATCCAACTAGTTATAAATAATGAAGAAAGCCTACAAATGAAACACATAACTCATTCCATTTTTACCCAAGTTGAAGTTCATTCCCTTTAGAAATCATTTTAATGAAGTTGTTTTAAAAGAATGAAAGAGGTGTTGAATCGTTTCTGGTTCCCAAGATCACATAAAAGGTGCGAGGGAAGAGCATACGTGATTCTAGCCTCTTAAATGAAAATGTAACTATGAAAAACACTAATGTAACTCAAGAAGAACCTAGGTAAAAAGTGTTAGCCTTAAAATATACCTGGAAAAGATTTTTAACGGATTTTAACACAATGTTCAATTTTAAACTGCAACATGCCTGCACGCCCCTTAGGAAGTATACATGCCCCTAGCAGCATATGTGCACACCTAACAACTGTGCATGCCTATGTCAAAAACACAAGTCATTTTAGTGTATTGCGCGGGCCGAGAGGCACCTGCACGCCCTTCTTGTGTATATGTGCCCCTGTAAGCGTATGCATACATCTGTCAAAAAAAAAGATAACACAGAGGGGAGGCTTAGTGTATGCATGCATCTGAGAGACGTATGCGTACTTGCCTATACATGTGCCTAAATGTATGCGCGTGTCTGGTAAATTTTATTACAGAGGGCCAAAAATAATAGGGAACACCATGTGCAATGGGCACATAGCGAAGCTTATCTAACACCACGTTGCCCTTGCAATGTGAGAACACACCTGCCAATCTACAAGTGTGTGTGAGTTTAGGAATGTATGTGTGCCCTATACTACCAAGTGAGTTTCTATGCACGCCCCATTGCACCAGTGCATACCTGGAACAACACTAAAAAAATATGAAAAAATGATTTCTGCAAAAAATTACAAATAGGTCAAAACTTTTCTTTTAAAACGAATTTCTAACAAAAACCCATTAAATTTTCATATACAAGGAAGATTTAACACACATAAGGTTAGAAAAATGCTTGAGAAAAATCTATTTAATCTTCAAAATGCATGGAATAGTTTAGAAAAAATGATGTAAATCAAAAGCTTGAAATCAACTTCAATGGACTATGGAGTAAAGTCCCACAGGCGTGCCAAATGTATGCATGAAAAGATTAGCTATGACAATAACATGAAACTAACACCTAGTAGTTCCACTATATAACTAAATCTATCATAAACATCAAGATGAGAGCTTAATGAAATAAACTTCTTTGCATGCAATAATGAATGAATTGCCAAACTAACATCACTAAGTTACCTCTACTTCTCTAGATTGCTTAACATAAATGAACCTAGTTAGATCCTAAGCAATTAGTTTTGTGTTGTTTGCTCCAAGTGGTGAAAGGATCTCTCTAAAATGGCTACAAGACCATGTTTAGATATTCTCTACTAACCAAACTTGAAGGAATGGATGCAAGATGGAGAAGCTACTTCCAATGAATAGAAGCTCAAGATCAAATCTTATAGCTTTAGCTAATGCAAATGAGATACTTTTCCAAAGTCTCAAAGTGTGTCCATGGTGTAAAATTGAAAGGGATGCACTTAGGCTTGTATTTATAGGTTTCCATTTGGGAAAGTTTAGAATCCTAGTGCATGTGGGACAAAAGGTAAAGAGAAAATAGAATTTTTACAAGTCAATGCACTTTTTGATTAGATTAGGAGCTAATTAAAATTTTAGGATTAATTAAGGATCCTAAGTAGGCTTAGGAAGCTTTCTGAGAGCATCTGGAAGGGGTTTGGATAGATTTTGGAAGTTTTGGAAGCAAGATTTAGCCAATTAAGAAGGTTTATTGGTTAAATGCAAGATTAGAGGCTTAATTAACATATAATTAGCTAATTAAGAGGATTATCACTAATCAAAATGTTGTCAATTGGCATCCTGAGTGAATTAGAATCATAATTAGATAAGGAAGTGCCATTTTTCAGACTAAAGTGAGTGGAAGCGAAGATAGTCTAGTGAAATTTAAGTATTAAATTACATAAGTGGATTTTAGGTGTCTACATATATCATAGCCCTTAGAAGTAGTAGGAGGAGTTGTAGAAGTGATAAGTGGTGGAATAGAAATGGGTGGAGTCATAGGAGGACGAGTGCGACAAGTAGTTACTACATTGATAAAAGGATTAGCCTTAAGCATAATACATTGAGGAGGATGCATGATATGAACTTGTATGAAATCAACAGTAGTAGTAACCATACCAGAAACCCTAGTGGGAGTGAAATAAAGATAAGACGATGTATCAATGACTCAATAAGGTGAAGAAATACTTAGAAGAAAGGGTTTGAATGGTCGGGTTCACCAAAATGATTAAGCGAAATGTGAATTTATATGCCTAATCTAATTGATATTGTAGTAGTAAATAAATGCAGCAATTAAGTACATAAATTAACTCAAGCAAACTAAGAAATAAAATGTGAAACCCTAGTTACAGAGAGAGTAAGAAGAGCCTTAGTTGATTCGCAGTGAAATCTGAACTATGCCAAAATGTTGACCCAATGAATAGGGACGTAGAAACGTCCCACAGATATCCAAGAAAATGTAGATCCTGTAGTGCCAACATAAAATATTAAACATTTTTCATGTGTTACAAAGAATATGAGTCTACCCTTGGTGAGATAAAACTTCGAGTAGAACAAATATATATATACTTATAATCTAAATACAATTTCTTGTTTTGGGACTATCAAATCAGGAAATAAAGATAATGTGATTGAATAATGTTTATAGGGAAAATGTATCTTGAATCTAAACCACCCTCCCTTAAATCCTAGTATTGCTTTCTGGACATCAAGTCATATTCACTTGAGTTGCAAGGGTAAAATGTAGGCATTGAATAAATGTTTGAGAACATAAGTTTAACATATGAACGAGTGAATTAAGAACTTTGTATGCATTTTGCAATATGCCAAATAATTATGTAAGTTATGGAGATTGTCATAAGAGATAAAGAGCCAACTTAAAAGATTGAACTGTAAGTTGAATGTGAAATGAATTAAAGAATTTTTAGGTGGAAGAGGATAAAAATATCCTTGCCCAATAATGTTCTTGAAATGTTAATTGTAACTAAGATTTAATCATGGAAATGATGTGTTGTGGGTTTGCCAACCCTTGAGTCTTTTTCTTGTGGTTGGGTCATTGCTAGCATTTGTTCATTAGGGAAGGGTGTGGTATCGACATGTATATGGTGTTGTCGTGTGTCTATGTGAGTCGATGAATTATGTAAGTGTCTTGTGCGTTGTTGAGTTTCACTTACTTGGAGCCCTTGTGGTTTTTTGTAGTGATAAATGTAATTCAAAAAAAAATTATTCTAGGTATTTTAACTATTGTATTTGTGTGTGTAAAACTTCATTGGTACATTTGGTATTAGAGAAAAGGTTCATGCTCTTGAACCTCTGGGGAAAGATTGGAGTTGTGATGGTGTTGCATGATGGTGGTGGATATTGGAAGAGTAATGTGATATAAGCGTGATGTGAACTATGTCATAATTGTGAAATTTTGAACGCACATGTTGTGTATGTCACTTAGTTTTTATTTTTTATCATGTTGATGTGCTTGTGATGAGATTATTCTCTCTCCTTTTCATGGATTCTATGAAGAGTTCACATGTTGTGATATACCACCTTATTGTGTGTGAAAAAAGAATGTTATTGTGGATTGTGGAGTGTTGGAGCATTTTTTCATTATGTGATATGTAGGTGTATTGATGTATTGCATGACAAAATTGGTGTAAAGTGAATTAGATTTTATCATGATGTCGTCACTGTATTGTGATGAATCATGTGCATCACCATGTTGTAATTGCAATTGACTATATGTTGTAATGTTATTCATTGTGTTCCTCATACGTATAATTCATGTAATATGTGATGGTTCATGTCATGATTTAGGGGCATATGGTGAGTGTATGATCCCTATTGTATAGTGATTGCACTTTGGGTGTCAAAAATGTGGTAATGTGATGTATCGTAAACTATGAAAGTAATGATTGTGTTATACCCTATATATATACCATGCATAACACGCTATGTCTAATTTTTGTGAATCACCATTGTCGTAGTGATGTATTTATGTGTTATGTTGTGAAATCTACACTAACAGACCCTAAGGGAAATCGGTAAAAGTGTATGTTTGGAGTGAGAAAATGTATACCATTGACCAGTCACTCGAGTCGAGTACGAGATAGGAAGTGGAGCCTTACATAGGCTGAAAACCCATTTTCATTCATTTGGTATGTGTGGCACTTGCTCAATGGGTGTCATGCATATTGTGTTTTGCGCAGACACCTTAGGCTCAGTAGATGGTGACTTGTACTCCTTTCTCTCTCCTGATATGGTTATCGTATGGATTCAACCTATGTGATTTTGACTATGTTGAGCCTTGTCAAAGTGGTGGCGGGATGATTTAGACAGAGATGATGACAGTTGTATTATTGATATGATATTTTATGAGCTGAGGCTCGATGTTTCCGAGTGCCAGCAACTCATTGAGTACCCCCCTTGGTGGTTGTATAAGGCCACATAGTTATCATAATGTGTTATTCCTATACATGTATTTTATTCGTAAATCGAATACTTTCCCTTTTCTTGCTAGAACCAACATTTTTCTTGATTGACATGTTCTTATATTTTGGGCATTTATTTGGTTGTTAAACTAACATTTGGATTTTTCATTGACCATGGCTAATTAGCCATTTGTGTTTCTTAGTTTTAAATTTGTCATATCAATTTTAAAATTTTATAGCCTATCCCAAGGCTTGGGATTGTTGCCACTTGGCATTTGAAATGGATTGTTATGTTGGTTCTAATGTCATAATGTGTTGGAATAGGGTCATGGGATTCACCATGGAGTGGTGGAACCTATGGACTCGCTTTGTTGTATGGGGGTATGCCCTAAGGAGTTACAGATAACTAGTGGGTTGTTGAACCACGAGTTATTATGTCACTTGGGTTAGAGGTATCTGGACTCTATGTGCCTAGGGCCATAGGGTGACCAGCCTCTTTTGGGGAGCGAAAAGGAAAATTTATCTTTATTTTATTACTTGAGGGAGGCATAAGAGACTTGAGGGAGGCATAAGAGACTGTGGGTGGAGGATTTGGGAGGTATATGGAGTTGTCTTGTGATTCTCTTGGGGGAGATATGAGCTTTGGAGTTGATAAGAGACTTGAGGGAGGTATATGGAGTTTGTGTGTGTGATTTTGATTAGTATCTTGGAGTTTTTTTATGTGAGTTTTGTGATGCTTTGGGAGGTATATGGAGTTGTTTTGTGATGTTTTAGGAGGTGTATGGTGTTGGTGTTATGATTTATGTGTACTTCTTGAGATTTTGGTTTATGTCTTATTGGTATGTTTCCATATTTAACACTATGTAGCTACAGTTATGGATTGAGTTGTGTGAAACAATTATATGTGTAGATGTTAATGGAATTCCATATTGTTATAGTATCACATTATGTTATGAGTGCATTTGTGTCAGGAGCACATGTGTGACAAGTACTATGTTGTGGAGCTATGTATGTTTTTCCATGGATTGGTTAAGTTCTTGTGATGTGATACAGTTGTGGAAGTATGTAGAGCAATATGTCTTGTGAACCATTAGTGTTGTGTTTTTCCCATGTGGTGATTCATGATGTTAGTTTCTGTTGGCACCCATGAACATAAGACAACTAAAATTTAAATGGTGAAATACTAAGAATTGATATTAATAAATACTGTAAAGGAAAATACTAATTGTAATAAAGTAAAAGAGAACTATCTACCAATCTTCACAGAACATTAAAATTTATAATATTATCTAAATTTAGTCTGGTTAATTTTGGTTGCATTGTACCGACAAGTTGTTTTGTTAAACGACAGGTGTCATTATTGACTTTCTTGCCTACGTATCCTTCATGCTTCAATATTGTGTCGCATTGAGTACGATGCTCTTATAAGGGGAGGGAAATGTAGTGCCAGCATAAAATATTACTAAAATAAAATTAAAAAGAGTTGGTAAGGGAACTGATGGGGGGCAGGTGCAAGTTGGTGGTGGTAGGAATAAAATAATTTGGTAAAATGATGGAGAAACTCTGGCAGGCACATGGAGCTCTGCTGGAGCCATTAAGCACATGTCACGTCCCTTCCTAAGCAGTGACTTGTCACTTTCCTTGCATAATAATACAAGCACTTTATTGGGGATCCGTAGGCCTTAACCACGTGGGAACCCAAGTTAACATTGTAAATTTAGCAGCAACATTTTTTATTAGACAGTGCAATGGCAAATAAGGCATGGTTTTTCCTCAGAAGGCTCACCGTTCCAATTACAACATAGACCCTGGAGAAACTTGATCAGTTTAGATTTTCCCTGTTACATACTACTGTTAGATGTCAGCCAAGGTTGAGAGTTTTGTCAAATTTGTAGTTGGAGATGGTTTGATAGACATGCATGCAAAAAGTATGGAAGCATTGTCTTGGCATGTGAAATGCTTGACTACCAATACCTGTAAGCAATGTGTTACTATTTTTTGCAATCTTAGGATATACATGAACTGGGTTTTTGAAAAAGCTCACAAAAATTTTGATGTTGTAGGTGTAGAGTCTCCTGCCCTTTGCCAACTTGGAACTATCCTATTCTCCAAAATGGGGATTTGTCAGTTGAGATGGTAGAAAGGAATGGTAGCCTTGATGTCAGGGCCACATAAATGCTTTAAGAGCTAGGTCTGAAAAGTCTTTCTTTTGTTAATCAGAGAGAAATATTGATACTAATGCCTGACCATGTAAGCTTCACATTTACATATTTTCTTAAAATGTCAAGATCATGGTTTTGGGAATGAACTTCTGTAAATACTTGAAAATGGCATGAGTGTAGGTAAGTTCATTCTACCTGAACTCAAAAATTTGCCTTTTATCTTATCCATTCCCTTGCGGTGCTAGCTAATCAATTTATGTTTGAAATTTGCAACTTGTTTGGTTGGACCCCTAGCGCTAAAGGATTTCTCAATATGAAGAAATAACTATTAAATTGCATCTTTTAGTCATGGAATTGCATTTCAGGTAAAATGCTGCAACCTTATCTGGCTTCATGGATCAAAATCTTGCCCTCTTTGGTGTTTAACGAGTCAAAAAACTCTCATTTTCCTTGATACTCGAAATGTGGTTAAATGTTTTCCAAGGGTTTGTAACTAATTGATCAATTCTAAAGCCAATTCAGTAACTCTTGTGCTAGGCTTGATATGTTGAGTATGCGAGCTTAAAAAGGCCCTCATTACAAAACCACTAAAGATCTTAGATGGGATTCATATAATGCATCTGTTTTTTAATTGCAAGTGACCTTTGGGAAAATTTGTATGTTGTAATGGAAATAAGCTGTATGGATTGCAACACTTGTGAACTATTTGACAAAATGCCCAAGTGAGATGTTGAACCGAACCCTGCGGGTTTGACCGATTCTTTTGTCCCTCTAGGCATGGTTCATCCCTCCTTATCTTTCATAATTTTTGTACTTTAGTTTTCTTTTGCAACGAAATAGAAAATTTTAAAAATAGGATTTTACATATATTTATATTGTTTAAAATAACTTTTTTAAAAATAATAAAATGTTGTATCGTAACTTACAAATCAAAATATTTTGTGGTAAACAATGAACTTCAACCCTCATTTCATGATGATCTAGAAAACTTCACTGACAAAACTAGATCACTACATTATTTTTTTATTGACAAGTTGAAGTTGATTTCCGTCAAAAATGTTGACCATCTCCCTTGTTTAATTAGATAAATTGTAATTTCTGGGGACTTGCAAAGTAACCTTCGTAACTCCAGAAAAGGGAGGTTAAGATTCCTTATGTGTACCTTGTTATGTGAGGTGTCACTTCAATCCTTGGATTGACCCTGAATGAACATTTGTGATATTTTTGACGCCCTATAGGAGCCCTGTTACACTATTTTGTAGTGTAGGAAGTTGTTAAATCTAAAAGTTGGCTTTCATTTTGAACCACCATTTGAAACCTAGACAAGAAATGCTTATCCACCTTCTGCAAACCTCTAGTATTTTTACTAGACAATTACATGGAACTTTCAGTTTAGGGAAAAACACTTTTCTAGATAGTTTGGAAAAGGAATTTTGTAGGCCTCTTAGTCACAGTTTGACTAGGTCAAACTAGACCAATTATGACCGGTGGCTTCAGAAAACATGTCGCCATTTGAAAACATTTCTAGTTCTCAGTCCTGTCGACTCTGTGAATTCTCCATAGATAGGGAACTTGTAGGAAGTTTCAAATTGCACGTTCATCCATCGAACGTCAGTTTTGGACGTGGTTTTCTGAGCCCGAGCTAACTTTTATTCATTTGCAACTAGGTCAATTACGACCGATGGCCCCAGAAAACTAGCCGCCAAACGTAAACCGTTCGCCAGTTCCAAATTTTGTCAGTTGCTATGAACTCTTGGTATATAAGTGGACACATAGAAATTTAACCATGGTGTGTTTTCTCATCAGGAAGACAATGTTTGAAAGTGGTTTCTTAGCCTCTGACCCTTATTTGAACGTTTTTGTAGCTAGCAGGAAAATGTAAAAAAGAAAGTTGTGGGACCCTGTCGGGTTGCCAAACCACCGTGGAAACTTTTGACACATGTAAATAACTATTTGAAACTCTATAGTGTAACTTGTTGTGTGAAATAGAAATTTTGACAAAATGGTGTTTCTCTCTCTTCCTTTATCTTTCTCTCTCCTTGGTTACGAAATGAAGTGAAATGAAATGAAATGAATACATGTTTCTAAACCTTTTCTTTTCAAATGCAAATTGTAATTATTATTATAATGTAAATGGGAAACTAAAAATGTTAATTATGTTAGATTTGGGTGGATGCCATGCCAGCGATTTATCGTTGATTTCATCCTCACATGGTTTTGCAGAATGCAAGAATGATGGCGAAAAGGCGATGTGTAATTCATTATTTATCATTGTAATTTATATAGTTCATTGTAAAATGAATATATGTATAATGTAGTCTCATGTTATAGAAAATTTATATTTGAAATTTGCTAATATGTATGAGATGCTAGTTTTAGGGATATCTTAGGAAATGTGCATTTAATCATAAGTTCAATTTGATTCATAGTTACGTATGGTAAAAAAAAGGGTTTGATATATATATGGTAAATGAATTTGAAGTTAATATATTGTAGTGTTTTTTTCAGTGTTCAATAAACAATTAATTAATCACCTTGTTGTATTCTTACCTTGTAAATGTAATAAAGAGATTTAATCGAAACACTCAACCCTAGTATAAGATCTGTGCATAACATGTCTTCTTGTGTGATCCTTTTTACCATAGAAGAGATTGAAACCATAGAATGAACTTAAACTTTACACTCGATGGAACCTCCTAGTTTAGGTAAATAAGAGCCCAAGAATGGGTTTATCATCTTAGGCGGTATGTTTAGTGACATCATCATAAACCTGATAGATAGGAGTGACACAGTCAAACTTTATCTGGAGTAAGTAGAGCTAACTCTTCCTTCGTATCCTAGTGGACTACCTTGTCTTCTGAAGATAGATTTAGAATTAAACTTCATTCATCGAATGAATTGCTTGTGGGATCCAGATGACATCATGGAGCTAGTGGAATAGTTGTACTATCACTTAAAATCTTGTTATTAACCTCTTTTGATCCTCTCAGCTAAATGTCTTATCTTTGGCTAGTGACAATATAGTGCCTTGATCTTTTACGGAGAGTTTATAGGATAAATATGTTTTTGAACCTTAATCTAATCTATAATTGGGCATAAATCCTGAGTGAAAATTGGAATTAAACTAAACCATAGTTGATTAGGAGGTTAACTTGTGGGTAGAAAATTATAAGTAACTCTGATGGAGATAGCGATGGAAGTATAGTCAGTGTGGTCTCAGCTATGTTGGCTGTAATGTCTATGATTAGGCCAGATATAGTTGAGAGGATGTTGCTTACTGACTAGAATCAGATGGATGAAAAGCTGCAAACTGAAAAAGTGGTCACATTGGGATCCACACCTTTGGCCTAGAATAAGATTCTTCAAAACCATGACAGAAAGGTGGGTTCACAATCTCCAGAAAGAGGGTAGTTCACGTGGGAAAAGGAAAATAAAGGTGCTACATGTCTAATGGTTCCAGATGGCTGCGTAAATAGGGATTTGGACAAAGTGAATCTTTCCCTAGTTGGTAAGTTTCTAGGCTCCAGACCTAATATTGATATCATTAGAAAATGGGCTCTTAGAAAGTGGAAACCAAAGGGGGATCTGAGTATTACCATTATGTCACGGGGTTTTTTTCTGGAAAAATTTAATCAGCAGACTGATTTGGAATCGGTGCTTCTGGGAGGCCCATGGTGGCTGGGTAATATGGGCCTTTTTTTGAAAAAATGGTATCCTGGGTTTGACCCGAACATTGAAAACATAAACATCATTCCAATCTGGTGTAGACTCCCAGGGCTACCACTGCAATTTTGGGATGATGAAATCTTGTTAAACATTGCTAAATCCATAGGTGCTCCGATTGGGCTGGATGGCCCCACGAGAAACAGATCCAGACTTGCTTTTGCTCGATTCTGCATATCTTCTGAAATGGAGCAGGAGTTACCAGAGCATATCATCTTGAAATCTAAGTGTGGAATGTGGATCCAAAAAATTGAATATGAAACCTTTCATTTAAGGTGTAAGAAATGTCATCGTATAGGACACTTCACCAGAAAATGCCCTAATAAGGAGATCTCTCAAGAGGAGGATAAACACAAAAAGAAAGAACAACTTGAGGGAGATTTAGATAAGACAAAGGAAAGCAGGGTGCTAGACAAGGAAAACCGGAGAGAAGAAAAAGCCCCTAACCAACCTGAGTTGAACTACAAAAAAAAGGAAAAAAAGGGGGTTTAGAACTCCTATCAGGAAACACCTGGTCTGGCATCCAAAAACCCCAAGTGTAGCTTTGCATGGAGCACCCATAAGAAACAAAGAAGACTTAGATATGCAAAATCTAGTAAAGGTGACTCTGGAGGTGGACGAGCAAGAAGGAACAGTAAAGGTAAATATTATTCCTAAGGATCTAGCTCAGACTATGGAATTTCAAAATGATACTAAGGAAGATGAGATAGATAATTCTTTGTGCATCATTGAGGAAATGTTGGAGAAGGACAACATGGATTCAGAAGAAGCATTGCATAAAAACACTCCAAGGGTCGAAAGTAAAATCTCACCCAAAAATGAGAACCCTATATACAGCAACAGATAAGTAGATCTACAATATATTGATAGTAAACAAGGAGAGAAAGAGGAGGGAGAAGTAACGCCATTTAAGGAAGATGAGGAGCTAACTTCTGGATTCATAGAGGTCATTTAAAAAAAAAAAGAGAATGAAAGGATTTGAAAAGATCCCAGAATCGCTCTATAGTGAAAAGAAAAAGAAAATTGACAACTGGGAAACTTCAACATCCAGAACTACTAGATCTTTTGCTAGAAGAATAGTAGATTTTGAAAGTAATTCTAAAAGAGGAAGGCCCTCAAAAAATACTCTTAGAACCAAGAGAACAGAGAAAGACATTGCAGATGGCACTCAACGACAATTGAGCCATCAGGAAAGCACCCACTCCTGTTAAATGAAGATTATCTCTTGGAACATCTGAGGGCTAAATGGAAACTCCAAATAGAGAATTATTAAGGAGTTATGAGATTCTAGTAGTCCTAGTATTTTGATTTTGCAGGAAACTAAGATGAACGCCAAGATCCTTGAAATTAGTAAAAAGAATTTCTGGGAAAATTCTGACATGGCTGCGGTGGACTCTCAGGGAGCCTCTGGAGGTCTGGCTACTTTTTGGGATAAAAGGCAATATACTGGTATGATTCTTAATGCTAGCACTAATCATCTTGCTATTAAATTTCATGCTATGGAGAATAATGGTGAATGGATCCTTTCTAATATATGTGCCCCTAATATGGTTATTGGGTGACGTAAACTATGGACTGATCTTAAGATCTTTAGAAACCAACATACTACAGCCAACTGGCTTATCATGGGTGACTTTAACTCTCCTCTAAACCCAGGTGAAAAACATGGAGGAATCTCCAGTTTTTCCACAGGTATGGATGAATTTGTAGATTTTGTTGCTGATCTTAATCTCTTGGATGTGGATCTCCATGGGAATAAGTACACCTGGACCAACAGAAGGTTGGGGAAAGATCTAATCCAAGTTAGACTGGATAGAGCCCTGATTTCTGCTAGTTGGATTCTCAATCAGGACTTTCATCTCTCTTCCCTACCCAGAATTGGATCGGACCACAATCTGATTGCCTTAAATCTTCTCAATTGGACTAAGCCCATCAGAAGCTCCTTCAAATTTGAAAAGATGTGGATGGAGCATGATGACATTTATGACAAAATTAAAGAGTGGTGGGTTTGGAATGGTGAAGGCACTGCTCAATTTAGACTGATTCAGAAGCTCAAAAATGTTAAAAAACAAGTTAAAATTTGGAATAAAAGAGTTTTTGGTAATGTGTTTGAAAAAAAAAAGAATTTAAAACAAAAGCTCCAAGATCTGGAAATCAAAATGAATACAATGGGGAGATCTTTTGAAGATCAAACTGAGGAAAAGAATATTCTTTCAGAACTGCATACGATTTTTAGCAGAGAAGAATCCTTATGGAGACTAAAATCTAGGGCTATTTGGCTAAAAGGAGGAGATAGAAATACAAAGTTTTTTCATATGACCACTCTAAAGCACAGAGCTTGTAATAGGATTATGGAAGTGGCTAAAAGTAATGGCACTATTATAAAAAATCCAAAAAGCATCAAAGAGGAAGCTCTCAATTTTTATGAAAAACTTCTTAATGAGAGGAATATCATTGCTGATGAGGCAATTTCTTTCATGTTGGAGGCTATTCCCCAAAACAAAATTGAAGAGCAGAGATTTAAAGATATCACTAAAGCTGTCACACTAGAAGAACTACAAAAAGCTGTGTTTACTTTAGAAGGTGATAAGGCTCCGGGCCCGGATGGTTTTTCTATTAACTTTTTTTAGAAATTTCGAGAAATATGTTTGGATGATCTTCTCAGAGCGGTGAATGAATTTTATAGAACTGGGGATCTTTTGAAAGAGCTGAATAACACACACATTGTGCTTGCTCCAAAAAAAATGGATGCTAAGGACTTCAAAGACTTCAGACCCATCAGCCTTGTGAATGTTATCTATAGAATTTTTACCAAAATCATTGCTACCAGGCTGCAATTTATTATGAATGATTTAATTTCAAGGCAATAGAGTGGATTCATTAAAGGCAGGATTATCCAAGATGGAGTGATTATGGTACATGAGACCATACACTCTATGGACAATAATAAAAAAGCAAATATGGTCCTTAAGCTTGATATGAATAAAGCCTTTGACAAGGTCTCTTGGGTTTTTCTAGACAAAGTTTTGATTAAATTTGGTTTTCTTGCTAAATTTAGAAAAATTATTAAGGCTTGCATCTCTACGGTCAGATTCTTAGTGGTGGTTAATGGTGAGCTGGTGGGATTTTTCACAAGCAGCAGAGGGCTAAGACAAGGGGACCCCATATCCCCCCTGCTCTTCATTCTTATGGCAGACAGTCTTAGTAGAACAATTGGTAAAGTAGTTATTGACGGTCTTCTGAAAGGTTCAAAGCCCACTTCCATCAACCAAGCAGCTTCTCATCAGCAATTTGCGGATGATACAATCCTTCTTTTAATGGCCTCCATCCTTGAAGCTAAGGCAACCAAGGCTATTCTGCAACTTTACGAATCTGCTTCTGGGCAAGAGATCAATTATGATAAAAGCTCCATTTTCTTCTTCAACACTCCTGAGGAAAGACAACTTAAAATTGCAAAAATTCTGGGCTGTAAAATAAGTTCACTTCCAGCCACGTACTTAGGACTCCCTCTTGGCACTAAAAAAGTTTCTACCAAAGTGTGGAATGATCTGTTGGCGAGATTTCAAAAGAAAATGGCTGGCTGGAAAGGAGCCATTCTGTCTAGTGCTGGTAAGTGTCTGCTCATAAAAAGCACTCTTCAAAATCTGCCTATCTATATCATGTCTCTGTATAAGATCCCTTCTACCTTCAGAGAAATAATTGAGAGGATTCAGAAAAACTTCTTATGGCAGGGCATGGAGGAAAAGTTTAAATATCACTTAGTTGCTTGGGATAAGGTATGCACTCCCAAAAAAATTTGGGGCCTGGGCATAAAAGACATAAAGAAAATGAATGAGGCTCTTATTGTGAAAATGGGATGGAGAATGCTATCAGAGAAGCAACCCTGGATAGAATTAATTAAGGCTAAATACCTTAATCAACAAGCAGTCTTTTCTTTTCTTCAAGATGAGCATCTTCCTTATGGTTCCATTTTCTGGAATAATTTAGTGAAGAGCAGAAATTTCATCAAACAAGGAAGTAAATGGAAAGTGGGAGATGGTTGTGATATAAAATTCTGGGAAGATAACTGGTTTAATTGCAGCCTTATGGACAGATTTGGTGTTGTCAAAGACAGTCTTGAAAGTAAGTATGGCACTAGAATCATGGATTATATTGAAAGAGATGGTAACAATAAGAAATGGAAAAAACTTTCTGTGGATAGAGATGATCTGATCCAAACTATTTCCTCTCTACAAGATCAGTTGGACCTTATCCCCTTAAGTCAACTGGATGTTAAGGATGAATTGGTCTGGAGCAATTCTATTGATGGGGACTACTCTGTTAAAACTGGTTATAATACTTTCTTTGACAATAGTCAAACTGAGTTCAACTGGAGTAGAATTTGGATGACTGAGCTCACACCTAAAATTAACTTTTTCTTTTGGCTTGCTCTCAGGGGAAGAATTCTTACCACTGACAACCTGATAAGAAAAGGTTTCATAATGCCTAATAGATGTCATCTGTGTAAAAAAGACTCTGAGGATATCAGCCATTTGTTTATCCATTGTGAATATGCTACCAAAATTTGGAGTTTTTCCCTCTCTAATTTTAAAGCTTCCTGGGTGGTGTCGAAGGACTTCAGTCAGTTCTGGACCCAATGGAGCCCGCCCTATAAACATTGTGTTGTGAGAAGGCTCTGGAAATTGGTAATGCCTCATGTTATTTGGAGGATATGGAAAGATAGAAATGATATCATCTTTAGAAATAGTAAACAGAATTATAAGCTCAGTATTGGTAAAATTTCTAATGCTATTAAAGAGAACATTGTTAGATTTAAACCCCCCAAGAACAAGAGTTATCCAGAAAATGAAGAGCATATCTTGTCCCAATGGAAGATTGGAGCTGACAATATCCAAAATAATACCGGTAATAATATTGATAGATCTTTGATACATTGGCACCCTCCTGATCTCAACTGGTATAAGTTGAACTTTGATGGGGCCTCTAAGGGTAACCCTGGGATTGCAGCTGGGGGAGGAGTGATCCGGGATCATAGAGGTAGTTTGATAGCTGCTTATGCTGGTAAAATGGGAATACAAACTAATCATTTTGCTGAAGCATTAGCCGCTTTATGGGGCCTTAGAATTTCTCAGACTCATAATATCCAAAATCTTATTCTGGAAGGAGACTCGCTTAATATCATTAATCATCTTAATCAGTGTTCACCTCCAAGTTGGAACATCAAGGACTTCATCTTGGAATCCATAAGTATTTTCCAAACCTTCAACAATATTCAGATCAAGCATACTTACTGGGAGGGTAATAAGGTGGCAGATGCATTGGCTAACTATGGCATAAATGTTAATCACATTATTTGGGATAATAGTGATCACATTCCTGTGTAGATTCAAAACAACATTCAAGCGGATACTTATGGGCATGCAAATACGGAGTAAGGTTAATGAGCATTTGGTGTGGGTCTTTGAGAATAGGACTTACACACGTGCTGACAAGTTTAAAACAACACTCAAGCAGATCTTGGTGAGCAATCAAGGTTATAGTAAGGATAATGATGACTTAAAGTGGATTTATGAGAAGATTAAATTCACACATGTGGGCAATCTTTTACTTATAACAGCTTTCAAACAGGTTTTTGCAGACATTCAAGTCCGTAGTAAGGATGATGATGACTTGGAGTGGGTCTCTAAGGAGGTTGAAGTTCGCGCATGTGGGATTTCCCAGGTACATAGCAGCATCCATGCAGGCATTCGTGGGAACTCTCATGTTAGCAACGACTATCCTCATTCCCATCGCGTGAGAGATCTTTTCAAAAATAGAGAAAGGTGGATTGGAAACTGTATTTCTTTTAGCATTCCTCATAGGGGTTTTGAAGAAAATACTTTCAAACACTTAAGCAAGGTGAAAATGGGAGGAGCCCCTTGTCAGATTGAGCCCAGCAGGGACCCGGATTGGAAGAATAATGAAGAGCTATGGAATCTTCTCAACCAGGGAGGCATTACAAATTTTATTGAGAAGATACAGGGTCACGACCAAAGCATTTCCATGTAATTTGCGAAGGATTGGAAGGATCGCAAAGTTGAATATGGCGGGCAAAAAATATCGATTAATGAAGAGTTTATAGCTAAAGCAACAGGCCTTGGGATGGATGGGTACCACTTTTTTAATAAAAGGATTGACAGAGCAGCTGAGGAGAGGAAGTTTGTTGAGGGCAATGAGAAACTGGTCTTCGTCATGGTGGGTTTGAAGATTAGCTCTATCCCTCCACCATTTGACGAGGTCACCCGCATGATGGTTCGATACATCTCCTTGGAGGGGAGATACGTCACTGTGCCCATTAAGCATCTTGTGTTCCTCAATCACTTCCGCAGAAGTTTCACGGTATGTTTCCCACACTATCTTCTTAATTCTCTTGAACGCTCCATTTTGGAGTTCCAAAAACATACTCGTGCGGTCCCTCTGCATCAAGGTCTCATCTTCTTGTTGCATAAACTCTGTATATCTCTAAGTATCCCAGCCTTCCTTCTTCCCCCATCTCTGTTCCATCTATCCCCTTCACCACTGCCGCTACCCCCATCTCTTCTCCTTCTATCCCCATCACCACTACCGCTACCCCTTTACCTTCCTTCTCGGCTCCCACCATCATCCCCTCCACCTCTGCTCCCACCCCCTTTGCCTCCACTTTGACCAGACCTATTACTAGGTCTTCTAAGAAGCTGAAACTGGATACCCCTGTTTCGGGGAACGTTCCTCAGGAATTGGAGGATGCTCATAATCTGCTCCATATTAGCAGTGTTTTCTTACATGAGGCTTTGCACACCGAGAGTTCCACACAAAGGCTAGAAGTCTTAGAAAAAGACATGTTGCTGCTGAAAGATGAAGTTAAAAACTTGGCTAAGCAAAAAGGTAAGAGGAAGAAGGAGGAGGAGGTTGATCTTGACAATAAACAAGTTGAGGATATTTATAAAAAACTGAACTCCCTGGACAACCATCTAGGGAAAGCCAAGACTCGTCATGACCATAATATGGCTATTTTTAGTGCAATCAAAGAATTCCTTGAGCAGCATGTCCGCAACGTCTCTGCTCTCAGTGATATGCCAACAACTCTTTGGGGCATGGAAAAAGAAAGCAAACAGACCATTCAAAAGCTAGATACTTCTGACTCTACTCACATGATGACATTGGCTTTGTTTACCTCTTGGAAAACTATCAAATCCAGAATTGCCAAAGCCACCAAGAAGTAAATGTGGAGCTGCGCTGCTGTTGATGCCTTCATGTTTTTTGTTGTTTTTTAGCTATTTTTTGGCTACTTTTCTGCAGTGTTCGAACTGGTTAGCTATTTTGTGGTAACTTCTCTTTGGTTACCTTTGGTTCTTTTGACTTATCTAGATCTTGATCCTTTTTGTGATGCTTTTCATTCCTATTCTGGTTTTTCATGTGTTACAAAGAATATGAGTCTCCCCTTGGTGAGATAAAACTTCGAGTAGAACAAAAGATATATACTTATAATTTAAATACAATTTCTTGTTTGGGGAATGTCGAATTAGGAAATAAAGATACCGTGATCGAATAATGTTTATAGGGAAAAGGTATCTTGAATCTAAATGACCCTCCCTTAAATCCTAATATTTCTTTCTGGACATCAAGTCATATTCACTTGAGTTGCAAGGGTAAAATGTAGACATTGAATAAATGTTTGAGAAACATAAGTTTAACCTATGAATGAGTGAATTAAGAACTTTGTATGTATTTTGTAATATGCCAAATAATTATGTAAGTTATGGACATTGTCATAAGAGATAAAGAGCCAACTTAAAAGGTTGGACTATAAGTTGAATGTGAAATAAATTAAAGAATCTGTGGGTGGACAAAGGATAAAAATATCCTTGCACAATAATGTTCTTGGAATGTTAATTGTAACCAAGATGTAATCATGGTAATAATGTGCCATAGGTTTGTCAACCCTTGAGTCTTTTTTTGTGGTTGGGTCATTGCTACCATTTGTGTTCATTAGGGAAAATGTGGTATCAACATGTATATGGTGTTGTCGTGTGTCTATGTGAGTCTATGAATTATGTAAGTGTCTTGTGCGTTGTTGAGTTTCACTTCTTGGAGCCCTTGTGGTGTTGTGTAGTGAACAATGTAAGTAAAAAAAAATTATCCTGGTATTTTACTGTGTATTTGTGTGTGTAAATTATGGGAGTTACACTTGGTATCATAGCAGAGGATCATGCTCTTGAATCTCTGGGGAAAATTGAAGTTGTGATGGTGTTGCATGATGGTGGTGGATATTGGAAGAGTAATGTGATATATGTGTGATGTGAACTATGTCGTAATTGTGATATTTTCAATGCACATGTTGTGTAGTCACTTTGTGCGTATTTGTTATCATGTTGATGTGCTTGTGATGAGATTATTCTCTCTCCTTTTCATAGATTTTATGAAGAGTCCATATGTGATGTACCACCTTATTGTGTGTGAAAAAAGCATGTTATTGTGGATTGCAGAGTATTGGAGCATTTGGGCATTATATGATATGAAGGTGTATTGAGGTATTGTATAATAAAATTGTTGTAAAGTGAATTGGATTTTATTGTGATGTCGTCACCGTGTTGTGAAAAATCATGTGTGTCACCATGTTGTAATTGGAATTGACTATATGTTGTAAGGTTATACATTGTGTTCCTCATACGTATAATTCATTAAAAAATGTGATGGTTCATGTCATGATTTAGGGGCATATGGTGGGTGTATGATCCCTAATGTACAATGATTGCACTTTGGGTGTAGAATGTGGTAATGTGATGCTTTGTAACCCATAAAAGTAATGATTGTGTTATACCTTGTATATATACCATGCATAAGACGCTATGGTTAATGTGCGTGAATCACCATTGTGTTAGTGATGTAGCTATATGTTATGTTGTGGACCCTACACTAACCAACCCTAAGGGAAATCGGTACACTGTGTATGTTTTGAGTGAGAAAAGGTGTATTGTTGACCAGTCACTTGACTTGAGTATGAGATAGGAAGTGGAGCCTTACATAGGCTGAAATCCCACTTTTGTTCTTTTGGTATGTGTGGCACTTGCTCAACGGGTGTCATGCATATTGTGTTTCGTGAACACCTTAGGCTCAGTAGATGGTGGCTTCTACTCCTTTCTCTCTCCCAATATGGTTATCATATGGATTAAACCTATGTGATTTTGACTATGTTGAGTCTTGTCAAATTGGTGTCAGGATGATTCAGACAGAGATGATGACAGTTGTATTATTGATATGATATTTTACGAGCCGAGGCTCGATGTTTCCGAGTTCCAGCAACTCGTTGAGTACCCCCCTTGGTGGTTGTATAAGGCCACATAGTATTGTAATGTGTTATCTCCATGCATGTATTTTATTCATAAATTGAACATTTTCTTTTCTTTTCTTGCAAGAACCAACAATTTTCTTGACTGACATGTTCTTATATTTTGGGCATTTATTTGGTTATTAAACTAACATGCGGATATTGCACTAACCATGGCTAACTATCCGTTTTATTTTCTTAGTTTTAAATTTGTGAATCAAGTTTACAAGTTTTATAGCCTAGCCAAAGGATGGATATTATTGCCAATTGGCATTTGAAATGGATTGTTATGTTGGTTCTTATGTCGTAATGTGTTGGAATAGGGTCATGGGATTCACCACGGAGTGGTGGAACCTATTGACCCACTTCATTGTATGGGGGTACAACCCAAGGAGTTACATATAACTAGTGGGTTGTTGAACCATGATTTATTATGTCACTTGGGTTAGAGGTATCTGGATTGTATGCGCCTAGGGCCATAGGGTGACCGACCTCTTTTGGGGAGTGAAAAGGAAAATTTATCTTTATTTTATTTTCTTGAGGGAGACATAAGAGACTTGTGTGGGTGTGATTGATGCTTTGGGAGGTATATGGATTTTTCTTGTGATTCTCTAGAGGTATATGTATTTTTTTTATCCTTTGAGGGAGGCATAATAGACTTGAGGGAGTCATAAGAGACTTAAGGGAGGCATAAGAGACTTGTGTGTGCATGTGATTAGTGCACTTGGAGTTTTAATTTTTTATGTAGTTGTTGGTGATGCTTTGGGAGGTATGTGGAGTTATTTTGTGATGTTTTGGGAAGTGTATGGTGTTGGTATTATGACTTTATGTGTAACTCTTGAGATTCTTGTTTATGTCTTACAACATTGTTTCCATCTTGACACTATGTAGCTACAGTTATGGTCTGAATTTTTGTAAAACCTTCGTATTTGTACCTGTTGGGAATTCCATGTTGTTGTAGTATGATTATGTTATGAGTGCATTTTTTTCAGGTGCATGTGGGATAAGTACTATGTTGCAAGGGTTATGTATGTTCCTTCCATACTTTGGGTTCGATTCTTGTGATGTGATACAGTCGAGGAAGTGTGTAGTAATATGTCTTATGGACCTGTAGTGTTGTGTTTGGGCCATGTGCGATATCGTGATGTCAGTTTCTATTGGGCACCCACACAAATGATTTAAATAAAATTCTATAGAAATAATGCACCAAAAATGGAAATATCTAGAGAGTAAAAGAATGCATCGGAAGGTACACACTTATATCGAGATGATAAAAGACTGTGTTATCTCCCCTTTCTGAGTACGACAAAACGATAGATTAACCCCTATGCAAATTTTTGGAGTTTATTTTGCTTTTTGGCCTCATATTGAGAAATTCGGGGTTATTCGGTGGCCAACAGTTCGACATGAGTTTTAACAGCTTTGTGTCGCCTATTTTTCTGAAAACCCGAAACCCAGCTTCATATTGAGTAAATAGGTTTTGGATCTCCGGCGCATGGGAAACATGTTATTAAAAAACATGTTTTGTGTCACCTGTTCCCAGAGACATGAAGTCTGGTAGGTCCTTTGTATCAGGTTTTGGAGCTGTGAAGATCTAAACCATCTCGTGCTTTATGTCTTGTGTTTTCGAAACCCGAAGCCCGAATTGCACAAGCCCCTTGTGTCGGGTTTTCGGCCTCTCAAACATTGCTGACATGGCATTCATGCGAGTATTGTCAGTGGGGTGGCACGTTCGAGCTGAAGTGTATTAATTACAATTTCTTATAATACGCAGATTGCCACGTCATTTGTACGGACTTATTTTTAACTCGTGGATTGTTGTACATGCTCTTCAACTCGAAGCCCGAAAGGCTCGCCTGGCCCGATCGATTCGCCATTTTTTCGATCTCCTTTCTCTGGTTGAAGGTATTTCTCTCTCCATTCTGGTCTAGTTTTTATGATTTGAAGTCCGCGTTGAGTTCTTCCCATTTTTGCATAGGTTTTGAGGGATGTTTATTCTTCGTCTTTTAGATTTATTTTGAAAAGGGGGGTTTAGTTTTAGGGTTTTATCTCTTCTAAATTACCATTTTGGTGCTATTTCCTCAAAGTTTTAGTATATGCTGTACATGAATGATTAAAAGGAGACTGCCAGTTGGAAATTCAACCAAAAACCCTATTTTTCTCTTCTGGGGTTTCACAGGCCTGGTTTGCCAGCTGTCGCAGACACAAAGATTATTAGGTTGGTTTGTCGGAACTTTCCAGTGTTCCGGAATAATCGGCAGTGCCGGGGCTGTCCCAAAGTGGACCGACCATTATCAAACGTGTCGGGTTTTTCAAAAGTTCCGACATTATCAAATGTGTCGGGTTTTTCGGAAGTTCCGACACCTCCAGCGCATTGGGTTTTCAAGATTTCCCGAAATCCTCCTCACCAGTATCGGATTCTTCCGTTCTTCCAGCATATGCAGCAGGTCAGCCGCTCTCACAATGAGCAGGTTGTCTTTGAGCTTCGAAACTTCTTCCTTCGATTATCTTCATGTCGCGACCCTGGTCCACTCAGGAAAGAACGAGAAGTCAAGGAGAATTGAAAATAGTTTAAAAAGAGGAAATTTCAATCGTATGTGATTGCAACTAAGAAAATCTGAGACACAAAATCGGAAATATAGAAATTGAAGATTTTTCTGGATAGGGCGAGGGTTCTTACAAAACTCCATGGATGAAAACTATAGAGTATTGGGCTTGCCTCTCAGCGGGTCTCCAGGTCCTGCTCAAGTGTCAAGAATTCATCTTGGCTTGTGCATTCAGGCTATGACTCGGGTATTGTTCTATGAGCAGTTCAATCAGGTTGAGTAAGTGGTCAAATTGGATGGAGGTTTTTTGATGATCTCCTCAAATGCATATTTTGACGAGTATGGAGTGTTGGACATCAAGTCAGCTCAGAAAAGCCTAGGACAATGATAGGAAGACGCATCAAACATGTGACAAGAAAGTTCCTGATCCAAAACCCAAACCAGCTATCTTCAAGATTTCCAAGGATTAACCCCAAGAGTGATTCATCAAGAAATCAATGACATCATCACCTGCTGCTCAGGTTTTGGTTTGCCCGAATCAAATGTAGTTCAAGGATGGTGGATGTATCAATGTATGATCACAATCAAGAAGAATCAGCAAAGGGGATGACTGCAGGGTACTCTCATCAGCAATGAGATTGATTCCCAAATGACAACAGTCTTGTCCAATGAGAAATGTTAGATGTCGTCATATGGTCACATACGAAGCAGCAAGGATGAGGAGGAACTGATCCCGGGATGGATAACCAAGGGAAGCAAGAACGGAAAACTAGGTGTATCAATACTTCCCTCATTGACAAAAGAAGGGGTCCAAAGACCATTTCAGGAGGGTGGGGTGAATGATGCTTATTCTATGAAAATATCTGCAGGGATAACCCTGAGCTGAGGAAGACAAGAGTCTCAGGATGAGGCTTGGATGAAGTTCTAAATGGGGATGGATCTTCTTACAATTCAAGGAAGTTACATATCTTAGGGTGGTCATTGTACCTTCAGGAGATTCCTTTTCACCACCTAATCTATATCCAGGGGATGACTGAGATTGATGAGTGTGGAGGCAGCAGTGTTGGGTATTTCCATAAATTCCACCAAGCAAAAATAAGGCGTTGTATCCTTCCCCATTTCTATTGGGAGATATACTTGCTCAATAGTAGTGAAATCCAAAATGTTTATGTAAATGAATTAGGAAAATTGAAAAAGCATAATATGACGCATCGAGACGGTTGAGATCCGAGGTAGTGTCAGGCAATATGGAATCACACATCTGCATAGGCCAAACATTAGAGGATATTTGGGTAGATCTCCGAATGAGGTGTTGTTCGCAAAAAGGATAATAGCAGATTGACTATTGCTGAGATTCAAACAATAGAGCTTGCTAATTACTGGAAGGTAGGGTGACAATGAAAGTGTTTTGGATCTTTCTATGCTGGACTAAGGAGGACAAATGTTTTCCCACCTATGATTGTGTCAGCAACGCAAAAAAAAAGCCTCCTTACAGATAGGTCGGCCTTTATCCGTGCTCGCACCCAAGCATGCTCTCCTCTGGGGAATGAATTTAAAGATGATAAATTTTAAAGTGGCTGCTTCCAGAGGTGGGCCCTCAAAAGAAAAGGACAGAAAATCTTATAGGCCGTATAAAGGTCAAGATTTGTCAAAAGAGGAAAGAAAGAGAAATTCTCTTCAATTGTTCTCCAGTAGAAATGGTGAATGTGCCAGAATCACAACACCACTAGAAATAGGAGAAAATTAAATTGGGAAGAAGAAGAAGTCGCTATGTCTTCACCCTTTGCTGATGCCTCAATGAAGAGGGACCTTATCTCTTGCATCCCACGCTTTGGAGTCTGGATCTGTGCCTCTTTCCACATAACCAATCCTACCTCCTTATTCTCCAACAACTTCTTCAGTATGGCCACTATTTTCTCTGATTTCACCCCTTATGTGGTTGGTCAAATGATCACCACACGCCCCTCCTGTTGCCTCTTTTTATTGATCTACTACCATGTTGGTAACATTCCTCCACAACTAGTCAGAATTTCTCCCATAAGGGTATGATAACCTGCTTCTGCAACCATGGAAACTCCTCTGATAGCCCGCAATGGCTGACTCGAGCAAATCCGAGGAAGAGGGAGGGATTGTGCCCTACAGCATGATTTCAGCTCACTCAAGGCTCCTACTGTGAAAATCAGCCAAGAACCCAAAATGTTTCAAGGGTTTTTGTGGATGCTCAGGAGATAAGTTGCAGAGATTGCCACTCCCTCGGCTGAAAAAACTAGAAGAGGATTATAAAAAAACCTCTGTTATCAGGTAACCAGGGTGGGCTAGGGAAAGTGATAGCAGAGGGGGTTTTGAAACAAGATGCACGGGATCCATTAAAAGTGTTGTTGCCAACGTGAAAGAAACAAAGGACAGCAGAGATGAGCTCAAGGTAAAAATTGGAGCAGTAGTGACAGAGGTTTTGATTAACTCTCCCCGAAAACCCCTTGAATCATACCACCTTCTTCTGGTTTTATGTCAGATTCGATCTAACGGTGCCTACAATTGAAAGATTGCTAAAAGAGTGTGTTGATATGATATGGATCCAAAGGTGCCCAACAGGGAAAGGAAGTAATTCAAGACGTGCGGGCAAGGTCATCAGTCCTTGGGGAGACATCAGAGGATGGAGAAAAAGATGGATGAGGAGATTTCTCACGAAATGGACATATGATTTGCTACGAAGCTCTCCAGTGTTAAAGAAAAATACCGCCATCTCTTGGCTAGAAGAAGGTTATCTCGCACCAAAGACAGAGTAGGCATTTCAAGCGACAGGCCATCAGGTTAAGAATAAAGATTCTCAATGCAAGCCGAAGTAAGTAAGTTGAGAGAATCAAGGATAAAATTGATTTTTGATGGGAAAAGTGATCTGAAGAGAATTGCATGAAGATTTGTCCAAAGGTGTCAGTTGGAACTAGGTATCCATCAGTAGATGTGATCTTTAAGCAAATCCACGAGTCTGTTCAGCATGAACCAATCAGCGGATTTGGACCTGAGATCATGGATCGTTGGTAAGGGTTAGTACCACACATTCTTTGCGACACCCGGCACTTACAGAAACGCTCAGCACCAGGATCCGAAAAACGCTTCCCGGCACTACCAGCGATGTTCATGAACCTGTGAAATTTGGATGTCATTCCATGCGCCTGATGAAAACGAAATGCAAGTGCATAATTCAGAAGTTCTTAGAATTCACAGACAACACTGTCTCAGTAGAGGAAGAAAAAGAGGAAAAGAAGCAAAGGAGATGATTCAGATTAAGTCTCACTGTTTATGTCATTGATAAATCTGACAATCGAATGTCTTTTTCTTTCTGTTTAGTCACATTTTTGGAATCATATTTTGCCTGATCTCTGCGTGAGAATCAGCAAAACCAGAACTCATTGTAAATGCTATTTTTAGGATTCTAACCCTTATTTTATCTCTACTTCTTTTGTTAAAATAAGGAATGCTTATGCATTCCAAAGGGTCGAAATTTTTTGGAAATATTGGGGGGCTATTGGAAAGAAGAAACACTTTTGTTTTCATTCAATCATTTTGAAGGAATAGGAATCGATTTGTTTTATAGACTTTGTGTTGTGGAATATATCTTACTTAAGACAGTTGTTTTATTGTCATTTCTTAAGCTATTCTTGGAATTATAGCATCTAGTGTTCTGATTTATTCAGACAAGCGACAGATTTGTGATCTAAACCGTATTGATTTATTCGGCTCTGTTGTTTACTCGGAAGAAAAATACGTTTCCCCATTCCTTCTATTATGTTCTTCATTGAACAGTTTCTGACCTAGTTCATTTAAGAAGAAATACCCTTGATGTGTTTGATGTGGAGTTAGGGATTCCATCCCAACCCCAATGGTTAGATTAGTGTGGACTGTATATAGTGTTACCGGGTTTTAGATTAGTATAAGCAAGCAGCCTCACCTGTCTTTGAGGGGAATTTAATCCCATATACTGTGGTGAAGCCTCAGATTTTGGTTTGACAAAATATCCAACCAACAGTTTTTGGTTGACTCCGCTGGGGAATACGGATCTCTAGGATAAAGCTATCCTCTCGCGGTGTCTGGTGACTCATATTGCCTTATTTTCAACAAGATCTCCTTCAGTTCAAGTGGGCCAGGAAGATCCTTTACATCGGTCCTGCCAGCTGAGTGAAATTGATCCACTCTTGGAGTTACATACAATAGCAGCAAATTTCCTCTTCTCCCGACAGCATGTCTCTAACCGAACTAGAAGGTCTGTGGCCGGTTCACAGAGAAACAGATCCCCGTGGACAGGAAAAAGGCAAGCATCGGAAAATTGTCATGCAATACTTTGTTTGATCATAGGATCAACTGTACGCACTCTTTTGAGAGGATGGCGGTCAACCTGTGCCTTGGGGCGCAGTGAGTTATGGTCCTTTTCTTTGACTCCTCTATGAAGAGTTACCACGTGGATCGCGTTAAAGTATGTAAAAGTAAAAAACATTCCCAAGTTCAATGGGGATGGAGAGTAGCATGCCTGACGAGCACACTTGCAGACTTTCTTTGTTGTCACTGCGGGTCGCAGAGAGACCACGAAGATGTCTCCGTCCGACTCTTTCGTTGAACGTTCTGCAGGGTTGCCAGAGTAGCTGAATGGTTTTATCACCTCCCAAATCATGCACGCACAACTGGGCTACAGCGGACTAAGTTCGGAAGGCACGGTTTCAAACCAGCGAGATTCCCAGATTGTTAGATCAGCTCATGATATGACGAAGGAACACAGAACTATGCGCGAATTCATGGGCAAAGTTCAAAAGCTAATCCGGAGATTCCAGAAAATTAGCGGGCGGTACCCTACTCTGAAAACAAAATGCTTCTTCATTTCAATGCTCAACCTCCTGATATAAGCTTTTATTAAGAGGTGGTTATCCCAGACTTGGCTACTACGCAGTCCCAGCTACTGAAATAGAGGATGATTCATCTTGGCCAGAAGATACAAGAAAAAGACATACCCAAACTCAAAAATATCAAGGCTTCTCAAGGTAACATGATCCTATGTTTCAAAAAATGGCCTAAACGATTTAATGCGTTTAAAAAAGCAAATGTCCCAAAAAGGTGAGCAATGTTCCGTATCGGGATATCCTAGACGGAATTTCAATAACAACAATGTGCACCTACCAGAGATAGCCACAGTTAACTTCCTGCTCAACGAGCTAGCAATTGAAGCTCCTCTAGTCAATGCAAAGCAGTTAGAAATAATGGAAGAAGACGATTGAAGGAGAAAGAAAAAGGATTCCCTGTGAGGCTTTCGAAGCTTTCGGGATATGCTGATGGTCTTATGATGGGAGTCAGCTGACAACTCCAGCATTGGTATTGGGAAATACGATGAAGATGAATGTGCGCCGATGGTAAAGTTCTTTGCTGTATTCACGAGGTTCCCAATCTCAGAATCCCAGAAACCCTTTGAAAAAACATTAAGGAGAAGAATAAGGAACCTCCCATCCATAGTTAAGAGGGGTACCCCCATATTTCGGTGGCAAACTGAAAGAGAGGTTACCAAAAAAGGTAGCTGTCTTATTTCTACTTCTCCTAAGATCAATGCTTCAGCACCAAGCTCATGGAATAGATATGAGCAACATCATTCTTCTGATACGGCTTTTGACATTATTGATCATGCCCAAAGAGAACCAAAAATTCAAATGTCAGACGCAGGAATACTTAAGTCAAATCTGAAAGTTTGAAAAAGCGGCCAAGTTTCATCAGAAGTAAAGCGGCTATGTCATCACCTTCAAAAGGTTGTCCTCCAAACCTACTCAACTCCCACCACAGAAACAAATCGACTCTGCGTCTTCCCAGGGAAAAAATTGAACCATTTATTGGTCTCTCGATTATAAATGGGTTTAAAACTCAGCAACTGATCATCGACTCAGGAGCCTCTGATATGTTATGCCAGCAAAAGTTTGGCCATGCCCATTGGACGTACTTTGACTAAGTAATATGGACGGTGCGACTCCATGTGGAAAATAAAAAGTCCCTTTGGATTGTCCAAATCAAGGACGCACAGTTTGCATTTGTTGCCTTCCCTAAGAAGAGAGTGAAAATGACTATTCTGGTTGCCGACATTCCTGCAGCTTATGGTATCCTCTTGGGTAGAGGATTTTGTAAAGACATCGGAGGAGAGATTAATATGGATTGGACCAAAGCTAAGATCCCGGTCAATGAGGTTCATCAGGTTCTTCATCCTGAACCACAGGTGAAGTATTTGGTTGACCAACTTTGCCTGATCCAAATGCTCAGATAGCTTCTCTCAAATATGCTAGCTTTGGCAATGTCTTCTTGGATGACTTGGAGAGATACCAATTGTAGGTCTTTCAACAGAAGAAGGATTTCCCAAAATAGCCATTTGGTTTGCTTAGACATGTGGCCTATTATAGCCATGCTCAACCTCTAGAATCAGGTCCTGGTTTTGAATTCTTGAATATTTCCTGAATTTTTTTGGTATTTTCCCATGACCTTACCGGTTGCAATTCAGGTGATAGATGCTAACAAACATCTGACCGAATGGTGAAGCTGCCAAAAATTATTAGGATGAGAAATGGCCATTTTTGAAGGGAAAAATTGGTGGTTATCTTGCCAAGGTTCTCTAGGAGATGTGGAGTCCCTGATACTGTCAACCAGTGTCAGCTGCCGTACATGCATATGCGAGGTGAAAAAGTGAGTCGGTTGAAACATTACCAAAATAAAGCCTTTGGGATCGGGGATCCAGACAGGCTTCGACTGCATTTTCTAACCCTAGTGAAAAATGCTTGCAGAGATCATAATGACAAGGGATGAATTTTCTTAAGAAGGTGGGAAAGGAGAGTCTGAATCCCTACAAAAAGAAGAAACTAATGTTGCAATTCAAGAAAGATAAAAGACTTGCACACTACCAGCCAGAAGTTGTCATTACCATCCACTTGAATATCCAGAATAATGCAAACTCATTGGCAAAAAAGTTTAAAAAAGACTCAACAGGTGTTGGCTTAATGAAGAAAAAGATGACCAATTAAAATGAGTTATATTTTAAAGAGACTTCAAATTCCTTCTTCCTTTATTGAAGCTCAAGCATAATTTCAGTACCCATAGTCAGGAGGTTGATGGTACAAGACATTTATCCAGCTGGTAGGCAGACATAGATACCTAAAGGTTGTGGTATCTCTTGGAGGGCTCTGTTTCACAAAGCATGATCGTCTCTCATGAATTCCACAAACAAAAGCTCCAACATCAAAGGAGTTTCTTCCTCTGAAGAAGTTCAAATGAGGATCTAGGCTACATCTGATCAACCTAGAAGAAGAGTGAAACTCTTCATCTTCTCAGTGAAATGTTGTTGAATACCTTGAATATGACTTAAGACAAGATTCATACTTCGCACTTTAAATATTTATTTCCCTTTTATAATAGGCCTGGTGACTTAAAGTTACATTATATTTCTAAAGTCACTTCAAGTCATATTAAAAAGTGCACACCCTTAACACAAAAATATAACATTGAGGAGAGAGTGATGTTGTATGCCGTAGAGAAGAGAGATAGCAAGAGAAGAGTAAGAATCCCAAGATCTCAGAAGAACTATCCTGAAGAAGAAGATTAAGAAGAATTATGCTGAAGGATGAGCTATTGCGGTGGACTTGGCTCCACTTTCTGACTACTCTCCACTTTGTGATCCTAATAAGGATTCTATCTTTCCAAGATCTGGTTTGAAACGAGCTATTTCTATTTATACTTTGTCAGCATGAGGGATGTGAATGCAGCTCACTGAAGGTTTTAGTCCTATCCATCGCCTCACACTGTTGATGTCCTTGCAAACTCCCGTTACATGGATCAGAAATGCTTTTCTGTGATAAGTGCAATGGACGGCTCTGATATTTGAGATATAACCAAGTTGAGAGTAATACCTTAGTGATCAGGACAATGACGGCCTTGGCCACCCCTTTCTTGTACCTTATCCTTTGACAGGAGGATGTCAATCAGCTTAATCAATTCCAGAGCCACTTTGTAGAGAGCTATGGACTTGGCATTGCAGAAGTTTGACTGGGCAAGGTCATAGTTTGGAATTTGGATGACTTGACCGTTTTCTATAGTATCCTGCAGCTGATCATTATGATCATTTAGAACAAGTTCTTTCTGAGATAGCAGACTATGAAGGCCTGATTTCATTGAATCCCAAGAAGTCCTTATGTTCCAAGTGCCCTCAACCATACATGCTGTTGAAGTCTTCAGTAGTGAGTTTAAAGAAGGACCTTTATGTCAATTGACCCATCTAAGGGTATAGGCTATTCAGAGCTCTTCTCACCTCACCCACAAGTAAAACAGAGAGTTCCCAGTAATCTCTTTCTTTCCCTACAGTTCCTCTCTTGAGAAGCTCATGTCACCTGATTTGGCCATGGCAACACCAAGGATATCCTTGGAATGATGAAAGGATATTGACTTCCCATTTTGATGGAGTACAGACTGGATTCCTTGCGTTCAGAAGATTAAGTCAAAATCCATTCATTGTTTTGCTTGTCCCTGCTCCTATCTTAGTATGCTCCTGCGTTCTTCTAATGAAAAATTCTGGATCATGTACAGCTACGCCTAATCCCCACACCACTGTCAGCCATCCTGATGAAGTGAAAATAGTGCTTGGCATTGAAGCTCCCAGGTCGCATTGCACATAAGTTGAAAGATTGAAAGTAACATGAATCCTCTAGTACCTCAATATTCTATTTCTATTATTTTTTCAGCTTTCCACGCAGTGGTGCAAGCAGTAAAAGATTACTGATACTATGTGCTGAAGTCTCCCTCATGAGTCTCGCTAGTCCCGTTCCTGGATCACTGCTTCATCTCATAGTCGGATTCTGACTCAACAAGAGCTGGGAAGTCAATGAGGTACTTGGATAGCTAAGGTTCAGGAGTATGATTTAGACATCAGACCTACCAAGTTGGTACGAGGAATGGACCTGTGCCAATTAATTGTAGAAAATTCCCTTTAGCCAATGATATAATAACTAATAGATCAAGGGCCGCTACTTGAAGCAGAGTATGAAAAGACTCAAGACACTTCTTCAAAGCTGCCCATGGTGCTTTTCGTGAGTACGACCGATGAATGGTACACAAACATTGCTTTCTTCCTAACTTATGGTGAATTCCCCCCGCATTTAAATCAAAAGGAGAAGAGGACCGTCAAGTTGAGATCTGCAAAATACCTTTTGTGGAATAATGCAATATACAAGAAAGGTATTGATGGTGTTTTCCTGCGTTGTGTTGATAAATCACAACAGGAAAAGTTATTAGAATCCTTCCATAGCCTAGCTTGCGGAGGAAATTTTTCATCCTCTGTAACAACATATAAGATCCTACGGGCTAGGTACTATTGGCCTACTCTCTTCCGAGATTCAGCAGAATGGGTATCCAAATGTGAAGCTTGTCAACATTTCGTTGGTCGCCCCAAGTTAGCAGCTCTTCCTCTGAAGCCTGTAGTGATTGAAGAACCTTTTCGCCAATAGGGGATTGATTTCATCGGAACATTGAATCCTACCTCCAGTGCTGGACATAACTACGTGCTGACTGCTACAGACTATTTTACCAAGTGGGTAGAAGCCGTACCAATCAAGCAAGTAACTTCTGAAGCTGTTTGCAAGTTCCTTAAGGAAAATATAATTGTCAGATTCGGTGTACCTCATAAGATTATAGCGGATAATGATTCTAATTTCTCATCACATGAGTTAACTGAATTTTGCTATGGATTCGGTATCACTCTGGCTCACTCATCTGATTATTATCCTCAAGGCAATGGGCAAGCTGAGTCCAGCAATAAAAATCTGGTTACCATAATTAGGAAACTAGTGGATGAAAATCAGAGGACATGGCACAAAGCATTGTATTATGCATTGTGGGCTGATCGAATCACTCCAAAGCGATCCATAGGGATGTCTCCTTTCCAATTGCTATATGGGATTGATGCTGAAATTCCTATCTCAGTAGAATTGCCGGCCTTGCAATTGGTAAAAGCGGTTGAAGATGTGGATTTTCAGAATTCTATCGAGAAGAGGGTTATGTACCTAGCTAGGCTAGAAGAGGAACGAATAAAGGTGGTTGATCGTATAGCAGATCATCAGAGCAGAGTGAAGAAATTTTTTGACAAAAAATCAAAGCAGCGTAACTTCCAGATTGGAGATTTGGTGTTGCTTTGGGATAAGAGAAGAGAACAAAAAGGAATGCACGGGAAGTTTGATTCTTTGTGGAAAGGACCTTTCAAAATCCATGAGCTGAATGGTGAAAATAGTTTCCTGCTATCATATCTGGATGGAGGACTACTCCCGTTGCCTTTCAGTGGACAACATCTAAAGCTGTTCCACCATTAATGCAAGATGCTCTCTTGCATTGTACATATTTTACTTTATTTTATTGTGTGTTTGCTTTTGGTTTTATTTATTTCTTCATTTTGTTTTGTTTTGGTTTTCTTCTTTTCTCTGTAGCCCAATGGATAAGGCTCTGGTCCGTGAAACCAGAGATTCTGAGTTCTCTTCCTTTGGTATTACAAAGAAAGTCCCCAGCTGGAGCCAGCTGTTATCTCCGTTTTGAGTTTACGACAAAACGATTAGATAACCCCTACAAAATTTTTGGAGTTGATTTTTCTTTTTGGCCTCATATTGAGAAATTCAGGTTTTCGGGTTTGTCCAACAGTTCGACATGAGTTTTAACATGCTTTGTGTCGCCTATTTTCCGAAACCCGAAACTCGTTTCATATTGAGTAAATGAGGTTTTCAGACCTCCGGCACATCGGAACATGTCTTATTCAAAACATGTTTTGTGTCACCTGTTCCCCGATACCCGAAGTCCAATTAGGTCCTTTGTATCGGGTTTTCGGAGCTATGAAGCATCTAAACATCTCATGCTTTATGTCTTGTGTTTTCCGAAACCCGAAGCCCGAATTGCACTAAGCCTCCTTTGTGTCAGGTTTTTAGACCTCTCAAACATGCTAACATGGCATTCATGCCGAGTTGTTGGTGAGTTGGCACGTGCCGAGCTGAAGTGTATTAATTACAATTTTCTTATAAATACGTGGATTTCCACGTCATTTTTACTGGACTTATTTTTAACTCGTGGATTTTTTGTACATGCTCTTCCAACCTCGAAGCCCAAAAGCTCACCTGTGCCCGATCGATTTGCCATTTTTTGATCTTACCTTTCTCTGGTTGAAGGTATTTCTCTCTCCATTCTTGGTTCCTAGTTTTTATGGATTGATTCCGCGTGAGTTCTTCCCATTTTCTTGCTGGGTTTTGAGGGATTTTTATTCTTCTTCTTTCTGGAGTTATTTTGAAAAAGGGGTTTAGGTTTTAGGGTTTATCTCTTCTAAATTACCATTTGGTGCTATTTCCTCAAAGTTTTATTATATGCCTGGTACATGAATGATTAAAAGGAGATTGCATGTTGGAAATTCAACACAAAAACCCTGTTTTTATCTTCTGGGGTTTCAAAGGCTGTTTTGCAGTGTCGCAGACCCAAAGTATATTGAAGGTTTGGTTTGCCGGAATTTCCAGTGTTCCCGACATCATCGGCAGTGCCGGGCTTTCCCAAAGTTCCGACATTATCAAACGTGTCGAGTTTTTCAGAAGTTCTGACATTATCAAACGTGTCAGGTTTTTCAGAAGTTCAGACACCTCCAGCACATCGGGTTTTCAAGATTTCCTGACATCCTCCTCGCCAGTATCAGATTCTTCCGTTCTTCCGGCGTATGCAGCAAGTCAGGATTCTCACAATGAGCAGTGTCTTCTGAGCTTCGAAACTTTCTTCCTTCGATATCCTTCATGTCGGACCCTGGTCCACCTAAGGAAAAGACCGAGAAGTCAGGCAGAATGAAATATAAGTTTAAAAATCTGGAATCTCCATCGAATTTTGATTGCAACTATGAAATCCGAGACACCGAACTCAGAAATATAGACATTGAAGATTTCTGGAGTAGGGTGAGGAGTTCTTCCCAAACTCCATGGATGAAAACTATAGCAGATAGTGGCTTGCCTCTCGCAGTGGGTCTTCCCATGTCTGCTCAGTGTCTAGAATTCATCTTGGCTTGTGCATCCAGTTATGACTCGGCGTCTCATTCTATGAGAAGTCAATCAGGTGAAGTAGTGGTCAAATTGGATGGAGGTTATTTTGATGATCTCCTTAAATTGCCTAATTTTGACGAGTATGGAGAGTTGGACATCAAGTCAGCTCAGAAAGCCTGGGACAACGATCAGGAAGACTGCATCAAACATGTGAACAAGAAGTTCCTGATCAAACCCAAACCAGCTATCTCCAGATTTCCAAGGATTATCCCTGGGAGTGATTTCATCCAAGAAATCAATGACATCATCACCCTGCTGAGACGGGTTTTTGGTTTGCCTGAATCAAATGTATTTCAAGGATGGATGTATCAATTTATGATCACCATCAAGAAGAATCAGCAAGGGATCGACTGGGGTACTCTCATCAGCAATGAGATTGATTCCCAAATGACAACGGTCTTGTCAACTGGGAAATTTTATATGTCTTCATATGTCACATACGCAGCAGCCGGGATGAGGAACTATCCCGGGCTGGATACCAAGGGAAGCAGAACGGCAAACCAGGTGTATCAATACTTCCCTCAATTGACAAAGAAGGGGTCCAAAGACCATTTCAGGAGGGTGAATGATGCCTTCTTCTATGAAAATATCTGCAGGATAAACCCTGAGCTGAGGAAGACAAGAGTCTCAGATGAGGCTTGGGCTGAAGTTTCTAAATGGGGATGTATCTTCTTACAATTCAAAAATTTTACATATCTTCGGGTGGTCATGTACTCAGGAGATCCTTTTCACCTGCCTCGATATCTAGGGGATAGACTGATATTGATGGAGTTGGTTAGGCAGCTGTTGGATTTCCATAAATTCCAACAAAGCAAACATAAGGCTGCTGTATCCTTCCCAATTTCTATTGGGAGATATACTTGCTCAACAGTAGTGAAAGCCAAAAATGTTGTCCACGAACTTCAGGACAAATTGAAAAAGCATATGAAGCCTCGAGATGGTTTTGATATCCGAGGAGTGCTCAGAGCATATGGAACCCAGCATCTGCATAGGCCAAACATAGAGGATATTTGGGTAGATCTGCGTAATGAGGTTGCTGTTCGCAGAAAGGATAATAGCAGATTGACTATTGCTGAGATTCAAACACTGGAGCTTGCTGATTTACCAGAAGGTACGGGTGACAATGAAAGTGTTTTGGATCTTTCCTATGATGGACTAAAGGAGGATCAATATGTTTTCCCACCTATTGATTGGTCAGCCAGCGAAAAAGCCTCTATTACAGATAGGTCGGCTCTAATCCTTGCTCGCACCAAAGCATGGCTCTCCTCTTGGGGAATGAATTTTAAAGATGATAAATTTTCAAAGTTGGCTGCTTCAGAGGCGGGGCCCTCCAAAAAGGAAAAGGACAGAAAATCTTCTAGGACGCCTATAAAGGTCAAGATTGTCAAAAAGAGGAAAGAAAGAGAAATCTCTTCAATTGTTTCTCCAGTAGAAACGGTGAATGTGCCAGAATCACCAACACCACCAGAAATAGGAGAAATTAATTTGGAAGAAGGAGGAAGCCAGCTTCTGTCTTCACCATTTGCTGATTGCTCAACTGAAGAGACCTTATCTCTTGCATCCAAGTCTTTGGAGTCTGGATCTGTGCCTCTTTCCACACAACCACTCCTACCTCCTTATTCTCCAACAACTTCTTCAGTAATGGCCACTATTTTCTCTGGACTTTCACCCCTCTCTGCTGGTACCCAAGTGATCACCAACACGCCCCCTCCTGTGCCTCTTTTTATTGGATCTACTACCACGTTGGTAACTATTCCTCCACCACTAGTAGAATCTTCTCCCCTTGAGGGTATGATACCTGCTTCTGCAACCATGGCAACTCCCTCTGATACGCCGCAATGGCTACTCGAGAAAACTCCGAGGAAGAGGAAGGTGATTGTGCCCCTACCAGCCTTTGATTTCAGCTCACTCAAGGCTCCTACTGCGAAATCAGCCAAGAAACCCAAAACAGTTTCAAGGGTTTTGGTGGATGCTTCAGGAGATAAGTTCACAGAAATTGCCACTCCCTCGGCTGACAAAACTAGAGAGGATATAACAGCCTCTGATTATCAGGTAACCAGGGTGGCTCTAGGGAAAGTGACAGCAGAAGGGGCGCAACAAGATGCACGGGATTCCATAAACTTGTTGTGCCAAAAGTTGAAAGAAAGAAAGGACAACAGAGATGAGCTCAAGGAAAAAGTGGAGAAGTTGACAGAGGTTTTGATTAAACTCTCGAAACCCCTTGAATCCATACCACCTTCTTCTGTTTCTGTCGGATTCGATTTCTCATCGGTGCCTACAATTGAAAAGATTGCTAAAAAAGGAAGGGTGGTTGATGAATGGATCCAAAGGTTGCTCCAATAGGGGAAGGTAGTAATTCAAGATGTGGTGCAAGTTCATTAGTCCTTGAGAGACATTCAGACGGATGGAGAGAAGATGGATGAGGAGATTTCTCAAGAAATTGGACATCTTGATTTGACTTATGAAGCTCTCCAGGTGTTAAAGCAAATACCAGCACATCTCTTGGTGGAAGAAGGTATTCTCCCACATACAGATAAGCATTTCCAGCTGACCAAGGCCATCAGGTTCAAAATAAAAATTCTCAATGAAGCCTGCAGTAAGTTGAGAGAATCAAGGGATAAATTGATTGATGGGAAAAGTGATCTGGAAGAAGAATTGCTGAAGATTTGTCCAAAGGTGTCAGTTGGGAACTCAGGTATCCTATCAGCAGATGATCTCTTCAAGCAAATCCAAGAGTTCTGTTCAGCATGAACCAATAAGCGGATTTGACCTTGAGATCATGGATCGGTTGGTAAGGGTTGAACATTCTTTGGAGGCCTTAAGAAAGCTCAGCAAAGGATTGAAAAATCTTCCCGGCACTGCCAGCGATGTTCATGAAACCTGTGAAATTTGGAATGATCATTCCACTGCGCCTGATGAAAACGAAATGCAAGGCATAATTCGGAAGTTCCAGGAATTTCAGAGCAAACAGTCTCAGCTGGAGGAAGAAAAAGAGGAAGGAGCAAAGGATGATGATTCAGATTAAGTCTCAAACGTTTCATGTCATTTCAATCTTGAAATTGACATGTCTTTTTCATTTCTGTTTCGTCACATTTTTGAATCATATTTTGACTTGATCTCCTGCGTGAGAATCAAGCAAAACAGAACTCTTGTTAAAATGCTATTTTTTAGGATCTGCCCTATTTTATCTCTACTTCTTTTTGTTATAAATAAGGAATGCTTATGCATTCCAAAGGGTCGAGATTTTTTGGAATATTTGGGGGCTATTGGAAAGAAGAAAAACTTTGTGTTTTCGTTCAATCATTTTGAAGAATAGGAATCGATATTGTTTTACAGACTTTGTGTTCTGAATATATCTTACTTAAGACAGTGTTCTTATGTTCATGATCTTAAGCTATTCTTTGCATAGCATCTTAGTGTTTCTGATTATTTCAGACATTATATTTGTGATCTAAAACTCGTATGATTATTTCGTGCTCTGTGTTTACTCGAAAGAAAATACGTTTCTCCCATTTCCTTTCTATTGTGCTTCTTTCATTGTAACAGTTTCTAACCTAGTTCATTTACGAAAGAAATATTCTTGAATCGTGTGAATGTGGATTTCGGGATTCCATCCCAACCCCCAATGGTTAGATTAGTGTGAATACTGTATATATTGTTTACTGTGTTTTAGATTAGCAATAAGCAGGCAGCCTCACCTGTCTTTGAGGAGGGATTTAATCCCATATACTGTGGTTGAACCTCATATTTTGGTTTGACAAAATATCCAACCAACAGAATGCACCCAAAAAGCAAAATTTTTAATATAAACTTTGACTACAGATATCTCTTTTTTTAGCACATGTATCAAAAAATAGAAAGAAACCCAGAAAGATGATATAATTTTTGAGTGAAAAAATATGTCTGTACATAATTGTACAGATTTTTTGAGAAATGTACCAAAAAATTCTTTAAAATGTCTAGATTTGATTGTCTCAAATCATGGTCAAGTTTACAGTGGATTCTATGGTTTAGGCACCTTTCCAAATCTAATGGTGCACTCTGTTTTGCATAAAAATGCATTTTGCAGAAAAGTGATAACAAATTCCAAATACATTAAAATAATAAACCCTTGCTTACAAAGAAATACTTACAGATGGATGTTTACATTATCTATAGCTCTGATGCCATGAAAGGAATGAGAATAAAATTGTTCCAAGCTGCAATATTAGATGATAATAGTACAAAGCATTAGATTTGCAAAACAGAAGAGCTAAAATACCATATATGGAAATCCATCGTAATCCATAATGCTCAATACATTACAATACAATGACTTGAATTACTCAATAAGAAATATGTACATATAGGAGGAGGGAAATGCAACTACTACCTAAATCAGTGGTGAAGAACTCCCACTAATTGATACTAGTAGTTAAGTTAACTCAGAAGACTAGTAAGCTAACTCCACATAACTAAGAAGTTAACTCAGCACAACTAGTAAGCTAACTTGACACAACTAGTACACTTAAGCAAGCTAACCCAAAAAGTGTAGGGCTAACACAAGTGTGTGAATTATCCTAATAAATAAATAAATGGATAAATAATAACCTACACTAATAGGAGTTTCGCTTGCACGCAGTAGTACAGAGTCTCCAAAACTTTTCTCATAATGAGATAATAGAGTTGGACCAAGCTTTCCCAGCCTTACAGAGAAGGACCTATCCTACATAGGTGGAATGGCTTGGATATTAGACTTCCTTGTAGGAGCTCTAGGTGGCATTTTTTTAGCCACATTTTCATTTGTGAGGCTAAGGAGATTGTCAGAACCTTCCACGGCTAGCACATAGTCCTTTGGTGAGTCACTATAACTGTAGAGTTCTATTTAGATAAGACTCTTTAATGGCCACCATCTTCTGTCAGTCCATCCCTACTTTCTTTTGTTCGCTTGAGCTTAAACTTGACTAAGTATGAAGCTAAATGTGAAAGGTGTCCACGCATCCCTTTGGCACACTCGAGGAATGAAGGGGAGGAGGAATGTTCTCAAACTTAAGTTACATCACCCACGTGTCCTAGACTCGATAAAGTATCCTTGATGGGTTGAAAATTCAAAAACATAGTCGAGATGCATAGGGTCTCCACATGTCACTTGAGCACAATTTCAAGTAGAGAAAAATAAGAAATGTTGCCAAACAAGCATGCATCATCCATGTGTCTCTTAGGCACATTTTGGAAGAAAAACTCCTAGGGAAGTTCCGCAAATAAACACGTGACCTCAACGTGGCAACAAAGGATTATCACCAACCGAAGGAGTGTAAGTTAGATGAATTAAAGGAAATTGGAAATATCAGCAACATACAGTTGATTTAATGACCCAAAAATGAAAGATCTTGTAAGAAAATTGAATTCTTTTAGTGGAAGGTTTGATTCATGACATTGAAGTAAGAGGAAAGAAGATCTATAAATGAATGTTTCGATCCAAGAGAAAAAAGGAGGAAAATTTTAGAAAATAAAACATACTAGAGCTGTGAAAGGGATTCTAGGCTTAGTTGTTGTATTGGCTAGCCTTAGCAAGACTATGTTATAGAAGGAAGTTTTAATTTGTGCCATATCAACCTTATGTATTATTTTCTCTATGAATAAAGATTTCTTGTTTTGTGCATCTTAGCTTTCAATATTTTGGGTCTTTATTCCTTCATTGCTAGTAGGCTTTAGATAAATTTAAAGATATATCATGTTACAGGCCCTTAGGTTTTCTTTATGTGGATATCATCTGCAAATGGTTATGTTTTACACCTTCTCAGTGTTTGATGATCTAAGATACTTCTAAAAATAGTAAATCATGCTAAAAATCTCTTCAAACTATTTTAATTATCTTTCCAAGACCTATCTTTGTGTCTTTAAGATCTGTTTTGGTGTATCGCCTTAGTTAGTTTTACATTTTATTTCAGTTTCCTCTAAATTTATTTCACACCATAGAGAAGACACAACTTCTTTAAAATCTAGAGGTTATCTTATGGTGCATGTCCCACTTTCCTAAGGTATCCCACAACTCTGATGGTTCATCCACAAATATAATCATCAACATGTCCTTGACTCATAAGAAGGATACAAACACAGTCTAGAACAAAAAAGGAAGGTGTATTTGAATATTTTCAATTATCTTCATGTAGAGGAAGAAGAGGAAGACAAATTTAGAGATATCCATCTCCACCAAATAGAATTCTTTGAACACCTCCACCTGGTATTCGCTTATTGCAATCAATAAGAGTTATCAGACCAATCCGAATGAATGCACAATAACCAAATCCTTTTGTAAACTTTACAGACAACAATCTACTTTCTTTGAATTCTTAGAATACCATTCCAATAACAGCTTTGAAGAATATCCCATTTTTCATGGGAGAAAATCATACTACTCTAGTTAATCATATCTAAGACATTGAAAATTTATGTTTCATACATGAAATTGTTGAAATGGACGTGGCACTGAAACTTATAGCTTCATCTTTCAAAAGGAAATCTTTATAGTGGTTTAGAAGCCTAAAAAAGGATCAGTTTTTAGTTTTATGTGATTAGTTTGGAGAGATAGCACACAGATGATCTCTTTTTGAGCAGTTGAATACAATCAAGAGAGGACCAAATGAACAAATTGGATATTTCAAATTTATATTATAGAGAACCTGGGATAGAATTCTAGTTCTTATGCGACCTAGAATAGAAGGTGCCTTTATTTACTATTTAAAATCTCTCAATTCTGATATAACTGTCATGATACAATCTATGAGAGGAACAACTCTACTAGTAGCCTACATAATTGTAATTAGAGCTTAAAATAGCTTAACATAAACTGGGAAATTATCTCCTAGGCCCCCCATGCCCTTGTAGCTTGCACTACCTCAAGTTTCTCAACATGTTATTGCTCATATCCCCAAGCCAAGATCATAACCTACTACTTTCACATCTCAAAATCCTACTCAACAAAAAAGAAGATAAAGAAATGAAGGTTTTGATAATAAATTTGACAAACAAAGTCATATCCCTAGAAAAAAAGCAAGCCCAGTCCTATAAAAATTATCAAATTCAAGAGAAATCTTACAAATAGGGATACCAGCCATATAGAAGTCAACATCCTAGTCAAATATATGCACAGAATCAACAAAATAATTTATGGAAAGGTCAAAGTGTTCCTCTTCCATTAGTGACAATCCCTCCTCCACAGGAACTTCCCACACCTAGTTTAAGTCAAACCTTAGCTCCTATACAAATCAATATAGCACAAGAGACTGATTGTTGTCTTCCATACAATTTTCCACATGATCAACTTGGTTGTCAAAGAGAAATGCATCTTAAAGCATACATGGTTTGATTTTATTCCTATTAGCAAGATCCAATTTTAGAGGCACCCAGCCCAATCACAGAAGAAATTTAAGAGACCAACATTGAATCCAATCTCATGTTCTTTAGAGTTGAAGATTTTTGTGTTGTCAATCAAGTGGCGGGAAGATCTAACAGAATTTAAATCAGTGTTGCTGATAATACACAACATAAGAAGAGGACACTAGAATCACAATTTACACCTTCCATAGATCAGATCAACTCCAAGGCTAATGAGAAAGAAGCCACGTTGGACAAGAAAAAATCACCTGAAGTGGTCAGTAAGTCTATCTCAAATAAGGAGGTTGTTGTTCAATCAAAACCTCATGTTCACATGCCACAACAAAAAAAAAGTGATAATAACATGCTGCAGATGTAGAAATATGTGAGTCTTCCATTTAATATTCTTGAACAAACGAAGAAGACCAATGTTAATGTAACAATGTGGGAGGCATTAGATATTCCATCACAAAGAGAACTCTTATGTAAATACCTTAAGCAGTTGCCTCAGGTGAGTCCAATGGTGAAAAAAAATCATGTCATAGTTCATGTATATCAAGCTAAAGAAGACCAAGTAAGTAAAAAATTCATAACCCCACCCTTCTACATGTCATTAATTGTGGGCTAGCACCTGGTTCATAACTGTATGATTGATTCAGTGGTTATTACTTCTATGATGCTGAAGAAAATTGTTGATATTATGGGTCTTAAATACAATCCTGTGTCTAAGGGAGTTTTACAACTTGATGGGTCAATTGTGGGTGTAGTGGGAGTAATAGAGAACATTGAGTTAACACTTCATGCCTACCCAAGCCTTACCATAACCCACGACATTTCAGTCATTGAGTTTCCTCCCATGTTTTCAATTTTCCTATCTAAAGATTTCATTGCTAAGGTTGGTGGCTATTTGTCTTCATATTGGACTCATATGCTTTTGAGAACCGTATATGGTACGAGGTTTATAATACAAGATGAGCCCATCTTTTCCTACTATATTGAGTTATATGATCTCACTCCCATCCAATCAAATCACCTAATACAAGTAGAACATGAGCAAGGCTCAACTCCATATGAGCTGCTTATTCCCCTTTCCATGCCTGATTTGTTGCTAGATGAATGTGAAGAGAGAGATCAAAAAAATTTAATCCTTGTGATGAAGAGATTAAAACCTTTGAGACTTGTCTTGGCACTTATTTCATTCTCCAAGAAGAATATATGATACCGACAGAATTCAAAAAAGAAAAGGAAAATGCTTCTGGACTATGGATGATTCTTTGAAGGTTCTAGAAGAAGAAATGGTGTTGGGGCATGTGTTGTGCTAATCTCTTCATTGAATGAAAAATTATTCTTTTCTCATATATTGAAATTTACATATTCTAATAATGTGGCAGAGTACAAAGCATTGGTCCATGGTCTTATAATTGATGAGAAGAGGAAAATCAAAGAATTGAAGGTCTTTACAGATACTGAATTGATCATTCACCAAGTCCACAAGATTTTTGTAACAAGGAAAAAGCTATTGAAATCTTACAAGCATAGAGTTTTGGATCTTCTCGAAGTCTTTGATGCCATTAACCTACAAGTTGTGCCCAGAAAGTTAAACAAGGACACTAATAAAATGGGAGCTCTAGGTTCTCAATTTTCACCAGAAGAAGACCTGATTAAGGGAAACATACAACATACCAAAATGGTGGTCAAGCTATCCATTCTAGATAATTAGACCAGCTAGAATTTTTTTTACAGCGATGAACAAATTGTCCAATTTACACAAAATGAAGTTGATTTTTCCTCAAAAATGCAATCCAATTTGCAGGAGATCTAAAGTGATCAAATAATTAAATTAAAAATGAACAAATTGTCAAAATAATTGATCACTCTGTAATAGATCTTTAGTCTAGATGATGAATTCAAAGGTATGGAGAAGAACATGCTAGCGAAACATGAAGATTGACAACCTATCACAATTGCTTCAAGAAAAGAAATTCTACTTGGGAAAGTATGTAATGAGGATGAAAAACACACTTTTTTCTCCCTATGTAAAAAATTCATTAATGTGTTTTCATGGGAATACGAAGATTTAAAAGAATCTAATTCAAATATGGTCCAACATTCTATTGATCTTGATCCCACTGTCAAACCAACTTGGCTGAAACAAAGACCGGCTAACCCCAAAATTGATCACTTTATGACAAAGGAATTATCCAAACTCATTAAGGACAAGATAAATTTTCCTATTAAGTACTCTACTTGGATGGAAAATCTAGTTCTTGTGAGGAATAAGAATGGAGAAATCAGATTTTGTGTTGATTTCAGGGACTTGAATAAATCCTCTCTAAATGATCACTATCCTTTACCTTCAATGGAGCAGATTCTACAATCAGTAGCAGGATTTGAGATATTTTCAATGCTTGATGGCTATTCTGGTTTCAATAGATCAAAGTGAAAGAAGAAGATCAATACAAAAATGTTTTGACCACCAAATGGGGAACATTTGGATATCATATAGTGTCCTTTGGCTAATCAAACACAGGTTACACATTCTAAAAAGTGATGTTGCTTTCAAGGGATATAACAATCAATTCATCTTGGTTTAACTAGATGACAACATTGTCTTCTCCAAGAAGAGCACGGATCATATGAAGCACCCAAAGAAAGTATTTGAAAGATGCAGAGAATTTGGGATGCCTCTCTATCCCAAGAAATAGAACTTCACAGTTCCCAGGGGAAATCTTTTGGGACACACTATTTCAAAACAAGCCATTTCCATTGATCTAGAAAGAATCACGACCATCGCGGATCTTTCATTTCCATCTCACAAGAAATATTTGTAATCATTTCTTGGAAAGATAAAATTTGTTAGGAATTTCAATCCTAACTTTATGGGGTTGGTAAGACCTATTAATCTTATGCTTAATAAAGATTCGGCTTTCATGTGGACCGTAGAGGGAAAATAAATATTTGAATAGATAAAATGAGAATTCCCTCAAGCCCCCACATTGATCAACCCATATTATACAAAAAATTTCATTCTATATGCTTATGGGAAAAAATTATGTATTTATATGGTTTTGACTCAACAAAATAATCAAGGTATGGAGTAACTTGTGAATTTCTTCATTTAAACACTGAAGGATTATGACCTCAAGTACAACCACATTGAAAAAAAAATCTCCATCATGAGATCTTTGAAGAAATTCAAAAGCATGATTTCTTCTAGCTACATCAAGGTTTAAGTATCATATTCCAGTGTCAGGGAATTCATCATGGGAGCATAAATTAGTGAGAAATGAGTTGGATGGGTGACTAAAGTTTTGGAATAGAATGTGACTATCAAGGAAAAAAAATGGTAAGAGGAAGGGCACTATGTGAACAGTTGGATTTAGATGTTGAGGAACCCCAAGAAGTGTCCCTCATGAATGAAGAAGAGCCTTTGAACAATGTTGAATGGAAGAAGGTTGGAAGAAATGTATTCAATGATTATAGCTAGATTGTGGTTATGAATAAGTTGTTTTCTAATAGAGCACAACCTCTAGGATTATGTAAAGAAAAGAGAAGATATATGAGGTTGTGGTTTGTTTCTTATGCATTGATTGGTGGCATATTATTCAAAAGGAATATTGATGGAGTGCTGCTCAGGTGCATTGAAGGAGAATAATGTGAAAAGTTCCTTATTGAGTTCCATGATGGTTTCTCAAGTGTACACTTCTCTGCTAGAGACACAACTATGAAAATCATCAAAGCAGGCTACTTTTAGCCTAGATTATTTTTGGATGCTCATAGATGGGTGAGAAAGTGTAAGGATTGTGTGCTCTTCACTAGTAAGAAAATATTGGTGGCTTTCCCACTTAATCCAATCCAGGAATATTAACCATTTACAAAATGGTGGCTTGAATTTATTGGTATGATAAACCCTCCATCTAGGGTTCGTAAAAAATAGGTTTTAACTACGTCAGACTACTTCACTGGGTGGAATGAAGTCATGCCATTGAAATAAGATACTAAATTAGTTATCTTGGAATTTCTTGAAGAAAATTTTATAAGGTTTGGTTTTTCAGAAAATATTATCTCTGATAATGAAAAGGATTTCTTAGGATCAAATATTTCTAATTGGGCTTTAGGACTTGGGATTTATCTTAAGAGTTCTACTAATTATTAACCCCAAGGTAATGGATTGGTGGAATCCACTAATAAGAATTTGATTAAAATCATGAAAATAACAATGGAAGTAAAGTAAAGAAAATGGAATGTAGAAGTGAGAAATTATCTTTGGGTGGACAGGATAACAGTGAAGAAAAAAATTGGTACTTCTCCCTCCAAACTAGTATATGAAAAAGAAGCAAGGTTTCCATTGTCACTAGAATTGCATTCACCTGAATTAGCTGAGTAGATGTAATTTGAAGGCATGGGTCAAAGGTATATCAGAATGGTAGAATTGGTGGAACATGAAGAATCTAGGAATGTCACCATGATCAGGATGGAACAACATCAGGCATCAACCAAATGGCGGTTTAGCATTAAGGCTATACAACAAACATTCAGGGTTGAAGATCTAGTCTTAAAATGGGATGCAGATCAAGCTAAAATAGGGTAACACTCCAAATTTGATGCAATCTGGAGTTTAATATACATCATCACTTCTTACAAGGTGGCTAACTCATTTGAGTTATCTTATCTTGATGGGAACATGCTTGAAATCCCAGTTAATGGTATTTATCTCAAACCCTCTCATTAATACATTCCATGCATCTTGTACATAATAGTTTAGGATTTTAATTCCTTTAAGTAATTTTACCACATTGCATTGATGGTAATGTAGGTTTCTTCCCTAAGTGCTTTGCACAATTATTTTTCTTGAGGAGGTTCTTGCGCACAATTTCACCATTTCCCTAGGGTTATTAAAGGAAAAAATTCAAATTTCAGATCATATTTTCAAATAATCAGGATGAATTCATGCCCAATGGATGCCACAAGATACTGATCATTTCATCCAGTAGGAAGATAGCCCCTATGAGTCGCAAAAAATGTTGTCCATTTTTTCACTCTTAAAAAAATTGAGCAACTGGGATAACTCGAAGCTCTATAATGAGGACCGAGTGAATGTTTTTCAATATTTCATGGATGTAAGTGAAAAGATGTGACCGATGGTAAAATAAACCAAATTATGAGTCATTCCATGAAAGGATAGAATAACTTCATAGATTTTTATAGCAAGCCGCGATAGACCAAAACATAAAGCCACGGGTAAAAAAAAATTATAAAAGAAGTCCGTGGATGATGACATGAAGCCACGCAACATTGGATATGGCCACAAAACAAGAAGAGAGGATAGTAGAGTAATGGAATGAATAAGACAAGCCACACAAGTCACAAGCCACACCAAACTAAAAGGAAAAACTGTGTATCAAGGGAAAACAAAAGTTTTCCACAGGATGCTACACAGGGATATATTTCGAATCAAATGATTGAATCTTTGCAAATATGATATTATTGAAGAAATTTCAACCTCTTATATGTAATCTAAAATCATATTTCATGAATTAAATGGGGTAGGTGGGTGAAGCAGAAGAAGGTTTCTCCAACATGTAAAAGGTCTACTTCAATTGACATAACCACCAGAATTTAATACAACATCGACATCGTTCCTTCTTCAACAAGGAAAATAACATGGGGAAATGGGTTTTCAAATGTTCTAAAATATTTTTTAGAAAATTTAATGAGGGTGGTTCGTTGGTAGAAGGAGGAATTCAAATTTCCCTCTTTTTTCTTCTTATTTATTCTTCTCCCAATTTTCTATATATTGTAAAGTGAAGCATAGTTTTAACGTTGGATACTTTAGTAATACAAGAGCATAATTTTATGCTACACAAGTATTATAAGGGTCGTATACCTTGGACTCAAATTATGTAAATGTTTTGTATCTTCCTCCTATATCATGATGATTTTTGCATGATATTTAAGCAATTAAATATCTATTTTTGTGGCTCCTTTCTACCCTAGCTATTGTTTTATTGTCTTTCCTTTCCTTTCATTCACTTGTAGGTGTTTTGTGTGCCTTATTTTTAGAATCTATTTCAATTGATTATTGTGAAAATGAGGATTTGGATACGGTTTTGATCTGTGGCTCTCATTTCTACCCTCTTTACTATCATTTTTACTCATTTTCTCTCTTTTAGAAGTATTTTCCCCCTTATTTTTGGTGCTATCACCTTCTCTAGTTTAGGTCTATGCTTTATGCATCTCCTTCTCACCCTAGTCCCCTGCAAAGTTAGAGCAGAGCTAGATAGTTTCATTTAAATTATTAGGAGTAGTTTTGGCAATAGAAGTAAGTAGAGGAACTCAACCTTCTCCAGAGGTCTATCTTTGTTTGAGTCCCACAACTTGGAGAAAATTGCATATTGCCTCAAAGCCATAGATCTTTGTGATTTAGGATGGGTGAAAATTGGAGCTCCAACAATAGAATTGATGGTGAGTTATTAGGGAGTAGCTCAGTGGTGAAGGAATTGGTTAGAGCCAAATAACAAAAAATCCAACCCTCACAAAAAACACCATAAATTTCTCCTTGGTTATTAGATCCTAAGAAAATTATAGTCATCAGAAAGGTAATTTTGATTCCAATAACATGAAAGAAAAAAATGGAAAATTTCTATAGCGATCATGAGAAATTTAAGGATGAAGCTTCTGGCCCAAATGGGCAAACCCAGGTGCATTTATTGCCTCTAATGGGTGGTTGAGTAGTATTTATGGATTCTTCTCTTCTTTCTCTCTCATTTATTTTATAAAATGTAAATGGGGTGCACATTTACAAGGGGTTGTACATTTTTTCCTCCAATGTAGCTCCCCTCTTCTCTCTTTTGCAGGTTAGTTTTAGGAATCCAAACCTTATCATCTGAGAAATGTAATGGAGCTTCAAACCTTCTTACCATCAAGTATTGTACTATGCATATCATGGAGAAATAAAATTTTGTTTTGTGTTAATTTTCCTAACCTTACATGAGTTTATTGTTTCCCCTTTCCTCTCTTCATTATACATGTGCATTGTGTATTTTTGTGGTTTCATTATAGGGTTTTAGGTGATGTTGTGTTTACCTAAATGTGGACTTGAGTGCAGCTGCGGTATGTGATGCTTGACCATCCTCCCCACAGTCATTTTACTCAATTTTATTACATTCTAGACTGTCCAGCATACCCTTTTTCTTGGTACTATCACCCCCCCCCTTCTTAATGTATAATTTTCCTTTCATGCTCTCTCTCTCTCTCTCTCTCTCTCTCCTTGTCTCCTTGGAATTTTTTAGGGTAGGATTAGATTAGGTGTTTTTCTTAATTTTGGAGTAGTGTAGTGTTTAGTTTAGGAAGAGGAAGCCAACATTCTCTAGAGATCTATCTCATTCGTAAAGTAACATTCTTTAGGATAGCTCTATGTTAGCTAATCACATTGAATGCCTCAGTATAAAATTAGAAATTTAGGGGGTGCGGTGATTTGGTGATAATAGTTAGTTGTAGAAGTAAAGTAACTTCATTTTTCCGCATTACTCTCTTCTTTTTCCTTCTTTACGGGTTTTTGTAACATCTTTACTTAGTTACTTTCAAAAGTAAATTAACTTCATTTTTCTACTTTACTCTCTTATTTTTCATTTTTTACGGGTTTTTCTAACTAATTTACTTAGTTACTTTTAGAAGTAAAGTAACTTCATTTTTCTGCACTACTCTCTTATTTTTCCTTCTTTGCAGATTTTTGTAACTGCTTTACTTAGTTGCTTTTAGAAGTAAAGTAACTTCATTTTTCTACATTACTCTATTATTTTTTCCCTCTTTGTGGGTTTTTATAATTGCTTTACTTAGTTACTTTCAAAAATAAACTTCATTTCTCTACATTACTCTCTTATATTTCCTTCTTTGCGGGTTTTTGTAACTTCTTTACTTGGTAAAGTAACTTAATTTTGAGGAAAAGAAGGAAATCATAATTTTGGAGAAACATTCTTTATTTACTTTAAGGAGTAAAACAACTATGAAAACCTGACAGACATGAAGTAGTGCAGATCAGATTTTGGAGGATGACTTACTGCAACTTTGAAGTAAAGTAATTTGAGAAACTTGATTACTTAACAGAGTAAGTGCTTAGATTTTTAGGAACTTCAAGACATTTTGGGCAACTGGGTATTCCTCCAACTGCTTCCAAGAAACCTTTTGCAACCTTTTGAATAATTCTAGAGAAAATCTATAAAAACGTAAAAGGGGTATCCCAAAATTTCTTAGTGAAATATTTGGGGACATCAATTTTCTCCGTCTATGGACATATTTATTTCTACCCAAATGGAATAAATGGAGATGATATCCTAACACATCTGGTTTCAATTCTTGTCCATTGGGCTATGGAGTCAAGTTTAACCTTGAAGAAAATGATCTTTTCCCTTGAAAATTTTCTTCTTGAATCTATGATGAACTTGGCACCAAACTGGAACTTCCTAATGACCGCTAGTTAGAAATTGATATGTGGATCTCTTAATAAAGCTATGAAACTTATCCAACTACCTGATTTGATCCTAAAGAGAACTAAACATGGAAAAAAACTATATAAAAACATGTAAAATCATACATGTTCCAAGTGGATACATCCAAATTATACACAAGCACTTCTTTTGCTATAAACAAAACTACCCACTTTACTTTAACTAGAGGCAAAGGAAGCTCTAACAAATCCTACAACAAGCAAGGACAAATAACTTCCTTTCCTCACAAACTTAGACCATGTTTTTGATTTTACATTTATAATGGTCCTTAGCAAGAGTGGCGAAAAACTATTCAACGAAGCTTGACCGTTCGGGTCCCACCCTTATGACCAAATAATATTAACAACAAATAGCATCCAAAAAATGGCCTCCTTAGTTCCTATATATTTGGATTTGAGAGGTATTGCTGGTTGACCTTTGGTGTGTTGTAGCTCATACTCATGCTATGAAATCAGCATGAGTAGGCATTTCAAATCCTCATGGTTGGCTCTTAAACTAGACTAGATATCTTATTGGGAAAAGTGCTCACATTACCTTCATGATTTAGGAACATTTCTGAATGAATCATTAACCCTCAAGAATGATAATCTAGTATATTTTCCTAGGTTCATTGAATAAAAATCATAAATAGGAAGACTTCGATTTGATGCCTTGGTCCAGATTCCACAACAAACTACAAAATGATACTACATCCAAGTATGATGTAATTCATATATGAGGTCATGTGAAGGTTCATCATGGTTCTTGATGTGCAGGGTGAGATGTTGGGTAGTAAATTTTCTTTAAATATCACCTCCAATGGCAATGTTTGAGTTCCTTCACAAATAGTTGTTAATAATTATGGGACACATCCAGACAGGTGAAAATGCAGTAAATGGATGAACCATTACCCTTACAAGGAAGTGCTTCATCATATCTGATAATTATTCAATGAACCTCAACCCTATCAAAGATCTAATTAGGAATGCCTAGATGGCCCTCTCTAGTTTTTTCCTTCAACCAATATGGTCTTCAATCATGGACTGGTATTTGTTTGTAGTAAGGTCAAAATATATCTGAGCATTTAAACAGAGTTAAAATTTTGAAATTTTCAATGATAGGAGATACCTATTGCTAGGTTGTTAGGTGAGTGTCTAATTATCTGCAATAATTATTATATCTTTCAATTCCTTGGTGTATGGGTCAAAACAAGATCAAAAATACTAGATTAAATAGAACATATCAATCAAAGGAGGGAAATCCTCTTACATGATTTTACACTTGCCATAAAATGATTTCTAAGCTAGTATAGGTTGGTTATTATCTCACATTTTGAGATTCTAGAAAATTTAGATCAATGATGATTTATATGCAACTAATAACCATATTTTAGGTGACAAAGCATTAGATGAAAAATACCTTACTGATTTTCATCACTAAGGAAAGCACTTACTGGGAGGAATTTTACAAATTATATTTTGAAACTTGGAAATAGGAAATCTCTAGGCACTAAGAGGGGGATGAATTACTTCTAACTAAAACTTTCAAAGATCAAATAGAGATTGACTTTACCGTTGCATGACTAAAAAACAACAATTAGAGATTACTAAGACTTGAACACATAGAAGAGACAAGATTTAATGTGGCCTTAGGGAAAAAATGTCAGCTGAAATTCTGCGAAGAACACCCTTGGAAACATTTTCTTATGAAGGTTACTATTGTCACTATTGAGAATCCAACCACTTAGAAGCTTTTTTTTCAAAATTTAGGTGAGTGTACCACTTGACAATCTGTTTAGAAATACTTTCTTAGAATAACAATCAAATCATAAAACTTCAAATCATATGCTTTACATGCATTATCTCCACCATGTAATCTATAACTTATCAAGAACGTTCTCTAACTCCGTATACAACATTAAGACACCATTTTATCAATCTATCATGTCTCATTTAATCACTCATTTAGCTCTGACATGTTTCTCAAGAAAATAAGTTGTGACCATCCTATGATCCTCTAATGGAACTTCCACCCTTCCAACCTCTATAACAATCTGTTAACAACACTATCCAACACACTTATGATTATCTATACAACCAAGCTATTTCCAAAATATTGTAATTATCCCATTCCAATTATCCTCACTAAGTGGTCATTTTCTCATGTGTTCATCCTTTACTCAAAATCCCAGTTAATAAGGAATCACATATCAACCCATATTTCATCTAATCAATTCATATCCACTTAAATTTATTCCTTCATATACCTATGCCATCAACCAAACCTCATCCACACTATCCTTACATGGGCACCTTCAACTAGTATTCATGCAAAATCCTTTTGTAAAAACTCAACATTTTAGCACAAGGAAGCATTTATAACCTTCGTCAGAAATACATCCTAAAAATATATCTTGCACTAGATACCCCCTAATCAACCTTTCAATAGTCAACACATAAACACAACAGGAGTGAGATAACATCACCTAATTTAGTCTTAATGTGAGAATGACATCACCACTTGTGTCAGTTACATGATATGAATTCTACTGACTTTTCATAAGGAATTTTTTCATAGGAAGGTCAATCATCACATTTTTAACTCATATTCCACCTATAAAACCTATGACCAAATCTCTTTCACATCTAACACATGCAAGTTTATGATGAATGTTCACTAGCTCCAGTAACAAATATACCTTGTATTCTTCTTCACATGAACCTTTTTCCAAGTTTTACAAGCATGCAAGTATGTTATATGACCTTTATCAAATCTCATGTAAATCCTTATGTCTCACCATTTCATAGTAAAGACACCATTTAGTCTCATGTTCCCAACTAGGTGTATATGCTTCAAAAATATAGTCTTAAATAATGGTGTATGGAGCCAATTAAAAGTGTAGAATGAAATAACAGCCACAGAGAGATAATATTTATTATGGTTCACCCAAATTGGGCTAGAGTCCACAAAGAATCAATTGCTCAAATTTTATTACAAGCCACGGCATCTCAATACAATTTCACAGATCTATTTAGAGCTATGCTCAACAAACTCTACAGAAGTCACAGTTGATTTCATTTACACATTTGATACATATTATGTTCATACTACCATATGCATAAACCATATAAGTTCATAGTACTGCTTAAGACTTTAATCCAAAATCATGGGTAAAAAGCAATGGGGAAAATCTCCATACATGTCAACATAAGAACTATGGCAAGGAGAAGATGGAATTTCAAAATCATAATGCCTGAAAAAGCATTGTTTCCTGGAAGCATCACAATCATTCATAAATTTTAAAGGCCATTAATAGAGAAATTTGTCTTAAGTGACTTATTAGCACCCGAACCTTGTTTCATTCCATGAGCCTATGTGAGCATTATATTTACATGATTTCTTAAGTGCACACTCTTCAAGTGTTAAGCTCTAAGGACAATGAGTTAAGATAGGCTCCATCTAACATCTTAAACTTTAACTAGTTTTCCTACTAGTCAAGCTATAATAACCCTTAAAAATGGATCTCTATTTCTATAGATCATACATGGGAGGATAACTTGTTTTTGATGCAAGTGTGAATAATTTCATGAAATTGCATTTAAATGATGAATTTCAGATTTCACATTTCTTCTAGGAGGATTTCTGAGTATTAATTTAGGTCACAATATTTAGATGTGGTGGGATTCTAATAAATATGGATTTGAGATGATAAACTTACATATTATATAATGTTATAATAAATATTTAAATAAACATTACATCATAACATAAGTAAATAAAGAAATACTTACATGAAATAAATAACACAGGTGACATAGTATTTATAGTGGAAAACCCTCAATATAGGTAAAAACCACTTTGAAAATAACCTTTTACTTCAGAGAACTTATTTTACATCCAGTAAGATCACCTCCTCCTTTGAAACCCTATTTACCAAGGGTAAAACCAAATCACTTGATTTGCACACCTTTGATATATTTCCCAAATATATCAAATGAGGACCTAAAGTCCTTTTTATATAAGGTGAGATAGGTATGTCTCCATTGACCCACCTTTTCAACCTAAAATGGTTGACACATATACCTAGGTGAGTGTATTTAATAAACAGAAACATAAATGATTCACATTATTAAATACTTACCTAATGTATATTACATAGGTATGAATATTTAATAATAGAAAATTATTTCATATTATTAAATATTTAACCTATATAATAGTGATGGACCCATATTAATTAAGGGTTGGCCAGACCACTTAATCATTATGTTCCAACACTCCCCCTTAATGTTAAGTGGGATAACATATGCCAATAGATTACCTACCCGTGGTACACTACAGGATTTATAATCCTTAAACCATAAAGGTTTTAGGCTAGCATATCGGGTGAAGGAATTATAACACCTTCATCATACTCAAGTTACCTTTTGGTACAAAAGGATTTGGAATCCCAAAGATCATCCCATGATTAGTGGCTAAGTATGATTTGTGAGTTTTACATATTCTCATAGGTTCTCATAAAAGGTTATTGAACCCAAACATATAGGAGCCTTTTATAACCAAGGACCTCCTTAATAATATGCTTGTACTGGATGTTTACCAGTAAAATCAATATCACTAAAGAGTTTACTGAAGACCACCTTTAATATCTTTCTACACTTCTTTCTAAAAAATAATTCGAGGAGGTATACATGGTCTTTTTACACTTGCCTGAAGGTCTTTTTTCAACACTTTAGAAGGATTGGATTTCCCAAGGTATTTTTATAAATACAAAGTTCCATTAGGAGGTGACATTGTCATGCACACTCCCCCTCAATGGAAACTCTGACAATCCAAGTTTTTCATGAAAGTGACAAAACTTTGCATCACTCAAGGGCTTTGTGAAGATATCAGCAACCTGTTCTTCAGTTGTACACGAACTTGAGATCTATCTCACCACTTAGCACCTTCTCACGGATGAAGTGTATATGTATCTCAATGTGCTTCATCCTTTGATGTTGTACTGATTATGTGTAAGATAATATGGTGCTTTGGTTGTCACATTAAACAAAGGAACACTATGCGGATCCTTCATATTTATCTCATAAAACAACCTCTGCAGCCATATAAGCCTCTTTTGTATCTTCCATTGCACTTCTATACTCAGCTTTTATTAGAGATAGAAACAATTACTACTTTTTGCCCTACACCAAGTAATGACAGGTTGCACTAAATTTAAACACATTGTCAAGAAGTATAGATTTTTACAATACATCACCAGCATGATCTTAATCACAGTATCATATAAGTTAGCATTTTCATTCTTAGTATAATGTAACCCATAATTGATTCCCTCCTTTAATATATGTGGCACATCCCCTTTTTGCAAGATTCCAAGTTGATTCTATAAGTTTCCTACATAAACCTTTGAAGCAATTGACTACTGCATAGAGAAATAGTTTATTTATTATTTAAATATCAAACTATGATATTTTAGCTGCTTACTTATAAATCTAATGTCCCCCTTGCTATTATCAGTGGGAGATCATAGCTTGGATCAATTCTTATTATCATTACAACTTTCATGGTATAAAGCAGAAGGTTTACAATGCTAGCATCCATAATTTTTTATTTGCAAGAAAGGGGTTCCTTTTTTCATCAAAGGAATTTGTTAGCAATTATCCTTGCAGCACAGGATTTTTATGCAAAATGGATGTGGCATTGGACTTATTTTGGAAGGTGCCAAACGCCAGAATCGACTTGTAAATCACATAATGATTTTTACAATTAGTCATTTCAATAGGTGCATTCTTTCACATTTCAGATATGCTATGCATCAACTACCTTCTGGAATTAAAAGTCCCTCTGGGTAAATTGCAGTTTTGCAGCAGTCTAACAAATCCACTAAAACATTAGATCTGTACCCTCTGGGTGGATTCTTTTATCCATGAGAATAATTGTCTTGCGGAATGAAAGTGCATGGTATCTGAGGTATTCGCTTGGTATGGATCCACCTCAATTTAGATTCTTAGGTCTCTGAAATGGAAATTTCAAGCTACTTTTGTTGCTACCAAGTAATGAGCAACCTACACCAAATGGAATCACATATATGGTATTTTAGATTTACGCTTCTATCACATCACCTAGCATGGTGTAGAATCACAATCATCCTTGTAAATATGCATTGTTCATTCTCAGTATAATGCAATCCATAATTAATTGTACCTTTAATATATCTAAGAATCATTTTTTCAAGATTCCAATGATCTCTATAAGGTTCCTGCATAAACCTAGAAGCAATTCCTACTGCATAGGAAATATTTGGTCTAGTGATAGTTAGATATATCAAACTACCAACTAACTTCCTATATAAAGTAGGATCAAATTTTTCACATGCAGGTTTAGGATCAATTTTCAGTCCAACTTCCATAGGAGTAGAAATTGGTTTACAATCAATCATGTTAAAAACTTTTTCAGTACATTGGTTACATATTGTGCTTGAGAAACAACAATAGAATGTTTATCTTGAAATACAACCATGCCAAGAAAATGATGTAAGAGACCTAAATCAGTCATTTCAAAGTATTGTTTCAATTTTTCTTTAATTCTACAAATTAAAGCAGGATTATCACCAGTCATAAGAAAATCATCAACATATATACAAACAATGATAATATGTGATCCTTCTTGCTTAATGAATAGATCATTGTTAGAAGAACAATTAACAAATCCTAACTGTTTAAAGAAAGAATTAATTTTTCGCATACCAAGCTCTAGGAGCTTGCTTTAAACCATACAAGGATTTTTTCAATTTACAAACATAGTTTTCTTTACCAGTTTCTTCAAATCCTTTAGGTTGAGACATGTAAAGTTCTTCTTTTAAATCACCATTCAAAAAGGAATTTTTCACATCCATTTGGTGGATTTCCCACCCAAATTGAGCGGTAATTACAAATAAGGTCCTAACAGTACTCATTTTAGCTACAGGGGAAAATGTCTCAACATAATCAATACCAGGTTTTTGAGTGAAACCTCTAGCAACAAGTCTAGCTTTATGTTTGTCAATACTACCATCTACATTATATTTTACTTTGTATAACCACCTAGACCCTATAATACTTCTTTTCTCTGGAGGTGGAACCAACTCCCAGGTTTGATTTTGAATTAGGGCATTATATTCAGCTTGCATTACATTGATCCACTTCTCATCCTGAGAAGTTTCTTCAAATCTTTACAGCTCAGGTTCATACAAGGTCATTAATGCATGGTACATATGATGGCTTCTGGTCATTTTCCTAAGATCAATAGGATTAGAAATTTCTAACATAGATTGAGCCCATTTTGGTTTCTTAACTAGGGAGTTAGGAGATTCAGAAGCATCTATAGTATCAACACAAGAAACATCATCATGACCATTTACTATATTCTTATTATCAGAATCATAACCATCATTAGAAATATTGACAGAGTTAGGAACATCTTTACCATTATCAGATGAACAAAAGCATTTTTCCAAAACCACCACATTGTGGTTTTCAGTTACTTCCCTTTTTGTAGGGTTGTAAATCCTTAGACCTTTAAACCTAAAGTGTTAATACCATATCCAAAGAAAACACAAGAAAAGAAGTCATATCAAGTTTCTTTCTTTTCTTTTTAGGAATGTATAAAGAAGCAGGACTACCAAAAACTTTTAGATGAGAAATATCAGGTTTTTGATTTGAGAATTTTTGTAAAGGAGTTGAAAGATGAATAGCTTTGGTGGGAACCCTATTTAGAATGTAGACTGATGTGTTCATTGCTTCTACCCACAAAAATTTGGGAAGACTAGCAGAATGAAGCATAGTGTGAGCCATATCTAAAATAGTCCTATTCTTATGTTCTTGCAACACCATTAGATTGGGGAGAATGAGGAGAAGTTAATTCCCTTTTAATACCACAATCAATAAAAAATTTTCAAATGCTTTGCTAACATATTCACCCCCATTATCTATTCTAAGTCTCTTAATTTTATAATTTGAAGAGTTTTCAACAGATGCTTTAAATTCCTTAAATTTCCCAAGTACATCAGATTTATTTTTAAGAAAATATGACCAAATCATCCTAGTGAAATCATCAATGAAAGTCACAACATATAAAGAACCATTTAATGAAGCTACTTCAAGAGGTCCTCTAACATCACTATGAATAAGTTCTAGTGGGGAAGAGGAACTCTCTTCAAGATGTGAGTGAAAGGGTTTAGCACTTTGTTTTGAGCATAAACACCCTTCACACACATCATGAGAAGAATACAACAAAGGTAAACCTTTCACAAGATTATATCTATCCATTTCATATAAACTTTGATAATTAACATGTCCTAATCTTTCATGCCATAGTTTTGAATTATTCAAACTTTGAGAAACAAAATAAGATGCAGAATAGAAATCATAAAAAATATACAGACCATTTCTTTGAATTCCTTCAGCTATTATATTATCATTACTATCCTTGATATACCAAGTATCTTTCAAAATTTGAATAGCCAAACCATCATGATTTAATTGAGAACATGATAAAAGGTCCACGCCCTTTTTGAGCTTAAGAACAAATAAAACATTATTCAACACACCATTAGCTAAATTTTACTTTTCCTTTCTCTATTGCTTCTAAAGATGAGTTATCACCAAGATACACAGATTCATTGATTTTCACAACATCAAATAAAGAATTTGAGCTTTACCAGTCATATGATTTGATGCACCTGAATCTAGAATCCATTCAGAATTAGAGGAAGAATACAATGCAACATATAATGTAATATTTTAGGAATATCATTAGAGCTATCCTTTTTTCTTAAATCACCATCTGGGGGTATTTTAAGAAACCTTGGATAGGTGATTCGTGGTGATGGATAGGTTTCTTACCTGCTTTGCAAGATTAAAGAGTTTGGACAACGGAACATCTTGAAACCTCCTTCAAAACGTCTTAAAAAGCAAAGAATTTACCACTAACATCTAACCCATGGATTGATTAGAAATGCCTTTTCATCTATCTAAAAAGAAGCATGCTTGATCTAATTCGGGGGTTTATGATCCTATTCTTCACGCATGGATTCCAAGGTTTGAACTTTGATATTCTAAGTAAGAAGTGCCATGAGAAAGGCATTTTCATCCTTTCTCTTCAAAGTGATCATACATCACTTGTTCTTCCTGTATTAGACCTGCAAGTCAAGGTATCTGATCATGAAACATTGGTTCCCGTTCTGATATTTAGCAGTTCAAGTCATATGAAAACCTATTTAGATCAGGCTACCTAAATGGCAATTCTGGAGTCATTAACTGAAACCATTGGCAATACCTTGGGTACTAGCATCCACATTTTTTCACTCCAATTAACTATCAAACTACCTATGCCCAGATCCTAGTGGAATTTTTGTTGTTTTCTAAAAATCTACTTTTTCCTGCTGAGGACCATAAACCTGTGCAAAACAGAACTTGTCACAAACTTTGATTATGAACTTGTCTAACTTTTCGATTACAAGGGTTTTGGAGTTTGGACACACCTCTATTACTTGTGGGATGGATTTAATCGTCAGCATGTGAAGCGCAACTGGTGCACCTACGCAATCCCGGAGCACCTTATTTTTGTGGATCCCTTCTTGAATATAAAGCAGTAGCCCATGAACCAGATTGTTGAAAACCCCTGTTATCCGAAAATCTCACCCATTGTTAGCAACATGAAAAATACACAAGCTATTGAGGGAAGCATCTTCAATGATTAAAGGTCATATAACAACATGGCTGTTCTAAATGGGGAATGCATCTTCAAATGGAAAATACTTCCTTTGTCTTCTAATCCAACCGTGAAGGCTTTTCATCATCATGGAAGTTAGTTAGGAAAAGAAAAAAATCTACCACTTTGAATAAACTTCGCCTTGATGATTCTCATTCTGCTATTAGCTGGCATTTTTGCATTGTTTTCATTTTTCTTAGAGGATAGCAAAAAAGCAACCAAGTGGTTTTGATATGTCATTTAACCGTTTCATTGTTGTACTTTTGTTTTTTTGCAACTGTCCTTTAACTTTGAAATATATTGAGCTTAATTGTTCTATTTGGATTTTAATCCATTCTTGTGCTTTAACTATCAATTCTGGCTTCAGCCTTGGTGTACAAGGGTATAGTCCCTTTCAAAAAACTATTTTCCAATATAAAAAAAATAGGTATATTTCAAAATTTGCATAACCAAACCATCATGAGTTAATTGAGAACATGATAAAAGGTTATTTTTTATTTTAGGAAAAAATAAAATATTATTTAACACACCATTAGCAAATTTTACTTTTCCTTTCTCTATTACTTCTAAATATGAGTTATCACCAAGATACACACATTCATTGATTTTCACAACATCAATTAAATAATTTGAAACACTTGTCATATGATTTGATGCACCTGAATCTAGAATCCATTCAAAATTAGAGGAAGAATACAACACAACATATAATGCAATGTTTTAGGAATATCATTAGAGCTATCCTTTTTCCTTAAATTGTATTTAGAAGAAACAATTTTATTTTTTATTTTTATGGATAGGTTTCTTAGTTTTGACAACTTCCTTTTTATGTCCAAATTTACCACATTTGTGACATTTACCACTAAAGTTAACACACAATTGATCAGAAGAAAAACTTTTCTTATCAAAAAAAGAAGATTTAGATCTAAATTTTTGATCTGAGAAGGGCTTGCGAGGTTTGAACTTTGAATTCTGAGCAAGAAGTGCCTGAGAGGCATTCTCCTTAGAGTCAAAGTTCATCATCACTTACTCTTCTTGTATCAGAAGTGAACTCAAGGTATTTAAATCAGGTAGATCATTTTCGTTTTGATATTTAGAGTTCAAGATAGAAATAAAATTCCTAAATCTTTCATGTATATTTAACTGAACAATAAAGTAGATTAATTTTTCACCAATTAAATCACAATTGCATCCATCTAATTGTGCTTTAATATTTTTAATTTTGGCTAAGAAATTAACTACTTTTTCATCTCCTTTCATAGGAGTTGTAAGCAATTCTAAAACTAATTTAATAATTTTAGATAAACACGTACCTTCATGCATGGATTCTAGTTGTGTCCATACCTCTTTGGATGTTTGATATTACCAATGTGTAGAAGGTACTCATCATTCACATTATGAAAAATCATGGAAAAATCCTCCTGCATTCATTGTAAGTATGTATTCATGTTATCTACAGTTGCTTGATGACCAGTGGGAGCAACCTCAGATCCATAAACAATTGTCTAGAGTTTCCTCACCATAAGTTCTTATTTGACCCTGATCTTCCAAATGTTGTAGTTGGTTCCATTCAGGATCTGGGTTTTGTCAAGATAGAAATAGTTGGACACCATTGTTTACCTGAACCTGTAAAACATGCCCCATTATAATATACAATGTACCACAGAGTTAGATACATATTTATAAAAAAAAAACACTTTTAATAGAATCATATCTAAATTTTATAGATCTACATAAACTATTTAATCATAACTAATTTTGTCGTTACAATGCATATTAATTAACCTCCCATGATCAAAATAATAACCCCCAATATAAAGGGCTTTGCATTATACCCCATAATTATATTTTAAAAATTTTGACCATATAGAAGTGAAGAAGAAACCCCTAAGAATGCAAAACAACTTCAAATTTCTGGAAAACAATAATGTACAAAAAAGATCCATCCATCTTAAATTTGACGTCTAAATGACCATTATTATGACTTATTTTTGGTCTGTCGTGACGGTCATTTGACCATCAATTTTAACACAGTTAAAGTTTTTTCAAAGGAGCTTAAATTTGACGTTAAATGACCATCATACTGCCTTAATCGTGACAGTCATTTCTGTCAAATTTAATCTTCAAAACTTGTATATTTCAAGAATGTAATTTCTTCTTCTGTATAATATTAGGGAGGCTATATATTAATACATTATATTAACCTATTATAATTTATAATGTAAAAATATATTCACTTTTAAAAAAAGGTATATAGTTTATATAATGTAAATAAAAAACAACATATAGTCTATAAAAAATTATAAACTATAGTATATATATACTTTTAAATAAAACACATATAACCCTTATTATGGGGGGCCCTCATGAAAAAAATATTTAAAACATTTACCATGCCATGTAATTTTAAATTCTACATAAACCTTAGAATTTACAGAGGAGACAACATTTTTCACACTTCCAATGGAAAAAATTCAAATCCTATTTTGATGGAGCTTTATCTCCTCCTTCATTTACTATTGATAAAATTCACCTTGCACATATTAAAACTATAGAAAAAAAATATTTCAAATATTTTACCCTTACTCTCTACACAAGTTTTCATGAAAGGTAAAAAGTTTCCAAATTTTCCACCTGTGAATTCACCTTGATTCTTCACAAAGTAAAACTTTTAGGGCAGGGGCCTGTTATTTTAAATACCCACAATGGAAAAAACCTGTACAAATTAAAGGGGCATTTGTCTCTTAATTTATTTAATTTACCCTTCCGGGTTGGTTTACAAATTAAATAAATAAAATATAAAACATTTGATCTTAATTTATTTAATTTACCTTTCCGGGTTGGTTAAAAAAACCCCGTACAAATTAAATAAATAAAATACAAAACATTTGAATCTTAATTTAATTTAATTTACCTCACTCTGTTACCATGTTAGAATTTGAGGATTCTAATAAATATAGATTTAATCAACTTACATATTATATAATGTTACAATAAATATTTAAATAAACATTACATCATAACATAAGTAAATAAAGAAATACTTACAAGAAATAAATAACACAGGTGACACAATATTTATAGTGGAAAACCCCAATAGGGTAAAAACCACTTTGAAAATAACCTTTTACTTCAGAGAACTTATTTTACATCTAGTAAGATCACCTCCTCCTTTGAAACCCTATTTACCAAGGGTAAAACCAAATCACTTGATTTACACACCTTTGATATATTTCCTGAATATATCAAATGAGGACCTAAAGTCCTTTTTATATAAGGTGATCAGGTATGTCTCCCGACCCACCTTTTCAACCTAAATGGTTGACACATATACCTAGGTGAGTGTATTTAATAAATATAAACATAAATGATTCACATTATTAAATACTTACCTAATGTATATTACCTAGGTATGAATATTTAATAATAGAAAAGTATTTCATATTATTAAATATTTAACCTATATAATAGTGATGGACCCATATTAATTAAGGGTTGGCCAAACCACTTAATCATTATGTTCTATCCCTCGAGTCATATCATCAACAATATTAAATGTGATCTTCCCCATGAGGGGACCCATTCATCACTGATGCTTTCCCTTGAAAATTCAAAATCCCTAGTTCCTCTTTGATGGTCCTCACACATCGATATCACCTATTTTCATTGTCAAATCATCCTCCTTAGAACCATTAGACTCCATCTTGGATATTTTTACTAAGGAATCATTCATAATAAAATATCTCTACATCAACAAACTTTTTAAACTAATAAAATACATGTGATCTTTCCCATGAGGGGACCCGTTCATCACTAATTATTTCCCTTGAAAATTCAAAATCCCTGGTTCCTCTTTGACGATCCTCACACATTGATATCACCTATTTTCATTGTCAAATCATCCTCCTTAGAACCATTAGACTCCATCTAGGATACTGTTACTAAGGAAGCATTCATAATAAAATATCTCTACATCAACACACTTTTTAAACTAATAAAATAATTGGATAACCCACATGACTATATCTCACCTCAATCACATCTTGAAACAACATTTCCCTCATCTCAACCATACCCAATCCTATCCTCAGTTATTCACTTACCATCAAATATTGAACCTTCTCCTGAATTAAACATTACACAATAAAACACCATCATATCCATGGCCTCACCTTCATCATTTGACATAAAACCATCTACTCTATCTAAGGAAACCATTACAGATTTAAAACATATCACATCCACCATATCATCATCATCATTTGTCATAAAACCCCCTCCTTTACCTTAAATAAACAGTACAAAATCAAAAGAAAAATTATCTAGGGGCTCCACATTACCATCAATTTTTAGACCAAATCCTTTGTCACAATCCAAAACTATCAGATCTACAGTCCCATCATTACCATCTATTTTGGATCCCCATCCTTTATCTCAACATTATAGCACACATCAATACCCCTTCTCATTCTTAACTGGTCCCTCCTCATCTATTTTGGGAACCTCATCCATCATCAAATGATATGAATTCCACATTGTACCCTTTCTCTTATCAACCTCATAATACCCCTATGATGTTTTAACCCCATATGTCACTTAAGAATCCACCCCCATCCAAAAGTAAGACACTTCCTACTAATAATTTTTGTAAATAAAATTCCAAATTAAAATTCATTTATTAAAATCCTCCAAAAGGGACTTATATCGACATCATTTTCAGGCTCGTATAGGTTTCTCTCATCACATTACCACCAATTAAAACACCCAACCCACAAGCTCGGAAACCCACATGGTACAATAAAAACAAAACCTGTTCTTATCATAGAATCTTCGATCACAACATAGAGAGTTGTAAAGTTCTTAGAGCCATAATCCAATGAATCTTCCTTGTCAATGATCTTCTCCCAGCAGAGGACCATCCTAATTCAACATCAATATCATATATACCTCCACTCTTATCATCTACATCAACATCTATAGGTGAAGGGGGACATCCTCAATCTCGTATTATAAAACCTTTTTCAAACATCTTGTCAACACCGTAAATTGAAAGTCTCTCAATATCGTCAATTTCCACACATTCACTTGAAGATCCCTCAATCTCATTAGCATCTACACCCAAGTCACTGATGGTGTCATCACTGATATCTACAGGACAAAGGGGTCATCCTCAATCAGATATCAGAAATCCTTTCTCATATGTCTTCTTGTAATCTTCCACTTGAGGTCCCTCATCTCAAATCAATATAATTCACCAACCCACACAAACTTGGAATCATAAAACAAAAAGAAAAGGTAAGACCAAATCTTTGTCATCTTCACCTCTTCATCAACCATCCTCTCATATCCCATCTAATTTCTCAATAGCTCCTTTGCCAAGAGATCCTTTATTTACCATATACTTAGCCTACTAGCCCTTGAAATGATAAATGTCATATATATCCTTCTGTGCATATACTTTAGAAAGAGAAACATACATGATATGGACACCCATTTGGCTATTTGAAATCATACAAGAGCCTTGATGGAACATTCCAAAAAAAACCATATTCAATTTACAAGATGAGCCTTTACAATTAAGTCTTTTAGCATTTTCTCTTTCAAGATGCAGTTCTGTTAAAGATTCTAGAGAGATTAAGGACTTTAAGGGTCTCAAACCACTTACATCTTGAAGGAAACATAATCTAGAAGATTTTTCAAAAATTTAGCCCTCGAATCAACCATTTACTCCTCGAGACACAACATTCCTTCTATATCACTCATTAAGTACCGTCAAATTCAATTTAGGGTAGCAAAGCTTCTAAAATGCCCAAATTTAGTTTTTCAAAATCTCTAACTTGGTAAATACCACTATTAAAACATCTTCTATCACTGTGAGCACCATTTTTCTTGATTTGGAATCATGAAGATCATTTGCATTCTGAGAATCACTTTTTCTTTCACTTTTCAACCTTTAAGAACACTTGTAGAGACCACGTAGTGATGGTGATCTAACCAAGTTTTCATATTTGATGACTTACCACATCTTCAAACTTCCTATGAAATACACAAACAGTATTTGATATACATGACACAAGACCCAAAGACACATAATCCAATGTGCAAACCTGGACAACTTGAGGTGATAAAAAACAAACTTCTCAAAGAGAAAGTATCCTTTATGAATCATGACCATATTTAATAACCTTATGAGACAAGAACATAGATACTTACACATCATAAACTCTTATAAATACTTGACACATTCCTTTAAAAATAATAATACTTGTTTTTGACTCAAAATTGGGACTTCAAGATACCACATACTATAAAAGAAAATATCGCTAGACTATGACACAAAGAGCAAGACCAACTTCATCAATTTCATAACACTATAGTCTTCATATCAGATATCAATATGACTCTTTAACACACAAAGTCATATCATAATGATAATACACCATGGTTATGCAAACACTAACTTGTGAACACGGTTATGTACCCATGAAGACACCAAGAATTAAAACTTGGCTGACACAACATGATCAATAATTTAGACCCACAAGAACTAGTAAAATGACTTGAGAATTCGTACCTTGAATTAGAAGATGACCCTCACTCCAATGCTTCATATGAACCAATATACCTCTAAGAATCATAGTAAAGGTATATAAACACCATTAAGGCCTAAAATAAGGTCTTGAAGAGGTCCCAAGCCCTCTTAGACACCTATAGATATCCTTATTATATTTTTTGATCTTAACTCTGAGTTATACCTTTCCTTCCATCAAATCCAACATTTGATGAGACTACATGGTCTCTCCTAGGCTCCCAATTCCTTCCTTGACTATTAATATGCATTATTGTCCTCTGAAGCTATTCCATTGCATTATAGGACCTTGAGCACTCTTTTTTTCCCCTTGAATAGTCATGATATCAGTTCTTTTCAACATGAACAACTCCATTACAATTATAAAAAACTGCAAAACTCTTCCTTTTGTAATGATCGACATGACTAGATGAGTCATCTAAGAAAATACTAGCAACATGCCCTACCTCATTACACATATAACATAGAACATTATTTTCTTTCCAATTTCTATTGTCTCTACATGGATGAGTATATCTAGGAGAACTTCTACACTCTTTAGCCCTATGAGAAAAAGCATTACAATTATAACAATATCCATTAAAAGTTATTTCATACCTAGAGGCAATAGGTTACCTAACTAGCCTTGCTTTCTTATTTTCCTTGAGTAATACTTTATTATTTTATTCCTTGATGATAGGTTCGCCTTCCTCCTTGATTTAAATCATGTCTTATTTCTTCAATTCATTTCCTTTAGATTACTCTTTGAAACCCAAACTAACTCTATCACCTTTTGCTCTTTGTTTTGCAAGTATATCATCTACATCATTGGAATTTTTCTCAAACTTGTGAAAGGACATAGTCTTCTTTCCAACTTCTAATGGAGCATCCCTTAGGAAATCTACATCTTCTTAAAAAATTTAACACACTATTTTTATATTGCATACTTGAGACAATATACTTTACCTTTTATTTTAATAACCCAATTAACTCATTTTACTTGCATGATTCAAACTTGTACCTTTCTTCTAGCTTATGAATCTAATTTTGATATTACTTTACCTGAAAAAACATCTTTTTGTTCTCTTTTCCATCATGCTTTAACTCCTATTGAATTCCCTCAAGATCAACTTTGGAATCCTCATCATCTTCATCAAAATAGCTGTAATAACCTAATATAAAATATCCTAATAATAAAGAAATTTCATTAGAAGAACTCATAACATCATTAGTCATGAACAATGAATCATTTCCTATATCCTCGTGATCTGATTCAGATTCAAAATATGAAACACCACTACTAGCATCAGTCAATTCATCATCTTCCTTTATGTGAAAAACTATTTTTTCCTTTCTCTTATGGTCAAACTTCTTAAATTTCTTCTTACCTTTACCAAACTTGTAATTTTTCTTGCTATAACAAGCCTCATGATCTACATCATCTTATTTTTCATGCCTATGAATACATTTAGCAGAAAAATGACCTACTTCAACACAATTGAAACACTTGAATAGAATTTTACGACTAGAATTACCAAATCCAACCTTTAACCTTTAATCCACCATAGTAAATATCTCTTCATCTTCAATTTCATGAGAAACATCATCATTCATCACCTTCTTTCTTTTATCTTTCATTTCTGATTTGAATGCAACATCTTTCATGGCTGATTTAGAATTAGTTAACCTCATTTCTAAGTATTAAAGTACTATGCAACTAATCCAACTTCAAAGTAGTTAAATCCTTTTCCTCTTCGATATAAGATACTTTAGAGTCAAATCTAAGAGTTAGTAACCTCAAAACCTTTTGAAAAACAAGTTTTTCATTCACATATTCTCTTAACCCTTTCATGCTATTGAAAATCATATAAACTCTAAGAAGATATACAATAATAGTTTTATGATCATTCCTTTTAAGAGACTCAGACTTTTTTTTTATAATTTTGAAACTTAGAAATTCTTACCTTTGATTCACCTTCATACAAAACTTGTATTTTATCCGATGCCTCTTTTGCTGACTTACAATACATCCATTTTCCCAACAGAGATTCTCCAACACCATGTATGATAGCATTAAAGGCTTTAGAGCTTTTATCATATTCATCCTTATCTTATTTACTAGTAGGAGTGGCAGGAGGAGTGTAACCATATTCCACAACTTTCCAAACATTAAAAAATTGAGAAATAATATAATTCTCCATCCTTAGATTCTAAAAAGCATATATTGTTCCATCAAAAAATGATTTCTTTCTAGTAGAGGAACCACTCGCCATTTTTTTCTTCAAGAATATCCTTTCAAGTGATAAAACTTCTCCAAAAAGACCCGCTTTGATACCAATTGTTGGAATCATAATGGAATGAAATGGAGGGATTGAATCATTCCTTACAAATTTAAATCAAATTTCATATTACTCAACCAACCCACAAAATAACTTATCCAATCATTAATGGCTGCACAACATCAAATATCATATATGCTATAGAACATGACCAAGAGAATCAACAAAAATACACAAGTTATAAGTAGGAAACCCTCAATGGGAAGAAAACCACTGAAACATAATATTTATATAGATATGTTTCAAATTAAGTGAGGCACTAACCCCACAAAGAGCACTAACCCCTAATTTAGTAGTGCTATAACCCTACAATGAAAATAAACCCCTCATTTATTGAAGTAAAAAATCCACAAGGATGATAAAACCCCTTAAATAATATACATCACCCACTTAACCACCTTATGAAGAATCTACTTGATGTATTTCTACTACTACAACTGATAGAGATCACAATTTGAGCTCACAACCTCTTGTTCAAACCATAGGTATTCAATCTCTCTCAAACTATCACTTTCTTCAATTATCAAAGCCTTAACCTCTTGAAAAAATAAAATATATCCTTCTTCAACTTGTCACACAATTTATCAACTCTCACTTCATTATCATACAATTGTAAAAACTCTCACACATAGGTCACACTTCTTGCACATACATAACTAGCTCACAAAAGTACCCAAAAAAATGCTTTTATAAAATCTTCTTCATTCAAATTAAAAAGATGTCATTTTCCCTCCTTTATCATTTCCATTACAACTTAACAAAAACCTATAAACTTTATCAAAATAATCACAAGTGACCCAAGTAGGTCGTCCTATCCAAAACCATTCATCTATGCACAAAAACTCCTCAAATCATAATCATTAGAATGAGAAAAATATCCTAACTCAAAAACTATTTTTAATCATGATATATAAATCACCACACTTATTTAAAATATTATTTAAAAATCATCCATGGTCACAATTATCAAGAACCAATAAAAACATTTCATTTAATGGTCCCAATGGATAATAGCCTTCACACAAACACTTGTTTCCAACACCCTCTCTTCACCCTTTTGCTTTAAGGTCATAAAATAACACCTAAAATATGGAATGTGATGACTATGTTGAAATATTTTAACCTATAACACACTTATAAGAAAGTTATATCTCTTGAAAAAAACTCAAGTTCAAATTACATGAACTTTTTCTTTCACCAAATCAAGCTACCCAAAAGGAAATTTTCAAAATGCAAATGGTTAAAACCCTTATTGAAACTTTAAAGAAATAAAGTTTGATTAACTAGATACAAAATTCATCCATCTTCACATTATCTGTTATATGAATCATAACCTAATCCATTTCATGCACTAACCAACTCAATCTTTCAGCAAACACAATTCTTTCCTGAAAAGCCAAAACTCTTATTATCCAAAAAATAACCTGGGAACCATACAGAACTAATCATCATGATTAAAACCCATAAATAAATGGAAATATCTTTGAATTATATTTCCAACAGGCATCCAGTGTGATTGCACAACATGGAATCCTTTCTCCAAGTGTGGGACTTGTAAAGATGAGAAAGGATTCTCCAGAGAAGGCTGGTTCCTATTCCTCTGTTCAGATGCACACAAAAATGCAGAGGGTTTACTAAAACCTAATCTAACTTGTCAAGGAGACAGGGTGAGAAAATGCATAGAATAAAACCTAAACTACAGAGGTGATGCACCAAGGAATGTTAGACACTCGTTTTGCAAATCTAACACAGACCACATAGATGCAATACAAACACTATGCACAGGTAACCAAACTGCAATAAGAGATCAAAATAACAGCAATGAATACATGAGAGGGTTGAGAATCAATCACAAACATATATATATATTGCTCAAGAGTCGATACAGTACATTGCAGTGGCCAAGAGGCAAAAAAAACTGGCATTACAATCCATATGGGAGGTTTGAAAAGCTCCACAAATTCTCTTGCAAGCAGGGAAGAAGGGAGGATGCAAAACAAGAATGTCCGACCTGTTAAAGGAGCTCCTCTTTACAATATATATGAAGAAATGAGAGAGAAAGAGAGAGGAAATCCAGAATCTACCCCAACCACTTCTTAGTAGCATTTAAAATCATCTCATTATGATAGAAGCGGCGGATCCTGGCAAAACAGCGGGCTGTCTAACAGGAGCGGCGAGCTGTCTGCTGCATTAAAGTTGGTTGTTGAATCATTACTTCTATCTATCACCACGCGTCAGAGACGTTTTCTTAATTTTCTCCCTCCAAACTGCACCAAAATGCAAGATTGACCCCAGAATCATGTAGAGAATTTCAACAGCTTTCCGTTGATATAAAGAACGTGCAAATCCGAGCTCTGGATCGAAAGATATGAAGGTCTGAAGATTTAGGGCACAAAACAGGTGAAAACGGATTTTTAAATTTCTTTTCCCGCGCTCTGCCATCTGGACGACACGTGGCAGGCTCTGGTTCGCTGAGCAATTCCCTCTCTCCACCTTTTCATGGGCTTTTCTTGTGGGCCCCTTAAACTTGGACACGTGGCACTATTTCATTGGTTTGGATCAGTGCTCGAAAACTCGCCCCTTTGACTTTTTGGACCTTTTTCCTTGGCGACACGTGTCATGCTGTGATTTGTCCACGGGCCTGCCGGATTTTCACGTCCACCGCGTCTTTTGTCCCGGATGTCCCAGTGCTTCTGGGACAAATTCTTCCGGTTCACCCGAAATGGGCTTCCACGTCCCCTTTCTGCCGGTGACACGTGGCGTGATCTGATTGGCTTTCGGCTCCTTCGGCTATCCGCGTCCCGCGCGTCCCTTTGTCCCACTTGTCCTTGTGCTGAAGTTTCCTGTTTCGGCCGAACCGGCTGGTTCGCGTCCTCCGCGCATCCTCACGGCCCAGATGTCCCAACTGCTTAGTACGAAAGTTCTCCATTTCGGCCGATCCGGCCGGTTCGCGTCCTCAAGGCCCAAATGTCCCGAGCAGTTAGCCGTTTTTCTTCTCCTTCGGCCGAACCGGCTTTCCGCGTCCCTCGCGTCCCGATGGCCCGACTTGTGCTAAAATTTTCCTTTTCGGCCGAACCGGCCATTTCGCGCCCTCCATTTGTCCCACTTGTCCCTTTGCTTTTGGGCCGCCTGGAGGCGTTTCGGCCGAACCGCGCCTTGGTGTCCCGAATGTCCCAACTGTCCCTAGGACAAGGACTTAGCCGATTTTCACAATTTTTTCTGGCCCAGGCTTATTTTCTGCAACTTCTCGCAATCTCAGAGCTTGCGTTCTTTTTCAGCCTGGGACTTGAGAACTCTGATGTATGTTATCAATTCAACCCTGGGGGGTGAAATTGGATAACAATTTGGTGACTCAGTGGGGTCATCTACCTGCTAGATGAAAAGACCAGTGGCCTTTTAGCGATCCATTGGGCATGGAGTCATAAGCAATGACCTGAAATGAGCCTGATACTGCAACTCCCTCCACGAGAGCACGCTGAACTGTAAAACTCAATCCAGGAGCAACAAAACCTGCGCCAAAGCACTTAGGGAAACTGAAACCTAACTACAACAAGACAATGTGCATACGCACTTAGAGGAATTGAAATCTAGGCTAATATTTACAAGGGTGAACCTTTTATTTTCAGTAGCAATGTTTGAGATAGATTCCATTTACTGGAATCTGCAGTTCTTCACCGTCCAATGAGGCCAATTGGAAAGCATTGCTGCTCTTGCACTTTGTGACCATGTATGGGCCACTCCAAATGGCATCAAATTTTGAATGCCTTCCCGGTTTTGCTCTGTCCACATCCCATTTCAACACTAGATCTCCAACTTGAAAAGATCTATCTTTGGCCTTCCTATCAAAGGTCTTCTTGATCAAAGCTTGATCCTTTTCCATTGCTTGGGATGCCTGATTTCTGATCTCTTGCAGCTCCATCAACTCTGCATACCTCACCTCCATGGGCTCAAATTCAAGTAACTCCAGCTGCTTCATGAGTTCCAATGTTGGCAACTCAAGTGACATGGGCAAGATTGCCTCTCTTCCATAGACAAGCCTGAATGGAGAGTTACCTGTGGATCTTTTGGGAGTGATCCTATCAGCCCATAAGGCTGATTTCAGCTTGGTATGCCAAGACCTCTGATTCTCATCAAGAGTTCTCCTAATGATCCTCAACAAGTTCTTGTTTGTAGACTCGGCCTGGCCATTACCCTGAGGGTAATAGTTCGATGAAGTGCTTAGGTAAATACCGTTCTTGACAGCCCACTCAGTCACCTTAGATCCAATGAATGCCAATGCATTATCAGAGATTATTGTGGCAGGTACACCAAATCTGGTTGTTATTCCCTCATAAAAGTCTAAGATGCTAGACTCATTTGCCTCTTTGAGTGCTACTGCTTCTGTCCATTTGGTGAAGTAGTCTGTGGCTGTCAAAATCCATTTGTGCCCTTGGCTTGAATTGGGATTAATGACTCCAATGAAGTCCAAACCCCATTGCATGAATGGCTGGTCAACTGAGATTGGATGCAATGGAAGGGCAGCAAGTCTTTCTTTTCCTGTGAAGAATGCACAATTCTTACACCTCTTGATCCATGCATAGCAATCACTGAAAATTTTAGGCCAATAATAACCAGCCTTCATGATTTTTAGAGCTGTCACTCTTGGTGCAAAATGGCCACCAGCTGGTCCACCATGAAACTCTTCCAACACCCTTTGAATCTGATCTGTGCTAATGCATCTCAGCAGCACTCCATTCACATCTTTCTTGAACAAAACTCCATCAACAATGGCATACGGAACAGCCTGCAACCTGAAGTGTCTCCTTTGGGTCTTGTTCATCTCTGGAGGGCATAGGCCTGTGCCTAGGAAGTGCATAATATCTTGGGTCCAGCAAGGAGTGGGGGAAGCATTGTCTTCTTCTTGATTGCCACTTGGCTCATGGCTGTCCTGGACTGTCAAAACAGCCTCTTCTTCGTTGCATACTTCCTTTTGCTTCCCCAAAACCAGCTGCTCACACAGTCCTTTCCCTCTTACCAGCTTGGTGATCTTGATATCAATGTCATACTCCATGACACGGGTGATCCAACCTGCCCTTTTCTCATTCAAATCCTTGTTGAGGAGGAAGTCCTTAACTCCAGCATGTGAGACCAGCAACTGGACCTTGTTGTTTGAGACTAAATGCTTGAATTTCTTCAAGCTTCTGATTACTGCAAGTACATGCTTTTCAATAAAAGAGTACCTCACCTCGCAGTCATCTAGGCTCTGGCTGAAGAAGGCAATCGGCTGCTCATCATTATCTTTGTTCTGCTGTACCAGAATGGCAGAAATAGTGTCATCACCTCCAAATGCATAGAGGATGAAATCCTTGGAGAAGTCTGGGTTGATGAGAGTTGGTGCCTGAGAGATAGCTTCTTTGATTGCTTCAAAACTCTCCTTGCCTTCTGCTGTCCACTTAAAAGCCATGCTCTTCTTTAACATTTTGGTGATGGGCTTGACAAGGGCTGCAAAATCTGGGATAAACCTGCGGACAAAATTGATCCTTCCCAAGAAACTTTAAAGAGCCTTCTTGTGACTTGGCAATGGTAGTGCTCTTATGGCTTCAACCCTCTCTAGATCAATTTCCAGTCCCTCTTTCAAGACAATATAGCTAAGGAGCTTTCCTTCATGTGCAAGAAAGATGCACTTCTTGGGGTTTAAAGACACTCCGAACTTCATACACCTCTGAAACACTTGCCTGAGGTGAAAGAGATGGTCTACTGCATTCATTGAGAAGACAGTGATATCATCTAGATATATCAGCACTATCTTGTTGATCAAGCCTTTGAATGCCATGTCCATTGCCCTTTGAAAGGTAGCACCAGCGTTGGACAGCCCAAATGGCATCTTCTTGTAAGCATATGTGCCCCATTTAGTTGTGAAGGCTGTCTTGAATTGGTCTTCTCCTTTCACCATCACCTGATTATACCCTGAGTAGCCATCTAGGAGAGAGAATCTCTCTGAACCGAATACTACTTGCAATATTTGCTCCATGGAAGGGAGTGGGTAATGATCTTTGAGAGATGCCCTATTTAGGTCTCGGAAGTCCACACACAACCTGATTTCTCTGCTCTTCTTCCTGACCGGAACCAAGTTAGCAACCCAGCTTGAGTGCTTGATCGGGAATATAATGCTTGCCTCTATTAGCTTATTTAGCTCTTTCTTCATTAGAGGCTCAATGTGAGGGTTGACTGGTCTCTGCTTCTGCCTGATGGGCTTAGCATCTAGATCCAATTCTATGGTATGTTGTGCCAAATTTAGATTGAATCCTCTCAAGTCTTCATAGCTCCAAGCGAAGACATCTGGAAATTCTTGGCAAAGCTGTACGAAATCTGATTTCTCCTGCTCAGTGGCCACTTTACTAATTTGAAGTGTTTTGCCTTCCCCAACCAGAATTGGCTCTGAATCTTCACCTCTTGACCTGTATGTTAGCCTTTTCCTTACGGAACTGGTCGTTAGGGTTGAAGATAGACTCCAAGGTTACTAAACCCTTGGGAAGCTTGTTTGTCCTCAGCTGCACTACTTGATCCCCATACTGCTGCTCTAACTGTCCTGATTCCTAACTGAGAATTCAGCTTCTTCTTGTAGGAAATTGACGATTTGCTGGTCATTCTCAAACACTTGCCAACTGACATTGTTATCCGGCACTGAAGGCCTCACAATCACGTGGATGTTTGGCTGTACCTTGTCTTGTTGAATGCTTTTCATAATGTCAAAGGCTGCCCCTACTGCTGCAAGCCTGTCAGCAGCTTGATTCTCTTTCCTGGGAATGGATTCGATGCCAAAACCTTCAAAATCTTCCATGAGGTCCCACACCCTGTTCTTGTAGCACTTGAGTAGATCATTCTTGGCAGCATGCCGTCCCTTGACCTGATTTACAATCAATTCACTGTCCCCAAAGACTTGCAGATTCTTTATTTTTCTCTTGATTGCCCAATGCATCCCTTGCACCAAGGCTTCATATTCAGCAGTGTTATTGGAGCATGCAAATTGAAATCTAAAAGCTGAATAGTACTTTATTCCTTGAGGTGAAACAAGCATGGCTCCACCTCCTGCACCTTGCCTACTCCTTGATCCGTCAAAAAACAGCTGCCATACCTCATTGTCATCATTATGGCTTGGCTTGGTGATGCTAGGAACAGGTTGATTTTCTTCGTGTATACAATAGACTCCCAGCTCAGATTCTTCTACTTCTTGATAGGGATCAAAAGCATGTATCTTGTTTGCCCATTCATCAAGAGTTAGGTCCGGGATACTTCCAACCTTGGTGTCAGCCTCATCAGTACTAGGGTGATCTTCTTGATCAAATGCTGAGCAATTGGCATTAATCTGACTTGGAGTGTAAGGCTCAATATGGAAGTTTGCAATAGGTTCAGACCTAATTATAGCCTTAGTCCCATACCTTGTTCTAAACAGCATGTGAGACCAATCAGCAGACAAATACCCTCCAATCTTGGCTGTGAAGTCCCTTGACAAGCAAAGGGCAAAGAGTGGTGGAAGGTCTATGATTGATACATCTTGTAAGACAACAACATTTGGACATGCATGCAAGGTAAGACTCAAGTTTTTAATCACTCCAACTTTTGCTATTGCTGTCCCATCCAATTGCACTACCCCTTTAGATATTACTTCATATTGGAGACCCAGCTGATCAGCTATTTGCTTGGGCATCACTGAGCTACTTGCCCCGGAATCAATCATGCAATTGTGTACTAGTTTATCCCCAATGATTAATGAAACATAGAAAGGAGGGGGCTTCAACATTTTACCTTGTTGTCCTCCATGACTTCCTTCAGGCTGGGCAGCATTTGTAAGCACTTTGTCTTGCATCTGAACCTGCTGATTCGAAGTTGTCCAATCCTTCATGGCAGCTTGCAGCAGATCTCTTTGGCCTGGGATAGATAGGGATTCCCACATTGATATGTTGACGTTTGTCTTCTTCATCTGTTCAATGATACTGAATGGGGATGAAGTATCCTTTTGTTGTCCCTTGGTTTGCACATTTACTCCTTGCACGTGGGCAGCAACAGCTGGCATTTGAGTTGGCCTAGGGGCTGTTCTTGGCTGCCCTTGTGTATTTGAAACTGGACTCTGCTTGCCAATCATTTGTGGAGCCGTGGAAGGTTGTGGATTGGCTGGGGCTAATGGCTGTTCTTCACCCAGATTCCTCCTCTTTGACCTTGTGTTGGCTGCAACACCTTGAGAAAGCCTGATTCATGCCACAGAAATCTTTCGCTTGCCAGATCACCAATGTGGTGTCATTTGGGGCTGATTGCTGTTGGAATGTTTCTGGTTGTTGGCTGTTTCCTTGACTGCCCTCGACCTCCACACCAGTAGTTGTCACCATCAGTGCTTGATTGAGAGCACCATTTAAGCACATGGATTGGTTATGAGGCTCGTTACATGGAAAGCACCAATCATATTCCTGATCAATGTTGTTCTGTGTTGGCACTAATGCCTTAGAGGTAGATATGGCATTTGGATTATAGGGCTGGAATGGTCTATTGGCAGGAGGCCTTACTTGGCTTTGATTTTGATTCATATTTGCAGCTGGATTAGGTGGTCTTTGTGGTTGGTATGGCTGCCTATTAGGCTGAGCTTGGGGTTGATAGGAAGGTCTGAAACCTTGGGCTTGTTGCCTCTTGATAGTAACCAGCTCATTTCCCAAATTTTGCAACTGTTTCATGACCTCTTGGAGTTCATTTGAAGCACTTGGAGATGAAGTGGAAGCTTCATTTGAACTCTGATTTCTAGGAGTGGGAACAGGAGCCAAAGTGGGTGCTTGACTAGTGCTTGGATTTTCTAAGTTTGGATACAAGGGCATGGGAGGCCTAGGAGCCAGTTTACCAGCTTGAATAAGACAGTTTTCGGCTCTAATGGCAATGCTATAAGCCATAGGGATTGTTGTGCCTCCCATGGACTGAATTAACATAGAAATATCAGAATTCAAAGCTTTAAGGTAATATAGAAAAGCACCTTCTGCTGTTGGCCTGACTGCCACTGGAATCCTATCCCAAGACCTTTGAAATCTGAAGTTGAAGTCAGTCAGCTGCTCGTTGGGGGCTCTCTTGATAGTTGTCAGCTGCTCCAAAAGAGACAAGTTGTCTCCCTTCTCTCCAAATTGCTCATGAAGTGCAATACACAGCTGATTCCAGTTTGTGATAGAACCAGCTCCAAGGCTCCTAAACCATTGCAATGCTTTACCCTTGAATGAAGATGCCAGTAACTTGACAGCCACTTGCATTTCATCGATTTCATGGATTGCACAAAGGTTAGCAATATCTTTAACATGATCACCTGGAGTAGTCTGATTTTCTCCAGTGAAGTAGGGAATGTTCTTCAAGGCTGCAATAGGAACTGGATGTTGTGCATTGAGAGCAAGTGGGCTGCTGCCTGTGAAGTTGACGTAGGGATTGTTCTGAGCCATTCTAATTGGTCTTAAAACCCTTGTATACTGAATGAAAGGCCTGTCAGGTGGAGGAGTTGAGAGAGTTTGTCCTGTTTGGTGGAGATGGAGACCTTTGAATCCTTCTTCCTCTTTGCCTTCTTCTTGGAGATAACTGCAGGTATTCAAACAACACTTCTTCTTCTCCAACTCTTGACCTTGTGGTGATTCTTCTCATGAGTTTTCAGGCCTGCACTGCTGAAACCAGTTGATTCTTCCCCTTGGAGTCGCCAGATATGCAAATAATAGCTCTTATAAGCAAGAAAACTGCAGCAGATGCATATCAACTTTGCTGCAATAAAAATGAGACCTCTAGTGTCCCACCGGGCGTGCCAAAACTGTTGTTGCAGACTCACAGCACCCCTGGATGCAGATCAGGCTTCTAGGTTGATGTTCAGGCATCCAGTGTGATTGCACAACATGGAATCCTTTCTCCAAGTGTGGGACTTGTAAAGATGAGAAAGGATTCTCCAGAGAAGGCTGGTTCCTATTCCTCTGTTCAGATGCACACAAAAAATGCAGAGGGTTTACTAAAACCTAATCTAACTTGCCAAGGAGACAGGGTAAGAAAATGCATAGAATAAAACCTAAACTACAAAGGTGATGCACCAAGGAATGTTAGACACTCGTTTTGCAAATTTAACACAGACCACATAGATGCAATACAAACACCATGCACAGGTAACCAAACTGCAATAAGAGATCAAAATGACAGCAATGAATACATGAGAGGGTTGAGAATCAATCACAAACATATATATTATTGCTCAAGAGTCGATACAGTACATTGCAATGGCCAAGAGGCAAAAAAACTGGCATTACAATCCATATGGGAGGTTTGAAAGCTCCACAAATTCTCTTGCAAGCAGGGAAGAAGGGAGGATGCAAAACAAGAATGTCCGACCTTTTTAAAGGAGCTCCTCTTTACAATATATATGAAGAAATGAGAGGGAAAGAGAGAGGAAAGTCAGAATCTACCCAACCACTTCTTGGTAGCATTTAAAATCATCTCATTATGGTAGAAGCGGCGGATCCTGGCAAAACGGCGGGCTGTCTAACAGGAGCGGCGAGCTATCTGCTGCATTAAAGTTGGTTGTTGAAGCATTACTTCTGTCTATCACCACGCGTCAGAGACGTTTTCTTAATTTTCTCCCTCCAAACTACACCAAAATGCAAGATTGATCCCAGAATCATGTAGAGAATTTCAACAGCTTTCCGTTGATATAAAGAACGTGCAAATCCGAGCTCTGGATCGAAAGATATGAAGGTCTGAAGATTTAGGGCACAAAACAGGCAAGAAAACAGGATTTTTAAAATCTTTTCCCGCGCTCTGCCATCTGGACGACACGTGGCAGGCTCTGATTCGCTGAGCAATTCCCTCTCTCCACCTTTTCGCGGGCTTTTCTTGTGGGCCCCTTAAACTTGGACACGTGGCACTATTTCATTGGTTCGGATCAGTGCTCGAAAACTCGCCCCTTTGACTTTTTGGACCTTTTTCCTTGGCGACACGTGTCATGCTGTGATTTGTCCACGGGCCTGCCGGATTTTCACGTCCACCGCGTCTTTTTGTCCCGGATGTCCCAGTGCTTCTGGGACAAATTCTTCTGATTCGCCCGAAATGGGCTTCCACGTCCCTTTTCTGCCGGTGACACGTGGCGTGATCTGATTGGCTTTCGGCTCCTTCGGCTATCCGCGTCCCGCGCGTCCCTTTGTCCCACTTGTCCTTGTGCTGAAGTTTCCTGTTTCGGCCGAACCGGCCGGTTCGCGTCCTCGCAGCCCAAATGTCCCAACTGCTTAGTACGAAAGTTCTCCATTTCGGCCGATCCGGGCGGTTCACGTCCTCAAGGCCCAAATGTCCCGCGCAGTTAGCCGTTTTTCTTCTCCTTCGGCCGAACCGGCTTTCCGCGTCCCTCGCCCGACGGCCCGATTGTCCCTGTGCTAAAATTTTCCTTTTCGGTAAAACCGGCCGGTTCGCGATTCCTTCGCGTACATTTGTCCCACTTGTCCCAGTGCTTCGCGGGCCGCCTGGAGGCGTTTCGGCCGAACCGCGCCTTGGTGTCCCGAATGTCCCAAACTGTTCCTAGGACAAGGACTTAGCCGATTTTCACAATTTTTTCCTGAATCAATCTACTTGCTTGGAACTGAAAACTCTGATGCATGTTATATGTGCATACGCACTTAGAGGAATTGAAATCTAGGCTAATATTTACAAGGGTGAACCTCTTATTTTCAGTAGCAATGTTTGAGATAGATTCCATTTACTGGAATCTGCAGTTCTTCACCGTCCAATGAGGCCAATTGGAAAGCATTGCTGCTCTTGCACTTTGTGACCATGTATGGGCCACTCCAAATGGCATCAAATTTTGAATGCCTTCCTGGTTTTGCTCTGTCCACATCCCATTTCAACACTAGATCTCCAACTTGAAAAGATCTATCTTTGGCCTTCCTATCAAAGGTCTTCTTGATCAAAGCTTGATCCTTTTCCATTGCTTGGGATGCCTGATTTCTGATCTCTTGCAGCTCCATCAACTCTGCATACCTCACCTCCATGGGCTCAAATTCAAGTAACTCCAGCTGCTTCATGAGTTCCAATGTTGGCAACTCAAGTGACATGGGCAAGATTGCCTCTCTTCCATAGACAAGCCTGAATGGAGAGTTACCTGTGGATCTTTTGGGAGTGATCCTATCAGCCCATAAGGCTGATTTCAGTTTGGTATGCCAAGACCTCTGATTCTCATCAAGAGTTCTCCTAATGATCCTCAACAAGTTCTTGTTTGTAGACTCGGCCTGGCCATTACCCTGAGGGTAATAGTTCGATGAAGTGCTTAGGTAAATACCGTTCTTGACAGCCCACTCAGTCACCTTAGATCCAATGAATGCCAATGCATTATCAGAGATTATTGTGGCAGGTACACCAAATCTGGTTGTTATTCCCTCATAAAAGTCTAAGATGCTAGACTCATTTGCCTCTTTGAGTGCTACTGCTTCTGTCCATTTGGTGAAGTAGTCTGTGGCTGTCAAAATCCATTTGTGCCCTTGGCTTGAATTGGGATTAATGACTCCAATGAAGTCCAAACCCCATTGCATGAATGGCTGGTCAACTGAGATTGGATGCAATGGAAGGGCAGCAAGTCTTCTCTTTTCCTGTGAAGAATGCACAATTCTTACACCTCTTGATCCATGCATAGCAATCACTGAAGATTTTAGGCCAATAATAACCAGCCTTCATGATTTTTAGAGCTGTCACTCTTGGTGCAAAATGGCCACCAGCTGGTCCACCATGAAACTCTTCCAACACCCTTTGAATCTGACCTGTGCTAATGCATCTCAGCAGCACTCCATTCACATCTTTCTTGAACAAAACTCCATCAACAATGGCATACGGAACAGCCTGCAACCTGAAGTGTCTCCTTTGGGTCTTGTTCATCTCTGGAGGGCATAGGCCTGTGCCTAGGAAGTGCATAATATCTTGGGTCCAGCAAGGAGTGGGGGAAGCATTGTCTTCTTCTTGATTACCACTTGGCTCATGGCTGTCCTGGACTGTCAAAACAGCCTCTTCTTCGTTGCATACTTCCTTTTGCTTCCCCAAAACCAGCTGCTCACACAGTCCTTTCCCTCTTACCAGCTTGGTGATCTTGATCTCAATGTCATATTCCATGACACGGGTGATCCAACCTGCCCTTTTCTCATTCAAATCCTTGTTGAGGAGGAAGTCCTTAACTCCAGCATGTGAGACCAGCAACTGGACCTTGTTGTTTGAGACTAAATGCTTGAATTTCTTCAAGCTTCTGATTACTGCAAGTACATGCTTTTCAATAAAAGAGTACCTCACCTCGCAGTCATCTAGGCTCTGGCTGAAAAAGGCAATTGGCTACTCATCATTATCTTTGTTCTGCTGTACCAGAATGGCAGAAATAGTGTCATCACCTCCAAATGCATAGAGGATGAAATCCTTGGAGAAGTCTGGGTTGATGAGAGTTGGTGCCTGAGAGATAGCTTCTTTGATTGCTTCAAAACTCTCCTTGCCTTCTGCTGTCCACTTAAAAGCCATGCTCTTCTTTAACATTTTGGTGATGGGCTTGACAAGGGCTGCAAAATCTGGGATAAACCTGCGGACAAAATTGATCCTTCCCAAGAAACTTTGAAGAGCCTTCTTGTGACTTGGCAATGGTAGTGCTCTTATGGCTTCAACCCTCTCTGGATCAATTGCCAGTCCCTCTTTCGAGACAATATGGCCAAGGAGCTTTCCTTCATGTGCAAGAAAGATGCACTTCTTGGGGTTCAAAGACACTCCAAACTTTCTACACCTCTGAAACACTTGCCTGAGGTGAAAGAGATGGTCTGCTGCATTCTTTGAGAAGACAGTGATATCATCTAGATATATCAGCACTATCTTGTTGATCAAGCCTTTGAATGCCATGTCCATTGCCCTTTGAAAGGTAGCACCAGCGTTGGACAGCCCAAATGGCATCTTCTTGTAAGCATATGTGCCCCATTTAGTTGTGAAGGCTGTCTTGAATTGGTCTTCTTCTTTCACCATCACCTGATTATACCCTGAGTAGCCATCTAGGAGAGAGAATCTCTCTGAACCGGATACTACTTGCAATATTTGTTCCATTGAAGGAAGTGGGTAATGATCTTTGAGAGATGCCCTATTGAGGTCTCGGAAGTCCACACACAACCTGATTTCTCCGCTCTTCTTCCTGACCGGAACCAAGTTAGCAACCCAGCTTGAGTGCTTGATCGGGAATATAATGCTTGCCTCTATTAGCTTATTTAGCTCTTTCTTCATTAGAGGCTCAATGTGAGGGTTAACAGGTCTCTGCTTCTGCCTGATGGGCTTAGCATCTGGATCCAATTCTATGGTATGTTGTGCCAAATTCGGATTGAATCCTCTCAAGTCTTCATAGCTCCAAGCGAAGACATCTGGAAATTCTTGGCAAAGCTGTATGAAATCTGATTTCTCCTGCTCAGTGGCCACTTTACCAATTTGAAGTGTTTTGCCTTCCCCAACCGGAATTGGCTCTGAATCTTCCCTCTTGACCTGTATGTTAGCCTTTTCTTTACGGAACTGGTCGTTAGGGTTGAAGATAGACTCCAACGTTACTAAACCCTTGGGAAGCTTGTTTGTCCGCAGCTGCACTACTTGATCCCCATACTGCTGCTCTAGTCTGTCCTGATTCCTAGCTGAGAATTCAGCTTCTTCTTGTAGGAAATTAACAATTTGCTGGTCATTCTCAAACACTTGCCAACTGACATTGTTATCCGGCACTGAAGGCCTCACAATCACGTGGATGTTTGGCTGTACCTTGTCTTGTTGAATGCTTTCCATAATGTCAAAGGCTGCCCCTACTGCTGCAAGCCTGTCAGCAGCTTGATTCTCTTTCCTGGGAATGGATTCGATGCCAAAACCTTCAAAATCTTCCATGAGGTCCCACACCCTGTTCTTGTAGCACTTGAGTAGATCATTCTTGGCAGCATGCCGTCCCTTGACCTGATTTACAATCAATTCACTGTCCCCAAAGACTTGCAGATTCTTTATTTTTCTCTTGATTGCCCAATGCATCCCTTGCACCAAGGCTTCATATTCAGCAGTGTTATTGGAGCATGCAAATTGAAATCTAAAAGCTGAATAGTACTTTATTCCTTGAGGTGAAACAAGCATGGCTCCACCTCCTGCACCTTGCCTACTCCTTGATCCGTCAAAAAACAGCTGCCATACCTCATTGTCATCGTTATGGCTTGGCTTGGTGATGCTAGGAACAGGTTGATTTTCTTCGTGTATACAATAGACTCCCAGCTCAGATTCTTCTACTTCTTGATAGGGATCAAAAGCATGTATCTTGTTTGCCCATTCATCAAGAGTTAGGTCCGGGATACTTCCAACCTTGGTGTCAGCCTCATCAGTACTAGGGTGATCTTCTTGATCAAATGCTGAGCAATTGGCATTAATCTGACTTGGAGTGTAAGGCTCAATATGGAAGTTTGCAATAGGTTCAGACCTAATTGTAGCCTTAGTTCCATACCTTGTTCTAAACAGCATGTGAGACCAATCAGCAGACAAATACCCTCCAATCTTGGCTGTGAAGTCCCTTGACAAGCAAAGGGTAAAGAGTGGTGGAAGGTCTATGATTGATACATCTTGTAAAACAACAACATTTGGACATGCATGCAAGGTAAGACTCAAGTTTTTAATCACTCCAACTGTTGCTATTGCTGTCCCATCTAGCTGCACTACCCCTTTGGATGTTGTTTCATACTGGAGCCCTAGCTGATCAGCTATTTGCTTGGGCATCACTGAGCTACTTGCCCCGGAATCAATCATGCAATTGTGTACTAGTTTATCCCCAATGATTAATGAAACATAGAAAGGAGGGGGCTTCAACATTTTACCTTGTTGTCCTCCATGACTTCCTTTAGGCTGGGCATCATTTGTAAGCACTTTGTCTTGCATCTGGACCAGCTGATTTGAAGTTGGCCAATCCTTCATGGCAGCTTGCAGCAGATCTCTTTGGCCTGGGATGGATAGGGATTCCCACATTGATATATTGACGTTAGTCTTCTTCATCTGTTCAATGATACTGAACGGGGATGAAGTATCCTTTTGTTGTCCCTTGGTTTGCACATTTACTCCTTGCACGTGGGCAGCAACAGCTGGCATTTGAGTTGGCCTAGGGGTTGTTCTTGGCTGCCCTTGTGCATTTGAAACTGGACTTTGCTTGCCAATCATTTGTGGAGCCGTGGAAGGTTGTGGATTGGCTGGGGCTAATGGCTGTTCTTCACCCAGATTCCTCCTTTTTGACCTTGTGTTGGCTGCAACACCTTGAGAAACTGCCTGATTCATGCCACAGAAATCTTCTGCTTGCCAGTTCACCAATGTGGTGTCATTTGGGGCTGATTGCTGTTGGAATGTTTCTTGTTGTTGACTGTTTCCTTGACTGCCCTCGCCCTCCACACCAGTAGTTGTCACCATCAATGCTTGATTGAGATCACCATTGAAGCACATGGATTGGTTATGAGGCTCGTTGCATGGAAAGCACCAATCATATTCCTGAGCAATGTTATTCTGTGTTGGCACTAATGCCTTAGAGGCAGATATGGCATTTGGATTATAGGGCTGGAATGGTCTATTGGCAGGAGGCCTTACTTGGCTTTGATTTTGATTCATATTTGCAGCTGGATTAGGTGGTCTTTGTGGTTGGTATGGCTGCCTATTAGGCTGAGCTTGGGGTTGATAGGAAGGTCTGAAACCTTGGGCTTGTTGCCTTTTGAGAGTAACCAGCTCATTTCCTAGGTTTTGCAACTGTTTCATGACCTCTTGGAGTTCATTTGAAGCACTTGGAGATGAAGTGGAAGCTTCATTTGAACTCTGATTTCTAGGAGTGGGAACAGGAGCCAAAGTGGGTGCTTGACTAGTGCTTGGATTTTCTAAGTTTGGATACAAGGGCATGGGAGGCCTAGGAGCCAGTTTACCAGCTTGAATAAGATAGTTTTCAGCTCTAATGGAAATGCTATAAGCCATAGGGATTGTTGTGCCTCCCATGGACTGAATTAACATAGAAATATCAGAATTTAAAGCTTTAAGGTACTATAGAAAAGCACCTTCTGCTGTTGGCCTGACTGCCACTGGAATCCTATCCCAAGACCTTTGAAATCTGAAGTTGAAATCGGCCAGCTGCTCATTGGGAGCTCTCTTGATAGTTGTCAGCTGCTCCAAAAGAGACAAGTTGTCTCCCTTCTCTCCAAATTGCTCATGAAGTGCAATACACAGCTGATTCCAGTTTGTGATAGAACCAGCTCCAAGGCTCCTAAACCATTGTAATGCTTTACCCTTGAAGGAAGATGCCAGTAACTTGACAGCCACTTGCATTTCATTGATTTCATGGATTGCACAAAGGTTAGCAATATCTTTAACATGATCACCTGGAGTAGTCTGATTTTCTCCAGTGAAGTAGGGAATGTTCTTCAAGGCTGCAATAGGAACTGGATGTTGTGCATTGAGAGCAAGTGGGCTGCTGCCTGTGAAGTTGACGTAGGGATTGTTCTGAGCCATTCTAATCGGTCTTAAAACCCTTGTATACTGAATGAAAGGCCTGTCAGGTGGAGGAGTTGAGAGAGTTCTGTTTGGTGGAGATGGAGACCTTTGAATCCTTCTTCCTCTTTGCCTTCTTCTTGGAGATAACTGCAGGTATTCAAACAGCGCTTCTTCTTCTCCAACTCTTGACCTTGTGGTGATTCTTCTCATGAGTTTTCAGGCCTGCACTGCTGAAACCAGTTGATTCTTCCCCTTGGAGTCGCCAGATATGCAAATAATAGCTCTTATAAGCAAGAAAACTGCAGCAGATGCATATCAACTTTGCTGCAATAAAAATGAGACCTCTTGGTCCCACCGGGCGTGCCAAAACTGTTGTTGCAGACTCACAGCACCCCTGGATGCAGATCAGGCTTCTACGTTGATGTTCAGGCATCTAGTGTGATTGCACAACATGGAATCCTTTCTCCAAGTGTGGGACTTGTAAAGATGAGAAAGGATTCTCCAGAGAAGGCTGATTCCTATTCCTCTGTTCAGATGCACACAAAAAATGCAGAGGGTTTACTAAAACCTAATCTAACTTGCCAAGGAGACAGGGTAAGAAAATGCATAGAATAAAACCTAAACTACAAAGGTGATGCACCGAGGAATGTTAGACACTCATTTTGCAAATTTAACACAGACCACATAGATGCAATACAAACACCATGCACAGGTAACCAAACTGCAATAAGAGATCAAAATGACAACAATGAATACATAAGAGGGTTGAGAATCAATCACAAACATATATATTATTGCTCAAGAGTCGATACAGTACATTGCAGTGGCCAAGAGGCAAAAGAAAAACTGGCATTACAACCTGTATGGGAGGTTTGAAAGCTCCACAAATTCTCTTGCCAGCAAGGGAAGAAGGGGGGATGCAAAACAAAAATGTCCAACCTTTTTTAAAGGAGCTCCTCTTTACAATATATATGAAGAATGAGAGAGGAAAGAGAGAGGAAATCCAGAATCTACCCCAACCACTTCTTGGATAGCATTTAAAATCATCTCATTATGGTAGAAGCGGCGGATCCTGGCAAAACGGCGGGCTGTCTAACAGGAGCGGCAAGCTGTCTGCTGCATTAAAGTTGGTTGTTGAAGCATTACTTCTGTCTATCACCACGCGTCAGAGATGTTTTCTTAATTTTCTCCCTCTAAACTGCACCAAAATGTAAGATTGATCCCAGAATCATGTAGAGAATTTCAACAGCTTTCCGTTGATATAAAGAACGTGCAAATCCGAGCTCTGGATCGAAAGATATGAAGATCTGAAGATTTAGGGCACAAAACAGGCAAAACGGATTTTAAAATATTTTCCCGCGCTCTGCCATCTGGACGACACGTGGCAGGCTCTGATTCGCTGAGCAATTCCCTCTCTCCACCTTTTCACGGGCTTTTCTTGTGGGCCCCTTAAACTTGGACACGTGGCACTATTTCATTGGTTCGGATCAGTGCTCGAAAACTCGCCCCCTTTGACTTTTTGGACTTTTTCCTTGGCGACACGTGTCATGCTGTGATTTGTCCACGGGCCTGCCGGATTTTCGCGTCCACCGCGTCTTTTTGTCCCGGATGTCCCAGTGCTTCTGGGACAAATTCTTCCGATCCGCCCGAAATGGGCTTCATGTCCCTTTTCTGCCTGTGACACATGGCGTGATTTGATTGGCTTTCGGCTCCTTCGGCTATCCGCGTCCCGCGCATCCCTTTGTCCCACTTGTCCTTGTGCTGAAGTTTCCTGTTTCGGCCGAACCGGCCGGTTCGTGTCCATTTGTCCCAAATTTCCCAGTGCTTCATGGGACAAATTCTTCGCGTCCTTCGCGTCCTTTCGCGGCCCAGATGTCCCAACTGCTTAGTACGAAAGTTCTCCATTTCGGCCGATCCGGGCGGTTCGCGTCCTCAAGGCCCAAATGTCCCGAGCAGTTAGCCGTTTTTCTTCTCCTTCGGCCGAACCAGCTTTCTGCGTCCCTCGCGTCCCGTTTGGCCCGATTGTCTCTGTGCTAAAATTTTCCTTTTCGGCCGAACCGGCCGGTTCGCGTCCCTCCGCGTACATTTGTTCCACTTGTCCCAGTGCTTCGCGGGCCGCCTGGAGGCGTTTCGGCCGAACCGCGCCTTGGTGTCCCGAATGTCCCAAACTGTCCCTAGGACAAGGACTTAGCCGATTTTCACAATTTTTTCCTGAATCAATCTACTTGCTTGGAACTGAAAACTCTGATGCATGTTATCAAATTAACTCTGGGGGGGGAATTTTAGATAACAAGAACAATGTTTCTTTTTCTCGTGGATTTGTAGAAATCTTTATTTGTAGCAGAGGAAGTACTTGTTCTAGTCGCAAACTTATTTTCTTTAGTTGTTGCTAACTCTCTCTCCTTGCTTTCTCCCTTGAAACCAATTCTATACTTGTCAGTTATATCACGTTGGCAGCTGAGTATATCCGTTATTACGATAGAGCTCTTTTCTATCTTTTCATACATAATTAGTTTGTTGAACATTTGGTCCATCTCATATTTCAACTCCTTCAATTCTGTGTTCAACTTTGAGCACTCCTCTTTTGATTTGTAAGACTTAGAGATCTTCTCCAGCTGAGTTTCCAATTCCTTTAGTTCATTAGCCTCTTCTTCTTCTTTTTGTGCTTGTCTTTTCTCAAAGATGCGGATTTGTTCCTCATAATCCTTTAATGTGCATATTAGTTTCTGATTTTTCTTTCTGCATAGTTGCAGTTCTTCAAATGCACTTACCAACTCTGCATCAAGATTTACCTCAACTTCATCAGAATCTTCATATTGAACTGAGTTCTTCCCTCTAGAGCTACTTTCTTCATCCGCGTCCATAGCCATAAACAAACATTATGATCGGTCTTCATTATTTGAGTTTTTTGTGTTTCTCAACTCTGATTCACTAGATTCTTCTTTAGAATAGAATTTTCTTTTGTTCTTGAAGAATTTATTCTTGTTATCTTTCTTTTTATACTCAGTTTCTTTCCTATTATGTTTATGGTTGTGCTCTTCATGTTCCGATTGATTGTCTTTATTTTTGTTTGGGCATCTATTGGCAAAATGACCTACCTGTCCGCAAGCAAAGAATTGGAATGGGATTTTTCCTTTGTACTTACTAGAGCCTCTTTTCAATTTCCTCATGAACAATGCCTCAATATTTTCTTCATCTAGCTCATCTGCGGAACTTGATTCTTCTTCATTTTCTTGAATAGACTTTATTTTTTTCTTGACCTTGAAAGCCACTTCTTTCTTGGTGGTCTTGGTTCCAACATTTCTTATTTCATATGCAGCAAGGGTGCTCTACAGTTCGTCCATTGTAAGAGTCTTCATGTCCTTTTCTTCCTCTATGGCAGAAACCTTTGCATCATACTTGCTAGTCAGGGATCTCAGAATCTTTTGAACAATGACAGATTCTTCTAGCTTTTCTCCCAAGCCTCTGATCATGTTTATGACCTCATCTGTTCTCTGCATATATGTCGCGATGCTCTCATCATCCTTCATTTTCAGATTCTCAAACTGAGCTCTATAAGTTTGTAACTTTTCCAATTTAACTTTCTCATCTCCTTCATAGATACTCTGCAATTTGGTCCATATTTCCTTTGTTATTGTGCAGTGCATTACTTTCACAAATTTTGTCTCAATCAAGCTGCATAAAATAGCATTCATAGCTCTTGAGTTGCACTCATATTCAGCCTTATCAGCTGAAGAGGTGATCGGTGTGGGTGGAGTTGTATATCCTTTCTCAATGCATTCCCAGATGTCAAACCAAAATGACATCAAATATGTTTTCATCTTTATTCTCCAGAATGCATAATTTTTTCCTGTGAATAGAGGTGATCTAGATAGTGACAAACCTCCTTGTGCCTGATTTGATGTCATGCTTGTGATAGGAGGATCTCCTTGAAGATGTTAAGCTTCTGTAATGAGGACTTGCTCTGATACCAATTGTTACAGATCACAAGCACTGAGAGGGGGGGATGAATCAGTGCAGATTAAAACTTTTACACTCTTGATTCAATTTTATATTCTTTACCAATCTATATGTATGAGCAGCATACAATCAATCAAGTATTCATCAAACACATAAACATTGAACACAAATATTTACCGTGGGAAACCCTTTCGGGAGAAAAACCCACCAAAACCGTTGCTTATATTACACAAAGCAAGGACTCATAAGAATATAACACATCTTACAAGATTTGTTTAGTGAGACACCAATCCCACAAGGAGCACCAACCCCTACACCTATGTTGATATTACACACAACAAAGGACTCAAGTGAATATTACGCATCACAAGAGATTTCTTTTCTGCAAGCACCCACCTACAAGGAAGCTACAACTCCCTGAATGTGCTAAGCTATAACTTAGACTTCTTTACATATACATTTTGATCATGTAGTTACAACAATTGCTAATACAATGAATTATGATCACTTTCCTGGCTCGATCTGTGTTCTTCCTCATTTTCACTCTCTTCTGCTCATTCAAACTACCGCCTTTATGCTCTGCTTATCTGATCATGTTCTTCATTATTTGCTCGATCTCACCCTTTCTCTCTGCTTCACCATTGTAGCTCTTCTTAGCTTGATTGCATCATATTTTCTTCTCTTTGCCTCTGTCACTCTCTTGGCTCTAGTGCCTTAGTTCTCTCTCATGAGCAACCACCCATTCGAATCACTTAGAGTGTTTCTTTTATTGCACTATTGACCAAAAATGCTTGCTTTGAGATTTGCATCGTGTACTCTTCCTAATCTATCGCCTATGAATCCGGATCATTAAATGTTCCCAGTTGAGTCCAGATTTTATTCTTTCCTTGTTCGGCTTCATTCCTCCTTCCACGCATCTGACAAACCAATTAAATAGCCATCTTCCAAAAATAGAAAACTTGCATTGTTTAGAATTTGCATCGTGAAATTAAAATGACGATCCATCTTCTTTGCATTATTTTAATTTTCCTTGAAATCGGGAATCTCCATCGAGCTTATAACCAAATTGCCTCATGGTCAACATGCATTAAATGTTGGTAGCTAGAACAGAGAATTTCATTGGTCTGTGCAAAGTTCCAGTTGTACTTGTAGTTGCAATTCTCTATCAATCAAATCTCCTTCGAAATCTGAATGCAAACGTTCACTCTTTCAATTTGAACTCTAACTAATTGTCCTTGATCCATTCCAGTTCACTTTGATCGTTCTGCGGCTTCCTTTGGCGTCTTTTTCCCTCATGTCACAGCTTTTCCTTTTGTCCTTCGGTTTTTCCCTTATTTATGCGGCTTTTAGTTATCCGTGGCATCTGTATGCATTGTGCGGCTTTTTCAACCTCTCACGGCTTCCTCCTTGTTTGTTACCTTCCGTGGCTTTTCTCCTTTTCTAGTTCTTTGCAGCTTTCCTTCTTGTTTGCATAAATCTTCTATACTTAAGAGGCTTTTCTGTTTATCTGCAGTTTTGCATCTTTTCCCTTTATACGCGTCATTCTCCAAATCTTCATACCCATGGCTTTACCTTCTGACCTTCTTCACTCTACGGAACTCGCCTGCCTTCAGCGGCTTCTTCTAAAGCTTTCCTTTATTTCGCGGTTCCTTCCTTGAGCTTCTTTACTCTGCGGCTTTCTATGTACTTGGCGGCTAACACCTTATATCTGTGGCTTGCTCAAATGTTGTCTAAGTCCTTTAGGGCTTATCCTTGATCATCTCAAAGCCTCTGTGGGTTGACACTACCAATCAACCTTCATCTGCTTCACATGCTCACTTTACCAATTGACTCCTTTTGCCATCAATGCAACTTGATATCAACTCATCAATCTTGACTTCAATGACAACACATATAACATTGAGAAATATTCAACAAAGATAAATGATATTGAGGAGCCACTACTTGACTCCAAAACATATTCAGCCTGCTCTGTAGAAATAAAGAAGGAAGTTATAATAATGTCAATGGATAACAAAAGTGGATCAATAGGATTCAAATTCTAAGTAGCCGATACATTTCGGATATGTGTACGGATCCCAAGAATCTGATATGTGGATACAACGAAATGCATTTCCACCCTGGATATAGCTTCGGATACCGTAGTACAAAATATATAGAATTTCCAGCCCGATAAATAAGAATAACCACATAGTATGCATTAAAAAACAAAATAGCCACAAAACACTATTGATAATTTATATAATGCCAACTGAATTCCAAATGAAATGTCACAAATATCGTGATAAATATTAAATTTTATTATTACATAAAAATTAAGGTTTAATTAGTTTATGGGAGAATGCAGTGGGGCCTGAATCTTCACATGATCATTAAAACAAAAGATGCATGTCTTGATGTCAAGAGCTACTAATCTTATTTTCTGGTTTTATAGCACCAAAAAAATTGAAAACCAGATTTTTGGTGGGTTTTAGATTTACTCTCACAATCTTTCCGTCTCTAGAATTGAATATTTGCCTGTAAGTGATCAGATAAAGAGTATTTGGGTCGATTGTGCTTGTTCCCTCCCGGTCAGATTTGTTCCCATGATGGATAGGATGATCATATGGAGATTAAGACCGTGCTGATTTTTTAGGGTTTCAAAATGTTTTTAAAAAAACATTGGGTCATTTATGTTTTAATGTTGAAAAAAAATAGAAAAAAAAATTAAAAACTTGTTTTTGTCCCTAGATCCACCCAAGATACAGCCTAAATGGTCCAAGCCGTATCCCAATTCTCATGTTGTATCATGGGCATATCCAGGGTTTTATTCATCTCCCCATATTTTTTGCCATATCGGTATCTTAGGTCAAAAGTACTAATTACTACAATTGCTAAAATAAATCCAAGATCCGAAAAGTTGAATAACACTAAAACAATGGAAAATCATAACTAAAAGGTGTGAACCCAAAATGAGTAAACTCTACACAATTTGGAAGATAAAGCCATATGATCCAAGTATAAACAATCATATTAAGGGAAGGTCCTCGATGAACATGAGTACGGACCGAAGTTGAAGATCGATATTGGGTTTGTCTTTGTCAAAGTCATCAACAAAAGAACCAACAACTTAATCATCCACAATCACAATATGGCCAATCCTGTCTCAAATGGTGTTCATAGGAGAATCACCCAGGATAAGTGTGTTTGGCTGGAAAATCCTAAGAGGAAGCATGGGATTCCCTTTAGAACTTCCTCTCAATCATAGCTAACAAACTTGGAACTTGTTTAAAAGAGTAAATAATGAATCATGCCATATCGTTGAAGGATTCTACAATAATAGCATTCTAATTAACAATATCTGTGGACAAAAAGTCAATGGCAATTGCCTATGTAAAATCCTATGATATGATAGAATAATAGTGAGGCCTCTCCGTATGGAAAGTGACAAAGTATACAAGTGAACTCATTTTTAATAATAAAGGATAAATAATCATATAACTTAGAAAACAGTAACACTGTGCAAGTTCCAATATTTTTCTTTGGCCCCATATGCTTCTCTGAAAATTTTGCAATTTTAAAAATTACTCATTTTCTTTGAGATTGAATTTGAAACATACCATATATTTGAATTTGTAGAGGTGCAACTGTTATGCATTTCTCAAATTGCAATCAAAAGAAATGTGCAATGTTGAGCCAAATTTGTGCTCCTTTTGACAATTTAGTTTCTTGAATACCTCTGCATGCATGGATATGGGCCAGATTTAGGAATTTTGGCACGTAATAATATCGTATCACAAAATAATTATCCATATTTGAAACTGGGAATGTGCAAATAAAGCATCACGCTATGATAGTTTTGAAGACAGACTCATAAGCTCTCTTTTTTAGCAATTAACTTTTCATTTCCAGAGCATAAGCTTAGAAGAACAATTTCTTTGACTGTTTATTTGTTATGGTACTTTATTTCAAAAGCATTATTGTGACATACATGACTTTTATTCTGGGTATGTTTTGAACAGACAGTTGATGAGATATACAAAGTGGCATCAATATCATTAAGTCCCAATGTACCAGGGCAAGTATTGGTGAGTTTGAAGCTTCCATGATTTAGATGATAAACAAATTTGTTATCTTATCTATGCTTTAGTATTCCTTGAAATTTCTGCTTACTATAAGTACCATGTTGATGTTCTGCACAGTTGTGGAAGACTAATTTTCTTAGGTTTATCAAATAATACCTGAGTTTTGAAGCCTTAGTTCAACAAAGAATAATATCATTATGCTTTTACTTTTGAGCTCCTAAAAAGAATCTAGTTGACTTTATTTTCCCTATATTTTTCAGCTAGGCTTGATGGTTAACCCACCAAAGGCGGGTGATATCTCATACGCACAATTTGTTTCAGAGAGGTATGATTTAGCAAATTTTTATTTTTATTTTTGAAAAAATGTATCTTATATTACTCCGAGTAGCAAATAGTTACATCAGCTGAGCATAATGCTAACAAGAAGAATCTCTCCCTACACAGGCAAGGAAAGAAATCACATAAGCCTGCACCCCAATGGGCAAAGATGTCCCATCTCTTCGAAACCACTCAAACTTAGCTTGTACAATCAAAGCCAACCCTCATCTGAAAAGCCTTAACTTCCCCATACTGAGAGGGAAGGTATCGTCCTGAAAGATGGATTGGCATCTTGTCCTCCATATAAACCTTATTTCTGCCAACCTAGTTGTATGCCATAAACCTTGCAGCTGTCCCTAACCATCCAAGAATCCCCTAAAAGAGGCACTTTCAGAGAGAGTGGACCAGTAAATAGGAAATTGAATTCAGCTTGCAGCCATCCCCAAAACCCTCTTTCTGTTGGACATTTTCAGAAGATATAATCAACTGCTTCTTCTTTCCCCCACACAGTGCGGAATGCATCTGCAAAACCAGTCCTGCTCAACCTTGCTTTGACAGCTAAACCGTGATGTGTTACTAACAATCCCATCACCTTATGTTTGAAGGATGTTCTTGTTTTCCAAAGAACTTGACAGTGCCATTGCTATCTCACTTCAGGGTCCTGGACCTGCCACTGTTTGTTCAATCAAGGGGCAATAGAATTGCAGTGAGAGATGCAAAATTGCTAAATTGTAAACCAGCTTTGTAATATGATTTGGCAATTTTGCATTTCTGTTTTACATTATTAATGTAAATAGTTGATTCATATGGTGTATTTCGTAACACTTTATCACAGGTTTTAAAAATACTTCCATTAGTAGCACAATCACTGGATCAATCTAATTTTGTAAGTGTTTCATTTATCTAGTCCAATTATATAAACAGGGTTATAAACTTATAACTTGGGGCGTCATGACACATTTTGTAGCGAGACTCTTTATTGCAAACCAATTTGATTACATTTGTGTTGATCAAGCCAATCCTCATTAGAATTTGAGAGAATGTTGAAGAGGGAAACAAATGTAGTGATCATATGCAATATATCATGTAATCAAGTATGTCCAAGTAAAACCTTAATTCTATGGGAACAAAAGAGAATCTATTTTATTACAAAGAATCTTCAAGCACTTTCAATAAAAAGTAGAGGACTTGTAAACCATGACCATGAAAAGTAGCCCCCCGGTTCTGGCTGCTAAATCTTTCCTAATATGCTGCCAAAGTTAATATGGGGACAATTTAGTTTTCCTTATTCCATTACATCTCTTTTAGCACAAGGGAATATTATTAAGGGAGTTTAAGATGATATAGAAGAGCATCATGGTCACTGTGATGACACTTCTAAAAGAGAATGGTAAGTTGCATCCACATGGTCCACAAATGGTTGAGAGACATCTAAAGTGATCAAAGGAAATTTAATATTTTTTAATTTTCCGTTTTGATTATATTGATATACATGCTATAAATTTAATTTTCTAGAATATGGATATAAATATGAGTGCTAGATATGGAAATTTTCAGGACGTCTACCAGAACCCTGTTATACATGGAAAATGATCCTATCAGCATCAAGAGGTTTTACACCCTCCAACTAAGGTTTTGGTTCCCAAACAAATTGATAGTTCAAGTGACTGTGGGAATTGTTTTGCTAATGATACCCAGGATAAGAGACTATAAACCTACAAAAACATGGTGTAGACACCTAAAATATGCTTACAATTAGCATTTCAACCAATTGACGACACTTTGCTAATCAACCCTTCTTAACTCCATTCTTGGATGCCCATTCACGACACCTTCTCAATTGTATTCCTCCTATAATCAGCTTATTTGGCTAATACCTCTCTTATTAGCTAAACATTCCTCCTTTCTACCATTCAGAACCTCCCTAGTTCTCTCTAGACCACTTCTATTGGCTGCGTAGGCTATTTATCAGTCAAAATTGGTTATCTAGGCCCCTCCCAACTCTCAATGAGTCTCTAATCACTTGCTAATCGAGTTTAACTAGCCTAAACCCTAATTAACTAGCCTAAACCAATCTTAACTAAGCCTAAAGCATGTTTATCCTAATCTAATCTAAAAGTGCTTTCTGAGATTTAGTCCCACATGCACCCAAAGTTCAACATCCTCTCATTTGGAAATCTATAAATAGAAGGGTCACCCCTCCCTTTCAAACTTACAACTTCACTCAAGTCCTTCTCTCTCACATTTGGAGATATTGGCATTAGACCTCATTTGCATTAGCCAAGCTAATAGGCATTTGATCTTGGCTATCCTCTATTGTTGAAGCTCCTCCATCTTGCATCCATAACTTCATAGTAGGTTAGTAGGAGGGTATCTAACTTGGCCTTGTAGCCATTTTAGAGAGACCTCTTCATCTCCATTGAAGCAAAAAACAAATCTAATTTGATTGCTCATAGGTTTAACTAGGTTCAATTTATGTTTTAAGTAATCATAGAGTAGTTAGAGATAAAATGATAGTGTTTTAGTTTAATTCATTATTGTAAAAGTTATCTTGTTTAGCACTCATCTTGATGTTTATGATAGGTTTAGTTAGATCATGGAACTACTTAGCTAGTTTCTTGTTTATTAACATAACTAATCTTCTCATGCATACATATGGAGTGAAAAAATGTGCCACCGATAGCGTAATGCTCATCAGGGCCTCAATTTAAGAGTGTATTCGATCATACATAAAATAACAAGATCTAATCCTTATTGGCCAACATCATAAAATCACATAGCAGCCTCCAAGGATGGTAATGAATTGGTAACAACCCCCAAGACCACATAAGTAACCACCCGTCTAGAATATCTAAAATTTAAAAGCATATCTCCTTAACAAAAACCAAAATCTTCCACTGTAGTATTCACTTCCTTTTTAACACCAAAATTTGTGGGCTTGGCATGTGAGAACAAAAAATATCACCTTTACAAGTACCTTCCTCCATCTTTTGTAACACTATGTGACCATTCTACCATACAATTCATACTATTAGCATCAAACCTTACTTTCATCTCCTTCTTCCTCTCCCATATTTTTAAACGTGGACAGGACCTAAGATTGGAATGGAGAAAAAATGCGCCTGCCCTACTTGTGCATAGTACTTTCCAAAAAGATATGCAGGTTGAGCTCTTGTTAAAGGATAATTCTTCTAAATCGTCATTAAATATTTGCAATGCCCCTTTTTAAGGTGAAACCTCCTTGGAAAAAGCTTAGTGTTATTGATACACCTCATAAATAAAATTATTTATTCTCCAACCTGAATTTGTTTTGGATAATGATAAAGGTTTTTTGATTGCGATCCTACCTAGGTACAAAAAGGCCAAAGCCAAGATACAACAACGAAGTCCAAAAGGAGCAAAACAGAGACAAGCAACCAAACTGCACCAAAATACAACAAAAACACAACAGTTACAGGGCAGAGATACAACCCACAAGACAAATTACTTCATAGCTTTGGAGAACGCCTTCTTTACATTCTCAAGGCCATTTCTAAGAATCTTGTTGGTCTCACCAACCTTATATTTTTATTTTCCCTTACTAGCATCTTTAGCATCCCTCTTGCAAGAAAGAGGGTCTTTACCATCCTCCAACTGATGAGTAAGGAGAGAGAGGAAGTCAGTGGTGACCTTGCAGGTAGTCAGAAGGTCACATTGCGTAGCCTAGATGGCTACTTGATCTTTCTCCAATCTGGTAATCCTTTTGTCAATCTCATGCAAATAGCTAGCATCAAAATTTCCACCGTCCACCACAATCCTGTAGCCCTTCACTCTATCTCTGAGAGCACGAAAGTCCTTGCGTAACTAATTGATCATGTTAGTGTGCAAATCCACCTCTGGCCTGATACTAGAATCGTTGATTTTAGAGGTCCTTCAACACTCTTGTTAAAAGACAAGAGGCTAAGAGGAACTTTCCCCTCCCTAGGGTTAGAGGGAGAAGGTGGTTTCTCCCCAGTGGGAGTGTTATTCTTCCCCTGACTGTGAAGGGAACGACTAGAAGGGACATCTCTGGGCCTCTTTTTGGAGAGCAGGGCATACAGAGGATTACTAGTCCCCTAGCCACGAGGAACAGAAGGGGACAAGATAGATGAAGGGGGCCCCGAGTCAAGAGTACGAGGAGAGAGTGAGGGATGGGGTAGAGTATGCTCAAATACTTATAAAGTAGCAGGATAACATCATGGTGAAGGGGGTAAACCTTTTCCCCCAATGCACTATTTTAATGGAAATCTCAAGAGACTGTAAAATGAAAAAAGGAAGGCTAACAGAGGCCTGTCTATGAAAATGGTTAAGGAGATCAAGGTGGTAGTAATGCATTACCTGAAATATCCCTTCAATGTTACAAATTTCATTAAAAGGAAGACCAACCTCATTGAAAGGATGGGGCAAAGAGCTCCTCTGAAAATTTCCTTTGGTATGCACCAAAGTTTCTGAAACCTCTAAGAATTTCTTCTCTTCCTCCAACCTATAAAATTTATTTTTGAAGAACTTGAGGCCTTTCATCTGGAGTCCCATAACCATGGTAATGAGCTCCTCGGTGATCTCAAACTCCTTCCCCTTGTAGATGACAACTCCTGTTAGCACCAATTCTTGGAAAATTCTTGAGAAAGATGCAAATCATGCCCTTGAACTCTCTCCACAAAGATTATTAAATCCCCTTTTTAAGATGTTCCACATTTCTTCGTCCAACTTCCATACTTCATTACAAACCAGTTCAACCCTGTAAATGTCTCCTCCCATGTTATTTGGCTCGCCTCATTGCTTCTGAAATTGTCCACAGAAAGAAGAATCAATCCTGCTCCAAATGACTTTATGGAGGAAAATGCGGCGAAAACCAAGCCTATAATAGCCATGTCAAGATGGGATCTTTTATGGTGTACCATGTGAAAAATATTTCCCAAGCTTTACATGTGAGAGAATGCCCAAAGTAACATTACTAATGGTTTTCCTCATTAAAAGTGGTGTCAGTAATGATGACGGGGACTTCCTCCCCATTACGCCAATCTTTGTAGCAAATATCATTAACTCCTATATTAGCCAGCTGGTCTGCCATCTATTACCCTCTCTATTGGTGTGTTGGAATATTACAATTAGAGAAGGAGTTTATTAATTAAGATGGCCTCTTCAATAATGTCTTTAATAGTCCATCTAGCAGGAGAATTCTTATTAAGACAATTCACAATGTTCGTTGAGTTTCCCTCAATTAATATTAAAAACAATACAATATTTAGCAAGTCTAATACCCCAAAGAGAGGCCAAGGCTTCTACGTAGTGGATTTGTTTGAACCCCCCATTGCGAAAGCCCAGCACTCTACCTTTAGCTGCAATATTGCCCCTCCACCAGCCCTCCCAGGGTTTCCCTTAGAAGCCCCATCAAAATTGAGTTTTAACCATCCAGGGGGAGGGTGGTGCTACTTTATGATAGTCTTGTCAATAGTCTTTTCTGATGTAAGGTAGAAAACTAAGTAACTTTCCATTTTTCTAAGATCTTGATTTCTTCTTGTTAATACCTTGCTTCTTAGGAGGCCTAAATTTAAGGACATTCTCTCTAATTTCCTCAAACAACTGATTGAAAATCCTGGAGGGAGAGGATTTTTTTTCGTCAAAAATTCTTGAGTTTCGAGCCTTCCAAATCTGCCAGATAATATTGGGGAAAGACAATATCCATAATTTTTTTATGGGTCTGTGCTTGAAAGGAGAGAGCCATTGAGTCCAAGCAAGAACCATGTTCATTGGGAAAAATCCATTTGACCCCTATAAACTTCAAGAAGGTGCTCCATATAAAGAAGGCAAAAAAGCATTGAATAAACAAATGATAAACCATTTCCTTACTTTCTTTGCAAAGAATACATCTACTAGGGAAGTGTTGACCTCTCTTGACTTAGGTTATCTACAGTCAAAACCTTGTTCTGAAGAACTAGCCAAAGGAAGTAGTTAATTTTAGGGGTAAGCTCTTTAATCCAAACCCTATGCCAAGTAAATATGTATCTAAAGAAGGGGAGAGAATCAAATAGCCAGACTTGACAGTATAAGACCCATCAAAGGAGTTTTCCCAAATAAACTCATCCTGAGACTCAAAAGTATCCCGAAGGTTTTTTGTTAAGGAGTTCTTGGAGCTGTCTTATTTTGATAAAATATTGTGCAGAAGCCTCCTTCCAAGATAACTAGGTCCAAGTTCTAGTTCCATTTCCCTCGGAGATGTAATTACAAACTTTGTCCCCAAACTTGTAACTGAAATGAGCATAAAGGGGTGACCAAGTATCAGATTTATTAAGAGGAGAGGGGGTGAACCATTTATCTTTCCAAAAAGATACGAGGTGGCCATTCCCCAACTTCCACTTACTTCCCTTAGAGATAAGAGATCTGCACTTATCCAAAGAGTTCCAAAAGGCTGAGCCAAAAGGTAGCTCCTCATTGACCATCCAACTTATGTGATTTGGGGACCCCAAGTATTTGTCTTTGATAATGTCAATCCAAAGTTGATTCTCCTTGATAAGTCTCCAGCCCATTTTGGCAATCAGGGATTTATTCATCAGCTTAATGTTTTTAATCCCTAAGGTCCACAAACCTCTTTGGGGAGACACACTTTGTCCCAAACCACTAGAGGAATTCTTTTGGTATCCTCCACCCTAGACCACAAAAATATCTTTTGATTTTTTTCAATTTTCTTAATGACCGAATAGGGAATCTTGAAGAGAGACATTAAATAAATGGGAAGGTTCTAAAGAGTAATTTTGATCAACAAGCACTTACCAGCTTGGGAAAGGAGAGGACCTTTCCAGCCAGCCAGTTTTCTTTGGAACCGCTCCAGCAGAGTATTCCAAACCTTAGAAGGAACCTTCCCCGAGAAGAGAGGCATACCCAGGTAGGAGGAAGGAAGATTTCGAATACCACAGCCCAAAATTTTTGAGATCTTAATCTTCCTATCCAAAGGGGTTTTGAGGAAGACCACCAAGCTCTTGTCAAAATTAATAAGCTAGCCAGAGACCTCTTCATATGCAATGAGGAATGCTTTCATTTTCTAGCTTCAAGCACAAATGATAATATGAGGAAAATTGTATCATCAAAATGCTGGTTTGACACCTTGATCTCAGGAAGGATTGAAGCCTAAGGTGAATTGATCATGCATGTCTTGACTTGAAGAACTCGGGTATTATCGGTAATGAGATCTTTTCGAAGTTTCATCGAGTTGAAAACTTTATCAACTAGGCTGGCAGTCCAAATTTGAACCTAGGAGAGGGGCCCGTTGTGAGGCTAGCTTCAGACTACTGGAAATTGACCATTACGCGAACCGTCCTCTGAAAAGGATGATCTCGATCATTTGCTCAACACAGGGATCACATGCTGCGGTGGCTAACAAACAATGAAAATCACGTCACACCTCATTTTGCAAAAGTTCCGGGTAAGTTATTCGGTACACCTGTGTCATACTTTTTGATAGATCCATCTCGGACATGTACAAATTATATCTACTATTGCTAGCAATGAAATTAAAAACTAATGAACGAATTGATAAGACATGACAGCTGCCACAATTATGGAAATAATGTTTTCATACAGTAGATGATGTGTAAGTTGATGCAGAATCACAACACCCCTGGTCTTAGGTTTCTGATCTTCAGGCATCCAGTGTTTCATTGAAACCTTTCTCCAAGTGTTGGACTTGTAGAAATGAGAAAGGAATTCCAGAGAAGGCTGGTTCCTGCTCCTAAACTACCTGCCACAAGCTATTCCTGCTAATCTAAACCTAATCTAACCATGCCAAGGAGACAGAGAGAGAGAGAGAAAAGGGAAAAACAGCAAAATCCTACACTAAAACGGTGATACACCAAAGAAGGAGAATGTTAAACATCTATATGCCAGCTGAGCAATAGGAAGGATCAGACGCATTAGATTTCACACAGAAAATGTCCCAAAACTCCATGAACATAGCTTATGAACATTCAAATATGCACAAATACCTGCAATGAAGAGAGGCAAGAAGAAAACAAGCAAAAATGAGCAAGGATGGTCAGATGCATCACGAAACATGTTTTGTTGCTCCAGAAGTTACACAGAACATCATTTCAATAGTAAAAGAAAAAAAGCGCCATTACAGAGCAATGGAGGAGGTTTGAGCTCCTAAACCCTTGGAGAAGAAAAGAAGGGGGGGGCAGAGCTGAAAAGATGAACCACCTGTAATGTCTCCTTTTTAAAGAAGCCCCTCTTTAATATATAGCAAGAATGAGAGAGGGAAGAGAGAAGAAATTCGAATTAACTCCCAGGTCGTATTTTAAATCATCTCAAGCGGCGGATGGCAAAATGGCGGGTTGTCTTGTATTAAAGCTGGTCGCTGAAACGTCACTTGTCTATTTTCAGAAATGTTTCTCATTTTTCTCTCTCCAAACCGAACCAAAATGCAAGATTGACCCCAGTCACGTAGAGAATCATAAGCTTTCCATTGATATAAAGAACGTGCAAAAGCTCTTTATAGAAATCCATCAATTCGGACATTCTCTCTCCTTGATTTGTCCTTGGACACGTGCCTTCTTTTTATTGGCTTGGATTTTCTACAAATTACCTTTGGATTTCTCCTGTATTGATGGCTGTGTCCACACTAATGACCGAAGCTTGATGATGCTTCCAACGCTGCCACAATTTTTTAATAGGTACTTTCTGAGTTGTGATGGTCCCTTTGTTGTTTGGGCCGCCTGTAGGCTTTCCGGTAGATCCACGCCTTTTCGTCCCAAATGTCCCGACTGTCCCGGGGACTAGTAACCTCTTCTCTTTCAAATTCTAGTCTGATATTAAGGACATACTTATTTGGGCTGATCCCAAGGTCTTTATAATTATATTATCAATGGAGGGAATCACGTCTTCAAATTTGCTCGTGGTAATATCTTAAGCATTTATTACTATTTTCTCGGTATGCCAAATTTGTTCAGAGATCTCTTTGATATATTGAAATTGAAACTAGAAGTATAGAAACCCATTTCCTCTGGTCATCTTGGATCTTTGGTTCCATGAGATCTTGAGCTAGCATGGATACCAACCATGAAACACTATAATTCTCTTATTCCCAAATCAAAATTTCTCCCACAACTATTTCCTCGTTTTTGTTTTGAGCTTCTCTTTGAGAATTTTGGCCTGTATCAACTATAGTGTGAGTGTGGAAATGTGGGACCTCAAATATATCCATCTAATAAAAAAAATCTTGATTGACTTCTTGATGGCTAGTAAGAAGAAAATAAGTGGATGTGATAGGTATATTCAAAGGAATGAATGAAATAATTTGTATGGTAGACTCTTGTAATTGTGAAGGTGGTTTGAAGATGAGTGTGAGAGAAGGTTCAATTGTTAAAGGTGGTGGAGGAACAAAAAGTGGTGAAATTTTGAAAAAATTATTTAGAATAGCATTAGATGGGTTGGTTTCTACTGATGTGGTAGAATATGAGTTTATTAGAAAAGTTTTTATGGCTAGATTTTCTGCATAGCTGAAAACCTAGGCAGTCATGAGATAAATCTCCCTCATTTACCGGTGAGGCTCCCGTGTAAGATTTGTCAGTTAAATATGCTAATATCTATTTGTGGGTATTACTTTAACCATGCAGCTCATGAACCATAGCTGTATAGTTTTGCAGCAAGTAAGCAGCTGTTAAAGAAAGGAAATATCTGATGAAGAAGAAAATAGCAGAAAACAGGAAAGAAAGAGGAAGATGTGCAACCCAATCAATAGATTACAGAGTTGATTGCATGCACATAGATAGAACAGATAGATATTAACATACAGAATTATAAGCAAAGGGAACTTTCAGATCTAGATCTAGAATAACGCAAAGTTTATGAATAGATCTAAGACAGAAAAGTTAGAAACAAAATGCACCGTTGACACAAAGTTCTCTGGAAATATGCTCCTTTCTATTCCTCTGCTTCAAATAGCTATCAGGGGTTTCAGCACAAAGTCTGGAACACAAGAATGCTGCTTACCAATTTTGATCATTAACCCGAAGGTTCTTCCTCTACTTATAGAATGTAGAAGGGAAATTACAAATGGGAAACTTAACTGAACTAGAACATAAACAAGAAGTAAAGATAACATCTGACAATCATCTTCCTTTAATTCCTCTCTAAGTGACATGCATCGGGAGTTCTAGTCAAAATTATGCACATCTGTCACTTAACTTATAGAATCATTCCACACAACTTAAAGTAATGGTTTTCAAACCAATAACTTTTAAGTTTTACAATTACATCTGGGAACGTAGAAATAGAAGAAGAAAGAGAAGAAGAAGAAAGATCTGTCAGCTGTAACCTCTACATCTTCTTTTTGCTTTGATACTGAATATACTTGTCGAACATGTAATTCAGCAACTTCCCATCTGTTTTAGCCACAACTTCTTTTTCTGTCCTGAATTGCAGCAAGCCTTCGTTCAAAACCTCGATGCATGCTTCCACATCCTTCAAGCTAGGCCCGAACTTCTTAATGTCTGACTGCAGTGTTACCAGCTTGCTGATGGAATCCATCGTGAAAGGCCTAACAACTCCATCAATCCTCTCTTGCACCATCAGAAGAGATCCTTCCAGGGAATCAGGCACTTTGTTAGGAATGGTCCTTTTGTATGAAGAAACGTTCCCGACCACTTCCTCATTGGTGAAAGCAATGACATTGTCTGATAGTGATGATGCCATACTCTAAAGCGCCCGCATTCGTTTCAGCATGATTCTGAAGATCTCCAAGCGGAAAGAAACTACAAACTCAAGTTGTTTCCCCCTTTCAACTGATCCATCGGGCACAGTTTGTTCAACAGTCAAAACCTCCCTCGGCAGCTTATTTATCTCGACCAAAGTACTCAGGTTACTTTCAGCTACTAGTGTTCATGGCCATCGTGCTCGTCACTAGTTGTTTCAGTTGAACCAATGCATCCTTCATAACCTTTAGACGGGTCAGCACCTCCCTGAGTTGTACAGAAGCTTGGCGAATGATTAGATTCTTCCATTCGTCGATAGCTTTAACTTGGTTACCTGCATCTTCCACTTCCTGCATCAGATGATCACTCACCTGCTTATGTGCTGAAATTGGCTGAGTGGAAGATTTGGCAACTTTGGCAATAATCTCGCACAACTGAGACACCTACTTTTGAAGTTCAACTTTTTCCTCCTTTTCTTTGTCAAGCCTAAGGAATAAAGCATTTATCAATGTCTGCGTGTCTTGCTTCAATCCTTCAGTAGTGGTTTGACCTATCAGTACTTTGGTCACTGTTATATCTGCTACCGTGAGCTCGCCCTTCTTCTTTCCTTCTGCTGGAACTGATACCTCAACGAACTTCTGCCCTGAATCCTCAATAATCAACCTCGAAGTCACCTTAGCAACTTTAGGTCTTCTGTCTTTTCTGCCCAAACTCAGGAGAAGCTACAAGTCATGTTCCTCCAAGTTGATCTCCTCTCTAGCCTCTAGGACTGACTGTGAAGCCAACTACTATGAGAAATTTCTTCTCAGAGAATGAGAAGTTTTCGAATGTACCACCATCTCGTGCTCTGGTTCCTCTCCATCCGAAATTGCTACAGTGTTGTGATTGTCGTCTTCTGAATTGTCCAAAGACAACGTTCTTTCAAATTCTACCATCTGCAACTTTAGCGGTTTTTCAGGAAGAGGTGCAGATCGGAGTGGCTAAGGAGAAAACACAAAGGTTGCCGAATTCAACGGAGGAATGACAATATCTTGCAGTATCTTGCTAAGGTGACAAAAGGTTTGGTGAAATACTTGAGTTGACTGGAGAAGTCGGAACTAGCACCATAGCCGTAGAAGTGACCTTTTCCCTGTGAATGAGACTTCTTGTGCACTTTAAGCTTTTCAGGCCTTCTGCTGCTTTCTCCCTCGTGCTTCCTTTTGATGGAATCTCTTGTGCTGAGGTTGCCTGTGATCTGATTCATCAAAGCTTCATCAAGGCAATACCCCTTTGTCAGCAACCAATTCGAAGTGTTGACCAGAACAACGGCACCTCTCCTCGATTGTGTGGCAGCCACCAATGTTCTCTGAAGAGTAGCTCTATCCCCTCCCATTTGTGGTATGTGTCAAGTAACATAGGCCCATCATCTGTAAGATCCGTAGGTATCCGTGCTAATCCATAATCAAACACTTGTCGCACTGATAACCTACTGAAGTCTTTCTTCCTAATTTCGTACTCGCTTCTGCACTTCATCCAGAAAACTGGATGATAACAATACAACCTGGGATACAGCTTCCCGAGCTTGCTTGCTTACCCTGTTGGTCTTCAGATCGACCGTTCAGCCTGCAAATGAATCCATAGAATAATCCATCGTTGACCACCTTGTAAGAACATCTGCAGATAACACTAGGATAAAAAATAGGATCCTTTGAGAGAAAAATCCACAAATTGACCCCTCTATCGGCTTGCGGGGAGAAGATACCCTAGAGGCTGCTCTGCATATACCAAATATGAAGTCATCTTGAAGCTGTAAGTCTGCCTCACACTGTAGCTGCTCACCGATGTTGTCACTGATGATATCCGACCAATTGATTATAGAATCTGCTTTGTTGATCTCAATGGTCCTGATGAAGGCATACATCCATGAGTGGAAGTTGTGAGCATTAGCTTCGCCATTTATCCTGCATAGCAATTTGGTAATGTCATCCACCTCCTGCACCAGATTGGATCGTGGAAGAGTCCTCGGGAACTTTGATGGAGATCTGGGCTTCTTCATATACCTGTTGTTCATTATGCCCACACAGTCAACTTTATGCTTCTCCCATCTGTTGCCAGCGTCCAGCATGCTGATGGTAGTCACCACCTGTCGTGTTGGAATCTTCAGACAATAATTGATAAACTGTGCGTCCAACCGGATTATTGTCTTCCCCGCAGCATCCCAGATTGATCTGGATAGTGGATGGTACGACCTTGCACACTCCATGACGAATTCTGGCAACTGAGCTGTGAATGGAAATGTTGAAGCTCGAATGATTCTGCTGCTCTTGACTGCCCGCATGAGAGATGTCTTTCCAGCTCTGGATCTGTCAATCAACTCGGAAAGAGGTTCTGGGCCTAGATCCGTATCACCGATATCGGCAAATCTAGAAGTAATGCATGATTCCGCTGAGCCTTCTTGTTCATCCCGCTTTGCCATAGTTGGAGCAATCTTTGTCTGAGCAATTCTTTTTCTTTTTATTCGGCCAGAATTCTTTACAACTGGTGCAGATCTGGGAATTTCTTCAGATTCAGAGGATATATTCAATGTATCTGACATTGATTTAAGCTCCCTTTCAATTATATAAGCACCTGTAATGAATACCTGCAATTAATCTAGACAAAGACGGCAACCGAAACATGAACACTTGATTTTTATCATAAAAATCTGCATATAAAGCCCGCTGCCCTAAAATTTGAGGCTTTGCTTGCATGCAAAGCAACATAAATATTTTCAACTTCACCTGGGCACCTGTACCAATATGCAGATAATTAACACAGGCATAAATCAAGCTCCTCCAATCCTAGGCGCCAAACTTTGAAGCTTCCCAGCAGTGAAAAACACTTTCTTTATGCAAAAATCCTCCTCCTTTGGGCGCCAAAACTGTCCGGGCTGCACTCCTTTGCTAAAAGAATTAATTAATTCATCATTATGGCAGCCCATGCTTATATAACCTTCAGCATTCTATTTTAATAATTGCCTCTCCTATTCCTGGCAATTAATTAATTAATAAACATGTTTTTCTCTCCAACTTGGGCGCCTATTTTTTGCATGCTCATGGTTGCCATTAAATAAATTAATTTAATTTATTTTTAGCCCTTCTACTTTCACTTCACATCATGCTTGGACCTTCTATTTCTCCATGCGCCAAAATTAGGAATAAAAACCATTAATAAATACTTCAAAAAGCATTATTTATCCTCCAAATGGGTCGCACTTTTTAGCATGCTTTAGGGCTGCATTAAATAAATTAATTTAATTTATTTTTAGCCTTCCTCTTCCAATCTTCTTTGACTTCTCCTTATGCATTGACTTTTCCTCATCCTTGGGCCCCAAAATTAGGAATAAAAACTATTAATAAATGCAATTAAAGTTATTATTTTATTTCCAAAGGAGTCACACTTTTTAGCAAAGGCTGATTTCTATATTTAAAAGTCAATTTTGATGGGATTATTCACCCTGCATCGCAGCTCCAAAAATCCCATCATCCACTTAAGCTGTTTGACTTCCATAATGGGAATTTTTACCCTGCAAGGCAGGTAAGAAATTCCCATCAATGCCTTAAGTGATTTTTCTTTATTTCATAATGGGAATTTTCACCCTGCAAGGCAGGTAAGAAATTCCCGCCTGCCTGCTGCCTCTAATTTTCCCATCATAACTTAAGTGACTTTGCCTTCATGGGAAAAAGTACCCTGCAAGGCAGGTACAAAATTCCCACCTGCCTGCTGCTACCAAAAATCCCACTACAACTTAAATCCATCCATTCCCAAAAATGCGACTTGCCCAGAAGAGGCTTTTTTGTGCATGACTTCGTCTTTTTAAAGAGAACCTGACTTCCTGAGGCTGATTCCTTCTGGCATGGCGGCCGTAGATGATCTCCAGATACTCCAGGCAAGAAAACAGACTGTACTGGCGAAGGAATTGACCTAGGGGAATTTCACAGAGAAAAAAAACGCAAAAATAAAAAAACGAAAAACGTTGCCAGAAGTCACAGACAAAGCCCAGGATCCATTCCTGGTGAAAACCCTACTGGTATATGTGAATATTGACATGCAAAACTTCAACAGGGCTAAACCGGAGCACAATTTACTTCAAACGGGGCTCTAAATAATTAAATAAAATTTTCCCGCAGACAAAACTTGACGAAGGGATAAAACGATTTTTGGCATCTGGGTATTTGTCGAAATTGGCTCATATGATTCACTGGGAATATCTTAACGCAATACACGCATCTTCTGGCAATAAAAACACAAAACGACCCGTTATTTTAAAAGTACAATTTTTTTTACATGGGGTAGTCTCAGATTTCAGGATGAAATCTGGGGACACCAACATGCATAGCATCTTTATAATATTCAAATGCATGAATTAGCAATATTAGACATCTTACTAGACTTAGTTATGAATCTAGAAATCAGATACAAGAAAGATAGCATTTGGAGAAGCAGAGCACCATTTATTACATTTCTTGAACTTGTGAATTTATAGTAACTATTGATTATGTTCATGAGTTAACGTCAATTATTGAGGATTAGACTAAAATGAAAATTACAAATATTGGGCTGACTAATGACCTCCCCAACAGCTATAATCATCATACTCCCCACCTGCCCATAGAACTTCCAAGATAAAATGTATTCAATTTTAAACAACAAAAAGACTGAGAATTTTCCAGGAAACTTGAAACAATGCATCTTTAACAAAGATATAGACTTCCCTCTTTTTGGCAAAAAAATCTATTGGAGTGTTTGGGCAAGCCATCAGCAGAATCTATCAGATGCAGGGCATTCTGTAAAATGGATACAATTCTTGCATCATTAGAAAAGAGACAATTCTCAGTAATGTCACAATCATATAGATATGTTTCATCAGTCCCAAACTTGTTGAAGACCCTTCTCATCATATATTCATAGACAAGACTCATATAACATTGAATAAAGAATCATCATTAATACTAAAAGGATTTTCCTGCAACATTTTTTTTCTTTGTTTCCTATATATCCAAAAGATACTCTTGTTCTTGTTTGCACTCCATACTCCTGTTTTGCATAATTAGCTCAGTGACCTTTAAAAATCAATATGCCCGCTTTTCAATATTGACAAGCTGCATCAATCTTTACAACATTTCTGTTCCAACACAGGAAGATGTCCTTCAATATTTCAATTGGGATCCTCCTCAAAGCCCATTCATATCTACTTCCTTATTAATTCAATTTTTGTTTCTAGGAAATCCTTCCTTCATTACTTCCTACTCAACATTATGATTCATGGTAACAGAATCTTTCTCAAAAGAGAAATTAGATTATACAGCTAGAATGGTATACAATGTTTCCCAAAGTAAAGACCCCGTAATACAAGAAGTACCTACCCTTCAATAAAGACGGATTGAGAACATCATATGGAACAACTGTTATGCCATTGCTTGCAAGTTTATTCAATAATAATTTCATAGTATTCACACAAAGAAGCCTTTCAAACTCAATAATGATCCCAAATTTCTCTATCCCAAAAAAGGCAACACCATGTAGACCTTGTTTAAATCTCCAAAGAGAAGATAAACTAAAAAGTGACTATCTTTGAAGTATTCATAGTAGGAATAAAAAACAACTCACTAAATAGGAGAAATAAGAATCTCCATTTTAGTAAGAAATAAGCAACGACCTTCTCATCTACTCCCAAAGTTGCTAAGCGACCTGGAAACTCCTGTTGCAAAAAGTAGCCTTTCGCAGCAATATGAGCAAACTGATTATGTTCTTCTGAGGAATTCATGCAACAAATAAGAAACACTAAGCATGCTCTTCTATTAATTGAGCGAGTGCCTTTGAGAACTCAGTGATTAATCATGCCATCTCAATACGTTAGTGACGATTCCTTCCAAATGTGCCTCCTATCACACCCTGGTATAGTGGAGTCAATCTCCACAAGTTAGATAGTGGCATTTCCTGCTAGCTCACGAAAATGTGTCTCCTGAGACATCTAGTAATTGGTAGGGATTTTAATCTGAATGTTGCACATGAAACATTTCAGCCTCCCATGTCCACTCTTCATATTGGATATTCCCTGCAACTAGTGAATAAAACATCCCGAATGAATTTTAGTTTCAACAACTCCTTGAGGAATGTCACCAATCGAACAATCTTGTAAGGTGGAGTTTCCCTCCACAAGTGCTTTTAAGTTGACTCTATCAATCAACAAGCCTCTATTGGTCTTCTTTCCCAATGAAGGGCAATTACCATGAGGGTCACATTGACATAGTACATTTCCGTTGCTAGAAAATGTGCAAAAATATTGGGATGCAATGTTAATTTCCTCGATAACGAGAAAAGTATAATTTTATGCATGCTATGAATCATCTAAGATCCCTGTAAAATACCTTTCTATAGTCTTTTCTCTCCTTTCTTTGTAAGACATCCAAGTGTTTGGCCATCAAACCCAGTCTTGAACTAATCTAACATTCTGAAAATATCCAACTCCCAGACAAGCCTTATCTGAAAATTGCTGAAAAACACTTCAACCCTATTAGAATAATAGGTAATTAGGTCCTGAAAGCGAACTACATATTTATCAACATAATAACCATGCAATAATACTGAAAAGCTTCCAAAAAATCTAGAAACCCTGGCAATATTTACAATCCAAATTATAAAAATAATAGAGAAAGTGAAAAAAAGCTGTAATTATTTTTATTTATTTTCAGCACCAGTATAACCAAAAATCTTCCCTGAACTTCACTAACTGTCAATTGACTCACAAATTTTGCCTCCATGATAGGAATTGAATTCCATCAATAAAATGAGGACTTTCAAACCTGAAATGTCCAGTTCCATAGATAGGTGGACCAAATTTTCTAAAAACCAAATGTAGGGCTACAGATAGGGAAGAAATTTATTTATGATTTTCATTTCTAGCTCCAATGACTTCCTGGGTGAAGTCCACCAATCACGCAATTGAGGGTTTTCCTCCTCAGGTGTGATCCTATTGAGGGTTTTCGTCCTCAATTGATAAATGTAATGATTAAAGTTATCTTGTTCTATTCCAAAAGTTGAAACTTTTTGACATAGCACAATGCTCAACTCATAAAATCAATTTGATAGAAGATTCATTTGCACTCTACAAATCCAAAAATCCCATGATCTTTTATAAGCTGTCCTTTCATCCTGAGATTTTTTACTTTCCAAGGAAGGTAAAAAATTCCCATCAATTGCCTTAAGGATTTTCATCTTCATTTTATAAATTGGAATTTTCATAAGAACAGGTAAGAAATTGTCTTTTTGCCGCTGCATAATTTTCCCATCATGACCGTATAGTTGACTTTTTCCATGGAAAAAAGTACTCTGTCAAAGGTATAAAATTCCCCGTTAATTGCCTACTGCTTTAAAAATTCCATTGCAGCTTAAATCTCATGTCCTATTCAAAAATAGCGACTTGCCTGTGAAAGGCTTTTTTGGACTTCGTCTTAAATTGAGAATCTGACTTCCTGTGTTCATTTTCCTTCTGTGCATGATAAAATTCATATGATGATCTTCAGACCTTGTCTAGGCATCAAATGTATAGACTCCTGAATGGCAAATGAAGTCCATTCTACCTCAAGTTGGATTTCTCAGAGAAAAACACAAAGAACGAAAACCACAGCAGTGTGCCAGAAGTCATAGACTAAAGCTGTTTCTGATTCAGTCGATCATCTGAAACCCTTGCCTTCCTATATGGATTCCAATATGCAAAGTAAAACCTTTTGGGATGTAAATCCTTGGGAGCAATGAAGCTCCTTCAAACGAGACTTGGTCGATGTTAAATCCGAATCCCGCAGGCAAAATTCATGGACAGAATATAAATAGTATGGGCATCTAGCCATTTGCGAATCATTGGCTTAAATGACTCTAACTGGGTACCCTTGACGCAACATACGGAAGATCTTATTGGAATAAAAACACAAAACGATTCCATAAAGTTCTTACAATTTTGTGTAACATGGGGTAGTCTCAGATTTGTAATATCTGGGGACACCAATATGCATTTTAGGGAGCTAGCCCAACTCAAGCAAGAGGCCAAAGTGTAGATATTAATTTGTGATTTTAAGATTATAGCCCATTGTATTGTTATGAGGCTGAAGGATTAGAAAAAGACTAAAAGATATCAAAGCCTTTAACTTAATTTCTAAGGTGCCATTCAAAAATCAATGGTTGAAAGTTCAGCTCCAAATATAAGCATTAAGTTAATTTATTTGACAAGTTAGGACAACAACAAGAACATAACTTTGGTTTATGTATTTATCTAGAGAAAAATGACCCAACTGAATTAAGGAGCCAGATAATTTATTAAACAAAAGCAAGGGAAAATATTAAATGGAAAACAAGGGAAAGGCAAATATTAATGCAGGAAAGAAATTGTGATTGGTCCTTGTGAGTGGAAAAGAGGCAAAAAATTGAGTTATAAAAGCAAGTGCTTCCATTTTAGAGGACCCATGGACACCTTTTCATCGTTGCCACTAATTCTAAATTTTGATGATGAGCTTGCAAGATGAAGATAATGCCTCCAAAGGATAAAAGACCCTTTGAAGAAGGCTTTAGAGGATCACAACCCTCTTTAAGCTTAGAAAGAAGAACGAAAACTCTTCTTTCTTTTGAGAGGGAGACTCTATTCAGGGGTTTCACCATGATTTTCAAAGTATATTTCACATTTCATTGAGAAGATTTGGTTGAAGAAAAGATTGCAAGAAGATTGATTTCCAGCTAGGGTTTGAATGCAAAAGTGTTGGCAGATGGATATTCTAATTCAGATTCACACAAAGAAGGTTCCACAACTCATGGGTTCACCATAAGAGATCATGAGGTAAGAGATGATCCCGGATGTTGTCATAGTATTGGTGGATTGGATTTAGTACTTGGAGTACAAAATGAGCTATGTCGCAATCTTTGGGCTGAGTTCATCTAAAATTATCAGACTATGGAGTTGAAGTTCAAAGTGCAAGACAAAGAAATTGTTTTGCAAAGTATGAGGAATGGTATTCCTCAAATTGTGGCTGCCAAGAGCATGGAAAATTCTGTTCTCAAGGAGGACAGATTGCACAGGATGAGGATGGTGAAGAAAGAGATATGTCATCTTGTTTATTGCAGCAGTTATATCATGCATGAATTCAGCACCGTAGGTAAATCGTGATGAGATCAAAAGGTATGAAATGAGTGAGATAATGTCATATTTATTGCTGCATCTTTAGATTTATTTTCCTCTTAAGAAAAGTGATGAGGATGAAATATGCAATATAAAGTATGTGATACATTTGATGCAAATTTGTGTATATGATCATCATGAGAGCGGTACAATATGGAGACAAGATCTATCTCATTTGACAGGTACAAGAGCCCGAATTTTGGAGCACTACAACATGTTTTGAACTCTTGTGCATGGCACTTGGACAATATCGAGTATTGGAATTACTTGAGGGAACTGCAATTGGGGAACTCCTTCCCAGGACTGAAATGTCCCACTTTCCTCATTGATATGTCAAGCAACTCTTCCACCTTTATGCAACAACATCCTCTTCCTCATTTGCTTGGGCTGATAACCTACTCAGTTGCTTCCTCTCATGCTTGTCAACTGCCAGGAATCTTGCACTCTCCTTGGTCATATGAAAATTATGTATTCCTTGACTCATAAGAGTCTCCACACCAACACTTATATGGGATGTTCTCACATGTGCAAGGTGTTGCCATGATGCCAAAATGGCTGCGATGATGGTCCTCTTCAACTGAAACCTCTTCCCAACTTCTTCCATCAGGAATATTCCCCTAAATTGTGCCAAGTTGCAGCTGTACATGTCTGATAACAGTTGTCGCAGCACTCTGGAAATGTCATAACAGCAACAAAACTGATATCCTTTTGCCCCAATCAAGGGTGTGAACCATGTAGGAGCTGAAAATGCTATTGGGAGTAAGTGCATCAATGAAATTGAAGTACCATAGGGGCTGATAATGCTTATGACAAAAGCATTGAAGTTGGGAATTTGGTGCATGGCTGTCCCAATAGTGTTCCTTCCGTTTTTGGGTCAGAGGATCACATCATCACTTGTTCTCCTCATATGCATGCCAACCATTATGCTCACTTCTTCACTTTGCTTCTCATACATATGAACATGCTGGACTAAACCACACTTATGTCTTTTCCTTCCTATCTTCTCCATTTCTGGACCTGCACATAGAACAAACATATCAATAAAATCAAGAGCTCCCACAAACACTTCGTCCACCGCCTTATCATGCCTCATAGACATGTCATTCAACTCTCTTCCAATGCTTGCATCTTCCTCATAATTTCCCTTCATGTGAAGGACTTCCAAAGGTCCATTCATGCTAATCCAAGCATGGTTGTAGTTGTATCATTGCCTTTTTTCGCTCACAAACAGCATTTTAGTGGCTAGAATTCTTTTAGTGGCTGCAAACAATTCCACATTGAGGTAGGCTGGAAATCTTCCACCAGTGATTGGACACTCTTTTATGACTATCATAAAAGTGTAAAAGGGGTTGGATCTGTTGCAAAACATGGAAAAAAAGAATGCTAAACAACTGTCATACTGTAAACCCTTGCAAAATTCAGCAATGACAATAATATAGGGGCTAGAATCAATCATCTACTGACTGAAAGTACTTCAACAACCGCATCAAACTGAAAATTACTCAAGTGTATGGCTGGAACTGCTGGTATGGTTGCAACTATACAAACTATTGGGCAGGCTGGAAATGTGAATGACAACAGCTCTACAACCTGGAATAGTGAAGCCCTTTTGAAGAAACACATCCTCCTTGAGTCCTCCTTCACACATCCAATGGTGGCCACCCCGTATGTAGCTTGACTCCATCAAAATCATGCTAAAACCTTGAACAACAGACAAAACAACATCTATTATGCTTACCAACTTTCCACATCAAGCATCTTGTTGCCCCGGCAATGGTGAATATCTCCACGACCTTGTCTTCAAATGTAGGGCTTGGTCCCAAGGAGTGACCCTTCATGTGTCGCCAAAGATCACCTTGATCCATACTTTTTATGTACAAACAATTTTGAACTTGTAAGAAAGGATCTATGTGCTCTTTGCTACTCCATGTGTCCTTCATCTTATCACCATTTTTAGCATGCTGCCCATGATGACAAGTTTCATGCAATGACATAGTAGGAAGCAATAAATCTGAAACACTTTCATATCTTTGGTTGTCCTCAAAGTGTTCACCTTCCTTTGCCGAATTGCAATGTGTTGAGATATCCTCAACATCCCCAACCTTGTGACTCAGAATTTTTGGGTTAGGATCAGCATTCTCCTTCACCTTGAACTCTTCACATTCAACAAGTGAATCTTGTTGACACATGCAAACATTAGAAGTCAATAAAACATCTTCATGATTCTTGCTAAAGTCATGAACACAATCAATTTGCTTCCCATAGGTTTTGTTCTGAAAATTCCAGCAAACTGAAAATCAACATTAGCAACTGATAAATCCCTTTTCTCATGTGCATGCCCCTCAACATCTTCTTCTTGGAACTCCAATAAAACCTTCTTGCAGAGCTGATTGTTAGAAGATGTATACAAGGAAGAAATAAAGAGAAGGCGGATTGCACACATTTGAGACTGTGTGTCCGTCTATTTATTATAAAAGAAATAGTTACAAAACGGTTGATGTAGTTACAACCGGTTACAACCAACTTGTAGTTAGGCACCTTATAAATAAGTCTTATATTCTCATACCCCCTCTTAAGACTTATTCTACATAAAGAAAAAAAACAAACAATCTAACAAAACTAGAACTACGCAATCTTCAAACACTTTCACTTTGAAAGCAATGCTATGATAAGGTAGGGCTCCATCAAGCTGCTTCATGACCTTCGTAAAGGTGTAGCTCCCGAGCTGAATTCCCGAGTTCCTGGATTCCACCTCCCCGAACTCCCGAATCACAGATCTCCCGAATTATTGGACAACCATCCATACTGAGCCATCCACAAGCTCCATCAAGTTGTCTCATGACCCTCGTGAGGGTATAATTCCCAAGATCCACAGTCTCCCGAACTATCTGAGCAACCATCCATACCGAGCTTCATCTACCCTGTATCCTTTCTTGCCTTCAAAGTTTAGAGCATCTTTATAGTGCGTATTCGTCACTGTCCTCACTACCTTCTGCATCTGGTGGGTCTTCAACCATGGCTATATTGGCTGTATTTGATATGACTTTACCCTTGAGCACATCATTGGCTCGAACACGACAATCCCATGCTGTGTGACCTCTTTTCTTACAATAATGACATTCAATCTCCGACTTATCTTTATCTGATCTTCTATGATATTTTCTGGTTCTAGAATAGAATGCACTTTCTTGCTGGGAATGACCTTCTGCATCCTCTGTAGTTCGTTTTTCCTCAGCTAGAAGAGTTGCTATCATATCATCTAGAGATTGAGATTGAATTTGACTGAGGGTAAAAACTACATTGCTATATTTTGAAGACAGACTATTTAATAGGATAGCTTTGGCATCCTCATCCTCAATTGCAGCTTTCACTTCTGCTAGTTGTCTGATCAAGGACCTTAGATTATTGATGTGGCTTGACATAGAGACTCCGTCATCCATTTTGAACCTATATAACTGAAGTTTTAGGGAAAATTTGGCATTGACTGCTTTCGCTCCAAATAATTTATTTAGAGTATCCCAAATTTCCTTCGATGATTTGTCTAGGTCTACATGATGAAGTTCAGAGTCAGAGAGAGCAAGGCCAATAATAGCTTTCGCTCTATCATCTCTGCTTTGCCATTCTAACAATTTCGATGCATCGGTAGGTGTTGTCTCTTTCCCGTTTACAATGCCCCACAAATTTTTATTCATAAGTTGCATTTGTATTTTCACTCTCCATGTATGAAAATTTAGACCAGAATATTTTTCTATGGGCATTTCCATTTTAATAAAATAGAATAAATACAACTGCGTATTTTGGAAATGAATAAATAAAATAAAATAAAATACCAGTTGCACAGTTCCGTGCCCTAGCGCAGGTAGTCTTTTTGCTTCTGCGTCTTTCCTGCCTTATGTCTGTGAAAAATGTTTGTGCCCTTCCAATTCGTGACTGTAATTGCACCATATTGGCTCAAATACGCGACTGTAAATTTGCTAAAATCACGATGTTTGTAAAAATCACGACTATATAAATCACGTCTGACTTCGTGCTCGAAAATACTGTTATTTTCCTGAAAAACGTGCCATTCGCGACTGTATTTTCGTGCTTGAAAATACTGTTAATTTCTTGAAAAACTGTGCCATTCGCGACTGTATTTTCGTTCCTTTTATGACTGTGTTTGCAATCTGGTATTCGTGATTACGTTCTTTCACGAACATGAGTGTGCCCTTGATTTCATTCACTATCGCGAAACGTTTTATGCTTTCACAAAAAAAACTGATTTTTCGAAAAAAAAAAAACGTGAGTCTCGTGACTTTTCTTCTATTGAATCGACTGTCCTTTGAAAATACAACTCTGTCCTTCGAGATGTCCTCTAGAAAAAACTTCAATGATGCCCTAGATGTGAAAACTAATGTGGCGGATTTTCTTCCTCCACTCTCTTTCCTCACTTGCCCTTGCTCTGATACCACTGTTAGAAGATGTATACAAGGAAGAAATAAAGAGAAGGCGGATTGCACACATTTGAGATTGTGTGTCCGTCTATTTATTATAAAAGAAATAGTTACAAAACGGTTGATGTAGTTACAACCGGTTACAACCAACTTGTAGTTAGGCACCTTATAAATAAGTCTTATATTCTCATAGGTTTAGGTCTTGGTCCAATTCCAACTCGATCTTTCTTCAATCCCATGAAGTTGGCAAGTGGTAGTTCTTTCTGGATCTCAACTGGAAGGGCTCTATATTCAACATAGCTGGCAGCAATGTCATCCACTATGGAGGGCTGAGTTTCCCTCACCAGAATGGTTTCTTCTTTTGAAGGAAAGTAGGCTGGAATGACCTAGATGAAGAATCACTCACGGTTCTTGGTGGCTGGATTTTATTGTTTTCCCTTGAAGAGCTTCCTTCACCATTCGGAGGTTGCATGGTATGGATCAGTTGTGCCATCATATTAGCCAATCTCTCTTGCCCTTGGGCAAACCTCTCAATCCTAGCATCATCAAAAATCATGTCCATCGTTTTATCTTCTCCTTCTAAATCACATAATGAGAAGATCTTTTCTTTGATACCACTAGTAATGTCCCTTTTTCGGGTTGAAACTGAAAAAGAAGGGAAATTGCACAAACCCAACTCAAAGCAAACTGAAGTTTATAACAGCAACTGAATTTTTGGACAGTAAGGTACAACAGTCTGAAATTTTATGACAGCAAGAGGAAAATTGCAATAATTCACCACTAAAAGTACATTTTTACAACATCCAAAGCATGAAGGAACTTAGTAAATATTTTAGAACAAGTACACGCCAAGAAATGAGCTTGAAAACCTTCAGTTGGAGTATATTTAATTAAATTTGGAAGAACAGTGAATCCACTTACAAAAATGGTCGGAAGTTGAGATTCTAAAGCCCAAAACATTCATTCCGACAAATGCAACCGGTCCTTAGCTGAAATTATGAACAATTCAAATATCAACAATAAATGAAAGTGGCGTGCACTAGATATCACCAAACTCCACCACTATGCAAGTTGCTACTTGAGGAGAGGGTTTACAAAAGGCTGGAAAATTGCGCAAACTGGTCAACAAACCCTTGAAAAACACAAATATTGAAATGTGTTGTTATTCCCACACTTGTTCTTAACTCTTTAATGCATCTGAATCTTTTCTTGAAGCCACCAATCCCTCGCTGAAATAAGGGTTTTCGTTCCTAGCGCTAAAATTCTGAATGCAGCCAAGAACTCCTGAAATACTGAAAAAAGTGAAGCACAATTGTGACCTCTCAAAATGAAGAATTAAACCCAGGAAACACCAATGTTGATGGAATGGAAATTTTAGAAATTTTTCTTTCCTCAATTGCTGTAATAATATTGGATGGGTTTCGATTCCCTAAAGGATACCAAAGGGTTTTGTCCTCAATAACATGAAAGTAGAAGTTACAAGTGCTCAACTCATAAAATCAAGATTTAGATAGACAAGCACTACCACCTATACCCATTCCTTCATCAACACCAGTACAACAAGCTTTATTTAGACAATTCGAACAATAAAAATAGTTCCAAAACTTAACACAATTTTGCAACATAAATTTTGAAGTATAATTGACTGGCTTTGGTTAGATATTTGTAAGTAGGACTTGAAGATTGAAAACCCAAAAGCATAGATTTATGAGGGATTTTTCACATTATCGAAAACCCTTGGAAGGCCAGTCTAATGGGAAAGGCTACTAAATTAGAAAACCTATTAGGTGGTTTAATTAGTGCAAAGGGGATGAAAAACTGATAAATGATGTTCCCTACTTGCCAATTGTGAAATTGATGTAGCTTAGTGTCACACAAGTTCAACACAACTTCATGAGCTGCAAAAAAATGGAAGACCCCAGATACCTTCCAGACTTCATCTTCTATTGCCTCGGGATAGACAACTAAGGAAATTTGGGAAAGTGTTGGTAAGGTAGACTACCCTTGATTGATCAAAAGCCGAACCAACTTGGATGTACTGTTGTATACAGTTTATGCAGTGCTCAATGCCTAAGGTATATGTATAGTCCTATATATGACAATGTAGAAGATATGTGATGCTCCTTCCTTAAGGAGAATGTGAAGTACCCTCGTCTCTTGATAGACAAATGGAAGATGAAGGGAACTAGAAAGTAGAAAAGGTCACCTTCAAACGTAGTAAATGTGAACTAAATGTTAGCACATAGCTTCAAAATATACCCTTTTGATTCATTGATAAATCTTGGTTCATGTTATTAGTCTCTGGACTGACTTTGCTCTTGTATTTTAACAAATCCAATTGGTCCACCCATTCCAAAACTTCCATGGAATACTCGATGAATCACTCTCAATAGACAATTGAAAGTCGACAACTTGATATATCCTATGTCCACTTGAAATAAGATCTGTATTTTAATGTTAGCTATCTTTCTTGCATCACAATTGTCTCATGTCCGATGAGCTCAAGATACATTGGACAACAACAAAATGAGTTCTTTATAACTTCAAAAGGAACTTGATTTGGCATCATAAGATATTAGAGGACAACATATTTCAAATTGACATGTAACACATGGCTTTGATTGGACAAGATTTGTGACCTTATACGGGGGTCCATAAACTGGGTACAATTTGTTTTCTTTGGTCAACTCAAGACCGTTGCATTGTGGCAGAAGAAATGATCTTCATTAACACACCATGGCTTTATCTTCCACCGAAGTTAGAGTGGAGGGCAGTGATTACCTTCGGTAGTTTTGAAGCAGTTTGGCAAAGATAGCCAGGATTTTGATTGGTCTCTAACTTCCTTAGACTACACTTACTCATACTTCATCCAATGCATTTTTGTAATCAATCAATTGTAGTATTGAGTGTACCTTTGGTGTCAATAGCTAAATCCGGTATATCATGCTCATGTGTGAGCACCAACCACATTGTGCAAAGAGAGGGCTCATCACTTTGACATACGATGGAGTTTGTCATGATTTTGGTCATGGATTTTTCTTCACTACTGTGCCTCTTAGGAACATCTCCTACATATCTAGTTAGTTTCCACTAAACCCGTCTTGGTGTCCATTTGAGTATTTGTAAAATATTGGCTTCATTATTGTTTTGTAGTCTCCAGTTTAGTCAATTTAAGGTGCAGGGGGGGGAATGCAAAGATATTAGTTAACTCACGTTTGCTTTGTGCAATGTCTTTCAGCTAACAGTTTCAACCTCAACAAATATGTATACTTCTTTCATTGATTAATAAATGGACATCCAAATGAGAGTTGCTCTGTGTCTGCCGCATTTCAATTTACTAGAACTTTTCTCTCCTGTAACACTTACCAACAAAGGCTTAGAGCTTACGACCCCTATCTCCAACACCCTTGATTTGAGTTTCTTCACTTGTATATTCAATAGTTTTATGCTGCTATTTCCTAGTTCTTTGAGAGAGTGCCATAAAGTATGCAATATCCTCCAATGTTTAGGAAAGTCAGCATTCTTTATACCTATACAATGAATCAAGTTAAGTCCATTGCCTATCTAACTTGGTATAATGGTGAAGAATCGATGTTCTTAAACATCTACTCACTATGGCTAAATCATGTTGTAGTCGTAGATATGTATTTTTTAATTGAAGCACTGCTTGAAGCTGAATTCCCCTCATAATGACCTGGAGTAAAATGTAATGTCCCTTACTTGGGTTGAAACTGAAAATCAAGGAAAATGGCACACTTTCCAATGAAAATAAACTTCTGATTTTTATAACTGCAGATCTAAAAATCTCAGAAAACCCTACAAGCAGGTCTTGGTATAGGGACTGATCATGCTTGCCATACAACCATGCAACAACATCTAAAAATGCTTTAAATAATGATTTCAAGCATGACAACATTTATCCATCCAAATTATATCAAAGAAATGGAGAAAACAAGAGATCATACCCAGCTACAATTAATTTCATGACATCGGTATAGGAAGCCACATCCTAAGGGCTGAAAATGATGGGATAAAATCCTCCAAAAATTACCAAATTGTAGTTTCCAGCCTTATAAAATATGATAAATCTGAATATCAACATTGGAATGCCTTTTCTAAGTGCCCTAGAAGGCACCCAAATCACTCCCTACCCTAGTTGCTCCCTAGGAGAGGGGCTGAGCATCCCAAAAAACAATGTCAAAAGCCTTCTTGTATGGCTCCTCCTTGATGCCCTAGATGCAAACCAGCAAGATGGTCTTCAATGAGAGTTTTCAACACCACCAAATTGAAGGGTTTCCATCCTCCAATCTCCCACAAGGAAGGGTTTCATGGCTCCTTGGATGCCACACTAATGGATTGTCGCCCAATGTGTGGAATGGACTAAGAGCAATCAGCCCTAGAGACCAAGTATAAAGTGTATATGCCAAAATATGACGTGCAAATGAGCCCCTGAGACTCCTCTTATACCCTTTGGTTGGCACCAAGATTCTATAAGAGTGTAGACCAACCTCTTAAGCTTGCTCCTACACCCTTTATCTTCTATTTCCATGTAAAGAGGAAACTCTCCAACCTTGCCGACCTCTTAAGGAGGCCTACACTTTGATCTTTTAATATCATGTTGGGATCAATAGAATCCCATCCGACCTGCCTTCAAGGGACTAAAACACCAAAGAAAACATGAATATGAATATAAAGAAAATGAAATGCTTCCAACTCAAGTGACTTCCCTTGTTCAATTCCTGCTTGGCCAACGGGAAGGGAAATGAGCAAGAAGTCTTCCATTGTAAGCTATTTTGAAAAAGGGGACATTACAAAATAATCTAAGGCAAGCATGCACTGGATGGTATAATCTACCATGCAAACCCAGTAACATGGACCCAACATAGTGAAGTTTTTCTAAGAAAAAATAGGACATGTGAAAGATCCCCAATTGGGTCTCTTTGCTCTCCAACATGAATTTTGGATCCAATTACAAATAACACCAAAGGCTGATTTATCCGAATGACTATGGCAATACTCACTAGGGCAGATATGAATTTAATTAGAAGAATTGCAACTAGGGTTTGAGGGTGAAAACCCAGCACAAATGGTACTCAAAAAAATTATATTTCTACTCATAAACTGATTGCAGTAATTTTTAGAAGCCCAAATATATTCAAAAATCAGATTTTTTAGAGGTTACAAATGACTGAAAATCAGATCTGAAATCTGCATATGTAAAACTGACTTGAAAATACCACTGAAAAACCCTCTAAAAATTCAGAAATTGCTTTGCTTTGATTCCCAAAAATTAGCAGATTATATAGCAATAATATTGAGATTAGAAATACCTCAAATACAATGCGAATCAGCCAAGGACTGGGTCGCTCCACTAGAATTTCTGATAACACTGCTGCAATTTATTCTCCAAAAACTCATTGCTGGAAATGACTGAAAATCTGATTTATCCAATGGGAATTCCTGAGTGGAAAACCCTCACAAACTCTTTGGGTTTTCGTCCACAAGAGAGAGAATTCCTAAGGGGTTTCGTCCTTAGAATTTTTGCAAAAGCTGAGAGCTCAATGCAAGAGAAAATATCATATAAAATTCTGAGATACCTCTACATAGGTCGACCTTTCCTTATAAAGGAAAAGTGGCCCCAAATCAACCTCCAAAACAGCCAATAGATTTCCTTGCTTTTCCCTAAGCCAGTCACATTTTTTAACGAGGCCTTGACACTTTTTTTCTATTTTTTTTATGCGTCATGTGCAAGTCGCATTTTCCCCTAGATAAATACAATTAAAATAATTGTATTTCAATTTTGCACTTTTCTAATTCCTATTTTAATATTAAGCTCTATTAATTTATTATATGTGCATTTTATAATGTTATATTTTAATGTTTGCACAATATAATAAAATTAAATAAAACTTAAGTCACCCTTGACTCACCTTTTGGCCTTCGGGTAGACAAAAAAGGCCAAAGGTCTTCAATAAAAGTCACTCGAAAAGGAGGGACATTACACCTTTCCTTTCCATTTCTCTAGATCAAAGCATCTAGCCCATTATTTTAAATATTTTCACAGCATTCCTTGACAGGCATTTGATATAGGCCATCTCTTAAGTCCATCTCTTGAAGATCTTCACCTTCTTTCTCTCAATTCATCTTATTGACAAAAATTTATCACGATTCTGCCACCTAGTAGCTTTTCAGCCACTCCTGTGAAGTAACTTTAGGATGCCATTGCCAAATCAACTGTTTTGGAGGCAAGGGTTGACTTTCTTTAGATTCCCTCTTTTAGGAAGCTATAGACAGCTACTAGTTATATACTCTGTTCTTCTTATTTGATAGCATCCAAAAGGAAGGTAGTTCATAGTCCAAATCTTCTCCCAAGATTCTGAAGAAGAGCACAGCCAGACAGCTTATAAAATCAGGTTAGCCAATCTAGAATTTACAAAAATCCTTGCATAAGAGGACAATTCTTTCTTGTGTAGCCTGGAATTCTGTGGAAAGTTTATATGATATAATCCACAGGGGGACCTTGGTGATTAATTTCTTTGAGGGGTTGCACAGAGGCACCCAAGGTCTTGTATATAAGCCAAAAAATTTAGAAACCAGAGGCCTTTACCAAAATTCATTCTCTTTTTGCTGCAATTCAAAAGATTAACTGGAAGAATCCTTCAGTTAGGAATCTGATCTCAGGTCTCACGCAATCTTTCCAATTCTGCCCAATCTGATTTTGAGTTCGTCCCTTGCTGGCCAAAGCTTGATGAACTTGCAGATTAGGGCTTTTTGAGAGAGGTCTTACTTTACCTTTTTCAATTAATTTTCCAGTATCTCTATATCTGGGATATCATCAAAGATGTTTAGGGAAATTTCACTTACTTCCAAGAATAGTGCCTATTTCCACTCCGTTTCTACTGCCCTAGGAAACTCCTCTTCATGGTTGCAATATGTAGGTCTATCATCTTGACCCTTTTCTACATGTAACCGTTCTCGAGTCTGCCTGTCCAGATCTTCTGTCCTCCATCCTGAATTCTCCTGTGGATTCCCATCTTCCTTGGAAATTTCACACCTCTATCCGAAAAATCTTTATTAAAACTTCCAAATTGTTCGTATCTCTTTGTTTCCTATCATTTCCCAAAACATTCCAAGTTTGCACCATTTCCCTCCTTAACATTCACTCCATTTTTAAGCCACAGATTTTTCTTTACAACTATTCTTCTCTATTAACAATTTTTTAAAAAAATAAATGGAAAACATAGATATTGTGGATCACTGGAAATATGAGACGTATCTTTCAATATCTTATTACCACTTTGTCAAAAAAATTGTAGCATCCACATGATGCAACTTACTAAAAACTCATTTTATACCTTTCAATATAACGTGAAATAAATTTTTCCTTTTAGAATTGACTTCTAAGTTACCGTACATAATTGAAAAGAATTTTCTAAGTTGAAGTTCAAAATTGTCTTCTAAGTATTGCAGTTGCTAGTAGAAACCATAGTTACCAAGAAACTCCTGTTTAGGGATGTGGACTGCATCTCCTTCCCCACAACCACATTTTATAGTGACTACATTTATATATAGTTTAGCTGTAGCCTTATTCATTTACTCATGTACCCTGATTTTAATTGTGTCCACTTACCAGTACCGGAACCCCAACATCTCCAGGAAACTATGGTAGAAAGTGATGTGTAATGCTAAAAGAAAGGATTAATAATAACAATAAATTTATCACAACATATGATGAGAAAAAGAAATACTAATACAAAGACTAAATTGATCATCCTTCCCTCTCTGCTTAAGAGGAAGTTGGTCTCCCTGTGTTAGTAAAGCCGGGAAAAACTGTTGCATGAAGGTGGAGGGTAAAATCCATTATACTTGAAAAGGAAAGATTCAACCATGTTGTGCATTGTTTTTCCCTAAGTTCATGTATTAGTGTTCAGGAATGTATTTTGAGACATGGAAGTTCAAAGTTTGGAATGGTGTCCTGTGGACGTACAATTATTCAACGCGGAAGCCATTTGGTCCAAAGCCTGCAAAACATAATATAGACCACAGTTGATTGTTGGAACTTGTGGTGTGTGTTAAAACAACTGTCTGAATGTAGCCAATCTCTGGCTTCGATCTGAGAATGAGCTTTCTCCCCGCGTTTATCTTGTAGAGCTTAAATTTGAACCGAGTCTTTAGACGTGTGTCTTTGGCCTTTACATTTATTTGTGCTAACTATTAAGCTAATGGCTTTTGCTCGCTCTTTTCTCTCATTAAAAATAATTCTGTTAATGTGAGAAGAAATTGTAGAATCCCTGTAGGCTCTACTGGACTTATCATCAGTAGAGAGTCTTCAAATGCTTTTCAAGAAAAGGGACCATATTTAAGGACTTCATTATTTCTTCAACCTTTGAAATGGTTAAATGCATTGACTGGTCACATCCATAATTTCACCACTTTGAGATGTAAGTCTCGTTTAGTCAGTAATTGTTGATTAAAGAGAATATAACAAGGGATTTGATTAATGCATACAGCAAGGGAATACTTGAGTCAATGAGGAGAAGAGCTCACATAATAACTGATGGATTCAATAGTTGCCGGAATGTAGTGTGCAATTTCACAGAAGGTTAGCACATACATATCTTGTAGGAAAAAATGATAGTTGTCAATATTTTCTTTTTCTCTGTTGTTCCAAATATGATACACGGGTTGTTTGATCTAGGGGCTATGTATTCATTTCCACAATTAAAGTTGCCACCCAAAGCTATAGAAGCTGCAAAAGAAGCTGGAAAAGCTCCAGATGTATTTTACTGTCTCAATTTACTAGACGCCACAGGAATTTCTACTGTGCCTGGTTCGGGATTTGGTCAGAAAGAAGGGTAATCTATCTTAATTTTATCCCTCTTGTTCCATGTCTCTACATCTTGGCTTTAAGGTGTCGTCAAAGCTTTATCATGGCTTATGGATTTCTCCTATATTGTGTGGTATGCACAGGGTTTTCCACTTGAGAACAACAATTTTTTTACCAGCTGAAGAAGATATACCTGAAGTAATGGCCAGTTTTAAGAAGTTCAATGACAACTTCATGGCAAAATATGAAGCGTAGAGTTTCCTAAGCTCTAAAGGATCATGCAATCTTTTCTTTCTGCAATTTCTTCTACTAAATTACTCCGGTGCTTTTATGGCAATCAGGCTAATTGCTCGAGTACATTTGTAGGTGGAGTTATCATTGTCTGATTATTTAGAAAGTGGGATATATTGTTGAGCATTTCCCACTATAATCTGCTTGACTGGATATATATACATCATGTGTTATATGATTTTAGAACTGGTGGCTTGCACATTGTGAAAATGCAGTGTATGCAGGTCGCATCAATCCATTTAATATTTTGAATCAGCAATGTAGTTGTAATCCCTGGCTAGTTAATTTTATTAATAATTCAAAGATGGATCTAGGTGATCAATTGTAATTGCAATAACGGGAATAAGTCAAAGCATTTCAAACTGCATGTGGATGGTTTGTAATACCCACTCAAATACATTTAAAGAGCATTTAATATTTCAGCCGATCAGTTCTTCATAGATTTTCCAATCCCAAAGCATGTCTTTTGGGACGCAAGTCTAGGAGTTGGTGTGTGTTAGCATTATCCTTCTCTTTGGTACCACTTGGAGGTGCTCATGTGCTTTGTGGGTCACCCTGCCTTCTGATTTTACCAATGTAGACATGAGTGAAAGGTCATAGAAATATCTCAAAGGCAAGATCAATGAACGAGAGGTAAAAGCATAACTTGGCAAAGTGATACACCAAAAAGGACTAGAAACTACTGCATTACAAGGTAATCTAAAAAACAGATAATAGATATCTATCATATTACTGATGTAGCTATTTCAACCCTGATGTTGTTCCAAAATATTTTAACAGAAAACCTAGAAAGAGGAAATACGTTGCTGCCAATCCTTTCGGATGTAAAAAAAAATTGGACTATGTGGAGAGCTTCTTAGTGGAGTACATGTCCAAATAGAAATCACATTATTACTTAGGAGCTTGTCCTGTGGGATTTTGATCCACCTCTTTTGTAAAGACCCCCCATTTCTTGTTTTCAGGCGTTCCTTGTTGACATTATAGTGAGTAGGAAGAGCCTAAACAGCTGGTGCGTAGGCATTGTTTATCTTAACAGGATGGCATTTGCCACTTGTTTTTAGAGTAGAGGAATCAATAACACAACACACCAGCTGTTTAGGCTCTTCCACAATCTGCAAGGGTGATAACTTGTATGAAAAATTAAAAAGCAATTGAAGGTCATAGGACCTAGTGGGACTAAACGAAAAATTGTGAAAAATAACCTCATTCCCTCTTTACCACAAAAGAAGATGTAGGTAGGGGGCAAGATATTACTAGATTTGTGAGTCGTGATTAAACACAGAGGTGGTGGAGTTGGGACAAGGTCATTAGATTGTGGTAGAAGATGATTCATGGAGTGATAACTTGTATGAAAATTTGAAAAGCAATTGAAGGTTGTAGGACCTAGTGGGACTAAAAGACAAATAGTTATAAGTTACCACATTCCCTCTTGACCACAAAATAAGATGTAAGGGAGGAAGATAATATTAGATTTGTGATCCATGATTAAACACATTAGGGGTGTAGTTTCTCTTAAGTTGGCTTAATGGTGAAGAACTTTTTCTCTTGAAAGGGAGATTACTAGCTCAAACTTTGTAGTGGGTAGGGTATGTATGCCTCATATTTGAATTATAGTTTGGTGTCTCCTCCATAATGAGAGTATGAGGTAGTCTGTTGTAATCTACCATGCATATACAAAACATGGTGTCTAGTATCACGGACCTTAAATATGAGGGTATGTACGCCTCATATTTGAATTATAGTTTAGTGCCTCCTCCATAATGAGAGTACAAGGTAGTCTATTGTAATCTACCATGCATATACAAAACATGGTGTGTAGCATCATGGACCTTAAAAGGCCCTGTTGTCACCCAAAATGATAAAGAATGGTATGTACTCTCTCTCCTGTTAACAAAATTGAAACACCTCAAGGCTGTGGGTAACCTATGTCTGAGGTGAACCTCCAAAGATGGTTGGTTACCTTGTGAATCACCTAAAAAACTGAACAAATTTGACAATGAAAAGGGAGAAGGAATGCGGGAAATAGAAAATTGAGGGTGATACACCAATGATTTGACACACATGCACGTAACTACTGCATATAGAAAATACAAAGATCCATACACCTGCACAACACTAAGCTAATATGTAAAATTAATTCAAAGAGTTTAGGAGTTAAAGGACAACAATAGAGGGAAGAATTTCCACACCAAAGCTAAAGCAATACAATACCCTGCTAAACACGATGAAAACTCTAGAAAACCAGCGATATGAGAAGGCAAAAATGGAGATTTTATTATTCAGAGATGCAAGTACAAGCTAGGATTACTAAAATCAAAACAGCTAGAAGTAGCTGTGTAGTTACTGATTTCTTCACAAAATGCAGATTATAAGGACTGCTGCCATCAAATTTTTCCAGACCCCTTGTTGCATGCAAAAATAAAATATATTATTTCATTCATGCCTGACTGCTGTTCCTGGAAGCATGCAAGTGTGTTGAAATAATAAAAATTGTCCGCCTCTTTAGGCTGTTGCGCCATTTCTGGACATGTTGCTGCTACATTTATTAAATATTTCAATGCTCCTAAACAACCTTTACTGCCCTGTTGTGGCGCCAACACCCAATTGTGACTGTAGGCAGCAATGCAAACAGTTAAATTAATCTTCTAATTCCTCTATCTTTGGCGTCAGAAACTAACTGAATAGACCACTAGTTTTTAAACCTTTTATAATTATTCTCCTACTGCTACTGTGTTTGGCGCACACTTTATTCTTTTGTTTTCTGCAGTCTCTTCCTCATTTCTAAAAACTTCTTCTTTTCCCCTTTAGTCTCATATCCCAATCCAGTTGCATGACAATTCTTTTTTGAATTGAAACAAATATCTTCACTTTTTATTTGGTTTCTATCCCAAACAGGGCAGCAACTTTTTGTTTGGTCCTTCTGCTTGATCCTAGTTTTGTAAAAGTTTTGCTAATTCACCTTTTTTAACCTCTTACGTATCCTTAGCGCATGGCTGCTAAAATTTGGCATGCCTCTTTTGCTATTTTTAGCCAAACCAATCTCATCCTATCCCTTTGCTTTTCATAATAATAGAATAAAACTGCATTTTGTTAGCACTTTCATTGTTTTGGCCAAACATTATTCTTAGTATACTTAGCTGTTGCTTTTTATCCAATACAATTTTTCAGCACACTATTTTAAGCCGAGCTAAAATTTCATGCATCCTTTGGCGTGAAAAGATTCCTCTAACATTTTAGCGACATCACGGGATTGTTTACCTCCTAAACAAAAAGATTAATAGCACTTTTGCATCCATTGGGCTATGGAGTCACATGCTTTTCCCTTTCCATACTTTTGCCAACCTTGTATCCTTTGAAACAAAACCACTAAAATACTCTCTCCAACCAATTTCTAAACATTTAGCATGCGTTACTTTTTGAAAAGCGAACTAAAAATAGCCAAATTTCCGAAAATAGCCATTGTGCATGCAAGCACTTATTAGCCAAGAAACTTCACTAAACTACATGTTTTGTTAGATTTCCTGCATAGCTGAAAACCTAGGCAGTCATGAGATAAATCTCCCTCATTTACCGGTGAGGCTCCCGTGTAAGATTTGTCAATAAAGTATGCTAGTATCTATTTAGGGGTTTTACTTTAACCATGCAGCTCATGAACCATAGTTGTATAGTTTTGCAGCAAGTAAGCAGCTGTTTAAAGAAAGGAAATATCTAAAGAAGAAGGAAGTAATAAAAACACATGAAAGAAAGAGGGAAGATGTGCAACCCAATCAATAGATTACAGAGTTGATTGCATGCACATAGACAGGACCAATAGATATTAACACTTAGAATTTTAAGCAAAGGTAGCTTTCAAATCTAGATCTAAGATAACACAAAGTTTATAAATAGATCTAAGACAATAAGCTAGAAACAAAATGCACCGTGACACAAAGTTCTCCGGAAATCTGCTCCTTTCTATTCCTTTGCTTCAAATAGCTATCAGAGGCTTCAGCACAAAGTCTGGAACACAAGAATGCTGCTTACAAATTCCGATCCTTAACCCGAAGGTTCTTCCTCTACTTATAGAATGTAGAAGGGAAAATACAAATGGGAAACTCAACTGAACTAGAACATAAACAAAAAGTAAAGATAACATCTGGCAATCATCTTCCTCTAATTCCTCTTCAAGTGACATGCATCCGGATCCATAGTCAAACTTATACACATCTGTCACTTAACTTATAGAATCGTTCCACATAACTTAAAGTAATGGTTTCAAAACCAACAACTTTAAAGTTTTACAATTTACATCCAGGAACGTGGAAAATAGAAGAAGAAAGAGTAGAAGAAGAAAGATTCGCCAGTTGTAACATCTACATCTTCTTTTTGTTTTGATACTGAATATACTTGTCGAACATGTAATTCAACAACTTTCCATCTATCTTAGCCACAACTTCCTTTTCTATCCTGAATTGCAGCAAGCCTTCATTCAATACCCTGATGCACGCTTCCACATCCTCCAAGCTAGGCCCGAACTTTTCAATATCTGACTGCAGCGTCACCAACTTACTGATGGAATCCATCGTGAAAGGCCTAACAGATCCATCAATTCTCCCTTGCACCATCAGAAGAGATCCCTCCAGGGAATCAAGCACTTTGCTAGGAATGATCCTTGTGTACGAAGAAACGTTTCCGACCACTTCCTCATTGGTGAAAGCAATGACATTGTCTGGTAAAGATGATGCCATACTCTCGAGTGCCTGCATCCTTTTCAACATAATTCTGCAGATCTCCAAACGGAAAGATACTGCAAACTCAAGTTGCTTCCCCTTCTCAACTGATCCATCAGGCACAATTTGTTCCGCAATCAACACCGCTCTCGGCAACTTATTTATTTCAGCCAAAGTACTCATGTTACTCTTAGAAACTGTGTTCATATCTATCATGCTCATTACCAATTGCTTCAGCTGATCTGATGCATCTTTCATAACCTTTAGATGGGTTGGCACCTCTCCAAGATGTACAGAAGCTTGGCGAATGATTAGACTCTTCCATTCATCAATAGCTTTAACCTGGTTACTTGCATCTTCCACTTCCTGCATCAGATGATCACTCACCTGCTTTTGTGTTGAAATTGGCTGAGTGGAAGATTTGGCAACCTTGGCAATGATCTCGCACAACTGAGATACCTGCTTCTGAAGTTCAACTTTCTCCACCTTTTCTTTGTCAAGCCTAAGGAATAAAGCATCTATCAATGTCTGTGTGTCCTGCTTCAATCCTTCTATGGTGGCTTGACCTATGGGTACTCTGGTCACTGTTATATTTTCTGTCGTGAGCTCATCCTTCCTCTTCCCTTCTATTGCAACTGACATCTCAGCGAATTTCTGCCCCGACTACTCAATGATCAACCTTGAAGTTACCTTAAGAACTTTAGGTTTTCTGTCTTTTCTACCTAGATTCAGGAGTAGTTGCAAGTCGTGTTCCTCCAAGTTGATCTCTTCTCTAGCCTCTGGAACTAACTGCGAAGCCAACCATTCCGAGAAATTACTTCTCGGAGAATGAGAAGTTATCGAGTGTACCACTATCTCACGCTCTTATTCTTCTCCATCTGAAACTGCTAAAGTGTTATGGCTGTCGTCCTCTGAATTTTCCAAAGACAAAACTCTTTCAAATTTGTCCATCTGCAGCTTCAATGTTTCTTCAGGAAGAGGTGCTAAACGGAGTGGCTGAGGAGAAAATACGAATGTTGCCGGATTCAACGGAGGAACGACAATATCTTGCTGAGGTACGACAGTCGGTGAAGTAGTACTTGCTACTGGAGAAGTTAGAACTAACACCATAGCAGTAGAAGTGATCTTCTCCCTCAAATGAGACTTTCTATGCACTTTAATCTTTTCAAGCCTTCCTGCTGCTTTCTCCTTCGTGCTTCCTCTTGAGGGAATCTCCTGTGCTAAACTTTGCCCGTGATTTGATTCATCAATGCTTCATCAAGGCAATATCCCTTCGTCAGCAACCAGTTTGAAGTATTGACCAGAACGGCGACAGACCTTTCCTCGATCGTATGACAACCACCTATGCTCTCCTAAAGTACAGCTCTATCTCCTCCCATCCGATGGTATCGTCTACAGGCCCATCATCTTTAAGATCCACAGGTATGTGCTAATCCAAAGTCAAACACTTGCATGCGCTGATAACCTGTTGAAATCTTTCTTTCTAACCTCGTACTCACTTCTGCACTTCATCCAGAAATCTTCCAATAAGGCACATGCTACGTACTCATTGTCTTCCTTGCCACTCCAAATGGATCAAAGTTCAGTCGTGCTGGGAAGAACTCCTGCTCGTACTCAGAGAACAGTCGGGCTTTATGAATACTCTGGCAGCTGTAATAGCCCACAATGATCTAAGGAAGAAACCTGTAGACTTGTGCCATTTCGACTGTAGGTCATGCATCTCCACAAGTTGTCTGCTCAACTCCATGATGACCAATCTGTCACTTGGATATCTAGGCAACTTAACTGGTTCTCCTGAAAAGCCGGTGACCCTGAGGTATGTAAAGTCCGCAAACTGGATGAAGATACTGCCAATCTTGGACATAGCTTCCCAAGCTTCCTTGCTTACCCTGTTGGCCTTTAGATCACCATTCAACCTGCAAATGAATCCGTAGAAGAATCCATCGTTGACCACTTTATAATCTTTGTAGCATGCGGGCACAGTAAGCTGTGGATAGCACTCAAAAATAGGATCCTTGGAAAGCACACCACGTCTATCCAGCTTGGAGAAGACACCATGGCATTGTGAAGCATGTACTGCATATACCAAATATGAATTCATTTTGAAGCTATAAGTACGCCTCACATTCCGGAGCTGCTCACCAATGTTGTCACTAATGATTTTTGACCAGTTGATTATTGAATCTACTTTGTTGATTTCAATGGTCCTGATGAAAGCATACATCCATGTGTGGAAGTTGTGAGCGTTAGCTTCGCCATTTATCCTGCATAACAACTTGGCAATATCATCCACCTCTTGTACTAGATTGGATCGTGGAAGAGTTCTCGGGAACTTGGATGGAGATCTGGGCTTCTTCATGTATCTGTTGTTCATTATGCCCACATAGTCAACTTTATGCTTTTCCCATCTGTTGCCGGCATCCTGTATGCTAATAGTAGTCACCACCTGTCGTGTTGGAATCTTCAGACAATAATTGATGAACTGTGCATCCAACCGGATTATTGTCTTCCCCGCAGCATCTCGGACTGATCTGGATAATGGATGGTAAGACCTAGCACACTCCATGACAAATTCTAGCAACTGGGCTATGAATGGAAATGTTACAGCTTGAATGATTCCACTTCTTTTGACTGCTTCATGAGGGAAGTCTTTCGAAGCTCTAGATCTGTCAATCAATTTGGAAAGAGGATTGGACCTAGATCTGTATCTCCAATGTCAGCAAACTTAGAAGTGATGCATGACTCTGCTGAGCTTTCTTTTTCATCCCGCTTTGCCATGGCTGTATCTGTCTTTGTCTGAGCAATTCTTTTTCTCTTTATTCGGCTGGAATTCTTTACAACCGGTGCAGATCTGGAGATTTCTTCAGATTCGGAGGATATGTTCAATGTATTGGACATTGATTTAAGCTCCCTTTCTCTTATAAAAGCACCTGTAATGAATTCTTGCAATTAATTCAGACAAAGATAGCAACCGGAACATGAACACTTGATTTTAATTATAAAAATCTGCATATATCAAGCCTGCTGCCCCAAAATTTGATGTTTTGTTTGCATGCAAAGCAAGCATGAATTTTGTCAACTTCACCTGAGCACCTGTACCACTATGCAGACAATTAATCAGACACAAATCAAGCTCCTTCAAACCTAGGCGCCAAACTTTGAAGCTTTTTGGCAGTGAAAACACCTTCTGAGCAAAATTCCTCCTTAATGGGGCGCCAAAATTGTCTGGGCTGCACTTCCTTGCTAAAGAATTAATTAATTCATCCTTATGGCAGCCCATGCTTATATAACCTTCACCATTCTATAATTAATAATTGCCTCTCCTATTCCTGACAATTAATTAATTAATTAACATGCTTTTCTCTTCAATTTGGGCGCCTATTTTGTGCATGCTCATGGCTGCCATTAAATAAATTAAATTTATTTAATTTTAGCTTTCTACTTCCAGTCCACATTGACTTCACAGTGTGCTTTGACCTTATGCACCAAAAATAGGAATTAATTCCATTAATTAATACTTTAAAAAGTATTATCTCTCCTCAATATGGGTCACACTTTTTTGCATGAGAGGGGGCTGCATTAAATAAATTAAATTTATTTAATTTTAGAATTATATTTCCAATCTTCTTTATCCTTTCATCATGCGTTGACTTTTTCTCATGCTTGGGCACCCAAATTAGGTGAATAAACATTAATAAATATTATTAAATGCATTATTATTCACCCAAGGTGGGTCACACTTTTTGGCAAGCTTGAATTCTATTTTTAAAAATCAATTTCTAATGGGATTATCCCACCCTGCACCGCAGCTCCAAAAATCCCATGATCCACTTAAGCTGTTTGACTTTCATAATGGGATTTTTTACCCTGCAAGGCAGGTAAGAAATTCCCATCAATGCCTTAAGTGATTTTTCTTTTATTTCACAATGGGAATTTTCACCTGCAAGGCAGGTAAGAAATTCCCGCCTTGCCTGCTGCCTCTAATTTTCCCATTGTGACTTAAGTGGCTTTGCCCCCATGGGAAAAAGTACCCTGCTAGGCAGGTACAAAATTCTCACCTGCCTGCTGCTACCAAAAATCCCATTGTAGCTTAAAACCTTCTTTTCCCAAAAATGCGACCTGCCCAGAAGAAGCTTTTTTGTGCATGACTTCATCTTTTAGAGAGAACCAGACCTCCTGTGACAAATTCCTTCTGGCATAACGTCATAGATGATCTCCAGATACTCCAGGAAAGAAATCAGACTAAACCGGCAAAGGAATTGACCTAGAGAAATTTCACAGAAAACAAAACGGGAAAACACAAAAAACGCAAAACGTTGCCAGAAGTCACAGATAAAGCCCATGATTCATTCCTGGTTAAAACCCTACTGGTATATGGGAATATTGACATGTAAGACCACAACAGGGTTAAATTGGAGCACAATTTGCCTCAAACGGGGCTCAGAATAATTAAATAAAAATTTCCTATAAGCAAACCCCACGACAGAATATAACGATTTCGGGCATCTGGGTATTTGGTGAAATTGGCTAATATGACTCTCTGGGAATATCTTGACACAATACAGACACTTTCTGGCAATAAAAACACAAAACGACCCATTATTTTAAAAGTACAGATTTTTTTATACATATGGTAGTCCCAAATTTCAGGGTGAAATCCGGGGACACCATTACACCTAACTTAAACAAAGAGAAAGGAAAGATAAACAAAACCACATATTGGTTGGAAGAAATAACTTTCTTTTCTCATAAAGTGCGGCCATGAGATTAGTTTGGCAACTAGATCACATGGTTTGCACCATTGATTTGCTCAAAATATCAGCCCTAAAAAGATTGAGCACCTCTATAGGATTTGCACTCTGTCTTTGTAGATGTTTGGGCTAATTTTTGGCAACTTGAAGCTCTTTTTTATGCTCTAAAATGAGCACAACTGATGGCAACTTGTTCTATGGCTTTAAACTAGATAAATACATAATTGGACATGGTTTCCTCATAGCTGATAGATTGATTTTCCTGATTTTCCCCTCTTCTTCATGTGAATTCTTATCATTTGGAGTGATTGAGGCCCTTTCTTGCTTATATTGGATGCTTGTAGACCGATCTGAACTATTTTCTACCTCATACTTCGCAAACAAACCCCATATTTGGCACTTTTTCAATCTTGAAAGAAGATGTAATAACAAGAGTTTTTATTGAAAAAAAATAGATGATGGAGGTGGAATACTTACAATTTCAATTGGCTCTTCCTCATCATCAAAATCTTCTAAATTTGATAAAACCTCATCCTCTTTATTATTCATGCTCGAGGAAAACTCTTTTTGAATTTGAATTTCTTTGTTGATTTCCTCCTTTGTATGATTGTTTGGAAGTTGATTTGAAGGTGATATAGGCCCAAGATTGTTGATTTAATCCTTAGAAACATTCATGTGTTCCTCCAAAACATTATCTTTATGTTGTATCTCAAGAGATTTGAGAAAAAAAATTCTAACCTTTGCATGCTGGTCATATTCCTCCTGCTGCTCTATAACTTCAACCACTTTCATGCACTCCTCTATTATAGGCTTAACCAACCATGAAATTTATTTGTCCTCAAAGTATAAGCTCCATTTTGTTAGATTTTCCTGAGAACAACTTCACTTGGCTCTTTAGTTGGCTGTGCTTCTAAACTGATTTTCTGACTGGGTACATTTCAGAATGGATTTGGGAATATGAGGGGAGGGGAGGGGTGGGTTGGATTGCTAACTGATTTTGCCATGGTTGAGATGATTGGAGAGGTGTAAGATCTTGTGGAGGAGAAGCTTTAAGAAATCTAGGAATTTGATACTTGGGCTCCGATAGAAATGGTTGGAAAGTAGAAGTGGGAGGGTTGCATGATGATAGTGAAGAATTACCCCATTGACAAATTTTCTCAACACTATATCACTTCATTCCACTCTAATATTTTTGGTATCAATTTAGACACAAAGTTTATCTTCTCTTGAGGGCTATACTAGTTTGGCATAAGACCGACCCATGGGTATGGTACCATGAATCCAAGCTTGGCTGCATTGATGGAACTTGTTGCCCTCATCTGTACCATTTTTACCTCCAAGTGTTGTACGTGCATTTGCAAATCATTATTAAGCATGGAATTTCTTTTCATAATTTGCACATTCATGTTCCTGAAAAACACCATGATTAGTAGGATAAAAATTGTTTGGATCATGGGCATATTCATTATGATAGGGATTATAATACTGATATGGATGATCCTGAGGATTTTTGGGTGTTGGAAATTTTCCTAAATTGTGACCACGTTGTAGAGCGTTCTGAGACCTTTCTGATGATATGCAGAACACTCAGGAACAGAGTCCGGATGCAGAAGTTATCACAATGGTCAAAGATTTGGTTTAGAAAATGGTTCAAAATGGTCAACAAGCAAATCACACATTGACACGTGACAGTTTGGCAAAAAGGTGATAAAAGGTTGAAAGTTCGTGTTTGAGTACCTCTAGTCTTCGATGAACTAAAAATTGGTGGGCCCCACTATTTGCTGGCTGGGGACCCTTAACCAAGGTTCGGCACACTCTTTTGTAGGAAGGGTCCCTTTGCCACCTTTATTTCATATTGTCATTATCACAATTTTGCTTATATATGCCACATTATTCTTTAACTCTATGCATGTGGGATATTTGTAGGATGTTTGGATTATGCATTGTAGGGTTTATAATTTATGCATTGCATGTATCATTACAGCTCAGCGAGCTATGCTATTATCTAGCTCAATGGGGTGATCAACTCCCCACTGAGTTGATTCAAGGGTTTATCATCTATACCTTGATCAAGTCAATCCCTTAAATCTCGACAAGTCAATGCTTGGTCGCCCATATGGATCGGGCTTATTTTAAATGCAATGCCCATAAATTACATTCCATAGTGGATCACATATATCTCGGGGCACATCTAATATTACCCAACTCAGCATGGTCAACATAACCCACGGCCTTTCAACTGGCCTTAACACTTGCATGGCATTTAAACAATACATACCCTAAGCCATATGGTGAGCGAAAAAAAAATTCCATGCATGGGCACGCATGCCATGAGGAAACGGGGGGAACACAAGCCTATTTAAAGGCTTTAAAACCAATGTTTATCCCGTAAATGTGGGATGTACACATAAAAACAAAATATATATTTTGGAAAGTAAAAACACTCCTATTAGGTGGTCAACCGCTTAATGGGGAGTGGAACCCGTGACCTTTGCTAAAAAGACAAGTGGCCTTACCAACCCACCAAACCTTTTGAGAAATGTTATATAAAATGAGCTTACTTATATTTAAAGTGACTTTTTGCAGGTCTGTGTATGGGGCAAACATAGGGAAAGTTTATAGAAATGCCTCAATTTTTGGAGCACTTCCACTCAAAACCAGAGCTCAAAGTGAACTAATGGTTTTGTTTATAATTTTGATACACTCGCAATGGTATAAATTTTTTTCTCATTTGGAGATTTTTTATGATGTTTTAAGCTGCATAAGTCACATGAAGGCATGTAGATCCTAAGGGAAACACATCTGCAAGTGAATCAGAAGGTGAAAGACAAGTGTTGAGATACGTCAAAGTCTTTCGAAGGTATGATATCACATTTTTGCAAGTTTTGATTCATTATTTGTTAATTGGAAAGGATAATTGTATTTGCAATTCAAACATTATTAATGGATCGGTTCTCAACGAACCTGGGGACGTAGGAATTCTGAACCCTGTAAACAATCTTTGTGTTTTTCTAATTTTGATTTTTAGTTTCTGATTATTTGCAATTATTTAAGTTCAGTAAAATAATATGGATGCATTGATAATCAATATTTGACAACTTCAGAAAATCAGTTAAATTGGGAAAGAGTGATTTTTGGGCTTTGATCAAAGAGTGAAATTTTGAGTAAAAAGGAATTTAAATTTCAGCTTTAAATCAGTCCTAAATCAGATTTTAATCAGTTTTGGAGTATTAAAATCCGTTGAATTTGATTAAAATTTTACGATCCTTGAAAATGACTAAAAAGTAGAAATTAAAACTTACGTTTTTGGATCAAGTTTGGTATCAGAGCTGGTTTAGCTCAGATATTTTGCTTCAGTAAATCTGATTAACAATGTGATTGCTTCAAGTTGGTGCAGTTAGTTCAGTTTATGTGAACAGGTTACAGGTGCACTATGGGTAGAATGTCTACACATGCTACAACTCGAGGAAATTGAGGCTTATAATCACCAGATCTAGGAAGAGAACTCTCTCCTGAGATCTATGTATTTCTCCTTAGAAGAGGTGAATGCTCAAATGAAATTGGAATTGCAAGCCAAGGATGAGCTCTTGGAAAGATTGCAGAATGGTGAGCAGAAAGGGGAGAGACCCTTGACTACAGATGCAGAAACAATGACTGATGAATGCATTGTAAGTATGACACCATCAGATTCCTTCATCTCATTTAGATTCAGATTCAGGTAAATATGCTTTTGGTGGTTTTGAAAGATACACTAAGAGGCATTGGATCTAAGTTGTTAGATAAAATGGGTTTTAATGGAATTGTCCTTGGTAAGAACAACCAAGGTATGCCTAACCCAATACAGGTCAAGGATCTTCCTCATTATGCAGGTTTGGGTTATTCTAGTGTGGGAAAGGATATTGGAGAGACATCTAAGAATGCTGAAGGAAGATGAGCTTCCAACAACAAAGTGTATACCCCACTAGCACAACAGAATGGGAATGGTAAGAAAGTTTAGAGAAGAGGTAACAAAATTCCACCTCCTATTTCTTATCATAATCATAAGCCTGGAAAACAAGGTAAACCTTCTAAGGATCCACTCTTTCTTTTAAAAAAATATGGGTTTGATATACAGAAGATGATGAATGATTTTCCATGCACGTTTTGTGGAGGTACTAATCATTTTGTGGCCTTTTGTTGGAAGAGGAAAACCTTTTTATAGAAGTATTTCCCATATGAGCTGAAAAACCCAATCTCAAGGAAAATGGGCGAGAAATGGTAAACATGATTCCTCACCTCAGAAGTAGGAGAAAAAGAGGAATTATTGCACTCATTGTCAGATGAGTGGACATGAGGTTGATAAACTGTTGGAAACTTCATCCAACCAACCATCCAGAGTATGGTAAGAAAAAGTTGGAATTTAGGGTAAAAGAAGTTTTTAAACCACCAGTTGAAATTAAATCAACCTTAGATCTATCCACAGTTGAACCACTAATGAGTCCATTCTGTTTTGATATGGAAAATGTAAACTCATGTGATTTGGATAGATTTTTTTTTGCATAGCAGTAATTGTTGAAAGCATGCAAAAAATTATTCAGAGCAATTTTGTGGTTTCTGATGTATGTTGAAAGGAAATTCACATGTTTTTAATTGCTTTGAAATTGGAAAATTGGGGTCACCTGTAAAGAGGATCTGGGGGACAGGTTAAACATACTCATATTTTAACTTCTTACGTGTTAAGGTTGATAAATACCATTTTCTATTTTTAGCAGTTTGTATGTAGATTTAGTGGGCATGGTGAATAATGTCTTGGTTTGGAAATGCATTTTTAAGTTGTTAAATGTCATTGTGCAAGTCTGTGACACCTTTTTGATTTTGTAGGTAATATACAAATCTATTGTGTCTATACATGGTAATTGCACATTCATGAAGACCCTTATTTTTCAGGCCTATATTTGTAACTACCCTATGTAGTTACAATTGGTGTGTACATTATTTGCACTAACAAATTGGTGTGCAGGTTTTTTATGGTGATCATTTACAGTAGCTAGTAGTTTCACTATTATGGGTAAGCATACAGTTTGTTTCTATCCTTTACAGTTCACATGTATGGATAGAATTGGTAGATTCACGTGGATTCAGTCTTGATTATAGCTATTTTTGGGTTAATGGTCTAATTATTCTAGATAGTGAATATTTGCAAGTTTTTACAATCTCAGATAGACAATGGACACTAGCCTAATTGTGGGCAGTCTAGATGTCTGTTATACCGATCTATTTTGTATGGAATTGTAATTTAAGTAATCGACCATATCAAAAAGTGTCAATTGAACACTAGCTTTCCATTATAGAATGGGTGTTATTATCTGATCGATTGTTTGTGATGGCATTACAATGGGATTTACAGTTCACAGTTGTGTGCAGAGTTGACAGGGTTGCAGCGTATCAATTGAACACTAGCTTAATTGGGTGTTATTATCTGATCAGTTTATGTGACTAGCTAATCAACTATTTGCATTTAATTAACCTATAATGCTATTTTCGGGTTCCTGTATGTGATTGTGCAACACAGGATGAGTTAGCATGTTTTGTGGGTTGATAAACAACTTTTTGTGGAAAAAAAATATTCCTAGTTGGGAGGAGTGATCTAGAGGACATTTTGGTAATGTTCAAAAGTTCCCTAAACCCCCCTAAACCATGACCATGTTGTAAAGTGTTCTGAGACCATTTTGACGGTATGCAGAACTCCAGGAACAGAGTCGGATGCAGAAGATATCACTGGTCAAAGATTTGGTTTGAAAACGTGGTCAAAATGGTCAACTAGGTGAATAACGCGTTGACACGTGGAAAATTTTTAAAAATGAGTAAAACTGGGTAAAATTTGTGTTTTGAAAGTTTCAAACACATGTTTGCCCAGTGGACCCCCTATTTGCTGGCTGGGGCCCTCAGCCAGGTTTGACACACTCTTTTGTAGGAGGGGTGCCTTTGGCCACCTTTTATTTCATATTGCCATTATCACAATTTTGCTTATATATGCCACATTATTCTATTAACAATTTGCAATGTGGGATATTTTTTAGGGAGTTGAATTTAATTGAATTATAGATTGAAATTGTGCATTACATTGCATTTGGTCTAGCTCAGTGAGCTATTTTCTAGCTCAATGGGGTGATCAACTCCCCACCTAGTTGATCGGTAAATCCTCATATGGTTGGGTCAACTTTTCCTTTATATCTCACAATTGGCCAGAGTCAATAGTTCAGGATATCATCAATGGATATTGGTAGTTCCACAACTATTGTGATTTATCACATATAACCATACATCGGTCGGATCACATATATCTTGGCGCCACCTAACATATGGCATGGATTACCCAAACTTGGTCAACCATAACCCACACGCCTTGAGCTCGGCCTTAACACATTGACTCCCAAGATGCCACATTTAAACACAATAGCCGGCCAAGCCACATGTTCCAACAAAATATGTTTGGCATGGCCATATTCAAAGAACGTGGCACAGGCAAAGGCAAAGATTGTGGCCTCATTATTAACACAGGTTTACAACAATTTTCTCCCATAAACTGCCAACCTCCCAACATGGAAAATGTGGGATTTTTCCCAATGTAAGTCCACAAAGGCCCTAGGCGATGGAAAGGTGGGTAATGGGGTTTGACCCCATGACCTAGGCTAAAATTCCCAAACCTAGTCAACTTACCAACCCAACCAACTAGCTCATCGAGCTATAAAAAGAGCTCACTTATATTTAAAGTGGCTTTTTAGCAGGTCTGTGGAGCAAGCAACAATGGCATATTTGAAGAAAACCATTTTTGGAGCACTTCCACTCAAAACCAGAGCTCGGAGTAAACTATGAAAATTTCTCATAATTCTGATACGCTCGCAATGGTATAATCATTTTCCCATTTTGGATATTTTGTGACATGATTTTTTAAGCTGCATAAGTCACACAAAGGAATAATCCTAAGGGGAACATAACTGCAAGTGAATCAGGAAGGTGAAAGAAAAGTATTGAGCTTCACTAGAGTATTTCAAAGGTCTGATATCACAGTTTTTTAGGTTTTGATCTATTATTTGTTAATTGTAAAGGTTAATTGTATTTGCAATTCAAACATTTTTAATGGATCGGTTGTAAATGAACCCGGGGATGTAGGAATTTCTGAACCCCGTAAACAATCTTGTGTCATTTCTGATTTTGATTTTTCAGTTTCTGATTATTTGCAATAATTTAAGTTCATAATGTGAATATCGATGCAATGATAATCAGTATTTGACAACTTCGGAAAATCAATTAAATTGGGAAATACACTGAATTTTGGGCTTTGATCAAACAGTGGATTTTTGAGTAAAAAGGAATTAAAATTTCAGTTTGAAATTCAGTCCTAAATCAGATTTTTAATCAGTTTTGGAGTATTAAAATCCTTGAAAGTTGATTAAAATTTTACGATCCTTGAAAACGACTAAAAAGTCAGAAATTAAAACTTAGATGGAGGGGAGTAATAATTCTCTTAAAATTGGGAATTCCAATGAGGAATTGAAGTCATGATTGCACAACCTCATAAAAATATGGAAGGATGGAGGCAATGGTTTGTTGATTGTGGAAAATGGATATTTGGGCCAATGGAGTCGCCAAATGTTGAATATTTGTGATTGAAACACTGATATTTACTAAGGAACAACATCAACTTCTTTAGCAAATTTGTATTGTTCCACAGGGCATGCCAAAAACTTTTGTCACCAGAAGATGCACCCTGATAAAGAATGGTGTCTACTCTCTCTCCTGTTGACAAAATTGAAACACCTCAAGGCTGTCAGTCAATCTATGAATGAGATGAACCTCCAGAGATGGTTGGTTCCCTTGTGAATCCCCTGAAAACTAAATTTTTAACAAAGGAAAAGGGAGAAGGAATACGTGGAAAATAGCAAATGGAGGTTGATTACATCAATGATTTGACACACATGCATGTAACTTTACAACATACAAGAGAAGATTAAATATCCACACACCGTGCACAACTTTAAGCTAATTTGCAAAATTATTTCAAAGGTTTAGGAGTTAAAGGAAAATAGTAGAGGGAATAATTTCCACACTAAGGAAATACAAAACCCTATTAAACATGATGAAAACTTAGAAAACCAGCAATATGAGAAGGCAAAATGGAGCTTTTATTATTCAGAGATGACAAGTACAAAGCTAGGATTACAATCAGCAAAACAACTGAAAGTGTATGTCTAACTGATTCCTTTTTACAATGTAAAAAATACGCTTATATCAAATGGATCCTACCCTGCATCCAAATAATAGCCCTCCATGTTTGGTTATTGTTCAAAATTATTTTAATTTATTTAATTCCACCTCTTTCCTTAGCGCCACTGGAGACCCATTAATGGTGCATGCATTAGATTTTAATAAAATAATTAACCTACTAAACCTTTGTGGTGCACCAACAAGTGACTGTTGACTGAGAGCAACTTTTATTTTATTTAGTTTAATAACTCTTTTCTTTCCTTTGGCGCCATGGATCTGAATAGACAAGTAGCTATAATCTTTTGTTTTATGTCCTTATTTCTTTGTTTTTTGTCCACTGTTTGTCTTTTCTTTGCTTTTTGTTTTGTCTCTTCCCTGACCCGTATGGACTGCTGTAATTTAATTTATTAAATAAATTAACTCTTCCTTATCTTGCCCTATTGGTGCATGGGACCTTTGTTGCAATTATTTACTTCGAATTAACCCTTTCTATACCTATTGATTTTCTCTCCTTCACCCTTTGGTGCAAATCTTCCACTTGGTAGCATGCAATTAATCATGTTCATCTCTTAAAGCATGTTGCTTTAATTAGCTATTAACCCCTTTCATCCTTGGCGCATGGATGCTAAAAATTGCAAAACAGCTTTCTTATTCTTTTGGAAATTGGATGTCCTATTATTAACATGTGCTTTTCCCTTCTATACTTTGATTTTTAGCCAAACGTTATCTTAAACCATTGCTCTACTATTTGTTAAAATTAGCAACTTGGTTCTGCTATTTTTATCCCTGTAAACTCCCTATATTTGGCGCAAATTCTAGTAGATTTAGCTAGCTATTTTTATCCAATCTTGACCATGCATAGCCCATTTTTAGTGTCCAACACAATATGGTAATATGATGCTGCTCCTTTTTAAAAAATGGAACTACTAGGTCAATAATAAAAAATAACGTATTGCTATTTGTCTAGCTTATCAATCATGACATGTTATTTGGCGCCATTATTCTGAGGTATGTGTGCATGTAATTTGTGGATTAACGACCCAACTATTGCAGTTACAATGTTAGTTTTAATCAGTAAAGGCTTGAAATCAATCTTTTAGTGTACATCATATAGGAGGGAAAGTCCTTTATTGAGCATATGAATGAACATGAAATCTTCTCAATGGCTTCCAAAATGTCACTTGAAGTGTTTAGTACTCAAATTTTGTTTACCATTTATGGGATGAATAACCCTTTCAGAGTCACCTTCTATTTGCACCATGTCATCACTGTAATATCAAAACTAGGGTGTATTCTAATTATGACAAATATTAATGTTAATATGATCTAGGATAAAAAATACACTAAATCAATAGATTCTAGAAACATGCAATGAGCAATATTAAGATTATTCAACCAAAGTATCGATTAGGGTTAGAAGATATTGCATAAATTCAATGGTTCTAGATATCTTCTATGTTTTGGGTTCTTAATTGTGGGCTCAGTTTCTCATGATCGTGACTCTATAACATATTAGGACTTCTTCAAAGTGTTAATTCTCTCTTAAAGACTCAAAAAAGGTTACTCCTTTTGGGGTGGACTAAATTCACCCCACCCCACTACACCTCTGTGGCATGATGATCCTTACACTATGTACCAATACTTCAAAGAGAGATCAAGTCTCACATAGTTCTTCCTCTTACTAAATATGTGTGATGTGCAATAAACAACATGTTGGTTAAATCCTAATAAGGCCATAGAAACTTGGCAATACTATTTGGTGTAGATTGTAGCATGTGATAATGACCTATGGGTAGCCATGTAATATGTAATAAGATGTAGTTTTTCATTCATATGCTTTTACAATAGTATTCCTTATCTCGACTGTTTTGGCCTAATCTCTTAGGTAGCCCAAAGATGTAAGAGATTAGACCCTTCAAATGGGTGAGATGATTGTGTTTTTATATCTAACTTGTGAGAAAGGATTTATTGCTCAAATTAACGCTAAGTTGACGGGGCTAACTTGTGCATTTGAAAAACTTATTGTTGCATGAGTGGAGGATAAAAATGTTGTCCTGAGACAAAACCGTCAGTTGGTTTTGACCATGCTAGGGGATATTATCTTAGGAAATCTCATACTTTGTTCTAAAATACAGAGAAGGTGGTCATATGTGTTTTGTATACATTAAAAAGGTTTGTGGTGGATCAAAGATAAACATCAAGTGTGACCTAGTGGCTATGGAATGCTAAACTGAACGAGATGCATGTAGGAATACATCAGTTAAGTGCATAAATGGAAATGAGTTGAGATAAGTGCCAAGGATAATTGTCTCTCAAACGGTCTCTTCGGGAAATGGTCTTTCTCAAAAAATTTACAAATGCAATGAGAATACTCTTACAAAGGGGTGGAAAAAGGGGGTTAACTTTTTTGAAAAAGTTTGAGAAAGACCATTTCCCGGAGAGACTGCCTGAGAAACCTGTTTATCTCCTGTGTTTTAGATTTAATCACATCAAGATGGTTGCGAGTGTACAGCCATTGACAAGCTCTGAGATTCTTCAAGAAACTTTCCCCTGCTGATGAATCTAATGAACCTCGAATAAATTTGTTTTGATCATGAGCATAATTGTGTCTGCTTGTATTTCAGAATGTTTTCAAATAGTTTTTCTTGTTCCTGTTGCAATCTTATGTTAAAATATCTTTGATTCACATAAGATCTCATTCGTGTGTTAGTATTGTGGCATTTGCAATTTCATTATGAGAAGAACTTTCATCTAGTAATAAAATAAACAATTTAAAATCAATTTACTTTGACTATGTTGATAAAGATTGTTTGTAAGTCTATGAGTGTATCTTAGGCATGATGAACCAGGGATTTCTAACATTTACTAATGCAAAAATCTTTTAGAAATCCATGGTTCATCTTACCAAATGAAGTTGATTTTACCAGATCTTCGAGAACCTTTACAAATATTGGAAGACTCATAGACAAAATGCTTCAAAATAGCCAAAATATTCCTTCAACCAAAAGGTGTGTACCAATGGAGGCCCAAAGATGCACAATTTCACGCATTCTTTAAGAATTCAACACAAAGTCTCGTGCTAAAGACTCAATTAAAATGCTAGAAATCCCTGGTTCGTCACGCCTAAGATACACTCATAGACTTACAAACAATCTTTATCAACATAATGAAAGTAAAGTGATTTTAAATTGTTTATTGCATTACCCGATGAAAGCTCTTCTCATAATGAAATTGTAAATGCCACAATACTAAAAAACAGATGAGATCTTGTGTGCCTTAGAGAGATTTTAACATAAGATTGCAACAGGAACAAGAAAAACTATTTGAAAACATTCTGAAATACAAGCAGACACAATTATGCTCATGATCAACACACATTTATTCGAGGTTCATTAGATTCATCAGCAGGGGAAAGTTTCTTGAACAATCTCATATCTTGTCAATGGTTGTACATTTGAAACCATCTTGACGCGATTAAATCTAAAACACAGGAGATAAACAGGTTTCTCAAACGGTCTCTCCAGGAAATGGTCTTTCTCAAACTTTTTCAGATTTAGGGTACTATATTTGCCCCCATTTTATTCTAGTAATTAAAAATTGCTTAGTAAAAAAAGGAATTATAAACCACAAACCTATGAAAAGGAAAAGGTATACACAAGATTTGAATGTGTTCCCTTGTCCTTTTTTCCATACATGTGACCCTACATGCCACATGCAAATACATGTATAAATGCTCAATCAACATGTTTATAAAAATTGTAAAATAACATAAAAATGAAATAACAAGTCTTGAAAATGTATAGATGTATGCCCCTTGGTGTCAAATATAAGGGATGAAATTGTCATATGTAAGAAAATTTTAGAATTAAGGCTTAAAATAAATGAATTGTAAGCACAGACCTCCCAAAAGGAAAAGGTATACACAACACTTGAATGTGTGTGTTCCCAACACCTTTTTTCCATACAATGAACTTGCATGCCACCATGCAAAAACATTTACTAATGCTCAACCAATATACTTACTAAAAATTAGTAGAATAACATAAAATGAATTTAAACCCTGAAATGTGTACACATGTATGCCCTTGGTATCAAATGTAAGGGATATAACTGTCATACAATAAGAGAAATTTAGCAATTGATCATGGTATGAGAGCTAATTGTAGCAATTGAGCCTACCATGTAGCCACCTTCTGTGATTTGAGCGTACCACAGGGCCAATTTGTTTGTGATAAAAATATAATATCCTTAATGTTGTGTAGATGACAATAAGTTGTGATGTTCAAAAGCTTTAAATATGTCTAGAATAGCTTATGTGAATGTCATCATACGAGTCAATTGAAGCATTTTATTTATAATCTGCATAATTTGTTAAAAAACCCATATTATGCCATCCTTTTGAAATTAGGGATGTTGCAAAGCATCACTTAGCTCATAAGGTGATTCTAAGATGCTATCATAAGGACCCTTCGTCCTACCCTTCTTTTTGCATTATTATTGTAATAGATGCTACGGATGCATTTATTTTTGTAAGTCGACCCCTGAGATATTAACAATAATCCTCATATACATGGGGTAGTAGTAGTTTCTAGAATAGAAATAGTATATTAGGGAGTGTTTAGGCCTAAATAAAGGATCCATAAATATTATTTTATTGATATTTCTCAAAAGGTATGTCCCCACTCGAAAGTGGCTTACAATTTAGTAATGTAATTTCAGTCTTTCTATTTCATAAACTATTATATACCATATCGTGTTTGTTAGCTTAATCTGTCACAAGAGGTTCATTACATCTGGTATCATAGCTCTTTTAGGAAAGCTTCATTTTCAAGCATTTTTTTCCAATCTCAAAGAATCACAATGAAAGGTGTGACAAAGTTTGTGCCTTGATTCGCAATCTCAAAACCTCGACATCTTCCCTAACTTGTTTCTCCGACCTGTTTCCCTTACCTGTTTCCCCAACTTGTTTCCTTGACTTGTTTCCCCGACTTGTTTTTCCAACCTATTTTCTCGACTTGTTTCCCAATATGTTTCCCTGACTGTTTCTTTGACTTATTCCCTGACTTGCTTTCCCGTAACTTGAAAACCAAATTGTAAAAAATAAAATTAACTAAAAATACAAAATTATTTTTTTCCACTTGACGGGCACCCTCACCACTCTAAGTTTCAGGTTGTGGAATCATCCATGAAACCAACTTATTTTTTCAAAAAAAATTCCCATACAAATTGTTATTTTTAGCTCCTGCTGGACATAGTTTTCGAAAAATGGGGTCCTCGAAGTAATTATACTTTTGCAATCATCTCATCAAGATGATCATTTTAACATATAACTCCAAACAATGTTTTTTAGACCCTAAGAATCCATCTTAGTGAGATTGTAACCCGGGCAACACAAAAAACATGGAAGAAGAAATCACCAACTTGAAAGCAAAATGTTTAAGATCACACAAATGATGTAGGGACTCAATCAAAAAAATGTCATCATCACTAAGAAGCTCCATACCAAGTCCACTTCGGAACACAATTTCTCTTCCCCAAATGTGTCACATGGTCCCAAGTTAGATTTCCCTCAATTCAATGGTACAGATCTAACTAGGTGGATATATTAGGTAGAGAAATTATTCAGTGTCCAATATATATAGTGTGAATAGGGTTCCTATAGCTTCTTTTCACTTAGAACAAGAATCCCTACAATGGTACCAATGGTATTTAAAAACTCATGATGAAATAGAGTGGCCACAATTTTCATCCCTTATTCTAGAGCGGAAATTTGGCCCCATTTCTTATGAAGACTTCATAGGAGCACTCACCAAACTTTGACAAACATAATCAATCCATGATTACCTAATGGAATTTGAGGATTGGTCAACCACATAAAAGGCTTGTCAAATGATTTTTTCAAAAAAAAATTTATAAGTGGCTATCAAGAGAGCAATGTAATCAGAATTAGTCAATTTTAGAAAACCCAATACCATGATATCACATTGAGATTTTTTGGTTAATTTTTTAGGAAGGAAAAATCACAACACAACATTAAGAACCTGAAAGTAAAGTATTTTTCATATTAGAAATAGTACAATATGCTCCCACCGGGACAAAATAACCCCAAAAAGTGTCTTAAATTGAGGAGCAATGTAGGAAATAAAGAATAGTAAATGTTAATTGTGATGACAAGTTCATTTTAGGGGAAGGTTAAGAACAAAACTTGTTTCCAAATTTCGAATCACTATCCAAATCTGACAATTGAGATTATCAGGAAGTCGAAGCAAGATTCATCATTGGATGAGTCTCTCTCAAGATGTCTCAATGCGGAGCAATTTTCATGAAGCAGGTGTCACTTACCGAAATCAAACCATGAATGGGTGAGAGTGAGTGTTCAGCTAAGCTGACCTATCCTATCCTATCATAATTGATTCCCTATCACGCGCCTTAATCCTAATTTTAGATTGATCTACCAGTTTCACCGATATAAGGCTAAACAAGGATATTAATCATTTACTCCCCTTGTTCTAGTTTTGGTTCAAGTTATGATCCTTTAAAGATCTGAGATGGTATCTTAATTTCCTTGTAAGGGGAAGTGTTTCAATGCTTTTTTTGCTTAATATTTTATAATTGTATTTGGTAGTTCTCCTAAAAATGGTAGCGTGACGTTCACATGGGAAGTCGTCAGTCTTATTTTTGTTTGTTGGTCTTATGTATTGAAGTTAAATATAGTTTTGTTTCTCTAGAAAACAAAAGAAAAACTGTTGAGTTACAAAATTCCACCCCTCGAGGTGAAAATGTTCACGTACATGAAAGTATCTTAATCCCAAGCAAGTAGAATTGATTCAAATCCCACATTCACAAAAGGGAAAGTCCGCTTGGCTTCTAAAAAAAGACCCCCAGGTCGTAAGAAGGATAAGCAAGTTCAGGAGAAAATTGGAAAAATTTGTTTTCGCCAAAATGGGCTCATTCTGGTGTTTTGCGGAAAAAATCAGACATCTTTTGTTCCAGGAAAGGTCTGGCATGTACTGTGGGACAGTTGGGACGCAGGTACGAGCGTAACGCATTAAAGCCGATGGCCGCAGGAATTTAAAAATTGAGATTTTTTGGAAGTTTTCATCCTAGAACCGTTATTCGTGGGACATCTGGAACAAAAGTACACAGGGGATTCAGAAATGCTGCAGTTTGCAGCAAGTTGCATATTTTAGTGGTCAGTTCGGAGAAATGTGTTCAAATGGGACAAAAGTACGTGCGGGATTGTAAAGGTGAAAAAAGCCGCAAAATTTCAATCATACCTTGCGGTGCAGTGCAGACTTTTATTCGATTTCTTTAGGAAATTAGGTCCAGTGTTTCTGGCTGTCCATAACACATGTTGATGGAGCCTAGAATCAGCACTGGTCAAATTTCTTGTTTGGGACAGTTTCGGGACAATGGACCCGATTTTCGGTTGAAATGGCCGATGAAGAGAAAAGTCAATGTTTGACTTCCCTGAACTTCAAACGGCCATAACTTTTGACTCCGAGCTCCGATTTTCATAAAATTGGACTTTTGGAACGAGCACGACATCCTGGAAAAAAAAATAGATGGACGTAATTTTTATAGCAGGGTAGATATATTAAAATGAAAGAAACATATTCAGTTTTCCAGTCAGTTAATGCTCATTCCCGTCAAATGACAGAAAATGCCTTACAGACCCAAAATAGCTGCTCGCACTCAGAAGGCCATAACTTTTGCATTTCTCAATGAAATCACACAAAATTGGTAAGTTGGACAACTTTGCTCCTGATGCCATGGCTACCACAATCAATAAATGATAGATTTGATGAAGATATTGATAGATATTTTGGTAAAAACGGCCAAGTTCAGAATAGTGTTTTATTTGGTAGTTAGACGTGCATTCAATGAAACATGGGCTGTTATTTTTCACTGCTGCAAGTCATGGGATAGTATGGGGATCTTTTTGCAAGCAACATAAACATGATTTCACTCCATTTAATATATCTTATAAGTGGTTGAAGGATCAAATTTTAGGATTTCCCTCTCTCTCTTCTTATTTTTCTATAAATTGGAGTGTTGGGCTCATTGTAAGGGATAGTTTACATTTAGAAAAGCTCATCAAAATTATTTTGTGAAGCCAATGTGTTGCAGGCCCTTGTAGTAGACTCCTTGCATGGTGATCCAGGCCCTTATCTTGTAATAGATTGAACTGTGCATATCATGAAGCAATAAAATACAAGTTTGTGGATGCATCTTCCCCTGCTGTGTTTGTTTGCACTCTTCTTGCCCCTTTCAACCTTCATTACAAGAATATTGTGTCTATTTTTATGCTCTTAAAAGGAGTCATTATCATTGTGTATGTTGAAATATTGTTGTGAATGCATTTGCCAGATTATGGAGAACTGTTATCACCCCTTCTAGTATGCATTTTACTTCTATTTTTCACACATTGGAAGACTACTCTCACACCCCTCCTTTTCTGGTGTATCACCAATTTAGTGTAAATTTTTCATTTTCATGCATTCTCTCTCCTTGGTCCCTTGGAAAGTTAGATTAGAAAAGATAGTTTTGTCTGCATTAGAGTAGATTGTGGCAGGTAGTTTAGGAGCAAGAACCAACTTTCTAATGGAGGTCTATCTCAAGTAGCAAGTCCCACAACTTGGAGATAGTACCCATGTTATCTGAATCACACCATGAGCTCAATTATATGCACTTGTGTAAACATAAGGGTGTTGTGATTTGGTGATAAGAGAGGGGGACCTTAATAGTGTCAGTTGCTCCAAAATCCATTAGTATTATTAATTCCCATCTTGATGAGAGAAGTCTCCATGACAGGAAGAGTGATCCACAGGGTCATTGCTCGATGTTTTAAAATCTAGATGGCTCCACCTGGACCTCTTCCAGACAGCTTTTTCCATTTATTATTCATGGGCCGTAGACAAAGATCTCAGGACTACTAATTGATATGAGCCCAATGGATATGCGCGTTACAAATAAAGTAATGGATGAAATCGTTGCAGTTCGGCAATAGGTCCCAGAAGATGTTCCTGGGAAGAGGATTGGCCCTAAATGTACCCATTTTTATACTGGGAATTTCAGAGGATTGAGACTTGAAAATCTCATCCAAAAAATTCTAAAGGTGGGAGTCATTCATCCTAGCACTAGTCCATATTCCTCCCCAAGTTTTAAATGTCCAGAGGTAAAGGGATGCCGTTGAAGAAGTACTTTTATATTGGGAATTTGAGGGTACTTGGATGGATTGGACTATGAAGGCTAAATTAACTATTGCAACGCAAACATGAACTTCTAGATGAAGTTGAATGGTACCAGGGGAACTGACTGCAAACTGGATCCCCGTTGAAGAAGTACTTTTAAGGCCAGCTGGTTCGTAGGAACCCCAGAGAATAGTTACTCTCATAAAGGACCTTACGAACTCATGGTAGTCACTATGACCATTTTTGGTCATGCCTGTGTAGAGCAAAATGATAGCAATTCGAAAAATACATTTCAATTTATTGATGAATGGAACCGTGAGGCTGTAATGTCATCCTTTCTGTAATGTCCCCTTTTCCTACACCAAAGGCCTAAGGGCCAGGTCGAGTCCTAGCCGTGGTCAGACCCGGGGGGCTGTGGACACTGGAAGCTTATGGGAAGGGGCCCTGTGGTTTTAATATCCCAGTTTTGTGTTGGGGGTCACTTTTGGACATGGCGACTCAAAAAGGGAAACAATAACTATAGTCACTTTTATTTTATTGGCCCCTCCATGGAAAAATGCGCCTAGGGTCTATGGGGGCTCTTTTGCCTTGGGGAAGTATATAAGAGTTGGGAGAGAAAGGAGAGACACTTTTTTGGACATACATTTTATTGACCCCTTCATGTGCAGCTGCTGTTGTCGTGCATCTACAGCTTGTGGAGTCAAATCCCACAGGGACCCTAGCTTCGGTGGTGAGAGACCCGTCCCTAGCTAGCAGGGCATTCTTCGGTAGTGAGAGATCTACCCTAGTCTGTCATTTTGGATCCGTTTTCAAGGTTGTGTGGCAGAGACAATATCAGAGGTCGCAGAAAGGTTCTCGCAGATATTTGGTGGCATTGGGAGAGGATAATCAATGGGCTTCAGATCCAAATCCCGATAGCATATCAGATCCACGACAGCCATTTGGGTAGAGCGGGACAGTTCGTTGGAGGCATCTCGTGAAGGATTTCATGGGTATTGGGGGCGTTTGGGGAAGACAAGTAGAGGGGCCCGATCAGATTCATGGTAGCCTTTTGGGCTGGGCGTGGTAGCACGCTGAAGGCGCGTCCATCATTTTCTGACCCCTTCACCAAGCGTGGTGACCTGCAGCCTTTATTTGGGGTTTTTCCAGTCGGCCGTTTCAGATCCAAAGGTGGAAACGTTATTTCCTGTATCTATTACTGTTATTTCCAAAGACCCTTATTTTTGCTCTTGTATTAGAGGGACACGAACCTCTGAAGTTTTACAGCCGCCTAGGGCATTCTGTACTTTTTCTGGCAGCAGTTTAATCTCTGTAAAATTCCCAAAAATAGTTTTATTATGTCCTTTATATTAATGTCAAGCTCTCTTTAAGTTTTCATGTGATTCGAGTGGATATCTTGGGAGATATTGATTCTATTTAGTTTGTTGTCCTTACTATAAAAATATGGTAAAATCAGTATTTTATGTGGCTGCAAGTTTTCAATATTTTGTGCATTTTTTAGTGGTATCCCATCAGGGATATTTCAGTGGTATCAGAGTTGTTGTTCCTCCAACCTGTGTTGGTTAAATATGGCAGTTTGGAAAGATCTCAAAGGGGGTTTTATGAAGGAAATGTTCACCAACATGGTGAAACAACAGGAAGCCACTAACCTTTATTTGAGTCAGCTCACTCAGAATGTGAATCAAAGCAGACCTAGGGACAATAAGGAACATGGTGAGAACAGTGATAGAGGGCGGCCAATAGAGGTGATTGATGAGGATTCTTGTTGGAGGAAGTACCAATCTTTGAGTAGGGGTTTCAGAGATAATATGTCATTTCCAGATTATTGCATGATGAAGATTGGTAGCAAGCCCAAACAAGGTCATCATATGCCGGTACCTGAATCACAAAAGAACTCATTTGTAGAAGAAGCTTCTAAACAAAAGGGTATGATTTCCATTGAGCAAAATAATTGCATTAGTGAAACTTTGCTTGTTAGAGAAATTATTCCAGCTCAGGAGAAGAAATTTGTTTATGCAAGCAAGGAGGATGTAATGGAAACTCTTAAAAGGTGTGAGGAAGGGAATAGCAGAGCTAGAGCTGCTAGGTTGATAGCGACTCAAGCAAGACAACACATACAAGAGTTCAAGGAAAAGATGGGGGCAATTGATGCAAGGAAGTCTACACCCACGAAAGAAGACTCTATGGAGCAGCTGGCACATGAGGAGGAGCCTCACATGGACACTTGTGTAAAATTGCAGCCTACTGTAATTTCCAAACCAACAACTATTGATCAGCTTTCAGATACTTTCAACAGGCACTCAGGCAACAATGTTGGGGGCAGCTCAACATATGTCTATCTTGAACACATGGAGGACATTGATGGCCTTGAAAGGTATGAAGAGCACACTAAGGTGTCTTATTTATTGTTGCCTATTCCAATTTATTTCCATCATGAGATGCATGGTAAGGTAGATGATGAAGTCTTCATCATGGAGTTTGTTGGACCATTGCTCCAACTATGTGTATATGAGCATCTTGAGGATGATATATGGTGGCAAGTTGTAGCTCACTTAACAGATACAAGGGCTCATGGGCATTATAAGCTATGGGATCCTGGTAATATGTGGCCATTATAAAAAACTATCAATTCTGATTTTGAAAACTTTGTGATGGAGTTCATAAGCAAAAGAAGGAATTCAAATGTGTCTTGTGTTGGCAAGCATGATTCCTTCATTGGGGACTCCGGTTCAAGAAGGGAGAGTAACTCTCAAGGTACCAGCGTTGGTTTTCTGATTGCTAAAAAGGGTAAGAGAATATTTTTTAATCATCTTCAGCCTTGGACTGTGTATAACAACAGTCATAAAGAGAGGAGAAAATATATTATTAATAGAGCCCATGACTGATTTTTATACCAGCTACATGGTGGAACCCTTGGAAGGGTTAGTGGGGGCATTTGGTCCTCAAAGTGCTCAAAGAATCAAGGTGCACTTTGTTGTTAAAAAAGAAGAGTTGAATTCAAGGTGCATTCATGACTTTAGCATCCTAAGGTATGAGAATGATTACCATCTTCCTAGCTTGTTGAGTTCTTCTATGTTGTTGCCATATTTCTATTATTTGGGACAACATTTACATGCTTGGATGATTGAGGAAGACTATTTCATAATCATGTTTCAAGGTATGCTAGATGGAATAAACACATCTTCCATTCACATTGCTCTTGATTCAGCCAATAAGCATATGTTGGCAAAGAAAATAATGCAGGGGCCCATGATATTGAAAGGACATGAGGTATGTGGTGTATTTATTGTGGTTGAAATTGCTAGAAGGAAGGCTTGTTTTTGGGATGCCATGGTTGCATGATGTTAAGGAAAACGATGATGCATGGGTTGAAAAATCAATGGAGAATGAAGATGTTGATCCTATATCAGAAATTCTGAGTTGCAAAGGCATGATGAGCAGCCCCAATTATGCCATTTCCGATGTGTTGTCTTCTCTCATGACGAGAATCAATGGGTACAACAAAGGGAATGAAGTTCCTTATGATAAAGTTTATGGATGCATGAGTTCTAATATTGATTCCCCTTTCTCTTGCATTTACGGTGAAATGAAAATATGGGGAAAGAGAATAAAGTATGATGAGGGAGCAGCCATGTGTATTCCCAACATACAAGGAATTGATGAGTTATGTCCATGGAAAGATATGTCTTGCACAAAGAAGGTAACTCATTTCTTTATTGTCAATAAGAGATGTGAAGTACTTGAATGTGTTTGTACATTTGGGTTACTTGAAGTTGGAATCATTCATTGGACATATTGGCTTCCATCTTTTGGGAAATTTGCATTCGTCCCTCATGTGGATAAACTAAAAATTTTCAAGGAAAACAAAGAAATCAGAGAGGGGTATACAAGGGTAGATCGTAAAAGATGTGATTAGTGAAGAAAGAAGCATGTCATTGCAGAGGTTGAATTGTGAAGGAACACAGCCTCTTGTGGTTCATGGTGACATCACAAGGTATGAGACAAGTGGGATATTTGATGACTCCTATTCCGACGGGTTGTTTGCTACAGACACAAAGCACACCAGGATGACTTATGAGGAGAGCAAGGGTGACAAAGGTGAGGAGATAGAGACTCGCGAGATGGATGATGGAGATGGGGTTGCGTTGGACAGTGCTGATGCGGGGCAGGAGGAGGAGACTTTTCCTTAGAAAACTATAGCCACATTGTCTAGTACTCTGATGTACAAGGCATTTAGGATTAGAGGAGTTATGCAGGGTCAGCGAGTTGGGGTACTCATTGATAGTGGGGCAACCCACAACTATATTGATGCCTCATTGTTTGAGAGGTGAGGACTACAAACAGAGGATTTTGAGGGCCTCAATGGGGTTGTAGCCAATGGAGAGTCTTTGAGGTGCACACGACGGGTTCCCCAAGTGAGCATCATGATGGGTAACTATACAGTTACCAATGATTTCCACATTGTTGGTATGGGAGTGACCAACATAGCGCTGAGAGTGTAGTGGCTTCACTCTCTTGGTGAGTCTCGGACTAACTTTCAGACGATAGAGCTGAAGTTTAAGTCCGAGGGCAGGAATGTGTTTTTGAGGGGAGTATCTACAGGAGCACCAAGGGTGGTTACAGCTGAGGGGAAGGAGAGGACGATCCGGCATGGTGAGGAGTTTTATTATTGCGGATCGATGTGGAGTATGATGGATGTGGGTGTGGCCAACAATGTTGCACATGAGGTTGTTACTGAGATTGGGATTACAGGTTCAGATCATCTGAGCTTATCATTATGTTGGTTATCTGAAGTTTTGGTAGACTGGAGACCTCATTTGCTTGTTGAGTACTCCAAGGACCGACACACTTGTGAGATTCTGGATGGTCACATACAGGATGACAGCTACAGATTAGAGGATAAGATGCTCCTCTATCAGGGAATATTGAGCCTCGTGTTAGATTCATGGTTGTGGATGGAGATACTGCAACATGTGCATTGTCCTTCTGTGACAGGGCATTTGAGCTGCGATGAGACCTACAGGTTCATGTCTGAGAGGTTCATATGGCACAGGTTGAGGGAGGATATCCCCAACTTTATACAGGCATATACGGTTTGTCACTATGACAAGTCAGAGCTTACGGGTTCATCATTTGTTGAATCAACATGGGACAACACTCCTATGCTTTTTGCTGCTTCTATGCCCGGTGAGCACTTCACCCACGTGTTAGTCAGTGGAGAGACGAAAGTGACCCATGGTTGTTCAGTCGGTTCACATTCAGCGCAGGAGGTGGACTATGTGGTGCTGATATTGCCGGTTGACTGTCTACTGGAGTCTTGGGACTTTTCCTCCACGGGGCACATCGAGATACAATATGAGGAGCCTGGCTCTCACATGAGTGCAGGTCAGGTGGGAGAGTTAGCACCATTTGTGCATAAACAGGTTGTTTCACAGGCTGATATGGGGGACTCTACAGGATTCAGAGTGAACTTTCATACCCAGGAGTTGATTGGAGAGGTCGTGGGTGATTCCATGATGACAGCCTTGCATTGGCAGGGATTGGACCGATTGGAAATTTCGGTGCGGGTACCAGTGGAGAGTCGGTTTGGGTATCATTCTGCTTCACGGATAACATTGCTCTCGGTACCATATGGAGGTCATGATGACGACATGGGGTTTCTTGGTTACTTCGGATTACACGGATCCTTGGTGGACGACAGGGTGAGATGGAGAAACTTATGGCGTGGTATTCAGCTGCTGCAGTAGGACAGGATAATGCTTGGGGTCAAGCATTTCTCTGGGAAGGGAGGACTGTAATGTCCCCTTTTCCTGCGCCAAAGGCCTAAGGGCCAGGTCGAGTCCTAGCCGTGGTCAGACCCAAGGGGCCGTGGACACTGGAAGCTTTTGGGAAGGGGCCCCGTGGTTTTAATATCCCAGTTTTGCGTTGGGGGTCACTTTTGGGTAGGGTGACTCAAAAAAGGGAAAAAGTAACTATAGTTACTTTTATTTTATTGGCCCCTCCATGGAAAAGGAATGCATCTAGGGTCTATTGGGGCTCTTTTGCCTTGGGGAAGTATATAAGAGTTGGGAGAGAAAGGAGAGACACTTTTTGGACATACATTTTATTGACCCCTTCACGTGCAGCTGCTGTTGTCGCGCATCTACAACTTGTGGAGTCAAATCCCACAGGGACCCTAGCTTCGGTGGTGAGAGATCCGTCCCTAGCTAGCAGGGCATTCTTCGGTAGTGAGAGATCTACCCTAGTCTGTCATTCCAGATCCGTTTTCAAGGCTGTGTGGCAGAGACAATATCAGAGGTCGCAGAGAAAGGTTTTCGCAGATATTTGATAGCATTGGGAGAGGATAATTAGTGGGCTTCAGATCTGAATCCCAACAGCAGATCAGATCCACGGCAGCCATTTGGGCAGAGTGGGACAGTTCGTTGGAGGCATCTCGTGAAGGATTTCACGGGTATTGGGGGCGTTTGGGGAAGACAAGCAGAGGGGCCCGATCAGATTCACGACAGCCTTTTGGGTTGGGCGTGGTAGCACGCTGAAGGCGCGTCCATCATTTTCCGACCCCTTCACCAAGCGTGGCGACCTGCAACCTTTATTTGGGGTTTTTCCAGTCAGTCGTTTCAGATCCGAAGGTGGAAACATTATTGCCTGTATCTATTACTGTTATTTCCAAAGACCCTTATTTTTGCTCTTGTATTAGAGGGACACGAACCTCTGAAGTTTTACAGCCGCCTAGGGCATTCTGTACTTTTTCTGGCAGCAGTTTAATCTCTGTAAAATTCCCAAAAATAGTTTTATTATGTCCTTTATATTAATGTCAAGCTCTCTTTAAGTTTTCATGTGATTCGAGTGGATATCTTGGGAGATATTGATTCTATTTAGTTTGTTGTCCTTACTATAAAAATATGGTAAAATCATTATTTTATGTGGCTGCAAGTTTTCAATATTTTGTGCATTTTTTTAGCGGTATCCCATTAGGGATATTTCAAATTCATCTTGTTATTCTTTGATGACATCTTGATCAATAGTAAAACCAAGTTAGATCATCAACAACACATTGATGGGTCATTGGAACTTCTCGCACATAATCAGTTGTGCGCCAAACACTCCAAGTGTTCTTTTGGCCAAACAAAAGTTGAATATCTTGGACATATTTTCTCTACGGAGAGTGTCCACGTGGACCCAAATAAAATTACTGCCATGAAAAATTGGTCGCTCCCTAAAACTCTTTGAAGCCTTCGTGGTTTCTTAGGTCTCACCAGCTATTACAAGGAATTTTTTATGGATTATGGTAAAATTATAGCCCCATTGACAACAATGTTAAAAAAGGATGCTTTTGCATGGAATGAGGTAGACTAAAAAACATTTTAGGCCTTAAAATAAGCTATGTGCAATACACATGCCTTAGTCATGATAGCTTTCACTAAGATTTTTTTCACTGAAAGTGATTCCTATGGAAATGGAATTGGTGTTATTCTCCTCCAAGAAGGTCTCCCCCTTACCTTCACTAAAAAATCTCTCTCAGGAAGGAATATGGTCATGTCTACCTATGAGAAAGAATTAATGAAAAATTTACATGCAGTATAAAAGTGTTGACCATAATTGTTAAGGAGACATTTCTACATAAAAAAGACCATCATAGTTTGAAGTACTTCTTACAACAACACGTATCATCTCTTGTTTAACAATAGTGGGTCTCCAAACTTATGGGTTTTGACTATGAGATCACCTATTAGAAAGGGAAGATAATTTGGTGTCATATTCTCTCTCTCTCGCACTTTCGAGGATCAAGTATCCCTTTGTGTAGCATTTGTTCCCATCCCATAATGCCTGCAACAACTCTAACATGAATAGGAAAAGGATCCAACCATGTAACGCTTCATCTAAAAATTGGTTTATGATCCTAACTCATCACCACACTACTCTTGAGATAATTTGAAGTATAAATGATGTTTTGTGTTACCACCTAAAATCGAGCTTCGCGATGCAATTATTTTCAGAATTCATGTTTCATTATTTGCGGGTCATTCAAGCTTATTGAAAACCTATGAGAGGGTTTGTAGGAATTTATTTTGGCAGGGAATGAAGGTAGATATCAAAAAATTTGTGGCCAAATGTAATCCAGTCAATGAAACAAGGGTGAAATAGTGGCAACCCCAAGTTTGTTTCAACCATTTCCAATTCCAATCAGGATCTAGAATGATATTTCCATATAATTCATTGAAGGCCTCCCTAAATATGGTAGAAATTCAGTCATCCTGGTAGTGGTACAACACATCTCCAAGTATGTCCATTTATGTGTCTTAGCCCACCCATATACTGCCTCAACCATCGCTCAAAATTTCATCGACCAAATCTTCCACTTGTATGACATCTTAGCTTCAATTGTCTCAAACCGTGATGCCACTTTCACAAGCCATTTCTAGAAAAAACTATTCCACATGATAGTCACTAAATCACACACTTACTATGTACATCTAGCCTCTAAATACTTCATTTATATGCATGATTCCTAAGCAAGAGAATTAATCATTAACAACCCTTTACTTTGCTTTGACATTGCTTTTATCCTTTTCATATTTATTTCTTGGTGTTTCTTATTGACAACTTACAATTTTGCATACTAGTAAACATCCTATATTTCTCTGATTTCATTGTTTATCCTTTTGGGCACCCTGTATAGAACCACCCATTAGGGACAAGAGCGCTCGGGCACTACTGTCCCCTATGGGCACTTTTGTCCTCTTTTTTTCTAAATTTTCAAATGTTACATCTTTCTTGTCTTTTTTATCACCTTGGGTTGTCCTTTCACTTGTTAATGATGAAACTTAAGCAAAGGAATCATATATATACATGTCTTATTTAACCTCATTAAGGGGGACAAGCATTCAAGAGGCACATACACCTACAAGGAGCTAATATTTTCTATCTACTACATCAAGGACTGCATTTTGGATTGCATACTTCACTACATAGGAGGGTTTATTCTAAATTCCATACCACACATTTGCATTTGGGATAAAGTAGTTGTATCACTATTCTTTTTGTGCGACTCACTAGGGCAACCTAGCTCAAGGGACATTATTCCACGCATCACACACACACACACACACACACACACACACACACACACACACACACAATCACACACAAACTTGAACTACATTGAGTCTGAAATGTAGTGCAATGCTTGGTGACAATCACATTGGGGTGACCTTCGAGGTCAGTCTGACTCAAGCATATGCATTATTTATTCATCTAATGTGCACTTGAGTATTGTGCAGGTAGTTAGGGTTTATTTTATAGGTACATGTGCAACAGAATGAATTTTGATGTGACCTACAATGAATTTAAAACGAAATAAGAAGTGACACAGAAAGAACTAGATCCTGATTCCACAGACACCAACACCCAGAACCTGCTAGCACCCAAGCATCCCTATCCCATCTAGGTGCTCATGTCCTTGAGATCCTCACATTCTAGTTTCAGACACAGAGCTTACACAGTACAGAATTATTCCCTTTCAGACCATTTCCATCATCCCAGAATTAGTTCATACCTACAGTTACAAGTTGAGTCATTCTTTATCTTCCTATCTTTCACTCTTGCTTGTATTTCATTTAGCTTGATTTTGCACATTGAATATTGTTAAATTCATCTGATCAATCAGCAATTCCTTATCTTAGATTTAATTTTATTAAATCATTTGGTGAACTTGAAATCCTTTCATGCCTATCTTTATCGGATCCCTTCCCATCATGGCTAGTACATCTCGTGACTTTTCTACTGAAGATCTTACTGAAATCAATTCTTATCTTGTTGAGCATCTTGAAAACCTAGATTTGTTACTTTTTACTTCCCATGAGGAATCCCAAAGGATTTCTAACTCCACTCCACTTAGCAGTTTTATCTCTACTACTACCACATATTTTATCCCTCTTTCCTCCCCTCCTACCACTGTGGGAGTGTCTACCGATCATATTCCTACTTCCACACCCAATCCTAATCTTTCTTCTCCTCTTATCTCCCACATTCACCCTAGTTCTTCTTCAATCACCCATGCTTTAGAGTCTCTTCATCATGATTTTCAAGCACAAATTCATCAATTGCAACAAGCTACTTCTTCTTCATCTCCATCCCTTGATTCTTCACTTCTTATTCATAGCCTTCTTGTACCTCAAGTGTATTCTTATCCACTCCCTCTAAATTTTTCTTCACCAAAGTTTCCTCTATTCGATGGCCATGGAGATCCCTCAAGAGCATCTTAGATGCTTTCATGTTGCTTTCCTAGACTATGCGTGTGATGACACCCTCTTGACCAAGTTGTTTCCTAGGAGCTTACAGGATTATGCTTTACGATGACTCTATGACTTGCCCTTGTATTATGTTAAATCATTTACTACTCTTGTTGATTTGTTTCTAGCTCATTTTTCTATGAATATTGGAATGAAAATATCTTATGCACAAATGGCTAAAATTAAACAAGGATCTAATGAACATCTTAGTGATTATGTATTGTGTTACAAGAACAATATTTCTAAAATGAACAATGTATTAGTTGAATCTGAATTGCAAGATCTATTTATTCAAAGTCTTTTCCTCCTTTGCAAGAATGTGTGCTTTTTGATTCCTATCATTCCTTTGACCATATATGTCATACCTTGAAGACTTATGAGACTAAGGTTACTTTCTTTGGGAAAACTCAAATACGGTTATAATACTTCCCATCATTCTTCCTTTTAAATTTCCAAGCAAGGTTCCCTCTAGACCCAAGTCTAATGATGTTAAGCCTACTGTCAATGTTGTTTCTCAACCTCCTAAGCTTCAGCTCCAACCCACTCAACATATATTTACTCGATTTCCTTATCCTCCACATATGTTGTTGCCCCAAATCATTGAAAGCAATATGATTTCTCTTCCACTCCTCTCGAGTATGATCCTAATAGGCCCCATGGACAAGAATTTTGATGAGCATGCACATTGTGATTACCATAGATGCAATGGCCATAGTACCAACAAGTGTTTCAAGCTTTTCCATTTGATTCAAGACCTCATTAACAATAATAATATCCAATTTCATGAATCCTCTACTTCCATTTCAAAATCTACCAATGATAATGGAAAGTTAAAAATATTTAATGACCCATTACCTAAGCATGATGAGTCATCCCCTGAGTCATCTTCCAATCATACCTACCATGCATTAACTCCTCCTAATTCTTTGGATCATCCCCTTGGATTCCTTGTTGGTGTTATTGATCTCCCATCACCTACTATCACTTTCAATGATGCTGATTTTCATGCCTCATTCTCCTCCCATAGATTACATATTGATGCTTTTGTTGGGCCCCATGCCATCAATAATGTTATGGTACATCCTACATTCAAGCACAATGCATGTTCATTATCTTTCTTGTAGTCAATTGGCTTCCCTTTATCTCAGATGACACATAGGTCTCCCACTTCTCATGGCCATGTTATTCTACCCATTATTGTTGGGCCTCTTACTATTTCTATGCCATTTACTATTGGATCTATTGTTACACATTGTGACATGGTCTTATAACTCCATTGGCTCTAGGTTGCCAAATGTGTACCTTCTATTGTTCACTTGTGCCTTAAGTTCATCCATGAGCACCATATTATTACAATTCAAGACATTCCACCATGAAAAACTTTGTCCTTGGCTCTCCGACCATCCCATATTCAATTGCTCCTACTCCTAGTGCATCTTCTCCTATTCATGATGGCTCCTTAGCCTTGACACCTCCTATGGTATCTGGAGCCCTTTCTCCTCTTGCGGACACCTTTTTCACATCCATCTCAGTTTCCTTCACACATGGCTACTACTCATAAGCCTTCATCACATTTATAGATCCTATAGCCCACCTCATAGGCATACTTCTTCACATAGGTCATATGATTCACATGCTCCATATAGACATATTTTGTGCTCTATTTCTCCACATGCTCGATCTAGACTATTCCATATATGTGGCCTCATGCACTCTCCTATGACCATCGAGATCCTATATCATGTTCATATACATGGTTCTTTCACATCAACTGATCATGGGCCCTTTCCTAGTACTCTCATTACATAGATCATTTTAACATTCACATTTGGGGGCATCCTAATTCCCCCCACACCCAATGACACACTCTTGTTCTTGGTTCATACTTGACTGTTGAGGGCATTCTTCACATGAACCTCACTTTGCACACACTACACTAGGGGGCATCCTTATTCCTCCCTTCTCGTTGTTTTCTTTCACATATTTGCAATTAAAAATCCAAAAACATTAGCTTAGATCTTGATTGGATGTACTCTTCCTTATACTACTCTATGTTGCACCTTTGTTTATCATGTTACTACAATTCATAGTATGTTTTATCATTTTTCATACACACATGCACATTCACATGGTATCTTGAGGTGAATGCAGGTCACTTACAGGGTGTTACATGATATATGATGCTTTGGCCTGTCCATTACTAGTCCCACTGAGGCTCCTGGGGCATCTACCTTTTCCACTTGCTATCACGTATTATCATTGTAATATTTCACATTTTCATTCCTATATTATGATATTACATTGTGGCATACTATTTATCTTTCCTAACATGATAATAGGTGCTTCATGTGTAGCATTTTCCTTGCAGGACTCCTTCCAATCATGGTTGTCTGATTTGTTTGTACCTTGTTTGTTATTGTTTGTGGGCTATGCCCTATGTTTGTTTGTTTCCTTACTTGCACAAGCCTTGAAGGCTTCAATTTTCTTGTGACATTATGAGTGGTGTCCCATGTATGCAACCAACTTACTCGTTAAGTCCTTGTTTGTTATTTTCCTATATGCTTTTACTAGTTATTCATGTGTGCATTGCTTGTTTGTCACTAACACTTCTATGCTAGCATTTTCCAATTATTTTACTTATGCCATAGTAACTATCATGTGTAATCCCTATTCCCTATGCAGGAATTCCTATATCAGATATGCATATCAGTTTCAGTCTTCCTCATTTGGGCTCCATTCACATTTTTTTCATCTAACACACCCCAAAGGAGTGGGGGAAAACATTGTGGAGTGATAAAATATAATTATTAGTGTGATGTAACTATGTGGGTGAGTTGTTAATAACCCAAATAAATAGAACTGAATGAGTTATAACAACTCACAAAGTATAATTGTTTGTTTATGGATTGTTTTGGAGATAGTTAGATATCATATTTTATAGGAAAACTATTTCCTATATATTGGCTGTATAAAAGAGAAATATAATGAACAAAGAATATTTTATGTATGTGCAAATTGCTGGAACGTTTAATTTGACATCAGAGCAAGTATGATATTTTGAAGTGTTAATTTGGGGCAGTTGCACTGGGCTTTGTCTCTGTGTATGCAGTAGTTTGGCGCAGACCAAGCATCTTGCTTGCTCCTTATCTTGAGTATGGTGTGCTATTTGTGTTCGGGCGAGCCGTTTTTTATTTGCTGAGTTGTGTATTAATACACATGCCTTATAAGCTCAAAGTATTTCCTAAACCATTTACTCTGTCGTCCATCTGCCATCTCGTGTAAATATATCATCATCTGGAGACGTTTCTAACTCTGATATGATGGGATTACATGCACATTATTATTCCATGTTGTGAATATTAAAGTATTCCGATCTGCGCATCTACCAAGATTATGATCGTGCTCCCGTAGACTCGTGTATTGGAAATCTCGAAGATACATAGATATACCAGATCTGTTATTAGATTTACCACCATATGATGATATATTTATGAGAATGATCAACTCGCCTTAAGTTGCATTTGCATATTCGTCGTTGGTGTAAATTCATGAGAATATTGGTTTATTTCACGCATTTCCAGCGAGATCTTCGTTTTTTTCCAAACTTGCAATTGCTTGTTCAGCCAGATCATAACACGCGAATATCCGCGTAGTCCAAACGAACAGTGGTTTTTCCACTTAGTCAAATTGGCTCATGTCTTGTCTATGCAAACACGTGTTATATCCAGGTGGATCATTTCTGATAAACACGGACACAGATAGACCACGTGTCGTGTACTCATTTTCAATATCCATGAATGTTGATTGCATAGATTTGCAATAGCATTCATTCAGTGGTCTATCCCATCTCGGCCAATCGTCCTCAAAGCTCCCAGCCCACAGTTCCACCAAAAGTGTGATTGTCAATATTTTGTAATTATTATGTGTGGGAGTCTACCAAGTTTGGTTGTATTTTAATATTTGTTCAAAGGTCCCCCTTAAGTGTTTTCTATAGTGTATAGTCGAATGGTCAAATACAATATATTCTTTATATGTTGTCAAGAGTTTTTTGTCCAATCTATGTCAATGGTTTTAGTTTAGAGTTTGTGTTTTGAATACTATCGTTTAGATAATATCGTATTATTTAAATGTTGAATTTAAATGTTGAATTCAAATGTTAGTTTTGTGGTTTATTAACTTTTGAGTTATAATAATTGTGTGTTTGTGGTGTGAGTCCATTATTATACAAAAAATAGTCTTATTTATCACCATTATCGTGTTTATTGTTAAGTGTTGTGTCTATTTTACTATTGGAACTACCCTTTATATTAAATTAAAATAAAGAGAGTTACATTAGCAGGGGCGACCAAAAGACTCACAGTCCCAAAAAATGCCATGAGGGAAACAACAAAATATAAAACGCCACGTGGGTTACATCAAAACACCCAGAGGGCTAGCAAAAAACATAGGAAACAAATCACACCAACAGAATGAAGCACATGTCGTAACACTAGGAAGAGGAGGAGGAGGGTCATCCTAAGGAGGGATAAACACTCCACTATTGGGCTTGGCTGAAGGAGGATCCACCTGCTAGCCATCATGGTCTGAGATCTGCATTTGTTGATAAAACTAAAATGTGATTATTCTAGTGTAATCTAATGCTAGAAGACTAGTAAAATGACTGAATAAATGAAGGTAATAAAATATTAAAATAATACACAAGCAACCTAAGCAATGAAATATGAAACCCTAATGTGTAAGAGGGTTAAGAAGGCCTTAGCTGATTTGGTGATGTTGCAGGACTTTGTCACAGTTGGAAACCAACTGAACAGGAGGAAACTATCGCACATGTCCCCACAAAAATGTAGATCCGAGCTTTCTGGTTGGACTGAGGCACCTGAAGAAGGACAGGGGCGCTTGAGATGCCCTAGTCTAAGATCTAGGCGCCCTGGTCTGTAGAAATGACTAGGGAACCTCATTTGAAGTGTCATTGGATGTTCTCCTGTGTTCGTTTCTTGTCACATGAATGTCCTTGTAAACCAAATATGGAAGAATTGCCTGCAAAACCCCAAACCAAGCATCAAAACCCTAAAAAAGAAAAATGTATATGAAGGGGTTGGACTGTCCTCAGCTACCACAATGGTGGACTTTCTAATTGAGCGTTGTAATACATCTTAGACCTAATGTAGTTCTAGGTGTGTGTGTGTGTGTGTGTGTGTGTGTGTGTGTGTGTGTGTGTGTGTGTGTGTGTGTGTGTGTGTGTAATTGTGCCCTAGGTGCTCTTGTGTCAGTCACACTTTTTGTGAAATAATGAGCAAATAACTAGATGTAGAATGTAGTAAATGTGTGCATGGAAATAATAGACTCCCCTCCTATGAAGTGTGATGCAGATGAACTAGCCTTGTGTGTTTTGTGATGGAGCTAGATGGATGCAAACTTAGATGGTGATAGTAAGTGTTTTAATGCTTGGTCCCTCATTATGGTCACATAACTTTATATTTGTATGGTTCTCTTGCTTTAATTTTTTAATTTACCTCGAAAAGGCCGACCACCAAAAATATAACAATCTCAAATGGATAGAAAGTGCCCAAAAAGTGAGAGGGAAGTAAAAAGAGGATCAAGGTGCCCAAAGAGGACCAGGGCGCCTAGGGCACCCCAGTCAGAAATAGGAGAAACACAATATGACAGTATAGATTGGGAAAGTACGGGTGTAAGATAAAAAATAACGACAGAAAGCAATGTAAAAATGGCCAAAAACATGAGTTAATTATTAATATTTTCACTTGAGAACCATATGAATAGTAGTATGGGACGGGGACCTAAATAATGACTCAAATTATGTGATTTAGTGTCTACATTTGCCCACACTTTATGTTGGTGAGGGGAAAGCTCTGTAACATAAAGTAGATAAAGATACGTTCCTGATATCCATTTAGAGTGATGTAGAATGCATGCCGAAGGACTAGACAAAATGGAGTGATAAAAATATGGAGTATGGAAACTAAAGATGCAAAAGTGTAAAAAGTGATGAGAGTGAACCTAGGGTGGATATGTGTGTGTAGATGTCAATGTGTGTAGTGTACCTGCATGGTTAGTATCGTGTGTGTGTGATGTATCGGTTATGTATGTGTTGTTGATTGTTTGCTTCCCATACAGACGGACCTGTAAAAGAGAAGACGATCAAGTAGTCAAATACACATTTATATATGTGATGTGTAAAAGCGCATGTATATATGTAAAAAGCATGTAAAGAAAGTACGAAAATGAAAAAGGAACATATGCACCTGATTCATTATGAGAAAATGGGTGTAGAAAGGATCCTGTAAATGTCGATGAAGTGCGAGTTTTTTGGGCCATTTCACGCCACTGGCTGAAGAAGTGTAAGGAGAAAAGTTTGATTTATCTTCAAACATGTAATTGCTTCATGAGAGCAAAGAGATCCCTGTATTGTCTAGTTTTTTGTGTGATCCGACGTCATGACATTGCAGAGAGGAAGGTATGGTTTATCCTCTATCCTTAAACTGCTCCCACATGTGCTAAGGACACCATGTGGACTGTAAAATCCACTATGTATGGAGTTTGTATACAGTTTGAAACCACTTGTTGTGTAACCCACTATGTCATGGAAAAAAAACTAAAAACTGAAGTGTACCGGTACAGTGTGTAAACCCAAATGATGCCCCCCCTCTTTGGGGGCGCATGTCACGCTGTAGATAGGAGAATGCGGCCCCAAAAGAGGACCAACCACGAAGACTATGTCCTGCAGGGGGAAGAGGATGTGCTTGGTAGAAACCAAGGCACAAACAAACAAGGTAGCTAGAAAAAAAATGTTAGTACGAACATGCATGTAGAATACAAGTGTAAACCAAATAGAGAATGTGTAAGCTACGACATAAGAAGATAGTGTAAACACCCAAGAAGACAATGTAGGTCGCACAAAGTGGGTTGCAAACATGGGATACCAATCACTATGTCACAAGACACTCAAGGCCGCAGTGGCCGCAAACAAAACAAGTGTGCACACCAAACAAAGGGAAAAGCCTGCAAATAAGAGAAAATGATAGCAGACAATGTGACAAACAAGTATGGAGACAAATATCCTTGCATAACAAATATTGCGCATGAAACACCTGTTAATATGTTAGAAAGATAAACGTATGTCAAAGCGTGTATAAATCAAAGTAGTACGTTATGAACAAAAATGAAACAGTAGCACCTGTAGCGTATGAATGTGGATGCCCCCAGTAGCCATTGTGGGGACTGGTAGTCAAGCATCCATGCTACGTGTAGTATCCATGTATAGCCAATGATCACAACTAGAAAGCAAGTGAATGCGCATGTGTGTATAATAATGATAATGACATACACAATATCTATCTAGCATGCACAATAAAGTCAACATGTAAAAGCAACAACAAGCATGAGTAAATGCAACCATAAAATGCAATATGTTGTGGATGGATGGAATGGAATGCAAAGTGAATGATAGGATCCACGTCCCCCCCTAGTGAATAGAATTGTATGTAATGAGGTTCATGTAGTATGCCCCCTCAACAGTCAAGAATGAACCGTAAATGAGAGTGCGTCATCAGTAAATGGTCAAACTATGTGTTGTGTGTAGCATGTTGTGATGAGTGTGCAATGATGATATGTGACATAAATGAGTTTTGTGTAACGTTGTAGCCTAAGCGTATATCATGACAAGACGAATAAAAAGGATTGGTAATTTAGCCTAAAGCGTATACCACTAAATGATGCAAGAAAAAGTGATGATATAGCCCATCATGAGATGATGATAGAAGAAGTGACCCTGTAGCCTAAAGCGTATATCACTTATTCTAGGTATGTCACATGGGATAAGATTGAATGATGAGCGTGTAAGGTTGATGAGGCCCGTTTGTGATGTATACCTTGTTAGGAATAATTAGTGTGCACATTATTATGTGCTAGCTAATGTTTAATTATTGGTAAAATAATGTAAGTGAGTTGAGAAAACAACTCACGTAGGATTTAGGAGATATTTTAGGGAAGGTTGAGTGAATGTAGGGTGAGGTAGTTTAGGGAATAAAGGTAGTTGAACCACCCACCTAGATTTAGTGGGAGAGGTTAGAGATCCTCCCCTTTACATGTGATATGTATTATTGTATGGAATAGATGTTGAATTGAATTTTATTGAGCACATGCTCATTCTCCAGATAAGGGGTAAACCCACATTTGGTATTAGAAGGTTTCCTAAGAGGCCTCTCTGGATCTCACCCCACTCATGCTTTAGTTTGTCAAGTTGATTAAGAAAATGGGTTAGCAGATCCCACGGACCTTTGTGACCCCATTCCCTTCTTTTGTACCCATTCATTTGTTGTGAAGTCAAGCGGTGCAAACAAAGGACTAGTGGATACCATGTGGACCTCATGTGAAATCTGGAGTTTGTAGCATCCACCCTTCTTGCATATTTGTCAGTAATAGCGGATACCACGGACCTCGCAGCGAACCCACTGACATCCATCATTCATGTGCATCGTCTTTTTCCTCTCCACTTTGTTCACTCTTTTCGTAGTTTTTTCATTCCATTTTGTTCATCGTTTTCATATTCAAAATCAGAAAAATAAAAAAAATGTTGAAGCATAAATTTTGTTGCTTTGTAAATTTTGAGCTTGCATGAATTGTTTAGCTTTATGTTCCCATAGTTCAGGTATTAAGTTTGTGAATTGCATTAGAGTTTTGGTATTGTAATAGTGAGCTAAATCTTGGCTCTTGAATCAGACATTTGATTTATGGATTGGGCACTCCTCAAGGTCAAACAGACTACGAGTAATGCGATTACTCTACCTTACATTGATGAATCCTTATCTAAGTCTCGGTCCCAAAGCATGATCCGATGTTGGATGTAAAAGGATGTAGAGAATCCTGTAGCATAATAATCACCCTCTATTTTCCAGCAATGGATCAAATACAAGAAGAAACTATGCTTATTCTACTAGCAAACCTCAAAGTGAGAGGCGACAATTGGCGAGCAATCACCTAGTAGTCATCGCAATTGGGGAACTGCTAATAGCAATGAGCAGATGAAAGCACAATGAGACTTTATGACAACATCTCTATGATCAATTTTCGGTCGCATCTTAGATCAATGTATGCCCATACTCAAAACAACTCGATCCCTTTCCACCTCGGCTCAATTCAGGATTCTCTAAATTGAAGAAGGAATGTTGTTCAATAATATCTACACAACATAGCTTCATCCGATCCAGCCTGTATTGAATCCATCTTGCGACTTTTCTTATCCTCTCATTCCAAGTTGGGCATGTCCCTGTTGTTCACGGTGGCAATCTCAAAGACTTCTAGAAATTGAATCGCCCGTCGTATGCATTCAAATCCAATAGATGTGCATCTAAAGGCCTAGAACCCTGCCATGAGATAGATATGATCCGCATCTCTGAGTTTTAGCGGACCGGTCCTCCAACATTGGTGATTTAACTCTCCTCAGCACAAATTGGAAATTTCTCCATATCATCTCAATGCAAATCCATTTGAACAATCTACTCAGATCTTGTATAACTCTTCACTCCATCAGATTATCAATATTTTGTAAGTTTGGCGAGTCTATTTGGTGTTGGAATGTGATCCTCAATGCTTATTGAGCCCATCCCATTTTAATGATATAATTGTTGCTTGGACATACCAACATTCACCCCTACATTGATCTTTGCTATTTAGATCGACATTGGTGGCATGTCACGATATCCTACAACTATCGATATTCTCTCACAAGCACCAAGTTCTTCAAAGTAGCCGAAAATCCACATCAAATTTTATCTCCTCCTATGGTTGCACAAAGACTTGTGATGGTAAGATTTATGCCCTAACCCTAAATCAGGGATGGTGATTTTTAAAAGGTCAAATGTTTAAAACATAGATTAAAGCTTTTGGAATATAGATTTAGTAATATATAACCTGAGCGGTTATATATAATGACCTTGAGGAGTAATGATAGGTGTAAGGGTCAAACACTTTTTAAACCTCATAAATGGTGAAGTTTTTTTAATGAAGGGGGTATATATGGGTATATATTAAGGAAATAATTTGTAAAAGGGAAGTATATATTATTTCGAAAAAGGGGGGTAGGTAGAAATATTTTCAAAAAATTATAAAGAGCCATTATTTTTGTACTTGATGTATTATCGATGGAAATCGACATCCAAATGTTTTTTATTGAAGGGGGGAAAATACAAAGTGAAGAGATTCATCAACCCAAAAGAACAAGATACGAGACCAATGCGCACGCTCATGCTCCAGCATGCGACATTCTTTCCCATGTGCACACTAAGGGGGGGAATGTTAGGAATAATTAGTGTGCACATTATTATGTGCTAGCTAATGTTTAAATTAGTATTATTATAATGAAAATAATGTAAGTGAGTTGAGAAAAAAACTCACATAGGATTTAGGAGAGTGAAGGTCTCTTGGAAATGAATACTTGAAAACAATATTTTTACACAGAAGCTTTGCACAGAAACAAGATGGTGCTTGTGTATTTTATTGATAACCAAATCAAGCAATACAATAAGAAGAGAGAGCTGCAATATTTATAGATATTGGACAATTTCTATCTCATCCACAATACATGGAGATAGATAAACTAATCTGAGAATAAAATGCAGGATAATATTCACTGCCCCTAATTGCACATATTTCCCCTCATGAAATCATCCGGGAATAAACAAAGTGAGATTGAACAATATCTCACAAAACATGTAATAAGACAACTAAGGACAACTAAAAATAACTATTAGTTGACTTAATCTAATTTCACCAAAGTAATTAAAAAAAATTACTTTATTATAATATAACATTTAACTCATATGTTGAATTAAGTGTTAGTTTATTTCTAACATTCCCCCCTTAATTCAACATATTTTGAAGAGAGCTGGTGAGAAATAATCTAAATGCCGCAAATTTAGGACGTGCAAGAGATTTGGTGAAGATATCTGCATGTTGATGATCTGTCGGGAAATGTTGAAGTTGTATGTTGTTATTCTGAACATGTTCATGAATAAAATGGACTTGCACCTCAATGTGTTTGGTGCGTTCATAAAAGACTAGATTTCGAACAAGTTTTACTACTCCTTCATTGTCTACATGAAGAATGGTTGAATGATCCTGTGGAAGTCCCAACCCTTCAAGTATACGTCTAAGCCAAATCACTTCACAGACAGCTCCTGCTGCTGCGTGATATTCTGATTCTGTGGAAGACCTTGAAACACAACTTTGTTTCTTGCTTCCCCATGAAATAGGTGTTGTTGCAAACACACAGCACCCCTGGATGCAGATCAGGCTTCTAGGTTGATGTTCAGGCATCCAGTGTGATTGCACAACATGGAATCCTTTCTCCAAGTATGGGACTTGTAAAGATGAGAAAGGATTCTCCAAAGAAGGCTGGTTCGTATTCCTCTGTTCAGATGCACACAAAAATGCAGAGGGTTTACTAAAACCTAATCTAACTTGTCAAGGAGACAGGGTGAGAAAATGCATAGAATAAAACCTAAACTACAAAGGTGATGCACCAAGGAAAGTTAGACACTCGTTTTGCAAATCTAACACAGACCACATAGATGCAATACAAACACTATGCACAGGTAACCAAACTGCAATAAGAGATCAAAATAACAGCAATGAATACATGAGAGGGTTGAGAATCAATCACAAACATATATATATTGCTCAAGAGTTGATACAGTACATTGCAGTGGCCAAGAGGCAAAAACTGGCATTACAATCCATATGCGAGGTTTGAAAAACTCCACAAATTCTCTTGCAAGCAGGGAAGAAGGAAGAATGCAAAACAAGAATGTCTGACCTTTAGAAAGAAGCCCCTCCTTACAATTTATAGGAGAAAAAACAGAGAAAAGAGAGAGGAATTCCAAAACTACCCCAACCACCTCTAGATTGCACTTAACTATCTCATTATGGTAGAAGCGACGGATTTTGGAAAAACGGTGAGCTGTCTAACAGGAGCGGCGAGCTGTCTGCTACATTAAAGTTGGTTGTTGAAGCATTACTTCTGCCTATCACCACGCGTTAGAGACGTTTTCTTAATTTTCTCACTCCAAAAAGCACCAAAATGCAAGATTGATCCCAGAATCATGTAGATAATTTCAACAGCTTTCTGTTGATATCAAGAACGTGCAAATTCGAGCTCTGGATCGAAAGATATGATGATCTGAAGATTTAGGGCACAAAACAGGTGAAAACGGATTTTTAAATTTCTTTTCCCACGCTCTGCCATCTGGATGACACGTGGCGGGTTCTGATTCGCTGGGTAATTCCCTCTCTCCACATTTTCACAGGTTTTTCTTGTGGGCCCCTTAAACTTGGACACATGGCACTATTTCATTGGTTTGGATCAGTGCTCGAAAACTCGCCCCTTTGACTTTTTGGACCTTTTTCCTTAACGACACGTGTCATGCTATGATTCGTCCACGGGCCTACCAGATTTTCGCGTCCACCATGTCTTTTTGTCCCGGATGTCCTAGTGCTGTCTGGGACAAATTCTTCCGGTTTGCCCGAAATGGGCTTCCACGTCCCCTTTCTGCCAGTGACACGTGGCGTTATCTGATTGGCTTTCGGCTCCTTCGGCTATCCGCGTCCCTTTGTCCCACTTGTCCTTGTGCTAAAATTTTCCGTTTTGGCTGAACTGGCCGGTTCGCGTCCTCCGCGCACTCTTGTCCCACTTGCTCTCGGTGAAGGACTTGGACAAATTTTCTTTTGGCCGATTCGGGCATTTCGCGTCCATTTGTCCCAGATGTCCCTTTGCTTCGCGGGCCGCTTGGAGGCGTTTCGGCCGAACCACGCCTTGGTGTCCCGCATGTCCCAAATATTTCTAGGACAAGGACTTAGCTGATTTTCACAATTTTTTCTGGCCTCAGGCTTATTTTCTGCAACTTCTCGCATTCTCTCAGAGCTCGTTCTTTTTCATCCTGGGACTTGGGAATCCTAATGTATGTTATCAATTCAACCCTAGGGGGTGAAATTAGATAACAATTTGGCAACTCAGCGGGGTCATCTGCCTGCTAGATGAAAAGACCAGTGGCCTTTTAGCGATCCATTGGGCATTGGAGTCATAAGCAATGACCTGAAATGAGCCTGATACTGCAACTCCTTCTACGAGAGCACGCTGAACTGTAAAAACTCGATCCAAGAGCAACAAAACCTGCGCCAAAGCACCTTTAGGGGAAACTGAAACCTAACTACAACAAGACAATATGCATACGCACTTAGAGGAATTGAAATCTAGACTAATATTTACAAGGGTGAACCTTTTATTTTCAGTAGCAATGATTTGAGATAGATTCCATTTACTGGAATCTGCAGTTCTTCACCGTCCAATGAGGCCAATTGGAAAGCATTGCTGCTCTTGCACTTTGTGACCATGTATGGGCCACTCCAAATAGCATCAAATTTTGAATGCCTTCCCGATTTTGCTCTGTCCGCATCCCATTTCAACACTAGATCTCCAACTTGAAAAGATCTATCCTTGGCCTTTCTATCGAAGGTTTTCTTGATCAAAGCTTGATCCTTTTCCATTGCTTGGGATGCCTGATTTTTGATCTCTTGCAGCTCCATCAACTCTACATATCTCACCTCCATGGGCTCAAATTCAAGTAACTCCAACTGTTTCATGAGTTCCAATGTTGGCAACTCAAGTGACATGGGAAAGATTGCCTCTCTTCCATAGACAAGCCTGAATGGAGAGTTACCTGTGGATCTTTTGGGAGTGATCATATCAGCTCATAAGGCTGATTTCAGCTTGGTGTGCCAAGACCTCTGATTCTCATCAAGAGTTCTCCTAATGATCCTCAACAAGTTCTTGTTTGTAGACTCAGCTTGGTCATTACCCTGAGGGTAATAGTTCGATGAAGTGCTCAGGTAAATACCGTTCTTGACAGCCCACTTAGTCACCTTAGATCCAATGAATGCTAATGCATTATCAGAGATTATTGTGGTAGGTACACCAAATCTGGTTGTTATTCCCTCATAAAAGTCTAAGATGCTAGACTCATTTACCTCTTTGAGTGCTACTGCTTCTGTCCATTTAGTGAAGTAGTCTGTGGCTGTCAGAATCCATTTGTGCCCTTGGCTTGAATTGGGATTAATGACTCCAATGAAGTCTAAACCCCATTGCATGAATGGCTGGTCAACTGAGATTGGATGCAATGGGAGGGCAGCAAGTCTTTCTTTTCCTGTGAAGAATGCACAATTCTTACACCTCTTGATCCATGCATAGCAATCACTGAAAATTTTAGGCCAATAATAACCAGCCTTCATGATTTTTAGAGCTGTCACTCTTGGTGTGAAATGGCCACCAGCTGGTCCACCATGAAATTCTTCCAACACCATTTGAATCTGATCTGTGCTAATGCATCTCAGCAGCACTCCATTCACGTCTTTCTTGAACAAAACTCCATCAATAATGGCATACGGAACAACCTGCAACCTGAAGTGTCTCCTTTGGGTCTTGTTCATCTCTGGGGGGCACTGGCCTGTACCTAGGAAGTGCATAATATCTTGGGTCCAGCAAGGAGTGGGGGAAGCATTGTCTTCTTCTTGATTGCCACTTGGCTCATGACTGTCCTGGACTGTCAAAACAGCCTCTTCTTCGTTGCATACTTCCTTTTGCTTCCCCAAAACCAGCTGCTCACACAGCCATTTCCCTCTTACCAGCTTGGTGATCTTGATCTCAATGTCATACTCCATGACACGAGTGATCCAACCTACCCTTTTCTCATTCAAATCCTTGTTGAGGAGGAAGTCCTTAACTCTAGCATGTGAGACCAGCAGCTGGACCTTGTTGTTTTGAGACTAAATGCTTGAATTTCTTCAAGCTTCTGATTACTGCAAGTACATACTTTTCAATAAAAGAGTACCTCACCTCGTAGTCATCTAGGCTCTGGCTGAAAAAGGCAATCGAATGCTCATCATTATCTTTGTTCTGCTGTACCAGAATGGCAGAGATAGTGTCATCACCTCCAAATGCATAGAGGATTAAATCCTTGGAGAAGTTTGGGTTGATGAGAGTTGGTGCCTGAGAGATAGCTTCTTTGATTGCTTCAAAACTCTCCTTGCCTTCTGCTGTCCACTTAAAAGCCATGCTCTTCTTTAACATTTTGGTGATGGGCTTGACAAGGGCTGCAAAATCTGGGATGAACCTGCGAACAAAGTTGATCCTTCCCAAGAAACTTTGAAGAGCCTTCTTGTGACTTGGCAATGGTAGTGCTCTTATGGCTTCAACTCTCTCTGGATCAATTGCCAGTCCCTCTTTTGAGACAATATGGCCTAGAAGTTTACCCTCGTGAGCCGAGGAATATGCATTTTTTGGGATTCAATGATACTCCGAACTTTCTACACCTCTGAAACACTTGCCTGAGGTGAAAGAGATGGTCTGCTGCATTCTTTGAGAAGACAGTGATATCATCTAGATATATGAGCACTATCTTGTTGATCAAGCCTTTGAATGCCATGTCCATTGCCCTTTGGAAGGTAGCACCATCGTTGGACAGCCCAAATGGCATCTTCTTGTAAGCATATGTGCCCCATTTAGTTGTGAAGGCTGTCTTGAATTGGTCCTCTTCTTTTACCATCACCTGATTATACCCTGAGTAGCCATCTAGGAGAGAGAATCTCTCTGAACTAGATACTACTTGCAATATTTGCTCCATGGAAGGGAGTGGATAATGATCCTTGAGAGATGCCCTATTGAGGTCGCGGAAGTCCACACACAACCTAATTTCTCCGCTCTTCTTCCTGACTGGAACCAAGTTAGCAACCCAACTTGAGTGCTTGATCGGGAATATATTGCTTGCCTCTATTAGCTTATTTAGCTCTTTCTTCATCAGAGGCTCAATGTGAGGGTTGACTGGTCTCTGCTTTTGCCTGATGGGCTTAGCATCTGGATCCAATTCTATGGTATGTTGTGCCAAATTTGGATTGAATCCTCTCAAGTCTTCATAGCTCCAAGTGAAGACATCTGGAAATTCTTGGAAAAGCTGAACAAAATCCAATTTCTCTTGTGAGGTACTTACTTTGCCAATCTGCAATGTTTTGCCTTCTTCCACTAAAATAGGCTCTGAATCCTCACCCTTTACTTGAATGTTTTCCTTCTCCTTCCGGAGCTGATCATTCAGGTTGAAGATTGACTCCAAGGTTATGAGGCCTTTTGGTAATTTGTTAGTTCTCAACTGCACCACTTGGTCACCATACTGTTGATGCAACTTGTCTTGATTCCTGGTAGAGAACTCAACTTCTTCTTGTAGGAAATTGACGATTTGCTGGTCATTCTCAAACACTTGCCAACTGACATTGTTATCCGGCACTGAAGGCCTCACAATCACGTGGATGTTTGGCTGTACCTTGTCTTGTTGAATGCTTTTCGTAATGTCAAAGGCTGCCCCTACTGCTGTAAGCCTGTCAGCAACTTGATTCTCTTTCCTGGGAATGGATTCGATGCCAAAACCTTCAAAATCTTCCGTGAGGTCCCACAACCTGTTCTTGTAGCACCTGAGTAGATCATTCTTGGCAGCATGCCGTCCCTTGACCTGATTTACAATCAATTCACTGTCCCCAAAGACTTGCAGATTCTTTATTTTTCTCTTGATTGCCCAATGCATCCCTTGCACCAAGGCTTCATATTCAGCAGTGTTATTGGAGCATGCAAATTGAAATCTAAAAGCTGAATAGTACTTTATTCCTTGGGGTGAAATAAGCATGGCTCCACCTCCTGTACCTTGCCTACTCCTTGATTTGTCAAAAAATAGCTGCCATACCTCATTGTCATCATTATGGCTTGGCTTGGTGATGATAGGAACAAGTTGATTTTCTTCGTGTATACAATAGACTCCCAACTCAGATTCTTCTACTTCTTGATAGGGATCAAAAGCATGTATCTTGTTTGCCCATTCATCAAGAGTTAGGTCCGGGATACTTCTAACCTTGGTGTCAGCCTCATCAGTACTAGGGTGATCTTCTTGATCAAATGCTGAGCAATTGGCATTAATCTGACTTGGGGCGTAAGGTTCAATATGGAAGTTTGCAATGGGTTCAGATCTGATTGTGGCCTTAGTTCCATACCTTGTTCTAAACAGCATGTGAGACCAATTAGTAGACAAATACCCTCCTATCTTGGCTGTGAAGTCCCTTGACAAGCAAAGGGCAAAGAGTGGTGGAAGGTCTATGATTGATACATCTTGTAAGACAACAAAATTTGGACATGCATGCAAGGTAAGACTCAAGTTTTTAATCTCTCCAACTGTTGCTATTGCTGTCCCATCCAATTGCACTACTCCTTTAGATATTACTTCATATTGGTGACCCAGCTGATCAGCTATTTGCTTGGGCATCACGGAGCTACTTGCCCCGGAATCAATCATGTAATTGTGTACTAGTTTATCCCCAATGATTAATGAAACATAGAAAGGAGGGGGCTTCAACATTTTACCTTGTTGTCCTCCATGACTTCCTTCAGGATGGGCAGCATTTGTAAGCACTTTGTCTTGCATCTGAACCCGCTGATTCAAAGTTGTCCAATCCTTCATGGTAGCTTGCAGCAGATCTCTTTGGCCTGGGATAGATAGGGATTACCACATTGATATGTTAACGTTTGTCTTCTTCATCTAATCAATGATAATGAATGGTGATGAAGAATCTCTCTGTTGTCCTTTGGTTTGCACGTTTACTCCCTGCACGTGGGCAGCAACAGCTCACATTTGAGTTGGCCTAGGGGCTGTTCTTGGCTGCCCTTGTGTATTTGAAACTGGACTCTGCTTGCCAATCATTTGTGGAGCCGTGGAAGGTTGTGGATTAGCTGGGGATAATGGCTGTTCTTCACCCAGATTCCTCCTTTTTGACCTTGTGTTGGCTGCAACACCTTGAGAAACTGCTTGATTCATGCCACAGAAATATTCTACTTGCCAGTTCACCAATGTAGTGTCATTTGGGGCTGATTGCTGTTGGAATGTTTCTGGTTGTTGGTTGTTTCCTTGACTACCCTCGCTCTCCACACCGGTAGTTGTCACCATTAGTGCTTGATTGAGAGCACCATTGAAGCACATGGATTGGTTATGAGGCTCGTTGCATGGAAAGCACCAATCATATTCCTGGGCAATGTTATTCTGTGTTGGCACTAATGCCTTAGAGGCAGATATGGCATTTGGATTATAGAGCTGGAATGGTCTATTAGCAGGAGGCCTTACTTGGCCTTGATTTTGATTCACATTTGCAACTGGATTAGGTGATCTTTGTGGTTGGTATGGCTGCCTATTAGGCTGAGCTTGAGGTTGATAGGAAGGTCTGAAACCTTGGGCTTGTTGCCTCTTAATAGTAACCAGCTCATTTCCCAAATTTTGTAACTGTTTCATGACCTCTTGGAGTTCATTCGAAGCACTTGGAGATGAAGTGGAAGCTTCACTTGAAATCTGATTTCTAGGAGTGGGAACAGGAGCCAAAATGGGTGCTTGACTAGTGCTTGGATTTTCTAAGTTTGGATACAAGGGCATGGGAGGCCTAGGAGCCAGTTTACCAGCTTGAATAAGACAGTTTTCGGCTCTAATGGCAATGCTATAATCCAGCAGGTAAGGTTGTGCCTCCGATAGATTGAATTAACATAGAAATATTAGAATTCAAAGCTTTAAGGTAATATAAAAAAGCACCTTCTACTGTTGGCTTGACTGCTACTGGAATCCTATCCCAAGACCTTTGAAATCTGAAGTTGAAGTTAGTCAGCTGCTCGTTGGGGGCTCTCTTGATAGTTGTTAGCTGCTCCAAAAGAGACAAGTTGTCTCCCTTCTCTCCAAATTACTCCTGAAGTGCAATACACAGCTGATTCTAGTTTGTGATAGAACCAGCTCCAAGGCTCCTAAACCATTGTAATGCTTTACCCTTGAATGAAGATGCCAGTAATTTAACAGCCACTTGCATTTCATTGATTTCATGGATTGCACAAAGGTTAGCAATATATTTAACATGATCACCTGGAGTAGTCTGATTTTCTCCAGTGAAGTATGGAATGTTATTTAAGGTTGCAATAGGAACTGGATGCTATGCATTGAGAGCAAGTGGGCTGCTACCTGTGAAGTTGACATAGGGATTGTTCTGAGCCATTCTAATTGGTCTTAAAACCCTTGTATACTGAATGAAAGGCCTATCAGGTGGAGGAGTTGAGAGAGTTCTGTTTGGTGGAGATGGAGACCTTTGAATCCTTCTTCCTCTTTTCCTTCTTCTTGGAGATAACTGCAGGTATTCAAACATCACTTCTTCTTCTCCAACTCTTGACCTTGTGGTGATTCTTCTCATGAGTTTTCAGGCCTGCACTGCTGAAACCAGTCGATTCTTCCCCTTGGAGTTGCCAGATATGCAGATAATAGCTCTTATAAGCAAGAAAACTGCAGCAGATGCATATCAACTTTGCTGCAATAAAAATGAGACCTCTAGTGTCCCACCGGGCGTGCCAAAACTATTGTTACAGACTCACAGCACCCCTGGATGCAGATCAAGCTTCTAGGTTGATGTTTAGGCATCCAGTGTGATTGCACAACATGGAATCCTTTCTCCAAGCGTGGGACTTGTAAAAATGAGAAAAGATTCTCCAGAGAAGGTTGGTTCCTATTCCTCTGTTCAGATGCACACAAAAAATGCACAGGGTTTGTTAAAACCTAATCTAACTTGCCAAGGAGACAGGGTAAGAAAATGCATAGAATAAAACCTAAACTACAAAGGTGATGCACCGAGGAATGTTAGACATTCGTTTTTCAAATTTAACATAGACCACATAGATGCAATACAACCACCATGCACAGGTAACCAAACTGCAATAAGAGATCAAAATAACATCAATGAATACATGAGAGGGTTGAGAGTCAATCACAACACATATATATACTGCTCAAGAGTCGATACAGTACATTGCAGTGGCCAAGAGGAAAAAATACTGGCATTACAACCCATATGGGAGGTTTGAAAAGCTCCACAAATTCTCTTGCAAGCAAGGGAAGAAGGGAGGATGCAAAACAAGAATGTCCGACCCTTTAGAAAGAAGCTCCTCTTTACAATATATATCAGGAGAAAAAACAGAGGGAAGAGAGAGGAATTCCAGAAACTACCCCAACCACCTCTAGATTGCACTTAACTATCATATCATTATGACAGAAGCGGCAGCTTCCTAGCAAAACGGCGAGCTGTCTAACAAGAGCGGCGAGCCGTTTGCTACATTAAAGTTGGTTGTTGAAGCATTACTTCTGCCTATCACCACGCGTCAGAGACATTTTCTTAATTTTCTCACTCCAAAAAGCACCAAAATGCAAGATTGATCCCAGAATCATGTAGATTATTTCAACAACTTTTCGTTGATATCAAGAACGTACAAATCCGAGCTCTGGATCGAAAGATATGATGATCTGAAGATTTAGGGCACAAAACAGGTGAAAATGGATTTTTAAATTTCTTTTCCCGCGCTCTGCCATCTGGACGACATGTGGTAGGGTTCTGATTCGCTGGGAAATTCCCTCTCTCCACCTTTTCACAGGTTTTTCTTGTGGGCCCCTTAAACTTGGACACGTGGCACTATTTCATTGGTTTGGATTAGTTCTCGAAAACTCGCCCCTTTGACTTTTTGGACCTTTTTCCTTAAAGACATGTGTCATGCTGTGATTCGTCAATGGGCCTGCCGGCTTTTCACATCCACCGCGTCCTTTTGTCCTGGATGTACCAGTGCTGTCTGGGACAAATTCTTCCGGTTCCGCCCGAAATGGGCTTCCATGTCCCCTTTCTGCCAGTGACACGTGGCGTTATCTGATTGGCTTTCGGCTCCTTCGGCTATTCGTGTCCCTTGCGTCCCTTTGTCCCACTTGTCCTTGTGCTAAAATTTTCCGTTTCGGCTGAACTAGCCGGTTCGCGTCCTCCGCGCACTCTTGTCCCGCTTGCTCTCGGTGAAGGACTTGGACAAATTTTGTTTCGGCCGATTTGGGAATTTCATGTCCATTCTTCCCAGATGTCCCTTTACTTCACAGGCCGCCTGGAGGTGATTTTCGGCCGAACCGCACCTTGGTGTCCCGCATGTCCCAAATATTTCTAGGACAAGGACTTAGCCATTTTCACAATTTTTTCTGGCCTGAAGGATTATTTTCTCCAACTTCTCGAATTCTCTCAAAAGCTCATGTTATTTTTCAGCATGGGACGTGGGAATCCTGGATGTAACATTATCAATTCAACCCTGGTAATAAGGGGTGAAATTGCATAACAAATAGGTCTAGATCCCAAAAAGAACAATTTTTACCAGAAGTGGATTTTCTATGCATCTATATGTCCTGCATGATCTGAATCTATATAACTAGTCAAAGAAGAAGTTATCATTCTTCTTATACTCTAAGCCAAAATCCACAGTTCCTTTAATATACCTTACTTATTCTTTTTGTTGCTTTCAGTGGCAAACTCTTGGTGAGCTTACATAAACCATGAAAGGTAACTAATTACATAACTGATGTCTGGCCTAGTATAGGTTAAGTAAATGAGACTCACAATCAACTGTATGAGATAAACAGTTACACACATACTTCTGCTCATGGATCTTTCTGGACAATTGAAGCCTTGTATCCATAGGTGTTGCCATTGGGATTCATCCAACCATTTATCTTTCAAGTGTTGTCTTGTCAATCAGTTTACTTATAGATATCAATGTTTCTGTGAACCATAGTTTAGGATATGATAACTTACTTTGAGACTTTTACCCAGCCTATGATTTAGTGGGAAAAGGTTAGGAAAAGGGGCTGCTGAATATATGTAGGTATGTATTAAATATGGAATATATGCTTGAATTAAATGTTTAGTTGAGCACATGCTCACAAAAGATATGGGGTAACACCCACATTTGGTATCAGAGAATATTTTCAACTGAGGCCTTCATGAATCTAATTAAAGCCACTCATGCTTAGTTTCTCAATTTGAATAAGGAAATGGGTTAGCAGATCCCACGGACCTTTGTGACCCCATTCCCTTCTTCCATACCCAAGTGGATTTTTTGTGAAGTCAATTAATGGTGCAAACAAAGGACTAGTGGATACCTACAAACCTCACATGAAATCTAGAGTTTGTAGCATCCACCCTTCTTGCATATTAGTCAAAAATAATAAGCGGATACCACGGACCTCGCAGTGAATCCACTGACATCCATCATTCATGTGCATTGTCTTTCCCTCTCCATTTGATACACTCTTTTCATAGTTTTTTCTTCCATTTTGTCCAAGGTTTTCATATTCAAAATCAGAACAATGTCAAAAAAAAAATGACAGTTCTGAAGAATAAAATAAGAAATGTTGCTTTGTAGGGTTTGAGTGCATACACATTGTTTAGCTTTATGTTAAGAGTTTGGACATTAAGTTTGAGAATTGCATTAGAGTTTTGGTATTGTAATTTAGTGAGCTATCTTGGCTCTGATCAGACATTTGATTTATGGATTGGGCACTCCTCGAGGTCAAACAGACTACGAGTAATGCAATTAAAGATCTATCTTACATTGATGAATCCTTATCTAAGTCTCGGTCCCAAAGCAATCCGATGTGTGGATGTAAAAGGATGTAGAGAACTATAGCGATAATAATCACCCTTTATTTTCTAGCAATTCAAATACAAGAAGAAACTCTGCTTATTCTACTAGCAAACCTCAAATTGAGAGTGAGAATTCACGAGCAACACCTAGTAGTCATCGCAATTGGGGAACTGCTAATAGCAATGAGCAGATGAAAGCACAATGAGACTTTGAGACAACATCTCTATGATCAAGCACATTGATTAGATCAATGAAATGTACTCAAAGTAACTCGATCCCTTCTCCACCACGGCTCAATTCAGGATTATGAGAATAATAAATTGAAGAAGGAATGTTGTTCACTAATATCTACACAACAAGCTTCAATGTTGATCCAACATGTATTGAATCATTCTTGTGACTTTTCTTATTCTCTCATTCCAAGTTGGGGCATGTCCCTGTTGTTCAGTAGTGGCAATCTCAAAGACTTCTAGAAATTGAATCACCTAGTTGTATGCATTCAAATCCAATAGATGTGCATCTAAAGGCCTAGAACCCTACCATGAGATAGATATGATCCGCATCTTTGAGTTTTAGCAGACCGGTCCTCACAACATTGGTGATTTAACTCTCCTCAGCACAAATTGGAAATTTCTCCATATCATATCAATGCAAATCCATGAACAATCTACTCAGATCGTATAACTCTTCGCTCCACGAGATCAAATTTTGTAAGTTTGGCGAGTTTATTTGGTGTTGGAATGTGATCCTCAATGCATTGAAATCCCATTTTAGTGATATAGTTGTTGCTTGGACATGCCATTTCACATTCACCCTAGATTGATCTTTGCTATTTAGATCGACATTGGTGGCATGTCACATATCCTAAAACTATCGATATTCTCTCACAAGCACCAAGTTCTTCAAAGTAGCCAAAAATCCACATCAAATTTTATCTCCTCCTATGGTTGCGCAAAGACTTGTGATGGTAAGATTTATGCCCTAACCCTAAATCAGGGACGATGATTTTTCAAAAGGTCAAATGTTTAAAACATAGGTAAAACTTTTGGAATATAGATTTAGTTAATATATAACCTGAGCGGTTATATATAATGACCTTGAGAGTAATGATAGGTGTAAGGGTCAAACACTTTTTAAACCTCATATATGGTGAAGTTTTTTAATGAAGGTGTATATCTTCCTATTAAGGAAATAATTTGTAAAAGGGAAGTATATATTATTTTGAAGAAGGGGGGTAGGTAGAAATATTTTCAAAAAATTATAAAGAGCCATTATTTTTGTACTTAGATGTATTATCAATGAAAATTGACATCCAAATGTTTTTTTTTATTAAGGGGGGGAAATACAAAGTGAGGATACTCATCAACCCAGAAGAACAAGCTACGTGGCCAACGCGCAGAATACTTGAAAACAATATTTTTACACAAAAGCTTTGCACAGAAACAAGACGGTGCTTGTGTATTTTATTAATATCAAAATCAAGCATTACAATAAGAAGAGAGAGCTGCAATATTTATAGATATTGGACAACTTCTATCTCATCCACAATACATGGAAATAGATAAACTAATCTGAGAATAAAATGCAGGATAATATTCACTGCCCCTAATTGCACCTATTTCCCCTCATGAAATCATCCGGGAATAAACAAAGTGAGATTGAACAATATCTCACAAAACATGTGATAAGACAACTAAGGACAACTAAAGACAACTATCAGTTGACTTAATCTAATCTAACTAAAGTAATAAAAAATTACTTTATTATAATATAACATTTAACTCATATGTTGAATTAAGTGTTAGTTTATTTCTAACATTCCCCCCTTAATTCAGCATATTCTGAAGAGAGCTGGTGAGAAATAATCTAAATGCCTCAAATTTAGGACGTGCAAGAGATTTGGTGAAGATATCTGCATGTTGATGATCTGTCGGGAAATGTTGAAGTTGTATGTTGTTATTCTGAACATGTTCATGAATAAAATGGACTTGCACCTCAATGTGTTTGGTGCGTTCATGAAAGACTGGATTCCTAAACAAGTTTTACTACTCCTTCATTGTCTACATGAAGAATGGTTGGATGATCCTGTGGAAGTCCCAACCCTTCAAGTATACGTTTGAGCCAAATCACTTCACAGACAGCTCCTCCTGCTGCGTGATATTCTGATTCTGTGGAAGACCTTGAAACACAACTTTGTTTCTTGCTTCCCCATGAAATAGGTCCAGATCCCAAAAAGAACACAAACCCAGAAGTGGATTTTCTATCATCTATATTTCCTGCATGATCTGAATCTATATAACCAATCAAGAAGAAGTTATCATTCTTCTTGTACTCTAAGCCAAAATCCACAATTCCTTTAATATACCTTAGTATTATTTTTGCTGCTTTCCAGTGGAAAACTCTTGGTTCTTACATAAACTGGGAAAGGTAACTAACTACATAACTGATGTCTGGCCTAGTATAGGTTAAGTAAATGAGACTCCCAATCAACTATCGATAAAGAGTTACATTTACTTCTGCTGATGGATCTTTCCGAGACAATTGAAGCCTTGTCTCCATAGGTGTTGCCATTGGGATGCTATCCATCATTTTGAATCTTTCAAGTGTTGTCTTGGAATATTTTACTTGAGATACAAATATGTGATTATTTATTTTCCATACTTCAAGTCCAAGACAATAATGTAGAAGTCTTAGATCTGTCATTTCAAATGACTTACCTAGATCTTTCTTAGTTGTTTCTATCATATTCACTGATCCTCCAGTGATGATTATGTCATCGACATAAACAACTACAATCACTAACTCCCCCCCTTGCTTTTTGAGATATAAGTTAGGATCATATGGACTTCTTTTAAATCCTTTACTTAAAAGATGCTCATCAATTTTTATATACCAAGCCCTGGGTGCTTGTTTTAGACCATACAGTGATTTTATGAGTCTACATACTTTGTCTTCATTTCCTGGAATTATAAAACCCTCAGGTTGAGTTAAGTAGACTTCTTCCTGTAAGTCACCATTTAGAAAGGCACTTTTCACATCCATTTGATGAACTTTCCAACCAAATTGTGCAGCTAAGGCAAATATCATTCTGATTGTTTTAATCTTAGTTGTGGGTGCAAATGTTTCTTCATAATCAATGCCTTCTTTTTTAGCATACCCTTTTGCTACTAATCGTGCCTTGTGTTTATCGATGCTTCCATTTGACTTGTACTTTGTTTTAAATATCCATTTGCAACCTATTGCTTTCTTCCCTGGTGGAAGATCTGTAAGTTTCCATGTATTATTCTTAATCAAATACTTATATTCAAAATTCATTGCATCTAACCAAGGTTTTGATTGTATGGCTTCTTAATTTATAGTTGGCTCAGTTGATTCAATAACTATGCTCACTAAGGCTAAGTTAACTTCATTTTGAGCCATGCTACGAGTTCTTGGTCCAAAAGTGGATGTGTTTGGTTCACTATCCAACTTAGCATCTTTTATTACATTTGTATACCACTTAGGCATACGTTTAGCTATAGGTGATGAAGTTGTATTATCTGTATGATTATCATTATTATTAGCTTTATCATCATTATTTTCTTCAAAGTCATAGCCATCTTCAATTTTCACAGTAGGACTATCTTGAGAATTGGTTAAGTTTTTGAAAGGAGCATCTGCTTCCTTATTCTCAAAGAACTCAACATCTCTACTTGTGAAAATTTTCCTTGTTTTTGGATCCATTAATCTGTATCCCAAAGCTTCTTCACTATATCCCAAGAATATCTAAGTTTCTGATTTCATATCAAGTTTCTTTCTTTTCTTCTTAGGAATTAACATACTTGCTTTGCATCCAAAAACTCTTAAGTGTTTTATTGATGGCTTATGCCCTGACCAAGCTTCCTATGGAGTTATTTCGTCAAGTGCAGAAGTAGGAGCTCTATTCAGCAAATATACTACTGTTTTAACTGCTTCTGCCCAATATGTTTTGCTTAACCCTGAATCATCAATCATGCACCTTACCATATCCATTATTGTTTTGTTTCTTCTCTCAACTACACCATTTTGTTGTGGTGTATATGGAGGTGCCATCTGTCGATGAATTCCATTTGTTTCTAAGAAATCCTTGAATTCATTACTGGTGTATTCACCCCCTCGATCTGAGCGGAGAGTCCTTATCTTTTTACTAGTTTCTGTTTCAATGGCTACCTTAAACTTTTTGAAGGTTGCAAAAGCTTGATCTTTGGTTCTTAAGCAGTAAACCCACATTTTTCATGAGTAATCATCTACAAAGAGCATGAAGTACTGAAACCCTGTATGACTAGGTCTCATTGGTCCGCATAGATCGGTATGCACCAGATCTAATATACCACGGGCCTGTATGTACTTTTGTGAAATGGTGCTCTATGTTGTTTTCATGCCAAAAAAATTGTACACTTATGTGTATTTTCTTGAAATGTGGCAGTCCTCTAACCATGTCATATTTCTGAAGTGTGTCAAGATAGCTAAAACTTACATGGCCAAATCTTCTGTGCCATAATTGTGCCGATGAATCTTCCTTACTGATAAGAGCCTGATTGTTGGTTTGAACAAAGTCCAACTGAAACATCCGACCCATTCCTGAAGCTTTAGCTACAATTTTGGAGTTTTTAGACTTATCTTTGATGAGACACATCTTCTTTCCATTTGTACAATCAAAGTCTACTTTCAAGTTGTGCTCCAAGAGTTGACTAACTGAAAGTAAGTTCTTTGTTAATCCTGGAACATAAAGGACATCTCGTATAATACATTTTCTTGATCCGAGAGGTAACGAGATGTTCCCAATGCCTTGTGTTTTGTATAAAGAATCATCACCTAACGAAACATGGTCTTTGTTAGGTGTGTTCCTTAACTCAGTAAACCATTCATTTGTCCTTGTCATATGCTTTGTAGCCCCTGAGTCTACATACCAGATTGACTTAGGTGAATTGTTGACTTGAGTTGATTGTGCAGCAAATAGGAAGTCCTCATCTTGTGGGTTATCTTCCTCTTCGGCTATGTTACCATGTTGTTTCTTTTTCCAGTTTCCTTTCTTTTGACTTTGTTGATTGTTCTTGTAACCTTGATTTGATTGTTGAGAATTTGGTTTCTTACCACTAGATGATCCTTTCTGAAAAGTGTTATACCAACATTCTTTCAAATCATGCCCTTGTCTGCCGCATATCTGACACTGTTTTGATTCATTGTGTCTCTGATGACTATGTTGTTGATTTTGTTGCTGATTAGTCTTCTTATTTCTTTGTGATGAATTCATTTGATTCTTCCCTTTGTGATATGAAGAGAGGGCTTGTTCCTCTTCTTCTACAGGTTTGTGTAATGACTCTTCTTGTTGAAGCATGTTCACTAACTGTTCAAAAGTTGTTGTTTGACCCATTATATTAAGAGTTGTTACAAATATCCTGTATGAGCTTGGCAAAGCTCTTAGAACAATAGGAATTAATGAATCATCTTTAATTTCTACTTCCATAGCTTCAAGAGAAGATTTTAATACAAGCAACACGTCTTAAAAATGATTCTATTTTTTCATTTGATTTCATTTTAAGACTGTGTAATTGAGTTTGAAGTTGTAAAATAGTGTTTTTGTTCTTAGCTTCATACATTGTTGCTAATTTTTCCCACGCTTCTTGAGCAATTTTACATTGTCTAATGTGAGGTTGTACTTCATCAGTTACACCAAACATTATTATTAACTTAGCTTTTTGATTTGTTCTATCAAATGCACGTATTTGGGTTGCGTCAATTTCTGGTCTCGTTAGCGAGCCATCAATTACACCTATTAAATCTTCAAATTCAAGTTGTGTGCGTATTTTCATTTTCCACGCAGCATAGTTATCTCCTTTGAGGAGTTGTGATTCCGACAGAAAAAATTTAGGTGCATTTGCCATGTTGGGTGATAGAATTGAGAGAGAGAGAGAGAGAGAGAAATTAACAGTACGACACCCCCCCTTCAGATCACACTCAAACACCCACCCCAAATTTCTAGGTTCTACTGATTTTTGGGCTCCTTTTCAGCCATGTTATAATGAATTTTTCGGCACTATTGGCCCTGTTACAATTTTGGCTCTGTGGCCGATTTGCAAAAATAAAATAAAATTTTGGACTCTTTGGCCTCTTTTCAAATACAAAAATCTTATTTTTGTAGTTTTTACAAAATAAATCTTTTCCAAATCTGATTAAAAACTAGACCAAGATGTAGAGCTCGCAAAAACACACACTTTCAAAAAAAACGGCACCTCAATCCGAGGTACCAGTTGAAAGTTATGATTCTTTTAAGTTGTAATATTTTTATCTTTCTGGACTGTCGACACTAAAATTTTCCTCCGTAATTTCTATTTCATTAATGTATGTATTAGGAATATGATGTTGTTAAGTATAATTAGTGGTAGCATCTGATAGAAGATAACAGTGCCGTCAGTACGGTGCCGCCAATAATGTGGAGTACGGTAACAGTCAAAGTACAATAGGAATGTTGTAAAAAGTAAATATTTGTCGTAAGTGGTCCGGTAATGTTAAAATGTCAAAGTTTGGGTAATTAGAGAAGTAGGGTCTACATGATTAGGAATTAGAAATATTATATTGGTAATAAGGACAAGAAGTGAGGTCATAAATATTTTGTGTATTTTATTTGTAAAAAGTCTAAAAATGTGGAACCCATGTAAAATGATAAGGTTTATCTTATCTTAAAAGATAAGCTTACATGTACAGATAAGAGTTAAGGTATGGAATATGATTCGTTAGAGTGGATTTCTTATCCTATCTTAGATATAAGATGGATAAGCTTGGAAGTTCTATAAATAGAGAGGCCACCCCCCTCATTTAGCATAGAAGGAAGTAGTGAGAAATATTGTAGGAAGTGTGCGAAGGAAGCCATCAGTTTAAAGGTGTGTTGAAGAAGCCATTAAGAGGTGTAATTGTAAAGTTTCTTCCATAGTCTTGGTGTAAGGCAAGTGAAGTCAATAACACTTGAAGTACCTCATGGGTGAGATTGTAACAGTTTCATGTTAATATTATAATTTACTTTGATATTTCAGATTTGTCATCATTCCGTCTTATCATAGTCGGTGGTATTCTTGTGTTATGTTTGTTGTTTTGTTTCCAGATTACATCCACCAAACTAAAGGTTGTGCATTAGTAAATAATCATAGCACGAGGAGTTCCCGGTGAAGAATTATCATAGTGCCGGATTGGTGATGACATTTTGGTTCCGTTGCTGGGACCATTCCTCGTTGGTAGATTTTCTGGAGAAATATTCCCACTTAGTCAAAAATCAATTAGAGGGTAACCTTGTTTTTACTGAGCATAGTAGTTACCATGGTAAAGTCATTTTTGCCATGAATAGTAGTTACCATGGTAAAGTCATTTTTGCTGGGAATAGTATTTACCACAGTAAAGTCACTTTTTACCGTGAATAGTATTTACCGCAGTAACTTCACTTTTTACCGTGAATAGTGTTTACCACAGTAAAGTCAGTTTTTACCACAGTAAGTCAAGTTTTACCATAGTTTACCTGTGTTCATTTCTATTTTACTATAGAAAGGTGTAAAGTCACTTTCTAGTATAGTGATTCCAATTATTTGTGCACATAAGTCTTGTTGATTGTACTTGTGGGTTGGTATTTCACGGTGGTTACTTTTGAAAATGGGAAAGATTCCTATTTTTTCAGCTCAATCTAATGAAGATGCTTCTTCTTTCATTCAAGAGTTTAAACGATCTTGTATTTGTAATGTCCATATAAGAAGGGAACAATGGACTGAATTTTTTCCTACCTTTTTGGATGGTTCAGCACTTAGGTGGTTTGAAACACTAGGTGATAATGTGAAAAATTCATGGGATTTATTAACTGAAAGTTTTCTTGAAGAATTTGGTGAACAACAGAAATATGCAGATCTCATGATCGAGATCACAAAGCTATCCCAAGGAGAGAAGGAGAAGATAAGGGATTATCATGCTCGTGTTCTAGAGCTAAGGAGGAAGCTCGATGCCCAGATCCGGAAGGAAGGACTAGCAGATGGGTTGATGAATGGCGTGGATAATCTCCTCTGTAAGCACTTCATTCTTGGGATGAAGCCAGAGATCAGACAACGAGTGAAGTATGACCGCCCAGCTACCATTGAACAAGCAAAGGAGATTGCAAGAAGGCAAGAAGAAAGCATGGAAGAGGAGCCCAAAGAAATTGTTGCTAAAGTAGAGCCTACACCAACACCTTTGGTCCAGAATCCACAACCACTCTCGGTGAGCACAAATATTTCTCCTAGTACATCTACTGAGTATGAAGATCTGCTCAAAAAGATGGGTCAGTTAACTATTAATCTTCTTCAAGGAAAGGAATTTAGTTCTCAGGGAGGAGATAGAGGTCCAAAAAGAAATATTTCTGAAGTTGTTTGTTATGGTTGTTATAAAAAGGGTCATTATAAGTATAATTGTCCAGATAGAGCTTCTACATCTGGTAAAGGAGATAATGATAAAGGAAAAGCACCTGTGAATTCTTTTGATGTAGTAGATAAGAGCAGAAATAATGAAGTAGATGTGTTTGTAACAAAAAGAAAGAAAGAAAAAGATAATCAAGATGGAAATGATCCTAAGAAGATGAAAGAAGAAACTAGTAAGAAACATAGGAGAAGAAAGTTGGGTGTGCAGGATTTTCTGATTTCACAGGGGCAAGGACCATACTCCATCTTGGAAGATCTGTCCAAAAGGCCTGCAAATATTACATATGGTCAACTCTTGGCTATGTCTTCTGAGAAGAGGCGGGAGTTGCGAGGTGGACTCAATGCTCGAAGAAGGAAGGAGGTTGAGGTCCCTGTTTTGGAGGCAGCAGAGGCAGATCCCTATGCTCCACAAGCTGAGGTATTATGTAATGGTATTTCAATTCATGATGTCTTAGTTGATGGAGGTGCTGTAGTTAATGTAATGACCGAGTCTGTAATGAATATGTTGGGTTTAAAAATTGATCGCCCTTCAACACTTATGTTAAGGTCATTAAATAAAGAAAAAACTAAACCAGAAGGTGTAGTTTCAAATGTGGCAATATCTGTTATGGGTGTTGTATGTGTGGTAGACTTTCAGGTGATGAAAAATGGTACTGTTGCGTACCCAATGTTGCTGGGAAGACCATGGCTAAGGAGAGTTCATGCAAGAAACTACTGGAATGAAGGTTTCATGACACTTGGACGTGGTAGAGAGAGGGTGAAGATAAATGTGATCCCTCGACATCATAAGGTAGAACCTGTGGATTCAAGTGATGAAACTGATGATTGGACATCCTCTGATTACTCTAGTACCAGTGAAGTGGACACTGAAGATGAAGAAAGTGAGGTTGATGTTTCAGTCATGGATATCCTTCTAGTCACACCAACTCATGACCCCATAAAATTATCTGAAGAAGAAGTTGATGATCGTCTCCAACAAATAAAGATTGGTGATGCTGTGATGGAGAGTGAGAAGGAATCCTACCTCCAGCTCTTTCGAAGGTACATACACCTATTCACTTTTGATTACAAGGAACTCCGTCAAGTAAGTTGGGTAGAACATTCTATTGAGCTGGTAGATGGTGCTAAGCCCATAAAGCAAATGCCATATAGAATGAATCCTAATTTTTCCAAGACTGTAAAAGAAGAAATAGATAAGTTGCTTGATGCAGGATTCATATTTGCTGTGGAGAATTCAGAATGGGTTTCTCCCATTGTGATCTCAATAAAAAAGAATGGGAAGCTACGCATTTGTGTTGATTACAGGAAGCTCAATAAGGCAACAAAGAAGGATCATTACCCTCTTCCATTTTCAGATCAGATCTTGGACGAAGTAGCTGGCCAGGAGTGCTATAGTTTTGCTGATGGATATAGCGGCTACAACCAAGTTCGTATAGCAGAGAAAGATCAGCTGAAGACCACGTTCACCACTCCTTGGGGAACGTTTGCTTATAGAGTTATGCCTTTTGGGTTGTGTAATGCTCCAACAACATTCCAGCGTTTGATGAATAGGGTGTTCGAACCCTACATTGGGACCTTCATCAGAGTATTTCTGGATGATTTTTGCATCTATGGGAGCAAGTTGGACCACCTGCACCAAATGGAGACAACATTTCAAAGGTTAGATGAAGCACAAGCTTCACTAAACCCTACAAAGTGTGTCTTTGGATGTTCTAAAGGTGTTTTGTTAGGGCATGTTGTATCCAGAGATGGTATTGGTACTGATCCTGATAAAGTTTCAAAAATCAAAGATTTACCATTTCCTATGAATAGAAGTAAGTTGAGATCATTTTTAGGCCATGTGGGTTACTATAGAAGGTTCATCAAGAATTTCTCAAAGATTGCACAGCCACTAACCCAGTTCTTGAAGAAGGATGTTACTTATGAACCAGGAAATAAGGCGCATGAAGCTTTTGGACAACTGAAGGAAGCCCTGGTGTCTTCACCTGTTTTGAAGAATCCAGATTGGAGCAAGCCATTCATTGTGTACACTGATGCCTCAGATGCAGCACTAGGAAGTACTTTGAGCCAAAAGGATGAAAATGGGAATGAACATCCAATTTACTTTGGGAGCAGACAAATGAGCAGTGCTGAGGTAAATTATACTGTAACTGAAAAAGAGGCTCTGGCTATCATTTTTGCTGTAAAGAAGTTTAGAAATTACTTGCTAGGGTAAAAATTTCTAGTTGTAACAGATCACCAGGCTCTAAAATATATTGTAAATAAGCCTAACCCATCAGGGAGGATAGCAAGATGGATAATTTTGCTACAAGAATTTGAATTTGATATTATAGATAGGCCAGGAAAGAAGCATGTCAATGCAGATGCACTCTCTCGAGCCTATGATGGTTTAGGATCATCTTGTGATGATGATGATTTCCCCGATGCAGCATTGTTATCCCTTGACACAATCCCTAGTGAATACATAGATATTTGGAATTATCTGAATGAATTCAAGTTTCCTGATGGTGCCAATGCAAAGACTAAGAGAAAGATTACTCAAGCCAGTCGTCCATATTCTATTCTGCATGGAGTATTATTTCGAATAGGACCTGATGGATAGTACAAGAGGGCAGTTGGACGTGATCAAGGGAAGGAACTGCTAGAAGAATTCCACAATGGTACATGTGGAGGGCACTTCTCTGGACAACTTACAGCAAGAAGGATTTTGGATGCAGGTTATCACTGGCCCACTCTTTTTAAAGATTGTTATAATTATTGTAAGACATGTGATATTTGTCAAACACATGGTAACCGTAAGACTTCATCAGCTCCATTATGTCCTATTCTTCCCCTTGGTCCCTTTGAAAAGTGGGGAATAGACATTGTAGGTCCACTTCCAACTACCTCACGCCAAAATAAGTATATTGTAGTTGCCACAGATTATTTAACCAAGTGGGTTGAAGCTAGGCCATTGAAAACAGCTTCCATGGATGAAGTGGCAAGGTTCATGTATGAACGCATTGTCACCAGATTTGGTTGCCCATTAGAAATTGTAACAGATCAAGGAAGCCACTTCATTAATGAGGTGGTAGAAGCCCTAGTCAATAAGTTTTCTATTAAGCACAGGAAGGCAACAACATACAAGCCAAGCACAAATGGACAGGTGGAACGAACAAATTTTGTGTTGTGTCAAATTCTAGCAAAAGATGCAGCCTTGCAGGTACATAAGTGGGATAAAAGGATTCATGCAACATTGTGGGCATATAGGGCAACATCAAAGTCAGCAACAGGATACTCCCCATTTCAGTTGGCCTATGGCATTGATCCAGTTCTTCCTATTGAGTTTGATATTCCCACTGTGAGAGTTATGAAAAATGAAAGGATGGATGAAAGTGATTCAGTAAAAGAAAGGTTGGTACATCTTCATTTGCTAGAGGAAATGAGAGAAATAGCAAAGGATACAAGCCATAAGAAGAAAATGAAGCAGAAGGAATACTTTGATCAAAAGATCTGGTGGTCTCCATTTCATGTGAATGACTTGGTTCTAGTATATGATTCCAGATACAAAAAAAGAAGACAGAGAAAATTTCTTCCAAAATGGATGGGGCCCTACAAAATAGCAGCTGTGCATGAAAATGGTACGTACCGACTGGAGGAATTGGATGGCACTCCCATTACGAAATGGGTCAACCACGACAAGTTGAAGATTTTCCAAGCACCAGAATAGTCTACTCCGAGGACGGAGTAGAAGCTAGGAAGGGGGAAGATGTCGACACTAAAATTTTCCTCCGTAATTTCTATTTCATTAATGTATGTATTAGGAATATGATGTTGTTAAGTATAATTAGTAGTAGCGTCTGATAGAAGATAACGGTGCCGTCAGTACGGTGCCGCCAATAATGTGGAGTACGGTAACAGTCAAAGTACAATAGGAATGTTGTAAAAAGTAAATATTTGTCGTAAGTGGTCCGGTAATGTTAAAATGTCAAAGTTTGGGTAATTAGAGAAGTAGGGTCTACATGATTAGGAATTAGAAATATTATATTGGTAATAAGGACAAGGAGTGAGGTCATAAATATTTTGTGTATTTTATTTGTAAAAAGTCTAAAAATGTGGAACCCATGTAAAATGATAAGGTTTATCTTATCTTAAAAGATAAGCTTACATGTACAGATAAGAGTTAAGGTATGGAATATGATTCGTCAGAGTGGATTTCTTATCCTATCTTAGAGATAAGATGGATAAGCCTGGAAGTTCTATAAATAGAGAGGCCACCCCCCTCATTTAGCATAGAAGGAAGTAGTGAGAAATATTGTAGGAAGTGTGCGAAGGAAGCCATCAGTTTAAAGGTGTGTTGAAGAAGCCATTAAGAGGTGTAATTGTAAAGTTTCTCCCATAGTCTTGGTGAAAGGCAAGTGAAGTCAATAACACTTGAAGTACCTCATGGGTGAGATTGTAACAGTTTCATGTTAATATTATAATTTACTTTGATATTTCAGATTTGTCATCATTCCGTCTTATCATAGTCGATGGTATTCTTGTGTTATGTTTGTTGTTTTGTTTCCAGATTACATCCACCAAACTAAAGGCTGTGCATTAGTAAATAATCATAGCACGAGGAGTTCCCGGTGAAGAATTATCATAGTGCCGGATTGGTGATGACAGGACCCAATGTCGAACGATGAAAGGAGTATGATTTTAACAAGTTCACCAAGAAACCTATGTTTTTTTTAATAGAATGTCTTGGTCACAAACTGAGAATATGCAAATAAATGTGGCTGGAAATGCATGAGAGTGCAACTTTGTTTCAAAGACGATCACTGTGCAGAGGGAATATATTAGACAAAATGTGGAATGATAAGGTACGCTTAGATAATTGGATGCTAGTGGATGAACAAGTAGATGTCATGTAGGATGCGTCCAGAAGTAAAGGAACTAGATGTGGAAATTTAATACAAAGTGGCTAGGATGGATTAAGCAACTGAGCGTTAGTGTAAAATTTAGGTCAATGGCCGTCAAGAGAATCTAAGTACAACTTAATGGGGCTGATAACAAGAAATATGGACATTTCTAGATTTGGAAATGATGATGAGAGTTGCATGGAGATGCCAAGGAAAATGTTGCAAGAACACCTGACAAGAATAAAAGAGAACAATAATACATGCAAAGAACCAAAGCTGAAAATATGTGTTAACAAAATGAAAAAAGATAACAATCTCATATACGATTGTGTGGAGCTCCTAAACAAGTATGATATATCAACTAGGTATTCAAGAATGTGCGATTCAAAGATTAAAATTCAGAATCAACTAAATGTTCATGTGCAATATTTCTGCAGTACTTCAATGTGATAGATGGATTGCGTTTGTAAAGTATGATAGGTGTTGTGTAAAGAGGTACTAGCAACCAGGGTTTGGTACCTGGGTCAATCGTTATGAATGGTGCCTCAAACTTCATACATGAATGAACATGTAGCAATGACAAATGAAGGATGAGAATGATTTGCCAATGATTTATGTATGGCTAAAAAGGTGTACACATGTAACCATAAATGGGTGTAAGAGATTCAAAGACAATGCTTAGGAATTCTAGTACTATGTGTATGTGAAATCCATTAGGGATGAAGAGACGATGCAACAATATTAGTATGGATTGAAGTGATGGGAATCCCATCCATGATAATTAAACATGGAAATAGGATAGATAATATGAGAATAAAATTCATGATAGGATATTACTACCCCTAATTGCACCTATTTCCTAATGGGGAATAGATGTGAATAAAAAAGTGAGATATGAACAATATGTACAAAATGGGGTGATAAGATAAACTAGGATAAAGAAACTATCAGTTGACTTAATGCATAATCTAGACAAAAGTGTGTGCTACTTGATGTATAATATAATCACGGAGTCAGATGTTGAATTAAAAAGTGCTTAAGTTATTTCTAAAAGGTGAGACAATGATGTATGAGAAGATAGGAAAAATGGTGATGTTGTATAGATGCGCAGTAGATTTATGAAATGAGGTAAGATGTCACTCTCCATGAACGATGTAGTGTGTAAAGTATGGAGATATATGAGTACCAAATGTAAATTGTTATTTGAGCACATGTGTAGTACCTATATGTAGTAATGTGTGGGGTAACCCATATACCCTCAACAGTGTGAGTATGGATTGCGATAAATGTGCGTCATCAGGTAATGAGTGCAATAACATAGATGTTAGTATGTGCATGCATAAGTGTGTAATATGTGATGGTGATGTAATGAGATGCATATGACCTTAATATGTTAGATGCATAGTAGGTGGATATGAAACACTAGATTGGGGGTAATGTGTGAAGGATGTAAAAATGTAAGAGGTGAAATGTGTGATGTGTAAATATAATTGTCATGTAGAAGATCCTCGTAATGTTTAGGTTCATAGAATGTGATATGATATATGATAGGATGCAGTCAATAGAGTTCAGAATGCATTAGCGTACCATGTAGGCGTGAAGATCGTACATACCAATGGCATATTCCTATGTCAATTTGGGGAAGAAGTGGTATAGAATGGTGTGCAGTACCAATGATGTTTTACAGTGAAGCCACAAGAGGAATTGTTTAAATGACGAAGTGACATGACCAAAGGGTATGACAAAAGATAATCTACATGATTGGATCTATGTGTTGAAGATTATGTAATCAATGCCATGATTTTTAGAATGTGAGTGGGTGATTATAAGTGTCATGGAATGAGTGATAGATAATGATGTCTAAGATTTGTCAATAGTCATATAAGTCCATAAGTAAGGAGTAATTCTTAAACCATGGTATAGATGAGGAATGAGGAAAGGATGTCTGGATAGGATCCTAAATTGCAAGAGTCAAAAATGTGTAGCTAGATGTGAGTGTGGTTCTTGTGTAATGAGTGATAAAATGGAATTGTTCTCCAATATGAATTCATGAAGAGTATGTGAATGTTTAAATGGTGGGAGTGCTTAATGATTGACAGTACATGTGAAATATGGAGTGTTGATAGAGGACATTCAAGACTAGTCAGACCCTTGATAAGGAATATGAGTACTAAATCTTAGTAGTAGCAAGTGGCCAAAGAAGAAACTGTACAATGATAACATGATGCTCATTAGACATAGATGGATCAAGTGATTTAGGAACCCATTAGATGCAACATTTGTAGATGGGCATGCAATAGAATGTTGTAGTGAATGAGATAAATTTAACACTCAAGATGTTTGATTCTTATGTTGTAAATCATTTATACCCTAAACCATTATCATATGTGTCCATTGATTCGATGATAATTGCATATACATGACTTGAGAATTTTACTAGCTGATAAGGAGGATATGAGCCTACCAGTAAAATGGTAACATGATCAAGATGACCTAAGGGAATAAGAATGTCATGGTCTTAAAAACCGTGATTAAAAAGAGGTGTTGGTAATGGGAATGACTTAAACTGATATGAGAACATGTGAACCAGCCATTAGATGAATGATAGATGTAAAGGATATGGATGGTAAACATGAGCCGCCGAAAGCATCCTTAAGTTTTTGGATTTGATTTAAGAGATGTTAATTCATGGATCCATAGCCTTAAATTTGTCTTGAAATAAAGAATGCAAAATGAATGACTCCAACATGGTTGATTAGATGGAGATCAAAATAGGACTAGGACGTAAAATAAATTGATCAGATTGAATAGCAACTTAATTATGTGGCATTGAATATCTTTATAAGATACATGGTGTCTAAGGAGTTTTTGTGAATCTAACTTGGAATTGGGATGAATTTAAGAAAATAATTCATTAAGTGAAATTCATGATGATAAAGCCATGATAGAGAAAAAATGAGGATCCCAAGCGTGAAAGTGTTCGGGTGTACCAAAATGTTTAAGCTAAAATGTGGAATTATATTAATTCTATAGGAATTAATTAATAATAAATAAATGTAAATAATATAAATATAAAATAATACCCAAGCAACCTAAGCAATAAATATGAAACCCTAATGTGCAAAGAGGGTTAAGAAGTCCTTAGCTGATTTGACAGAGGTCTGAGACTATGTTAGTGTAAAAAAAATAAGCAGAAGGAGGAAACTAACACATAGAAGCCAAGAAAATGTACAGATCTGAGTATATTGGACTGACTGGGGTGCCTAGAGAGGACAGGGGGCTCTGTGGGTGCCCTAGTCTAATATGTTTCTGGGCGCCCAGGTATATGCAGAAATGCTCAGGAACCTCCTTCTGAAGTGTTTTGGATGTTCACTTGTGTTTTCTTCTTGTCACTATGAACTTCAATGAATGCATTCAGATGTCGTTGTAAATGAATAAAATAATCACCTGTAAAACCCTCAAGACAAAGCATCAAAACCCTAAAAAAAGAAAGATGCATATGAAGGGGTAGGACTATCCTCAGCTGCCACAATGGTGGACTTACTAACTGAACATTGCACTACACTACATCTCAAGACCCAATGTAGTTTTGTGTGTGTGTGTGTGTGAATTATGCCCTAGGTTGCTCTTGTGCCCAGTTGTCACTTTGTGAATAGCAAGAAAATAACTAGATGTAGAATGTAATAAATGTGTGCATGGAATAGAATAAACTCCCCTCCTATGAAGTGTGATGCAGATGAACCAACCTAGTGTCCCTTGTGATGGAGCTAGATGGATGCAAATGGAGCTCTAGATGCCTTTGATGGATGCAACCTTAGGTGGTGATAGTAAGTGTTTAGTGTTTGGTCCCTCATTATGGTCACATAACTTTATATTTATATGGTTCCCTTGCTTTAATTTCATAATTAACCCTGAAAAGGCCGACTACCAAAAAAATAAGAAGCTCAAATGGATTAGAAAGTTGACCCAAAAAGTGTGAGTAAAGTAAAAAGAGGATTAGGGCACCTAGAGGGGACTGAGGTTTCCTAGACTGCGCCCCAGTCAGAAATAGGAGGATGACAAATTATGACAGAATACAAACTAGGAAGACTGAGCAAGGGTGTAAGACCGAAAATAAGTGACAGAAAGCAAAGCAAAAATGGCCAAAGACATGGGTTAATTATTACTTTTTTCATTTAAGAACCGTATGAATAGTAGTATGATACCGAAACTAAATAATGATTCAAAATGCGTGATTTAGTGTCTACATTTGCAAAGTAACCATTATTCCCCAACCAGGGGGAAGAAAACTAGCTATAGTCTGAAATCCCAGTGATGGAGAGCCCACTATGGAGAATCAACAACTTCCTTCCCCCTCGGAGGTAGGCTCTAGTCAGGCCAGACGAGGATGGAGCTGAAGGGCGGCCTTGAGAAGAGGCAAAATGGTGGCTGTATGAGTAGATTTTGTGATGTAGTACCGTAGGTGGTGTCTTTCATGGAGGATAAGGACAAGGTGGCAGTGAAAAAGGATCTGGCAGGACCCGACTCATAGTGCAGGGTGTACTTCCCCAGTGATCCAGAAAATCCTATAAATGAGAAAACTCTAGTGCAACCTTCGCTGCTTGAGCTTGAATCTGTACACGAACAATATATAATATCACCACTTTTTCATTAGTGGAAAACAATGCAATAGATTGATCATGATGGAAGATTAAACAATTGTGAGCTTTCCAAATATGAAACAAAATACAGGCACGAAACAATTTCCAAAGAGTATCAATATAATGAGGCCAAGGACTAAAATCTCCAAATGAAGCAAGATGTCAATGAAATAATTCAGGATGGTAGGTATGGAATAATGAGTGGATCCAAGTCCATATGGTTCAGGCACAAAAACATGACCAAAATATGTGTTTAAATGACTCTGGGTGGGAAAAGAAGGGGCATTTAGGATTAGGGATGCCGATATGACTGAGATGTTTGCCAACAGACAGACCTTGATATACCAGACACCAAAGGAATTGATTAACTTTGGGCTCAAGGAGAGGATTCCAAGTGGATCTTGTTTTTGGGCCTCAAAAATTGTGTCCGATATCTCGAGAAAAGCCAAGTGGAATTTTTGAATAGGTTTTGTAAACCCACAATATAAAACTGGTTAAGGTTTCCTATTGATTGAGCATTTTCAGATGGCAGTTCAAGTGTGAGAGTTGAGGCTCAAACAGATGGTAGGAAAGAGGTGGCTTGTAATTCTAGCATGTGATTCTTGGTGGAGTAGCCCAAAGGAAAGTTAAAATTTCTCTATGTTGTGTTATTTTATTTTATGAAATTTTATTTTTCTGTGATATTATTCTGCATATTATTTTCCTATTGTGATTATGTGTGGGATTGTTCCGCAAATTTTCTTTATTTCCTAGCATGGAAAATCCACGAAGCCAAGTGGAATGGGTTTAAAGCCCCAATGTCAATTGTGGAGCAGGTTGTTATACATTATAGTGAAGGAAAGTAATTTCCTAGTTCCCGCCAATTTTGCCACTAAGCCTCTGGGGGTTTAAGCCCCAACTTGTGGAGCACAACATCGTAGAGAAGTTCCTGAATTTTTGGATCGAAGATTAGAAAGAATTTCAATTTAAGTTCAGGCCAAGGCACCCAATCTCTGCAGTGTAACCAAATCCTGAATGGTATGAATGCCCTTGCGAGAAATCCAGAGAGCTTTGATGCCTGGAGTTTTCGCAAGTGGAAGAGTACCATTGGTGATGACGGGAGGCCACCAAAGATTCTGAGAATAAAAGAAATCCCTATGCGAAAACCATCACCAATCCAGTGCATCCATGACTTGACCATCTCAAAGGCTTTCCAAATACTTTTGGAAACAAAAGTGCTCGGTGATTTTGACAGGAACCTTAGTGATAATAAGGGTATGCAACCCTGATATTATTCCAACATTTATTTCCATATGGATCTCTAGACATAATGTAGTGTCGCAACAAGAGTTTATAGGCCTGGTTACCGTAAAACATCGAACCACCCATTTAGAACAAAGAGCCACACTTTGTCGGTAGACATTCGATGATTCCCATGCCATGCCTTGCTCATGAGGGAGACAATAGGCCTCCCAGACCACTCTGTGAAAGCCATTTGAACCAAAACTTTTACACCATAAAAATTCCCGCAACAGCTTGGCAAGTTTGGTGAACGAAGAGTGATAAGGGCACCAACAAGAAGAGTAATTCACATGAGTGGCGGAAAGAATCTTAGTACAAACTTGGAATTTACCAGCAAGGGATAGAGGTTTGGAAGACCACTGGGCCACCTTAAGCTCCACTCTGTTAATAACATATTGCCACAAAGTGGCGGAGTCACTGTCAAAGGAAAAAGGAATGCCCAAAAATTTGAATTTCTCACCACGGCATATCCATCTCCAGGGGTAAGATTTCAACTAGTCTGGGATAGGTAAGAAAATTTGACGGTAGCCCAAAGTCTTATCCATTTGAATGTTAGATCCAGAGGCAAGACAAAATGTATCGAGGCAGTCAAAAACCTTGGCAACATTATATTCAGACTCAACAATGGTAAGGAAGGAGTCATCAACAAAGTGACCATTGATGAGTTATGTTGCATGATCAGGAAGAAAAATCCCTCGAATGTGACCTTGAGCTGCATGATGTGCAATGAGATACCCTAAGGCGTCAACAGTAAGAACAAACAAGGCTACTGCAAGAGGGCACCCCTGTCTGATAGAACGGAAGAGGCCGAAAGTAATGGATTGATGACCATTGATGGTAAGGTGATTTGAAACATTAGAAAATAGAGTGTTGACTACCAATCTGAAGAATTTACCAAATCCAAGGGCTTTGAGCATGGCCAAAATGAATGGCCATTCAATATGATCATAAGCCTTCTCGAAATCAATTTTGAGAAATAAAGGCCTCTGCAAAGACACCTGAGCCCATTCCATGCCTTCCCACACAACTATAAGATTATCAAGAATGTACTGACCTTTAACAAAGCCAGTTTGTTAGGGATGAACAATTTTGGGCAACAGATCAGCTATGCGAAGAGCCAAGGCCTTGGCAAGAATTTTATAAGAGACATTTAACAGGGTGATGGGATGCCAATTATTCATCTGCTTTGGGTCACCACCTTTAGGGATGAACTTGATGTTTCCTTGATTGATGAAACTCCCAAGAGAATTGCATTGAAGAGCTTCATTATAGACACAAAGTAGATCAGGTCCCACAAAAGACCAAGTGGCTTTGTAAAATTCACATGGGAACCCATCCAGACTAGGTGACTTGTCATCAGCTAAGCAGAGCAAGGCTGCATGGAGCTCCTCCAAGGTGAGTGGAGCATTACAGGGGGCCCACTCTTTGGGAGAAATCTTAGTAGGCACCACATCAACACATTTCTTCAAAGTAGTAGCTCGCTCCATCAAAACCTCTTGAGCTTGAAAAACTAGACGGTAGTGCTTGACAAAAGCATTAGTGATCTCTGGAAGCTCTGTGAGCCACTGATGTGAATCATAGATAAATTTTGATCTATTGATGAGCATGCTTGGTGTGGAGGGATTTGAAAAATATTTTAGAGGCTTTGTCTCCCACCTTAAGCCAATGCAGCCTCGACCTGAATCTAAGCACCACAGGCTGAATGAGACTCGATGAGCTTGAGCTTGTGTTGGGTTTCAGCTATCTGAATATGGAGAGGAACATCAAAAGGATTGGCCACTAATAACAACGAGATCCATCTGAATTATTTTTGTAGAGATGAATCGGGCTCACTTATGGACTCGGGCCACCTGCTTTCTGAAATGGAGAAACCGAGTGGTGCACTGAATTGCCACTTCCCACCAAGAGATCCAGCTAGCAGCAAAACACGGACATGGCACCATGTTCCAAACCTTAGCAATGAGTGGGACCACCCCGGGTGACTCAACAAAGTGACATTAAGATAGAATTGATTAGAGGGAACTTTGAGAGGGGCACCCTTGCCAAACAACCTTAAATGTAATCGGGTGGTGATATGACAAAAGCACGTCAGACCATACCTTGATAATGAAGGAGCCTTGCATGTCAAAATAAAAAAAGGTCTGTTGTGAAAGAAGAGCACGGTCGAGGCATTTTAAAACCTGATCATATCCTTCTTGAAGATTGGTCCAAGTATACCAAGCTTGGGCTTTAAACTCTTGTCGTCGTCTGAGCAACGGATTGGAAAGTCCCCAACGAATTTTAAAGAAATACCAGGCCGCACGCTCGCCGACACACCAGTGCATAGGGAGGGTGCCACATTTATCATCTGGATGCTCTATCATATTAAAGTCACCACACACTAGCTCTAATAAGCAAGATGTAAGTTATCACCTAACCATTTCCATAAAGTTCTTCTTTCAGAGCCGTCATTAGGGGCATAAACATTGAGAATACCAAAAGTAATATCATTAATGACCATAATCACCCACACAAGCTGATTAGTAGGATCCTGGCCCGAGGCAGTGATTAAAGCTGAAAATTTTGGTGCAATGGAAATGCTAGCACCACCTTTACCATCAATGTGTTGCGTGTGAAAATGCGTGAAATCTGGGGCAATGCAAGTTAGAGTATTCTGAAGCAAAAAACCAGAAATTTTAATTTCCTATAAACAAATAATATCTAAACTGTCAATACGCTGGCAAGCTAAATGAACAGATAATTTTTGAGAGGGCTCTGTCAGACCCCAAACATTCCATGAGATGAAATTCATGAAAAATCATACATATCAAACTCCCTCTTCCTGTCCTCAAAACCATCCTCTGAGCTAAGAATGGAAAAATTATTGGCAAGTGGAATCTGGTCTGAATCAGAAAGCTCGACTTGAATGGAGTGGTGTTTGGCCCCATTATCCCCTCGCACATTGTGGGACACCTCCCGTGGTGGACTGCGAGAGCGTCATAGAGGAAGAGAGGTTGAAGCAAGATTCCCAGAATTCTCAGATCTTGAAAGAAAAACCCAACTAAATGAGGGTTTGGAAGGAATGGAAACTGACGGGCGGTGTGGCTTCGAGCTCGACTCATCCTTGGATGGAGGAGGGGAAGGAGAGGGGGTAGATGGAACCTCTTGAGTGGGTTTCACACCAGAGCCCTTCTTATTCCCTACCATAGTCCAACCATCAGTCAGAGGGTCACCCTTGGGCTTGGAAACCATGGGTTGCGGCACTGTTGGCTTGGAATGAGCTAGCAATGGACAATCATCGAATGCAGTGGTCTGGGGCTTGAAAGTGAAAACATGTGTTGGGGAGGTTAAAATAAACCACCTTTTGAGAGATACATAGGGACCCAACTTGAATATCTAGGTGGTCCCATAGATCTTTCACAAGGTCAACTTTGACACACACACACTTGTTAGGATTAGTGAAGAAAAAACACTCTTGTTCATGGAAAATCACCCTGCCAATGGGTTTCACAATCTCTGTCAAAAAATACCAAAGCTGAACAAGAAGACCAGGAAGTTCAATCCAAATGGGAATTTTTAATGAAACCTGGCTAGCGGGGCTAAAATTTGGGGTCTACTGAGAAATCACTAACAGGGTATTCCCTATATACCAACAAGCCTCCTTAAGAAGGAGGGCTTAAAGCTGAGAAGGCTCACGGAAGGAGAAAAGATAAAACCCCTTGGTGAGGTTACAGATACCTGAAACCAAGATACCGTCGGAATCCCAATAGTTTTTTATCCAGTTCTGAAGGTAGGCTTATGAGGGAATGCGACCATAAAATAAGCAATAAGGAAATTGTTTTGATACCATTTGACCACAGGGTCTAAAATTTTAGCAGAAATAATAACATCTGGGGAGGATTCAAAGTCCATACCTCATTGTAAAATTTTGGAACAAACTTCATACGCACACTTGGGAGCCATTTCCACCTTCAGTTGCAACAGTTGTTGCAATGGAAGGAGAGTCGACCATTTAAAGGAAACTTTCCACCTTATCACAATGTGGAAAATTTTGAGTGACATGATCATATTTGCTAAGTAAGCAACATCATTCACTGAAGGACAGAGGCACAAGAGGGTGGAGGTCGATCAACGACCTCTCGGCACTGGGTAGTCACCAATGACGGGGCCAGACCAAGTTGTGGTGATAGTGTGTTTGTGAGTTTACTTTTAGTATTTCATTTTTAGTGTGCTTCTTTTTCATAGTTCCAATTTCAATTGTGTGCAGTATGATTTCAGAGTTCTTGATTTGCGTGAATACATGGAAAGTTCACATTGAGGGGGAGAACATGGTCTCAATGTTCCATTTCCTTTTCTTCATTTTTCATATTTGTATTCAGTGAGCAGTAATTTCCTACATAATCCCCTGATGTGAAAATATTGTGGAAAAAATGAAAGCACAAGGAAAAGTAGCATCATGATAATTGGGTTGTTGGTTGTCCTGTAAAATCATCTATATGCTTTGGGTTGTTGGTTGTCATGTAAAATCATCCTTTGTACAGGTTGTTGATTGTCCTTAAAAAACCATCCTTGTTGAGGTTGTTAGGCGGTATCCTGAAAAACCATCCTTGAAGGTTTTTCGTTGTCCTGAAAAAACATCCAGATCATGAGCACACACGAGCAGAAAGCTGCAAAAGAAGTGCAATTATTTTTCTCCCATGTTCACACTAAGGGGGGAATGTTAGGAATTCATTATTCTAGTGCTCACATTATATTTGTAGTGTGCTAAGATATAATTATTAGTGTGATGTAACTATGTGGGTGAGTTGTTAATAACCCATGTAAATAGGACTGAGTGAGTTATAACAACTCACGAGTATAATTGTTTGTTTATGGGTTGTTTTGGAGATAGTTAGATCTCCTTTTTTATAGGAAAATTATTTAATATATATTGGCATGTATATGAGAGAAATATAATGAACGAATGTTATTTTATGTATGTACAAATTGCTGAAACCTTTTAGCTACATAGTAGTTTCAGTAGTTACATAGTTACAGTCTTCTCTAGTTTCAACATTTACATAGCCAATTTCAGATTGCAATCAGTTACTAACAAGAACTATTTATTAACTCAGGAACCAAAGAATGAACCAAATAAGGGAATGAAACCTAGGTCATTTTTAGGACAATGATATGCCTAGTGCAATGTGTCACCTGAGGAAAGTTTCAAATCGGGTTTGTGATCATTTGCAATGGCATTTATCTATGGGGAAGCGTTAACGGTTTGAGGGAAAAATAAACTGCTCTCCCAATACACTTTCCCTTAGTGGCGAAAGTATGCCTAAATTTGAACTTTAGCATCGAGATTCTCAAATTTCTAGTGTGGTAACAACATGCTTGAATCCTTTGTGTTATTCCAACTAGCTCCTAAGCATCGAGTCTACAAGCAAGAACAAATTCCTATCCCTTTCTGTTTCAACACTCCAGGTGTATTCTAACCTCTGGTTTAGATTATTTCCAATACACATTTCCATTTTTTATATATTTTCCAAGTTAAAGCTCAATTGCATATACTTAGAGAATTGAATACACTTGTATTATTTTTCAAGTCCCATCATATCCTAACGAAGGCAAAGCACACAAGTAACCATGAAGAAAATCTCAAAGAACACTCCGACAAAGATGACATTCCAATGAACTACATGCACACATCATTATCACTCCACACACAAAAAGTTCACCCCTAGGATCATTTTCCTTCCCTCTTCTTAGAATTTCATGATACACATTTTGCACTATTCCATTCAGCACACTACAACACTCATTCGGCACACTACTAGGCACAATCTTCTTTCAAAAACATGTCCCCAAGGTACATGAGCTTTTTATTTTCTACTTTATGCTATCAAATCCTTATTTACCAACATAACATTGGGGAAAATGTAGTCACTAAATCATGCACTTATTATGTACATCTAGCCTCTAAATACTTCATTTATATGTATGATTCCTATGCAAGAGAATTACTCATTAACACCCCTTTACTTTACTTTGACATTGCTTTTATCTTTTTCATCTTTATTGCTTGTTGTTTCTGATTGACAACTTATAATTTTACATACCAGTCGACAACCTAGCTTTCTCTGATATCACTATGTTCATCCTTTTGGGATCCTTGTATAGAACTACCCATTAGGGATAGGAGCATCTGAGGGCTTCTATGCCCTTTGGGCGTCTCTGTCCTCTTTATCTCTTTTTCCTAATATTTTGGATGTTAATTCTTTCTTGTCTTAGAGTTTATCACCCTTGGTTAGAATTTCACTTGTTAATGATGAAAATTAAGCAAACGAATCATATATATACATGTATTATTTAACCTCATTAGGGGGAAAGCATTCAGGAGGCACATACACTTATAAGGAGCTAATATGTTCCATCTACTATTAAGGACTACATTTTGGACTACATACTTGACTGCATAGGGGGAGCTATTCTAAATTCCATACCAATCATTTACATTTGGGAAAAAGTAGATCATGTATATCATATCGTATACGTTCCCATGTATGAATGCAAATGTAGAAACATTTGATGATATACATAAGAGGGTATATTTTTGGATAAACAAATACATGTACACACATATGAGACATACATACAGTCCTAAACCCATATAGTGTACCTATAGTAACCCTACACACATACATGCACATAGGTTAAATGATATCCTCACATATATGTCGTTATTTAACATCAATATGTGTTTAGGGAATATCATAAAATAAGGAGACACTATTCTAATCTCTCTCTCTCACACACACACTAGAACTACATTGAGTCTAAAATGTAGTGTAGCGCTAAGTGAAAATCACATTGGCATGACCGATGAGGTTAGAATGAATCAAGAATATGCATTATTTATTCATCTAATATGTGTTTGAAAAAAAATTATGTATGTATCCTAGGGTTTATTTTCTAGGTACATATGTGACACCAATGAATCTGATGTGACCTACATCGAACATGAAACAAAAATTGAGTGACACAAAATGAACTAGATCCCGAGAACTTCCACAAACACTAGTACCTAGAACAAATGCTAGCACTAGGACATCCCTATCTCTTTTAGGTGTTCATGTCCCAGGGATTGTCACACTCCAGTTTCAGAAGCAAAACTTACACAATCCAGAATTAGTTGTTCAAGAAAACTATCCATCAGCTCAGTGATACAATCCACATCTTCGGTTACAAGTTAAGTCATCTTTATCCTCTTATTTTCACTCTTTTATTGTACTAGATCCCTTACACTATTGATCTTGTAGCCTATTTACTGTTTCATCTATCTAATACGCAGTGCCCTTATCTTATCTTTAATTTTTTAAAACCAACTTGCCAACCTCCCCCTCCTCTAATCCCTTAAACTCTAGGAACTTATCTATTTTAGGAAGTTTCGCAAACTCAATCACCAATAGTGGGGAGAAGGCTAATGTAGATCAAGAATTTCCGCACTTGTTACTGTGTCCAAGTTAATGTACTAAACTAAGCACAAAAACCCTGAAAAACTCAAATGAAATCAATACCTAATAGATAAAACAAGATCCGAAGATGTAGATGGAAAGGAAAGCCGATGTAGATAAGACAAGCGCACACGAGAAATCCTACAAAGTAGATCCAAGTAACCTGCGAGACATCGATACTTGACAGAAAAAGACCACGTTAAAAGATATTTAGGTGGACTGCCTGAGAAGCGGGTCTGGGAAGCAATAAGCTCCCTCGGCGGATGTCAGTCCATGTTTTCAATTAAGTAAAGAAGCATACATGATAAAAGATGTACGTACAGGACTAGATTTTCTGATCAAAGTAATAAACAGAATCTAAACAGCAGACAGAAAGCAATAGAAAATAGGGAACTGTGAAAACAAAGATAGATTTGTGTTACCTGTGTCCTTTTACCTGATCAGCAGTCGATTATATAGAATCGGCGTCGACTGATTAGAAAAATCGGCGTCGACTGAGGATAGATCGGTGTCGACTGGGGATATAGATCGGCATCGACTCGGAGACAAAGTACGAGAAGATTTGGAAATTAGAAATCGAAGGAAAGATCATCAACGTCTGCTGGATCTGCAGAAGCCGGAGAGATATTGGCAAGGCTCCACCTGTGCTGGATGCAGGAATAGAGTCACCAGAAAATCAATGGAGATGTGTGATGTTGATGTGATAAGAGCAGAGTAACGGTGCTCCTCTCAGGGATTGATTTGGACAAAACCACTCTCATTGATAGATAATGTCTCACACTTGATGCTAAAAGATCTCTCATTCTCTCTCTTACAATTTGTCTCTCTCTCTCTCTCCTCCCAGAACTGAGTTCTGGGCCTCTATTTGTAATCAGCGCCGTTTCGAAAAATTGGCGTCGACCGAGTACCGGTCGGCGCCGATCAGGGAACAGACTCCTGAAATGGCCAAAAGGAGCGATTTCTGGAAAGATGAGAGTGATCCTTTCACCTCAAATATGGGAAATATCCCACTGCATTCCTTTGGGAGGAGGAGAAATAGGGGGGATAGGGATAGATATGGGAGGTTAGGAATAGATATGGGGTAGATAAGTGGTTAGGATACATGTAAAAGGTGTAATTAAATAGTTAATATTTAATTACTCATGGGTAAAACATAATGGGGTGAATTAAACTTAGGATAGGTGTTTAAATCAAAATTGAATAATACCCCAAGGGAGATAGTGGTGATATAAACGTGCCTCAGGTTACCCGAGAAGAGAAAATGCGCACGCGGGGGACACTAAATTGGGTAACCAATTTTAGGTGTCTACATTTTGCCCCTTTTTGTATGAAAGTAACTTGCGATAAGCAAAGTATACGAAGACAAAAACAAGGAGTTGGAAGAAAGGAAGGAAAAGTGATGATGTGATCCCCCTCAAACTAGGGATGGGATGGGTGATAGAACAAACCGATCCCAAGTTTGAAAAAGGTAGATGAAAACACGGGATGCCCCAGTTGGATGTCTGGAGTAGATCTGATCATTAATAATGCACAAAATAAATAAAGAGGCAGTAACATAAGGAACTCACATTGGTAGGGCAGACTAGACGGTCTTCTCATGAGACGATGTTAGTACCTACAGACCCATGAGTGTAAGGAGGGCTGCAAAATAGTCAGCATTTTACTAAAGAGAGACACATTGGTAGGGACAACCAGACAGTCTGCTAAAGCAGATGACGTTAGTGCCTACAGACCCGTTAACTCTAAGTTTTGCCAAAAAGGGGTGTCACGAGTGCCCCACGCACAAGGGAACAAACTTGAAATGGACGTGAGATATCAGAAATATGTGCCAAAAGGCTAGTCACCCACGCAATTTTGACCATGGACTAAATTGTTGCAGACGGATCACGTCACTATGTGAAAATTAACATTCAGCGCTAAAGGGAATGACTAGGTAAATAAGCCAAGCATGTCAACACTATGGCAAGTAGATAGAAAATCGGAGCAATCACACCATTAATCGGCACCGACCTAATAAACGATGCTCGACCAAACAAATCGGCAGCCGACCGTTCACAACACATATAAATATGCGAACGGAAAACGTGAACGATTTATTTACACCGTGACGATTAATTCATAGAGAGTCAAAAATTGGATTTGAGCACCATGGAATCCTCTGAGAATGTGGTCAGAAGTTGAGGAGGACCCGACCTGGGGTAAGTGGTTCTTCTTGAACCCATCATTTATTTTATTATTATTATTGTTATTTCTTTTCTGGTTTCTTATTGGTGGGAGGCCAGAGTGTGTTTTAGCTCGGCCTGTCAATCGACGTCGATTGGTAGAATCGACACCGATTTAATGTCTATGTCACCGATTAACATCTAATCGGCGTAACAGACCCCACATAATAACGCCCGATTGTCTAATTGACGGCGATTGGATAGATCATGTTGATGAGAACGCTTAAAAAAAAAAATTGGATGTTATCCATGTTGGATAAATATGGAAGCTAATATTGCTCTTGATGTCGTGGATGCAAGCACGAGAGGCACTACACGTTGAGGGATGCTATTCCTGAGTTGCATGGAGACCATTCTCCCTGAAGTCACTGACGCAGATTGGCAAGCCACTTAGAGCATAGCCGGGCTCGAGGGCTTTCGGTACTATAGAAGAGTGCCGCCACATGCAAGATGTAGAGTTGATGCGAGCACTAGTGCGATGATGGGACAGCCAGACTTAGAACTTTTTGGTTCAGGACGGGTGAGATGACCAGTTCACCCATGAGGATCATATACAGGATTTTGAGGCTGCCGATCACTGGGGACCCGATAGAGATTACGCCAGTGAGATACAACAGAAGATAGCCCTAGTTTGATTGTATGGAGACAGGGCAGATGATTCAGAGTATTAGTGTCCGGGGCAGTGAGGATAGCCTACAGTATAGAAAGGATGTTCCAGGAGTAGACGTATAGTTTTGATTCAGATGGTGATCTCCTATTTTGCTCTACCAGATTAGGAGGTGGGATATTCCCATTGTTGTTATTAGATTGCGTTAGTGCAAACATCCTGCAGTTAAAACAGGTGTTCGTCTTTCCTAATGCCTTGATAGCTCAAGATATATCGTGAAGTTATGGATGTATACCACTAGTCGGATAGAAAGGTATTGATGTCAGTTTTGTGCAAACCATTGCTGGACATATGAGCACATAGTAGTGATCAGGCCATTTGGGCTTCCTTGGATGCTCAGCAATATTTGGAGCTATTTGACGCTTATGTGATTCTTAAATTATTGGCGGTTTTTGTTTTTTAGAATATGGCCTCGGGAGATACAGGGAAATCCGCAAAATTGGTATACTAGAGCGTTTCAGGACGATAACACTCTAGAGCAGGTCATCTGGAGACCATATGAATATTTCTGACATGGGTGAAGTCAGGATGCTCACTAGGAGTGGCATTGAGACATTCATAGAAGGGTGGTTGCAAGGGGACATCAGGAAGAGGCATGTGGGAGATAGCATCCCTTTATACGGGTATTGAGACAGTTAGTCCTAGTAACAGACAGTGTGGGAACAACACTTTTTTAGCCTTACAGGCAAGATTAGGCAATAGAGATCTCACATGATTATATCCCTGATACATTTGTAAAAATGTTATAGTTTTCTTATTGTAAATGACACTTGAAGCATTGGTGCAGTTTTTTTGAGGAAGGTATCCATAACCTTACCCTCCAGAGTACGTGGATGATGCTAAGAAGGGCATGTCCACCTAGCTTATAATACTTGACACATGACCTCAAGGCAGATCAGAAGTAATCGTGAGCGAAGGTATAACGACTAGTAGTAGAACTAATAGTGAGAGGTAAAACCATGCTCAAGAGAGGTCTTAGTATCAACAAGTCGTGTGTTCCGGTATATATCTATAGAAGCAAACAATTTCAGATGTGCACATCAAGTTATGCTTAGAACCACTATCAATCAAAACACTATGAATAGGCCTTAGACCAACAAAAACTCAAATATAAAGTGTATCAGAAGCACATATTAGATCACGAGCACTGATATTAGAACACATTGAAGGTAATGACAGGTGTGCCTCTCATTAAGGCGAAGTAGAAGAGATAGTACTAATAAGAGAATCCAAGCGATGAACATGAGAAGGGGGAGGTGGTTGAGCCCCAATAGATATGGTGCTGGATTAGATTCAACTTTATTGTAATTAAGAAGCCTGGGCCATTGAAGATCTTAAGCTTGGAATTGTGATTAGTAGGCTTAGATTGCTCAAGAGGTGAGTCCAGATTCAATATTATTTGCATCAATAAGATCTTGGATGACATGATGTGTAACACTCTGATTTTGTAAGTTATCTTGGTGAATATTTTTCATACTATTATAGCTGCTGAAATGAAGGCAAACATGTTAAGATAAATTCTGATCTTAAAGGAATGTGTTGCTAACTTGGATTCTTGCATGCTGTAATTTATTGCATAGGACAACAGTTATTGTGCTTGTGTGTTTGTTGATGTGACGACAAATTGTCGTATACTTGCTAAACTCTCTTTGCTGATTGACAGCACACCTTGAATCAATTTCATTGATCCAAAGTATGCTGTGGTCTTCTTGTGATTTCTGTGTCGATTTACTCTTTAACCGAACCTGAGGATGATATAAATGTGCAGCGCCTGATTGCAGGTATGAGTAGCTGGCACGTAAATGCCAACGACAAAGGTTCGATTCTTGAACCCTGTACTGTCGAACTTGAGACCTCGTGGGGCAGGAAATGTCTGGACACGGGTGGCCTTGGCATGTGAAACAAAGGACGGAACGTCCTGCACAACATTGATATGAGTGTCAGTTGAGAGATTGGATTAGAGGTTGATTAATGTTAGTGGTTAGAAGGAATTAAATCCTAAGCTAATCCTAAGTTCTAACATGCATCCTAAACTACTATCCTAAGTGGATTTTTAAATTACAAAAAAAAAAGGGGGAAATAAACCTAAGTCCTAATAACCTAAAACTAAACTATGACCTAGGTTGAATACTAATAAACATCCTAAACTAATCCTAACCTAAAGGGGACGCGCAGACCCTTGGAGGGAGAGGATAAGGATGAAGGGGTATTCAATGGCATTAAATGGGAGTCCATACGTGGACAGCGCCAGTTTGGCGGGGCAGGTAAGTGGCGGAGGTATCTAGTTGGAGATGGAACCAAATTTGGTTTTGCATGTGAAATTTGAAATTTAGAGATCGCCAACTCAAGTTGGCAGTGGCGTGGAAATTTGGAAAAAGGCAGAGCCTTTAATGCATTAAATGTTCTTGGTCCTCGCGACCAGCTCGCCTTGGAAAGTGTATGAGGGAAATTTGATTGTTCATTGTGTCGATTTGGATTTGGTGAAGTTGCTCTGCATTTGGTTTTTTTGTTTGGTTCAGTCGAACCAGTTTCTTTAGATTTATCACTGTTCTTGGAAGATTTAGAGGCTGTTGCTGAGCCTGTAAGAGGAAAGGATTATTGGAAAGCTCATGCTGTCGCCGAGGAAGGAAATATCTTCGGGCAAACGCAGTTTTCTTCGAGTTTTGGAAAAGAAATCACAGGCATGTTAAGCCCTTCTCTTTAAAAATACTTGCTTTGTTTAAACGTCTCATTAAAACAACCCTGCTCTTGGGTTTTGGGTTTATGTGATTGTTGTCATGTTGATACGATTTGGATTTAGTCGATTCTTGCTGTCATTTTTGGAAATGATAGGTAAAATCGTTTCTGGTTGTTATGCTTTGATTTGTCTTTGCATGAATCGAGTTGGAATATGAAACTTGTTGTATTGGTTGTTGATGTTTATATTGGAAATTCGAGATGGGTTTTTCTCTGCTGTAATCGTGTTATATTTGAAAGAACTGGCAGGAAGTGTGGGTTGTTTTCAGTGTTGTGCAATTGTTCTTTTGCTATATGAATTTCAGTGATGAAAACTGTACAGGATGTACGAGTTGTTGATGTCGTTTCTATACTGAAATCTTTAAAAGGAAATAAGATCCTTTTTCCTTCTGCTGTTTTGGATTTTGTTAGAAATAGCATATGGGTTTTATTGAGCTTATGAACTCGATTTAAAGGAAGAAATGGTAATATTTTATTGTTGTCCCTTCTTCTTGCATAAGAAATGAACGAATAACGTTTTGGGTATTCGTGGAAGTAGGAAAGGTTAACTGTTTTTCTTCTGAACTTGCATATGATTACATTCCCTCGTTGCTGTGAGGACAGGATGATTTTCGTTGTGTTTTATGGATGTTGTTCGGCCTTCCTGTTCGGACTGTTGTCACGATTACTATCTCGGCTTGTTTTCTGTACAAGTAAATGGAAAAATATAGAAATTTGGGTTATTGCTTGAGTTTGTCTTGACTGCACCAAGCTTATATATTTAATACCCTATGCGGGTTTGCCTTGACAGAGGTATTGATATATGAATAATATATTATTTTGAGTTCTGTATCTCATTAAGAAAAAGGAGAATGTTGTTTTTGGAACTAATTGTTGATCGAGATAGAACTCGAATTGGTTATTTCATTGTTTGCGGTATTTTGGATATTCATTGTTTGCGGTATATTGGATTGGAACTGCACAGGTTAGGTGAGTTGCTTTTCAATATGAGTGATTGTTCTGTTATCTTTATAAGTTGAGCTGTCATGCTTGAATAAACATGACTTGGGTGTTTTTAGTTCATTCTGAGCAAAATGATCGTTTCTTAATGAAATTTTAGGAACATGAATTCTTCTTTATGTTGTTTTCGATTCGAAAGAAACAGTAAATTGGTTTTGATGAACGTTATAAGTTCAGTTTGACAAAGATTACAGTGACATTTAGATGGTTTCTGAGTGCTGTTATTTTTCTGTACAAACGGAAATTTTGAATGTATTCGTGTGGTCTTCTGATCTTTGCACTGTCATTCAAGGAAAAGTGAAATCGGCATGAGTAATTCTTGTTGAGTTGAAGAAAATGATTGTTTCTTATTTGAATAGTTAATGGAACAAATTCTTCTCTTTTGCTGTTTGAATTCTGGAAATAGCATTGAAATTACTGTACATTATGATTGGTCTTGCTGTAGGTAACAGCAATGAATAAAATTTTATCTTGAACGGAATACGTTCATAGAATTAGAAAATCATGTGAATAATTGATTGCATGATTGTATAACTACTTATCTGGTTTACCATACAGTGAAAGAAATTATGGTTTCTTCTAGTACGGTAAATATATAGTATGCATCCTTGTACTATTTGATCTATGATAAATACGATGTTGTACTAACCTGTTTTGGATATTCATATGAGCCTGATTTAAATGAAGTATTGATAAGGACGATAAATTCTTCCTTGTTTTCATTTAAAAGCTGATTATGAATGAAATTACTCTTGCTGCTGGAAAGTGAATTTCGAATGGATTTTGTAAGTTTCACTCTGAACTGTTATCTTGATTTGTGTCTCGTTTGGATTCCATTTTTAGGACAGTCATGAGGAAGGAGATAGTAATGTAGATGAATGACTTGGAAAATGATCTTTTCTTCTTTCATACAGTTGAAAATTTGTAATCGTTATTAACGAATTTTGTAGTGCTTAGATATGAGCAACTATATGCATTACTGTTCGCTTTCTCGTCTGTGCTTGATTTCTTGGAATCTAATATGATGTAGGAACTGAAAGGAAAGTAATGGGTTTACATTTCAGTTAGTTTTATCCTTTGTTTTTATTATTAATGAAAGGTGTGGAAAGGATAACAGTATGTTATATCAGCAGTATGTTACTTGTATTCCTAAACAAATATTGTAATTTGGAATAACGGTTATGTATGGGACAGCAGTTCTTTGGCTGATTGTGATGGTATTTTGATGGTTCAGTTGTTATGCTGATCATTCTTTGGTGCCTATTTCTTGATTGATGTCTTACTGTCGTTTCATAAAAGCAGGGTTCTTTTATTGAGACAGTTAATTGAAGCACCTCATTTTAATGACAAGTGCTTAATATGCTCAGTTCATTGAACTGACCCGTGCAAATAATTTTGCAGATGGAATTTGATTAGAATGAAGACATGGCTGTTTTCTGATGCTTCTTGATTGGTTGAAGATGAATTGTATTTGTTTACTTTATTCCTCTTCGAGGAATTGTAAAAAGAAGAAAGTATATTCTTCTATCTATGAGTTGTAATGATGTTTTATGTAAACAATGTCCATTCAGTTGGATTGGCAAATGTATGGATTATGACATGAATTGATGAATACAAATACAAGTGTGATATTTTAATGACTATATCATTTTGATATTGTTGACTAAATTGGAAATATAATGTTATTCCTGATTTGGATTTATTTAATTGTCCTTGGATGGATGTTAAAAAGAAATGATATCTATTCTTACCTTAATGCAACTTTTAAGTTGAAATGTGCAATTAGTTCATACTTGGGTAAAGATGAATTCTTAATTGACATTAAAAAGGATTAGGAAGAATATGATTCCATAACTGATAGGTATTCAGGATTAGCTAGGTAGCTAAGGAATATCAATTAACTTCGGAGTAATCGAACTTCGCTTTCGAACTCCATTAATGACCTCGTATGTTAAATTCAGAATAAAGGATATGGGATAAGTATATCCATAACTAATGGACCTTAACTATGTAATGTTAAGGAGAATAAATGAATACATTTATTGGGAATTAGACCTCGTTTAAATGACGTCTAATAAGCTAGAATTCTGAATTTAGTTACAGTTGGGAAAATCTTGGTTAAGTTTAATAGGTTAAACTTATCACGTCCGTCGGTAATGTGCTGCTTAATCCAATGATTAAGAAGAGAACCAAGTAGAGAAATGCAGCCCTTCGGTACGAAGGAGAAGATGCATAGCAAGCTAGAAGATGGATTTAGTCTCTCTTAGCTATATACAACTGTAACGGGAACGAGGATAAAGGGATCAACATGGTTGCTGAAAGTTGATTCTTAATTATTAAGATCATATCCAAATCACTTGAGCAGGATGTGTACTCTCGATGGGAGGATTCCGTAGGACATTGACATACGCCAGCTACAGCAAGGTGTCTTCATGAAGACGGGGTCTTCATGACGACACAATGTTGCAGCTGACATATTGCAATGCCCTCCCGAATTAAAACATCAAGAATACATAGGCTGAATGTGAAGTTCTTGGCAGGGGATAGGAGTATGATCAGGTATACGGAGTGACTCCGGGATACTAAAGATAACTAGACACACGGAGTCGTGGGGAACGACACCGTATGTCTGCGTATCTTTAGTTACCAGGAGTGCCTTCCTATATTCGTTCATATTGCTAGTTGGAAATTGGAAGTTTAAATCTGACCTTAAATCGAGAGGACTGGTAGGAACCAGGAAAGACCATTCTAGATAACAGGTGAAGTGAAGTGAAGGACGTATTCCATTGATGTGTATCACATCCAGGAATATGATCATGCAAAGCATGTGAAAATCTTTGGCCAAAGTATCGCAAGTGCTGGTTGCGTTGTCCTTATCACTTAATTTAAGATGCAGGATGTCAGATGAATATCAGTAACAGATATTCAGATAGGCTTCTTAAATGGATCACTTCGATAACCGGAAACGGTTAAGAGAACTGGTATATATAATATACTATGCATAAACAAACATGAAGGATCGGTTGTTGCCGAGTCATGAAATGAAGGATCGATGAAACTCCGAGCCATGAAAATGGAAGATCGGCAGTTCCTCGAGTCATTTACAGCAGCATATAGAATCTGTTATAAGATTGAATGGCATTGAATGTGTGTTCCATATTGTAAATATGCGAACAGGGAACATTAGTTTTAAAAAGAAATTGTGTGATCCAAACTGTGTTGTTTGGGCAGAGAACAATTATTAAAACTTGAACGTGTGTTTGAATTTTATAATTCATAACAGAGAACGTTATCAAAAAAAAAAAAAAAAAATTTCCCTTGTTCTAGTATCTTAAAATGGGGATGTTACAGCAACCTCCATCATTTCATCATGTATGATATCTTTTGGCTTTGACTCTGTCCCGCATCCACTTCTCTGGTAATTCACGTTTTTTGCAAGTGCCCGAGCAATTCCAACTATATATCAAAATATATGATTCATCATTTTCTATGTTATGTCCTTGTACTCATGTATTTAATTTTGATAGATATGGATTTAATAGCATAATTGTGATGGATAAAGGAATTTGATAGAATAATAAACAATGTAGTATTGTGATTCCAAGATGGGCATAACATGGAGGATAGATAGATGTGATGCACAATGTGATGTTGATTGATATGTTTTAAGATGTTAATTTCATGTTTGATGAACTTCAATAGATATAGATACAATGGTGTAAGTTTGATGGTCAAGACATGTGCTAATAGAGGCCCATAGATAGAAACACTGTGATTGATTAGATTTGATATGTCTTAGGAAGGAGCTAACTTAATTTTGATGAAATAGATATGGATGGATGTCGAATTTAGACAAAGTAGATGAGATGAGTATAGATAGATGGTAGATTTTGACTAAATTAACATGTTAAGTGGAAATGCTTTTTGTGACAGCAAAGGATGTAATGATATTATCTTAGTTTAGAAGATAAAAATCAATACACTTAGATAGATAAAAAGAAAAAGAATGATAAGTTAGGCTCCTCCTGACCATACATAGAGACTTTGATAGAACACCAACAAGACACGATGCATACAAGGCCATGTATGAGGTTAAAATAAACCTAACACAAGCGAGTCGCAAACCAGATCGAGGAGGTAAATGGAATAAGAAGTAAGTATGTATCCCATCAAAACATACGAAGGACATAATACGTGCTCATATTGGGAAAATAGGGTCTCCATATGATCGAAAAAGGTCTAATATCTCAGCTTCATGATTTCTTTTGATAGGAGAGAAAACTGATCAATGCGGGAAGTTTGCTAGAGAAAGACTGATCGATACGGGAAGTCTTTCAATGATGCTAAAAAGTGAACAAACTGGATGAAGAGGAAGTCTGTTACTGCAAAGGCTGATGGATATGAGAAGCCTTGAAAATTTCATGAAATAAATAGCCATCCTTCAAGGGAGTGACCTGTATTTTGAATTTGATGATAGCCATCCTTCAAGGGAATGGTCTATACTTTTTAATTTTTGATAAAGCATGAATAGTTGTCCTTCGAGGGATCAGTCTATATTTTAAGGGAATTTTGGATAGCATCTTCTTCTCCATTTTTTTTTTTTTGGAGCTTTCGAAAGAAGCTGAGTTTAGACCTAGATAGATCAGAGAGAGAGAGGAAGAAAATGTATACAAACACATGCTTCTGCCCTAAGTAGATCCGATTAAGATAGAAACTTAGGACAGATGAACTAGTGACTACGGTGTTCCTACCATGAGGAGGAACATATCCATAAGAAAAATGCCATGAGTAGAGCCGTGATACTCATATTTTAAGGTAGAAAAGACATAACACGGAGAACCACATAGTTCCGAATCACTACAAAAATATATGACTGGTTGTAGATGGATGATAGATCTGTTTTGTGACTAAGATCGTGTAAGATAGAATTTAACAGTAGAAGGGCCTTAGATGCAAGGCATTAAGAGGTTCCATTTCAGGTACACCATCCATGGAAGATAGATGATAAGCCCCAGACCCATATTTATGAGTGATTACGTACGGACCCATCCAGTTAGGAGTGAACTTACCACGCTGACTCCTTTCTAGTGTAGTGACATTTTGGTTTTCCTTAAGAACAAGATCACCAACTTTGAAGTCACGGTGCTGCAAGTGCTTGTTATAAGCATGTTTGACATGCTCAAGATAGACTTGATGATGCTCAAGAGCATTGAGATGCCGCTCATCGAGAAATTCAAGCTGTGCTAGATGATTTTGACGATAGTCCTCATCGGAGACAAATTCTCTGAGAGAGACACGAAGAGATGGGATCTGGACTTCCAAAGGAAGAACAACCTCAGACCCATAGATGAGAGAGAAGGGAGTAGCACCAGTAGGAGTATGAATGCTAGTCTGATAAGCCCAAAGAGAAAAAGGGATATGTAAATGCCAATCCCTACCAGCTCGACTTGTTACCTTTGCGAGGATATTACGCAAAGTTTTATTGGAAGCCTCAGCCTGGCCGTTAGCTTGGGGATAGTATGGAGAAGAAAAGCTGAGTTTGATATTGAAAGCATCACAGAGGTTCTGCAAATCGATGTTTTTGAAAGATTTACCATTGTCTGTGATGATTTTGTGTGGGACACCAAAGCGACAAATGATGTGTTGATAGACAAAATCAACAATGGGTTTAGCTTTGGTTGAAGAAAGAGGAATAGCTTCCACCCACTTAGTAAAGTATTCTATGGCAGTAATGATGGAATGATGACACTGTGAAGAGTGGGGATTGATGAGACTGATGAGATCAAGACCCCATTGTGAGAAAGGCCACAAATCTGCTGCAGGTTGCAAGGCCTGGCTAGGGATATGTGTAAGATTAGAATGTTGTTGACACTTGACACATTTCTTAGTGTATTCACAACAATCTCGATTAAGAGAAGGCCAATAATAGCCTAAATGTAAGATGCGTTTAGCTATGGCCAAGCCACTAAAATGTCCACCACAGATACCATCATGGACCTCCTGGATAGCTTTAGATGATTCAGGGGTTTTGAGGCACCGAAGCAAAATACCATCAAAACCACGTTTGTAGAGGATTCCACCTAGAATAGTATAGCGATTAGCGCGTAGGATAAAATATCTTCTACCATTGGAAGTCAGATCTGGAGGAAGCACTGAATGGGATAGATAATCAAAAATGTGATGATACCACTCATCTTGAGTGTTGGTTGCGATGACGTTAATTGAAGTCAACTGCTTGAGATGAGATGGCTGGTCTAAACGCTGCACAACCACAGAAAGTCACGAGTCTTCGGTAAAAGGTGGAATAAGTGAGGCTAAAGAAGCCATTGTATCTGCGAATCGATTCGCAGTGTGAGGAATAGCTTGGATAGTAAATTTATCAAAAGATTGAAGCTGAAAGAGCACAATATCGTGATATTTTTGAAGGATATCATTTTTGCATTGATAGACACCAGTGACTTGATTAACAATGAGCTCAGAATCACCAAAGATGTCGATATGGTGAGTGCCAAGATTAATGGCATTTTGAAGACCTAAAACAAGAGCTTCATATTCGGCCATATTATTGGTACACTCAAAGTTAAGTTTGTGTGCGACAGGGATAGGTGCACCCCAAGAAGGAATCATGATGAAGCCTGCACCTCCCCCTTGCTGACATTTGGATCCATCAAAGAAGAGTTTTACTTTAAATGGAGAAAGACCGAAATCAATTTGTTGGATATACTCATCAAGGAATTGAGCGAGGGGGATTTGGGTGTCTGGAAGAGGAGTATCAGCTAATTGATCTGCAATGACCTGACCCTTGATAGATTTTTGCGGGATAAACTCGAGATCAAATTCTGTCATGAGCATGAGCCAACGAGTAATACGATCATTGTGATAAGGCTTTGCATGCATTGTCTTGAGTGGATTGATACTTGTGACAATGTAAGTTTTGTGATTAAGGAGGTAATGACGAAGCTTAGAAGTTGCGAAGAAGAGAGCACAACACAGTTTTTCAGCTTCAGAATAGCGTGTTTCATACTCATGAAGAGTGCGACTGATGTAATATATGGCTTGTTCTTTACCGTTAGCATCCCGATGCGAGATCATGGCTCCCAGAGCATGGTCAGTTACAGAAATATAAAGATAGAATGGCTCGCCCTCGCGTGGAGGTGTAAGCACAGGTGGAGAAAGAAGATAAGCTTTGAGATCATCAAAGGCCTTTTGGCAATGCTCATCCCATTCAAAATGAACATTCTTACGGAGGAGATGATGAAAAGGTTGACAACGGTCTGACAGTTGCGAGATAAAATGACGCACTGATTGAAGGCATCCTTGAAGACCATGGAGTTGCTTTAAGTTAGAAGGGGGAGGCATCTCAAGGATAGCCTTTATTTTTGTGGGATCAACTTCAATGCCCCTAATAGAAATGATAAAGCCTAGGAGTTTACCAGTGAGAATGCCAAACACGCATTTAGATGGATTTAGGTGAAGAAAAAAATGAATGAGCCTCTCAAAGAGAGGTGCAAGAATGAAAAGATGATCCTGACGGCATTTGGATTTACCGAGGAGATCATCGACATAATCCTCCACAGTTTTGTGTAAGAGATCATGGAAGATGTAGGTCATGGCTCGTTGATAGGTTGCTCCTGCGTTCTTAAGACCGAAAGGCATGACACGATAACAAAAATTCCCCCAAGGGGTTATGAAGGAAGTCTTATGTTGGTCCTCTGGTGTGATAAGAATTTGATTATATCCAGAGAAACCATCCATAAGAGAAAGCATCTCGTGACCCACAGTTAAATCCATGAGTTGATCGATATTAGGTAGAGGAAAATCATCTTTTGGACATGCGAGATTAAGATCCCGAAAGTCGGTACAAATTCAAATTTTCCCAGTAGCTTTGGTTACTGGTACGACATTTGAAACCCATTGTGGATAGTCAATAGGTTGGATAAAGTTAGAGGAAAGCAGGCGCTGCAACTCTTCTTTAACAAGAAGGGCTATACGAGGGTGCATTTTACGTAATTTTTGTTTAACCGGTTTGATGTCTGGAAGAGTAATGATATTGTGGACCACGATATCGGGATCGAGTCCTGGCATATCCTCATATGACCAAGCAAAGGCTTGACGATGGTTGGAAAGAAAAGTGGTGAAGTCTCCTAACTCCTGTGGATTAAGAGATTGGCCGACCTTAATGATGCGAGGGTCTTTAGAAGTCCCTATATTAAGGTCAACAGTGGCTTCGTTGAGAAGTGTAGACGTATCAGAAGGAATGGTTTTAGGAAGATAGGAATCCTCTGCCCCCAGATAGGTGAGGACAGAATCATCATCCACACAGTGGATAGTGTTGATAGTAGGAGAGTCGTCTCCAACTATTTCAGGGAAGACTAATGGTATGGAAGTGGATTTGTCATTAGTTTTATAGGTCAGCGGCCCTAAGGAAATGGTATTGACTAAAAAAAAAAGTTAGACGGGGTGGAAATGGTGTCATCTACATCAAATGATGCTTCTGACCTGGCGGGAGAAGATGGCTCCTCAATGGAAAGAGGCTCATCGAGAATAGTGATGGTGGCTTTTGAAAGAGGTTTAAATCCTAAACCAAATTTTTGATGTGGTTTGAGAGTTGGAATGGACGCGAGGTCATGCACACCCTGTTCATACTTTCCCAGGCCAAAACCCTTCCACGTGCATCGATATAAATAAGTTTTTGCAAACATGGGATTCTGTAGACAATCAAACCCTGCTGAATAGGGTTTGGCCCTAGGAGGAGAATCCAGGTGATAGTGAGGTGTATCAAGACCACCGTAAATGAAGTTAGTCTGTTGATTGGGTAGACCAATGGTGATGATGTGACCGAGACCTGGCTGATATTCAGGTTGTTTGTCTGGTCTACCATACTCATTAGGTTTGAGATGGGCGTCAAAAGAGAGAAGAGGAAGCTCTCCTAGTGAGAAATGCTGCAACGTCTCTTCTAGATTTTGTAAATCTGGTAGTTTTGTTGCAGGTATGGAAGAGGATGAAGCCTCGTCAGGAGAATAATCATTCTCCTTTAGAGGGGCAGACCCTGTGGTCATGTCGCATTGTGCAGAAGGAAAAGGATCTCCTGGATGAGTATAGATTTTTCCCTCATACTGATATTTTAAGCATCGATGGAGGGTTGATGGGACGCAATGCATTGTATGAATCCAGGAGTGTCCGAGGATCATATTGTAGTGGAATTTCCCTTCAACAATGTAAAAGAGCTCGTGAAGCAGCTTCTTACCTACTCGAATGGGCAGGACCACAGTTCCTAAAGTAACTGCCAGCTGATCGTTAAATGATCGAAGGGCGAAAGGCGGTGGTGACACTACGTTCTTTGGTAACTTAAGTTGCTCGAATGTGTGTGAGGAAATGATGTTGAGTGCAGCACCACTGTCAATCATAGTGTGTTTTAACGTAGTGTTGTTGATTTGAACTGTGATAAAGAGGGGAGCCTCCAAATCCTCGGAAGAAAGGGAAGGAATTTCTGAATCTTCAAAGGAAATGGTGGTTGACAGTTTATTCAATCCAACAATCATCTCAACAGGTTGGGGCTCATCTGAATTCACTGCGATATGGCACAGATTATCAATCAAAGCCTGGTGATGCTGTGGAGATGATTGAATGAGGTCGAAAAGAGACATTTTGACCGGAGCATGGGTAAGTTGTTTCATAACACTCTCCTCTACTGACATGGGAATCTGAGCCCGAGGTGAAGCACGAATAGAGACCCTAGGTCTCGAGGCTGATGTGGAAGGAGGAATGCCTTCAGGGGCTACAGAAATGACAACCCGTGGCCGAGATGTAGATGATGATAGATTATCATATTGTTGTGTTCTAGTGGCGATATGAATCGTGTCGATTTGAGAAGGTGGAAGACCATCCGGAGTGGAATTAATAGAACTAGAAGCCTGAGTAGATCGTTGAGGCTCAGATGTGGTTGAGATGACAGGAGATACTTGTTCCTCCTCTTCTTCCAGCAGAAGATCACTTTCTTCCAAAAGACTGTTAACGACAGATTGAAGGGCTTTACATCCCTCGGTGTCATGTCCTGGAGTGCGGTGGTAAGCACAAATCAAATCAGAGTTGAACCAGGAAGGTTTTACTCCTTTAGGATTATAGGGTTTGATCGGAGGAAGGGATATGGATGAAGATTGGATAAGTTGGAGAAGAATTTCATTGTAGAATCCGGTAGACAAAGATGAGGACAAAGATGACGAAGGTGCCTCTTTTGCCTCAACAGACTGCCGAGGTAAAAGAACCTGCATGTCTGGTTTGACAGTCTTTTTAGGGATCGTTTTACTTTTTCAGACATCGGGAGGAGCAGCCTTGGGCACTTGAGATGGAAGTAAGTGAGGCAGGATTGATTTCTGTGGAGGAGGAGCTCCTAAAATAGATTTTGAAGATGATGAAGATGTGACAAGTGTTGTGGTCTTCAGAGATAAAGAAGGCTGCTTGGTCGAAACAGATGATGATTTAGATAATGCCGATTTAGATGAGGGAGGAGCTCCCAAAATAGGTCTGATCAGAGGAACAGAGGGTGCCTTGGCTTTTGGTGATGAAGATGATGGTCCTGATAAAAGAGGTGATGCCTTTCTAGTGGGTAAATTCACTTTACAAGGCACCAACGAAGAAGGTGTTGTAGAAGAAGAAGATGATGGTTCTGATGGTATTGTAGAAGAAGACACCTTCCCAGTTGATAAATCCAATCTTTTATGAGGCGCAGAGAGAGATTTTTGAGGGAAAGCACCAAGAGTCTTAATAGTCTGAAATATGGGTTTTCCTTTTTCAGGGATGGTGACAACTTCAACCGCATAAGGTGATTGTAACCTTTTCGGGGGAAGGAGATGAGGAGGTACTGATGATGTAACGTTAGACTTTAGTTGTCTCGGTTTAAGTTCAGGAACCGAGAGTGTAGGTGCCGGTGCTATTTCTTTAGATTTTCCCTTAATAGGAAAAATAGTATCGGTGATGGAAGAAGTGGATGATGAAGAAGCAGTTCCTTGCGAGGGAGATACTTCTGGTACAGTAATTGTGGGTGTAACTACTGTAGGAAAGGAAATGGGAAGAGTCAAAATCGAAGATGCTTCCGTCGAAGTTGGTACAACTATAGGTATGTTTACCAATGGCATAGTCACAGCAAAAATGGGAGAAACAGAAATAGATGTATTTGTAGTGGAAACTCGAAGGGATGTAAATGCCTCGAGCATCGAAAGAATATCTGACGATGAGACAGATGAGGATGACACTGTCTCGGGCATGGATGGAAGATCAGATAAAGAGGCAGAGAGAGATGAATCCGTCTCTAATAATGTGGGAATATTCAAAGATGGATTGTCTGAAGATGGTGGAATCCCAGCGATTAGCGGAGCGGAAGGAGGTTCTGATTCGGTCGATGTGTTCGTAGATGGCTTAGTTTTAGAAGAAGATTGTTCAGTAGAAATGAAGCTGATAGTATGAGTGTTTGGTTTTTGAGACTCTGAAGCATCATTGTTTCGGGGAATGATTGGGAAAAGGTTGTTTAAAAACATCAAGCACCTGATTTAGGGGAGCATTTGGGTTATCCAGAATGAGCTCGCCTTTATCAATGAATTTCTGGACAAGATTTTTGAAGGTCTGACATCGTTCAATGTCATGGCCTTTGGTTCTATGATAACGACAGAAGTCATTTTCCCTATACCAGAATGGTCATTCTTGGCTTTCATCAAAATTTCTAATAGGGGGAAGTTCGATCATGTGAACTTCCAACATTTTTTCTAAGATGGACGCATATGATTCCCCCAACGAAGTGAAAGATCGAGTTGATGAGGGTCCTTTTCGAGAAGATGAGGAGTCTCTCCGTGGTGTTTGATTAGAAGTGTTGTCGGCTCGTGATGTTTTTAATACAATAGTGTTGGTAGACCCCTGATTCTTGTCTTTGTTAGAAGTGGAAGGGTTTGTTTTTGTAACCGAGAAAAATCTAGTTTAGATTTAGAGTGAAGTTTTAACTTCCCTTGTTCAATGGCGGGATTCAAATTTGCGTGCCATCGTAAAGGCTTCTTCAAATGTATGAAAGGTTTGGATCCTTAAAGTGGAAGAAATATGATTAGCACAAGATCGAGTAAACAACTCGATCTGTTGAGATTGAGGGAGGGAGAAAGATAATTGATTTATTATACCTCTCCAACGAGTGACAAAGTCTGCAATAGACTCGTCATTGAATTGACGAATGTTATAAAGATCTGTAATCAAGATCTTATGTGTGATATTTATTGAAAAGTTTTCAACAAACATCTGGGCCAATTGAGAGAAAGAAAATAGGGAATGTTGGGGAATATTATTATACCAGTCTAAAGCAGGCCCTACTAGAGACATAGGGAAAGTACGGAGCATAAGCTCCTGATCCTGGACTATCAGGTAGCAAGCGTGTTTGAATGCTCGCAGGTGCTGTTGAGGATCCTCCCGACTATGAAATTTTGAGAACTTAGGAAGTTCCCATTGGGGAGGATAAGGCTTAAAAGCCACTGATGGATGAATGGGTTCATTACACACTTCTTCAAAAGAGTATGAAGGGTGAGCCCCTTTGGTGGAGGCTTCTAGGTCTGTGATTTTCTTGAAAAGAACTTGGACAACGTCAGATTGAGGAGGAGGTATGTTAGTATGTCCTGTATAAGAAGTGAATGGTGGATTTTGTTGAGGTGTTAACGGGGGATTCATCTGCTGATTAACAGGATGATAAGAGGAATAACCAGGCATTCTAGGTGATGCCTGGTGAGGTATTTGTTGTGAAGGAGCCTGCGTATGAACAGGCTGTGAAATGATAAGTGGTTGAGAAAAAGGTGGTTGGATGAAAGACGGAGCCTGTGATTGGTAGGCTCCTACACTTGTCGACTGAATCAGAATGGATCGAGGAATATAGGTGTTGATTTGATTGGACATGGTGGGGAACAAAGTCTGAATGAGGCTTTTGACTACCGGATTGGTTATTAAGGGTGCTGACGCCAGAGGATGGGTAAAGGACATTGTCGCTGGAGCATTGGAAGAAAGACCAACTGGAGGATGAGAAGCAGGAACCAACTGACTCGTAGAAGGGGGTTGATTCATAAAGAGGTACTGACCCTGGGACGCAATGGATGACATAGAAGAATTAACAACAACCTGTGGGTGCGCAGATGCGCCCATTATAGCTAAAGAAGAGGACTTCTCAGAAGTAGGCTGTGGAGTAGCTGAGGTAGCTGCGACGCTAGGAATAGGCAAGACTAATTGAGAACCAGTCAACATGGTCGGTGGAAGAGAAAAAGGAGGCACAGGTGCGCCACCCTCTTCTGTGGTTCGAGGTGAGAAAAAGTATGCTAACTGTTCTATAAAAGCCTGGGATGGTTCACGAGGATAATCGTAAACTTGCTGGATTGGTGGTCCCTGATCAGATATTCGAACAGACTTATGTACTAGATAGTCCATAAGGGCTACCGGATTGCGATCAAGGAGCGCCTGAAATTCAGGATCCCCGCGAGGAACATACTCTATATCAGAAGCAGATGATATTTCTGAAGGACTGGGGGAAGCTGGACGTGATGGGATTGCTTTAGGCTGATAGAAAGGATTATATGACCAAGATGGGTAACCAACTAATAGCGGCCCTGAGGAAGACCTGAGGGGTGCCAAAACATCCACACTAGTGGTGGTCTCGGATGAAGAAGGGACCAGTTGAGCCATTTTTCTAGATTGTAACCGAGTGATGACCGTCATAAACAAGCAAAAATATAGAAAAAGAAGATTGACCTAACTAATGCACAGACAATTCAAGCAGCGTAGGTGATTATCTCTTTTAAGTTTTCATGCTTTTAAGAAAGAAAATATTAGGGAAGGCTTTTTAGAACAGGAACTACTCAGATAGCCAAACTAAGGATGGTTTGGGGAATGTTTTAGTGAGGAGTCCCGAAGGCACTTCAGTAAAAGACCAGTACGTGGCTTGATATAGGGGCCTACCCCCGCACTTCACACACCGCTGCGATAAGGGAGTCGGGTGCTTTGCCAATATATACCAGAACTTCCGTGAATTTATAGCACGGCCCGAGTACCGCGTAGGCTCTTCCTCTTGGATGTCACTTCCAAGTAGGCGAGGCCAGGGGAGGAATTTTCATTTAGATGCTTTATACCTAATGATTTTCGCTTTGTGTGCAAGGGTGAAAAATAAAAATCAAATAGTGTCACTACCGATTTTGATCAATTTTTCCAGCCTATTTAGAAAACTAGATGAAGAACATACAACAGAAATGACAAAGGAAAAGTTCTTTTTAAGCACTAAGAACGAAGTGTTGGATTTCGATGAAGACAAGTCAAACAAATTCTTTCCCAAATGCGATTAAATTATTTTTAAGCACTAAAATCGAAATGTTTGAATGTGATAGAAACAAACAAACAAGTTCTTTTTAAGTTCTTAAAAAGGAGAAAACACCGTAAAAGAGAAATACCTGTAGATTTAGCTCTCCAAGGTGTGTGGACTTCAAAAAGTGCGTTGTTGAGCTCTTCCCCTCAAACAATCCCATGAACAAGCAAAGTGCTCCGCAAGAAAAGGTTAAGCAAACACACAACAAATCCAGAAAGATATATCCAGATAATAGTAGAATGAAAATTTCTATTTAAGGAACTAGAAAACTTTCAAGAAAATAACAATTTTGCATAAAGAGATGGATCAAAAATGCAATTTTGAAATCAAATGAAAGATTTATTGATCTTCGAAATAGGAATTGGAATTTAGTTTTGCAAGAAAGAAGAAACTTTAACTTTGCAAATTATAAGTGAAAGAAGCAAGACCAAAATGAAGGAAGGAAATGCTTAAGGAGAACTGACGAAAAGCAGTGAAGAAACAGAACAAAAGCTCAAAACTGAAAAAGAAATGAACTTACCAATAAGGGACTTTGGTTGGGTCCCACCGGGTGTGCCAGAATGTAGATCAAGAATTTCTGTGCTTGTTACCTGTCCAAGTTAATGTACCAAACTAAGCACAAAAACCCTGAAAAACTCAAATGAAATCGATACCTGATAGATAAGACAAGATCCGAAGATGTAGATAGAAAGGAAAGCCGATGTAGACAAGACGGGTGCACACGAGCGATCCTGTAAGGCAGATCTGAGAAACCTGTGAGACACAGGTACTTGACAGAAAAAGACAACGTTAAAAGATATTTGGGTGGACTGCCCGAAAAGCGGGTCCGGGAAGCGATAAGCTCCCTCGGCGGATGTCAGTCCACATTTTCAATTAGAAGAAGAAGCATACATGATAAAAGAATGTAAATAAATGTCTAGATTTTCTGATTAAAAGTGACAGACAGAATGTATACAGCGGACAGAAAGCAACAGAAAATAGGAAACTGTGAAAACAATGTTGGATTTGTGTTACCTGAATTCTTTACCTGTCTGCAGGCCGATCGGCGTCGATTGGGAGAATCGGCGTCGATTAGAAAAATTGGCGTCGACTGGGATAGGTCGGCGTCGATTAGAGAAAGTTGGCGTCGACTGGGATCGGTCGGCGTCGACTAGGGGAAAATTGCAGGAAGATTGAGAAACAGACAATGAAAGCTAGATCGTCGATCTCCGCTGGATCTGCAGGAGCCGTAGGGATACTGACAAAGCTCCACCTTCACTGGATGCAGGAACAGAGTCACCAAGAGATCGATGGAGGCTCACGATGTTGATGTGGTAGGAGCAGAGTAACGGTAATCCTCTCAGGGATTGATTTGGACAAAATTCAGCTTTCGCTTGATAGATAATGCTCAGACTTGATGCTCAAAACTCTCTGTCATTCTTTCTGTCTAACCAGAACTGAATTCTGGCCTTGTATTTGTAATCGGTGCTGACCAAGATGTAATCGGTGCTGACCAAGATGTAATCGGTGCCGCTCCAAAAAATTGGCGTCGACCGAGTACCGGTCGGCGCCGATCAGGGAACAGACTCCCGAAATGGCCAAAAAGGATGATTTTGGAAGGATGCAAGTGATCCCTCTGACTCAAATATGGGAAATATCCCACTGCATGGTTTGGGGGGAGGAGAAATAGGGGGGATAGATGGATAAAATTGATATGGGAGGTTAGGAATTGATATGGGGTAGATAAGCGGTTAAGATATATGTAAAAAGTGTAATTAAATAGTTAATATTTAATTATCTATGGGTAAAACATAATGGGGTGAAATAAACTTAGGATAGATGTTTAAATCAAATATTAAATAATACCCTAAGGGAGAAGTGGTGATATAAACGTGCTCCAGGTTACCCGAGAAGGCAAACGCATGCGGGGGACACTAAATTGGGTAACCAATTTTAGGTGCATACATGGTAATGTAAAGAATTGATAAATAATTTAGGGTATTAAGAAAATTTGAAAGAGATATGTTAATACCAATCAAATTTAGAAATATGAAACCATCGAGGAAAGGCATGAATCTATATAGTGTGTTTAATATAATGGGTTCACCAAAATGTAATATCAAAATTAGTGTCAATATAATTATGATCAATAATATGTGCAAAATGATCTAAAATTGAAAATACAAAAATATAGAATAAAATTATAGATTCTAGAAACATGTAATTATCAATATTCTAATTAATCAAACTATATAAATTTGATAATCTAAAGTGGGAGTTAGGGTTAAAGAGGATTGCATTTATTTATTAATTCTAAATGTGGATCAGAGGGCTATGATAGAGGATATTTTTTGTGCAGGATGTGAACTACATCTATGAAAAATTGGGTTACTTGGTGTTGGGTTTTAAAATAGTACTTTGTAGCAATCAACAGTCAAGGGACAACAAGTCCTTCCTCTTTATGGGAGAGGTTCCCTTATTGAAAAGCAACAGAGCTTATATACAAATATACAATGTTTATATTGATATGGACTCCTGATACCTTGAAATGTTTCATACTAACATGGATTATCAATACTTAAGAAAAGAAGAACAAAGAAAATGAAAGGGAAGAATACAACTGTACTTTAAGGAAATATAGATAGCAGAATATAACCTTACACATACTTGGAAAAAGGAACATAGAATAGAATCATTCATATTAGCAACATCTGATATAATTCCACAGACACAAAGTTCTAGCAATCATATCACAAGAACTCAAAGTTTCTTAACACAAAAGATTGATGATTCATAAGATTAAAACAAGAACAAAAAGGACAATAAATGAGAATGAGAGATAAGGGAAAATATTCTGTATTGATTTACTTTCAATTCTAATAAATTACAAGAGTATCAGGGTCCATCCCTTAAGAAAGGCATGAAGTGCCCCCATTAAATAGTTTACAAAGACAGTAAATTAGAAAATTTTGAAAAGTATTACTTTGCGTGGTTCATTGGACTCCTTGCGATCGTCTTATTTTTGTGATCGTTTCGGTCTTCGTTTCGTGATTTTCGGGCAAGAACTCTTCCCGCCAGGCTATAAAACGCATTAAAATACATTAAAATAATTAATTAATATTTAATTAATTAATTGCTCCTTGTTTGATTAAATTAATCACTTAAGGAGTATTTAATTAAATAAATATAAATTAAGGTTCATCCGACAAGTTTTAGTGCCAGGGAAGTTAGCTTTTGTTTCCAACTGCCGGGTTGGCATCCCAAACCCGGATTTCCACTTTCCTGGCAATTTCCTTCAAATTTCCCGCACGTGGGTTTTCCTCTGCCAATTGCCAAATCATGGATTGGCAAACGGGCATAAAATTCCCCAATTTCCCACATGGGGAAATTGGACGGGGATTGCCAACCCATTTTGCCATTCCCGTTGGCAATTGCCCGTTACTTTTCCCATTTCCCCTGGCACTTAAGCCACTACCCGGGATGAGAGGAAGTTGAATTAATCCTCGTAACTTCCTCCATCAAACCCGGTGGAAAAAGTCAGAAGCTTCTTTTTCTTCAGAAGACATAATTTTTTGTTAGCATTATGCAAGAGAAACCCACGCCATTGTGAGCAAAAGAAATTAGTCAAGAAAGAAAGAAGTTTTAAGGCAAATAGCTCCACGCATTGCATAAGAAGAAGGACAAAGAAAAATACTGAGAGACAGCAAGTCAAGCACCCACATTGGGAAGAAAAGATTAAACAAAAAAGAATTCAAAGGCACGTTTTAAGAAAAGAACAGTGCGCGCCATTTTTTTTAAAAAGAAATAAAAAACCCACTTCCAGGGACAGCCGCGCACAGTCTGGGGAATGTTGAAAGTTATTCATCTTGTGGAACAGTTTTTGAACAATAAAAAGGAGCATTAAGAAAAAGCACGCGCCCAGCAAAAGAAAGCCACGTTTAAGACAAACGCGCACAGTCTGGAAATGTTGAATCCATTCATCAAAGAAGAAACAGTCCACGCGCCTGCTTAAGAAACTTGCTCCTGAAAGCTACAGGCCATGTTCCATACAGACACAGCAGCTATAGTAGAAAGAACGCAGACAAGCATTCGTGAGTTGGGGCGAAGTTTAGGAAGCATACAGAACAAGTGCAGGTGCGCGAGTTTGGAAAGCATACGGAACAGTGCGCGAAATAGAAACAGGAAGCATACGGAATAGTGTGCGACCCATACTCTGGAGAACATCATCGATTGATCCCGCGCCCATACTGTCTTTACTGTTTGCATTATTATAGGTTTGCCTGTAGTTTTTAAAAAAAATAAATAAAAAAAACGCGACCCAACTGAACCGTGGGCAAGTATGTTTTAAAAAAAATGAATTGTTTTTGCGACTTGTTATATTCTGCATTTTCATCGGCCTTCAGAAAGAATGCATAATATTGCATATGGATGGATCTGGGGCCCTGATAAAGCTTACAGCTTAATTGCTAAAGGCTGCAACAAATGAAGGTCACGAATAGCAAAAATTCTGATACATAACAAGCTGCGTGTTGGGTGAAGGAAAAAAGATACAGTCCAAAAGAGAAGAAAAAAGAAAGAATTCATTCCCACGCTGGTCCAAAGTTTTAGTTCCACACAGCCAGAGGTAAAATACATCAAGCCAAAGCCCACGCAATACAAGAAAAACGCATTCTTTGGGAGGAGACGCCCAGCCAAGGAAGATAGCAATAGACAACCAGAGAATAAATTTGTTTTATTTGCTTAAATCCAGAAGAAACGCCGAAGAAAGGAAACTCCATTCACGTAAATATTAAGATCGGCAGATTTTAATTGTTATTGTCAGAGTTAGAATTCGAGCTTGGTCTCGATTTGTTTTTATTAACATACTAAAAGTTTGTAATTCGAGACAATTATTATTATCATTTTTTAATAATAATAATAATATATAACGGGAATATTTTTCTTACATCAACGGGGTGTTGGAGACTGAGACCCAGCCCCGTTTGCATTGTTTGGCGTGCCTGAGTCACCTTTTGATTAAATTCATAATGGCCGAAAGATCCAAATCTGCAGGGAGATCGAGGAAGCCAGTGGAAAAATCTAATAAATCTGCCCTGAAATATGAATTCCAAGGAATTATTCCTCCCAGCTCCATTAAGTCGGCGTATGACAACATCACCGATACAAATCTGGGTCACATCAACGTGCAACAGTTTTGCGAGCGAGTGAAAACTGAAGGCAAAACCATTTTCTCTGATAGGCTTTACCACAGTGGCCTACCTCAAGCAGCAGCATTCCCTGTCTCGGTGCAGTGTCCGGAATTGGTGATTGCTTGTGCAGAGCATTACGATCCTGAGAGACGAGGAATTTATAAAGACAACCGCGAGCCTTTCCTCTTAATCACACCTGAACACATTGAGGAGTTGCTCGGGATACCTGACTTTCCTGAGAATGCAGATATCACTCGCCAGTCTGCGCAAGATTTCTGGGACGAAGAACCCCTAAGATGGAGCAAAATGGTTAACAACAATTGGCTGGTAACCAAGAGACCTCGGATTGACAGGCTCCCCAAAGAACTGTACCGCGTTGAGTTCGTGGAAGAGATTGGAGACATGATCACTCTCCTAAGTCGAGTTTTTGGTTTACCTTCTGCAAGGGTCTTCCACCCATGGATGTACCAGTTTATCTGTATCATCCTAGCCAAGAAGGAGTTTGTGGACTGGGCCACCATCATCAGCAACACCATTCACAAGCAATTGATAGAAGTCAAAATGACTGGATGCTTCTACATGACCTCATATCTGACCTATGCAGTAGCACGAAGAAAGCTATTTTCGGGACTTGAAACGAGAGGATCCTGGGGTCATCAAACAACGTTTTTCACTATTACCCTCAGCTCAGCTTCAAAAATAGTTCTCACCATTTTAGAAGAGTCAACGATGCATTCACCTTCCGCGTGATCCGGAACTTGAATCGAAATACCGAGGAAAGGTTTTCCAAAGAAGCCATGAGTGTCATTTCCCAATGGGGAACCTGGTTTATACAATTTTCATCTTTTTCCTACATTCCGCGTGAGTGGCTTTGCTGGGACCCCGTGGAAACTTCCCAAGTACGTCAGTGATAAGTGGGCGTTAATGGAGCTGGCGCGACAATTGTTCCAAGTTCACTGCTTACTTAGTGACAAGCACCGTCCAGGAATTCATTTCCCGATCCAAATCGGGGAATACCAATGCCCAAACTTATTCAGTGCACAACTAATGGAAAAGGAGTTTGCTCTCATAACCATCCATCCATATGTGAAGAGAGCCCAGTTCGATATCAATGGTTATATGCAAACGATTATGGGAGCGAAGTATCAACATAATCCTACCATGGAGGATTTCTGGGCCGCTTGCTCGGATGAACATGAGGTAAGGAGACGGGAGTACTCTCGCCTAACACTTGCTCAGATCAAGGCCTTCCACATCCGGAGTCCTCCCGATTCATTCATAACCGATGATGAGGATGTCGTTGATCCCTCGTATGATGCCATTGCCTTCACACCGTTGCCTCGAATCGACTGGACCAAAAGAGATGAATTTTCTCTCGATGGCAAGAACCAACCAATTATCGAAAGAAGCATATCTTGGTATGATAGGGAACTTGCCAAATTTCAATCAATTCCGGATCACGTTTCAGAATCACAAAAATTGCCTATATCAGGACACCTCCATTCGACGAAGGTTTCTTCTCGATCAACTTCGTTACCATCCAATCATACACAACATACAAGAAAAGAATGGTTGCCAAAATCCACTTCGCCGAGCAACGTGTCACGAAGAGAGAGATCCAGAGATCCAAACCCTGAAGAAGGAAAGGAGCGTGTGTCTGGATTTTCTACCTCGAGTAGAGATTCTTCCACTCACATCATTAATAGCACTCATACGCTGGTAGCAAATGATCCTCAGCCATGCTTCGAACAAACACCCACTCAAGTGCAAGTAATTCAAATATCAAATACTTCGGAGCACGTAGTTCATGAAGGGATTTCCCAAAATCTCCCGAATGATCAGGAAGTGGACATTGAGGTTGTGTCTCCTCAAATCGAGGCCGTTGATAGGATTCAAGAAGGATCTCATGATGTCAGGGATAATGAGGATATTGATTCAAGCTCCAGGATTCTATATGCCGAGATAGTAAATGAAACTCCTTCTTGGGTTGATTCTGAAGTGAAGAAAAGGAAGAGAGTTGTCAAGCCAATCGACATTGATTTTGATGCCCTTTTCAAACTGTCGAATGACGCCATTCCTAAGAAGCCCAAGGTACTTTCTCGAATAATGGTGGATAATGATGGAAACAAGTTTGCAGACCTTGCCATTCCACGAGTGGATAAAGAGCGTAATGCTATGACGCCAGCCGACTATGAAGTTTCCAGACTAGGACTTGGGAGATCCACGTTAGAAAGTGACATGGCGATGGCTCGAGATTCAATTGATATCGTGCTAAAAAGATTGGAGAAATACAAGTCCCAAAATTCTCGGCTCAAGGCTGAAAAGAGTCAATTGGTGGAGTATGTTCAGCATTTGATAAATCCCATATCATCCACCTTCCCAGTACCTGATGCGGTGGCTGCCCCAGATGAAGAGACTCTTAATTTGTCAAAGGAAATAAACACGTTGGGCCATGTCACTAAAACTTGGCTTTCGGAGATTCTCGTTTTGGGCCAGGGAGCGATCAAGACTGCAGTTAAGCTTCATGAAGATATCAGTGTATATCTAGATCCAATTCTTTCTTTCAAAGAAACTTTTGTTTCTACGATATCAAATTTGGATGAGATATTGCCCAGTCTGCAGGAGATGACAAGTATGGAATCTTCAGTGTTGGCTATTGAAGGGATTCTCGAATTTGAACATCGAGGGACACGTTTCCTCTGGTGTCTACATCTCAAATCGAGAAAGACGCTTCTTGTGGATTCTATGATCCATTATGACAACATGTGCAATGAAGTTTTCGCTTCACTTTCCTTGATCCAGGATTTCATAGCTGAGATTCCTTGCAACCTAATAAATGAGCATAATCAAAGGTGTTCATCGGAGCAGGTGGAAGAACAATTTTCACGATTGTTCAAAGACATGTACACTCCTGCCAACAATTTCTCGTCGGTTTCCATGGAACGGTGTATCAAATTGAAGAACTTGTTTGAGAATGCTCAGTCTAAAATTGTTAATTTTAATGATATGCCAAGTAGAATTCTTGAATTGCAGGTATTTTGTGAGGCTATTCTTCGGCCAAGTGAACCTCCAGAAGAAGAAAAGATGTTTGAAACTTTGGGAAGGTTTAGATCCTTTCAATTATCAAAAGCAGCAGATCCTAATTTCACCGGCGGTGTAGGAAGTTGATTTTCTTGATATCTAGCGAATTGGGAGAGTCCATTTCTCATACGTTTGAGATAGGCGGACCCCGTTTCAATGGATAAGGCACTGGTTATTATTGTATATTTTTAAAGGTGTTGTTATTTGGGAAACATTGGATATTTTAAGTAATTTCTATTTTTGGGTTGTATTTAATAAAGTTGGTTAGAAAAAGTCAAAGGTCACTTAAGTGCCTTATTTAATGATCATGTAAAACCCTAACTACTTTGTAACCAACTTTTGGGTTATAAAAGGAAGTCAGGGGCTCATTTGTAAGGGTGACTTTGAGAGAGGAGAAGAAGATACTTTTGTGCAAGCTTTGTTTCAAGAAGAAACTTTGTGTTCTTTGTGAAAAACATTTTGGAGTTAATAGAATAAGAACTTTGTGTCTCATTCATTGTCTCTTGTAACATTTGGTGTTCTTATGTTCATTAGATGTTAGGTGTTTGAATCTTGCATGCAAATATTATCTTTGATCTTATTGTCAACATTAGTAATCAGTTGTTCTAGTTCACAGTGATCAAGCTCTGACTATCTACTTGCTCATGTGTGTTCCCTTTTGCATGTTCTTGTTTGGCTAACTCAAACTCCGTTTTATTTGTGTTGGTTATTCATCTTTTCTCTTCATGCAATATTAGGCTCTGTTTTTACCTAACTCTTGCATGTTCTTTCAGTCCATTCCATTCCACTCCTTTCTTTCATTTCATTCCATTTCCTTCATTCACTTTTCTTCCATTGATGTTCCAAAACACCCCCCACATACAATTTTGAATGTACAGATGTAAATACAGTTTTGGTTTTCAATAAAGGCAGCCTCACCTTCATTGAGGAGGGACTTCGTTCCCACACTGTTGCATGTCATTTGCATGCGTGCAAATCCATATGCTAACAGTTTTTGGCGACTCCGCTGGGGATTCAGAAATCGTTAACCAGTGCTTGGTTAAATCTTTATGACTATCCCCTCTGCACAAGCTCCAGTTCTTCAACCGAACCTTGTGCCCGACGAAGATTTCCAAGGAGACATTGCTGCCAACCTTCGAATAGTAGCTTGGGAAAACCGTGAAAGCTTGCAGCAATTTGTGGCTGTTGATAGAGCCATTGACAGAGAAATCTACATCGAAGACCTTAGAAGAAGAGCACCCGCACTCGTGGCCAGAAGACCTCTTGGGCACGTGTTGATAGTTGTTCACCGACGCGGTCCTCTTCCACCCAGGTAATAAGTTGTATGACCATTACAGGTAACCCACCTATCTTGCAACCAAATCTTGTTTTTGCAGATACTCAAGAAGACATATCATCAGATTTGAGGCAAGCTATTTGGGAAAAGCGCACAAGTAACCATCATTTTCATCTCGCCGCATCAGTACTAGATAACGAAGAAGAGAAAGCTGCGAGAGTTGTTAGAGTTATTCAGGCGCAAATAGCTCAAGAAAGAGAGCAAAGAGAAAAGGCTAGAGCTGGTCGGAACACGCCAGTGATCTCTTCACCATAAATATTCCAAACTGGAAGGAAAGAGGTTTACGCGAGGAGAAAAAGCTAAAGGTAGATCTGACCCTACTTTTGACTTTCAAGGAAAATTTGGTTTCAAGTTATCTCCTCCCAAGAAGAACACACCTCGTAGATCTGCAAGCCTTGCATCAAGTCCTGAAAGAGCAAGCAAGGAAGGAATCACTACCAGTCAAGCACTTGTCCTTGCTCACATTGTTTTACCTACGCATACCACCTTTCCTCCAATGGCAGCCAATGTACCATGGGGAAATGCCATAGGCCCATTGGCCTTACCTGCTCGACATGAACTCCCACGAGGATCAAGAAAGATTCTTCCCAAGTTCGACGGAGATGGGAAGACGTCACCAGAGGATCATATTTCTGCCTTCTTCGCTGCATGTGCTGTTTTGTCAGTAGAATACGAAGATGTTGCTATTCGTCTCTTCATCGAGACATTGCATGATATTGCTGCAGATTGGTTTCATCATCTACCCAATGGATGTATTACAAGTTGGGATGATATGAAAACCAAGTTTGAAAATCGATTCAAAACAGCGGAAGATGAACATGCTCTTCTTGCCCAACTATCTCAGGCAAAGAAAGAGCCTACAGAACCCATGAGGAATTTCGTGGCCAAATTCAACAAGATGGTAAACAAAGTTCCCACCGGGATTCGTCCCAACCTTGATGGACAAAAATGTTTCTTTATTAACGCACAACAACCAGAAGTGTGCTATCAGCTAAGAAGGGCCAGGGTGGCTACTTTGGAACTTGCTCAATCTTTGGCCATAGAAATCGAAGATGACTTAATCATGGCAGGAAAATTCAAGAAAAATTCCCTCAAAGGAAAGAGTCAAGAAACTCCCAACGTTTCAGAAACTATACTCACTAAGTTGGCTAATGATATGCTAGCTTTGAAGAAGCAAGTTGCTCAAAGTAGTAAACCTGCTCCTTACAAAGATATCCCACGAAAAGGATACGTTCCCAACAAAGCCAGGATTGCAGGTGCTCCAACGAGGCTTGCTATTGAAGCAGCTCCCGCAACTAATTCCAAATGTGATGTCATTGAAGAAAGCGATGATGAGATTGAGGTCGTCGAGGTTGATGAGGAAGAGCCTGATTCTGAGACATCTGAACCTACAGTTGAAGATCCTGAGGAAGAAAGCAATAATCATTTCTTTGAGTACCGTTCCGATGAAGAAGATGAATATGAAGAAATTATAGAAGATATGAATAGTCAATCCTTCGCTGTCTTCACACGCTCTCAGAAAAAGGACCAAGATACCACCAAGGCGGGAGATAGAGAGGTTTCCAAGGAAACTCTCAAAGGATCCAAGATAAAGGAGGCTCCTAAAGAGTCCAGAGATACTGAGGTTTCAAAGGTCAAGACTATCTTAAAGAAAGGAGAGCCTTTGTTAGATCAATCAGTTAGTAAACCAATTACGAAGAAAACTTCTTCTTCCACATCCGTATCAACCAAGCCCGAGACCAAGGTCAAAAGTGTGCCATCATCAAGTTCGAAAGAACTCATATCTGAGACTTCAAGTGCAATTACTTTGCCTAAATTTGATATCATTGATCATATCAATAAAACAAAAATTTCCATGTCACAGGCAGAGTACTTGAAGTCCAACAAGGATCAGCTCGAGAAGTTGGTCCAGTTTATCAAAGGCGACTCTACTGTTCATTCCTCTAAAGGAATTCTAAAAACTCCCAAAGATGGGAAAACTCAAAATATTGTGGCGGCCACTACACCTTCAAATGAAAAGATCGAACCTTTCTTTGTGTCTTTTCTTATCAACGGATGCAAGTTAAGTAATTGCATTATAGACTCTGGAGCCTCGGATAATGTGATGCCGGCAAAAGTAGCACATGCTCTTGGTTTGACTTGTACGAGAACATTCGGATCGTGTTACTCTATGGAAACCAAGCAAGTTCCTCTGATCGGGCAGATTAAGGACGCCCAAATGGTTTTAGCCCAATTCCCTCAAAAGCGAGTTAAGGTAACTATTTTAGTTGCTGATATCCCCGCCTCGTATGGAATGTTGTTGAGCAGGAAATTTTGTAGGGATTTGGGTGGTGAGATTCAAATGGACTGGTCTCATGCCATGATTCCTATCAATGGAGAAATGAAGAAACTTATGCCGGAAGCTCAGGCAAAGTTCACAGTAACTAAAACTGAAGATCCTCGCGCACAGATCCTTTTCCAAGGCTCAAGTATGGGTAATTATATGATGACTACAGAAGTTCATACCCCTGAGATCACTTGCCAAGATTCCAATGAGATCTGGACTCTTGAGTTCGATGGAAGTTGTTGCTCAACGGGCTCTGGTGCAGGAGTGGTGCTCATATCTCCAAATGGTAAAATCTTTCCTTTTTCCTATAAACTCGAATTTTCAAATACTAATAACACTGCAGAGTACGAGGCATTAATCCTTGGCCTCCAAGTTGCAGAAGAGAAAGGGATAAAAAATCTGGAAGTCTTTGGAGATGCGGAATTGATCGTGAAACAAGTAAGAAATCAGTTCCAGGTAAAGAACGATCGTCTGAGACACTACAGAAATAAAGTTTGGGATGCCATAGAAGTTTTCGACGCTTTTTCCATTAAATCTGTCCCTCGTGAAAAGAATGACAAAGCGGATTCTCTAGCAGTCTCAGCGTCATTAATGATTCCTCATTCAGAATTTGATCAAGACAAATACACCATTGAAATGGTTTTTAGGCCAAGTGTTCCTGACAATGCAGAAAATTGGCAAGTATTTAATGATGATCAACAAATTATTGCCTTCTTGGAAAAGAGAGAAAATTTTGAACAGTTGTACTTTGAAGGAAGTGATTCGGCATTTCGCGAATCAACTACCTCACCCATTCAGGAAGGAGTTGAGAACGAAGATCCTGGTGATGGCATCATTCAACTCAAAGGAAATAAAATTCCCAAAGGATTGGTTTCACTCGAAGAACTTTTTGACAAACATGACAGGTTTATTAAAGAGAAAGAGCAGGCAGGACCTGCAAATTCTGCTGACTATGAGCAAATTAATATCGGCACCAAGGATAAACCTCGCCTGATCAATATTGGTAAATGTTGCTCGCCTGAGGAGCGCAGGAAATTCATAAATCTCCTTACCAAATACTCTGACGTCTTGGCATATTCATACGAAGACTTGAAGTCTTTCCAACCCAGGGAAATGGAGCATGCCATACCCTTGAAGCCTGGCGCAGTTCCATTCAGGCAAAAGCAAAGACAATATAATCCCAAGATTGCAGGGACAATATTTCATGAAGTTCAAAAGATGCTAGATGCACGAATAGTTTTTCCTATTCGACATTCGACCTGGATAGCTAATATTGTACCGGTTCGCAAGAAAAATGGAGAAATTAGGATTTGCGTGGATTTCCGCAATCTTAATCAGGCGTCCTTGAAGGATAACTACCCACTGCCAGTCATGGACCATATTCTGCAGGCAGTAACTGGATCGGAAATGCTATCTATGCTAGATGGTTTCTCTGGCTATAATCAGATTGAGGTGGCTAGAGAAGATCAACATAAAACTGCATTCACTACCCCCTGGGGTACGTTCGCATATAGAAGAATGCCCTTCGGTTTGATCAATGCTGGTGCAACGTTTCAAAGGGCCATGGATATGGCGTTTGCAGATTATAAGGACAAGATCATTGTGATATACCTAGATGACTTGACAGTGTTTTCAAAGAAGCGAGAAGATCACTTAAGAGATTTAGAGAAAATTTTGCAAAGGTGTAAACTTCATAAGATTTCTCTGAATCCAAAAAAATCTGTGTTTGGAGTTACGGAAGGTAAACTCCTAGGTCATATTGTTTCTAAGGAAGGAACTAAGATCGATCCTGAACGCGTTCAAGCTATAAAGAATCTTTCCTTGCCTACAAGTAAACCTGGAGTCCACTCCTTCTTTGGAAAGGTGAACTTTTTGAGAAGGTTCGTGCCAGATTTCGCCGAGCTGACTAAAGAAATCGCTGATATGATGAAAGGAAAAGAATCTTTCAAATGGTCAAAGGAAGGTAGAGAGGCATTTGAGCAAATCAAGGGTGCTATTGCAAAAGCTCCTACATTGGTGTGTCCCGATTTTAAGAAGGATTTTATAATTTATTGTTATGCTTCGCCACACACAATCTCTGCCATTTTGACTCAGCACAATCAAGAGGGGATTGAATCTCCTATCGCATTCATGAGTTCGGGATTCAAGAAACATGAACTTAATTACACTCCTCTTGAGAGACATGCGTACGCGGTGGTAAGAGCCCTGAAACACTTCAGGTATTACGTGTTGAATTCTCACACCAAAGTCTTAGTTCCGGACACCGCGGTGAAATCAATGTTGACACAACAGGAACCGGGATCTAAAAGAGGTAATTGGGTCTCCAAGATACAAGAATATGATCTGGACATCAAGCCTACCAAGTTGGTTCGAGGGAGAGGACTCTGCCAACTCATTGCAGAGAATGAACCACGAGATAACTCTGAAGAAGAACTAGTTGAAGGAAATTTACCATTGGTAGTTTTTGTCAGTACCACGGATGAATGGTATTCTGATATTGCCTACTTCCTCACATACGGTGAGTGTCCAGAAAATCTGACAGCTAAAGAGAAACGAGCAATCAAACTAAGAGCTGCCAGATACGTCATTTGGGATAACACGTTGTTCAAGAAAGGAATTGACGGCATGTTCCTCAGATGTGTTGATAAAGAACAACAGCCTAGGTTGTTGGAAGCCTTCCACAATCATGCTTGCGGCGGTCATTTTTCTGGCCCAGTAACAGCCCATAAAATTCTGAGAGCACATTATTACTGGCCCACTATGTTTTCTGATGCTCAGAAATGGGTGACCAAATGTGAGGCCTGTCAACAATTTGTCGGAAGACCAAAGTTGGCAGCACTGCCTTTGAAGCCAGTTGTCATTGAAGAACCCTTTCAACAATGGGGTTTAGATTTCATCGGGGTCTTGAACCCTAATTCCAGCGCTGGTCATACCCACGTGCTCACTGCCACTGATTACTTTACAAAATGGGTAGAAGCTATACCGGTGAAACAAACATCTACTGCAGTAATCTGTGATTTCATCAAAGAAAACATATTGGTTCGTTATGGAATTCCTCACAAGATTGTGACTGACAATGCCTCAAATTTTTCTTCTGCAGAGATGATAGGTTTTTGTTATGGATATGGGATATCTTTGTCTCATTCATCAGATTACTACCCGCAGGGAAACGGTCAGGCTGAATCCAGCAACAAAAACCTCATTACCATTGTGCGCAAGTTAGTCGAAGAAAATCAAAGAACTTGGCACAAAAAGTTATACGATGCATTGTGGGCTGACCGCATAACTCCCAAAAGGGCAATTGGGATGTCTCCATTTCAACTTCTGTATGGAACTGATGCTCAAATTCCCGTCACATTGGAGCTACCAGCGTTAAAATTAGCTCAGGCAGTTGATGATGAATGCTTCACCAATGCATTAGATAAAAGGGTCATGTTTCTAACCAAGCTTGAGGAACAAAGAAGTCAAGTGGCCAACAGGATCAAGGAACATCAATCCAAGGTAAAGAAGTTGTTTGACAGGAAAACTAGAGAGAGACAGTTTCAAATCAATGACTTAGTTCTTCTCTGGGATAAAAGACGTGAGCCGAAGGGAAAGCATGGGAAGTTTGACTCACTGTGGCTGGGACCGTTCAAAATAAGACACTTCTGTGGAGATAGTACCTACTACTTGGCATATCCTGATGGAACTCATTTGCCTTTGCCCTACAGTGGGCAGTATCTCAAATATTACCAGAATTGAAAACGGGTTGTTCCCCGTATGTACATAGGTAATTAGGATTTTGGTTTGTTTGTTCCCTGTTTTTCGGTCTCCTCTCTTGTGTCGCCCCATTTTTGTGCCCCATCTTTCTGTGATCATGTTCATGACTATTTTGGTCTGGGTCCGTTGCTGCGTCCATGAAGTCCTTGTCCCCAATCAGAGCCAGCTGTTATCAGCCAATTTTGACTGCGCAAAATTGTCAAAAAAACAATTAAATAATTAAAAATTAGAAAATTTTGAAAAGTATTACTTTGCGTGGTTCATTGGACTCCTTGCGATCGTCTTATTTTTGTGATCGTTTCGGTCTTCGTTTCGTGATTTTCGGGCAAGAACTCTTCCCGCCAGGCTATAAAACGCATTAAAATACATTAAAATAATTAATTAATATTTAATTAATTAATTGCTCCTTGTTTGATTAAATTAATCACTTAAGGAGTATTTAATTAAATAAATATAAATTAAGGTTCATCCGACAAGTTTTAGTGCCGGGGAAGTTAGCTTTTGTTTCCAACTGCCGGGTTGGCATCCCAAACCCGGATTTCCACTTTCCTGGCAATTTCCTTCAAATTTCCCGCACGTGGGTTTTCCTCTGCCAATTGCCAAATCATGGATTGGCAAACGGGCATAAAATTCCCCAATTTCCCACATGGGGAAATTGGACGGGGATTGCCAACCCATTTTGCCATTCCCGTTGGCAATTGCCCGTTACTTTTCCCATTTCCCCTGGCACTTAAGCCACTACCCGGGATGAGAGGAAGTTGAATTAATCCTCGTAACTTCCTCCATCAAACCCGGTGGAAAAAGTCAGAAGCTTCTTTTTCTTCAGAAAGACATAATATTTTGTTTGACATTATGCAAGAGAAACCCACGCCATTGTGAGCAAAAGAAATTAGTCACAGCAAAAGAAAGAAGAAGTTTTTCCAAGGCTCCATGCGCATTGCAAAAGAAGTTTTAAAGGAAAAAAACACCTGGGAAAGGGAGAAGAAAAGAAGAGCCAGTTTTAAAAGGCCACGCCAGTGCGCAGAAGAAAGCAAAGAACAGTTTTAAAAGCAAACGTGAACAAAAAAGCCCAGCCATAAAACCCACGCGCCCAGGGACAGAGACGCGCAAGTAAAGGAAAGTTGAATGTTATTCATCTTGTTTTAGAACAAAAAGGAGCTCAGTTTTTTGAAAAACCCACGCGCCTTTAAGAAAGCAAAAAACCCACACCAGAGTTTTACACATCTGTTGCAAAAGGAAAGCAGTCTCATCTTGCAGCAAAAGAAAAGAAATTAGACGCTGCTTCAAGAAACTTGCTCCTGAAAGCTACAGGCCATCCTACAACAATGACCACACAGCATTCGTAGTAGAAGTTTAGGAAGATAAAGGTTTAGTTGAGTTGACTCGCCTTTTCAGTTTGGAAAGCATACGGAACAAGCAGATCGACCAACTAGGAAGCATACGTGAACAGTGCGCGACCCATACTCTGGAGAACATCATCGATTGATCCTGCGCCAATACTGTTTTTACTGTTTGCATTATTATAGGTTTGCCTGTAGCTTTTTAAAAAATAAATAAAAAAAACCTGACCCAAGGAACCGTGGGCAAGTATGTTTAAAAAAATGAATTGTTTTTGCGACTTGTTATATTCTGCATTTTCATCGGCCTTCAGAAAGAAAATGTAAAGCATATGGATGGATCTGGGGCCCTGATAAAGCTTACAGCTTAATTGCTAAAGGCTGCAACAAATGAAGGTCACGAATAGCAAAAAAAACTCAGATACATAGCAAGCTGCGTGTTGGGTAAAAAAAGATACAGAAAAGAAGACAAAAGAAAGAATTCATTCCCACGCTGGTCCAAAGTTTTAGTTCCACAAAGCCAGAGGTAAAATACATCAAGCCAAAGCCCACTGCAATACAAGAAAACCACGCATTCTTTTGGAGGAGACGCCCAGCCAAGGAAGACACAATAGACAACCAGAGAATAAATTTGTTTTATTTGCCTAAAGCCAGAAGGCCGAAGAAAGGAAACTCCATTCACGCAAAATATTAAAATCGGGAGATTTTAATTGTTATTGTCAGAGTTAGAATTCGAGCTTGGTCTCGATTTGTTTTTATTAACATACTAAAAGGTTGTAATTCGAGACAATTATTATTATTATTTTTTTTAAAAATAATAATAATAATAATATATAACGGGAAATATTTTTCTTGCATCGACGGGGTGTTGGAGACTGAGACCCAGCCCCGTTTGCATTGTTTGGCGTGCCTGAGTCACCTTTTGTTAAATTCATAATGGCCGAAAGATCCAAATCTGCAGGGAGATCGAGGAAGCCAGTGGAAAAATCTAATAAATCTGCCCTGAAATATGAATTCCAAGGAATTATTCCTCCCAGCTCCATTAAGTCGGCGTATGACAACATCACCGATACAAATCTGGGTCACATCAACGTGCAACAGTTTTGCGAGCGAGTGAAAACTGAAGGCAAAACCATTTTCTCTGATAGGCTTTACCACAGTGGCCTACCTCAAGCAGCAGCATTCCCTGTCTCGGTGCAGTGTCCGGAATTGGTGATTGCTTGTGCAGAGCATTACGATCCTGAGAGACGAGGAATTTATAAAGACAACCGCGAGCCTTTCCTCTTAATCACACCTGAACACATTGAGGAGTTGCTCGGGATACCTGACTTTCCTGAGAATGCAGATATCACTCGCCAGTCTGCGCAAGATTTCTGGGACGAAGAACCCCTAAGATGGAGCAAAATGGTTAACAACAATTGGCTGGTAACCAAGAGACCTCGGATTGACAGGCTCCCCAAAGAACTGTACCGCGTTGAGTTCGTGGAAGAGATTGGAGACATGATCACTCTCCTAAGTCGAGTTTTTGGTTTACCTTCTGCAAGGGTCTTCCACCCATGGATGTACCAGTTTATCTGTATCATCCTAGCCAAGAAGGAGTTTGTGGACTGGGCCACCATCATCAGCAACACCATTCACAAGCAATTGATAGAAGTCAAAATGACTGGATGCTTCTACATGACCTCATATCTGACCTATGCAGTAGCACGAAGAAAGCTATTTTCGGGACTTGAAACGAGAGGATCCTGGGGTCATCAAACAACGTTTTTCACTATTACCCTCAGCTCAGCTTCAAAAATAGTTCTCACCATTTTAGAAGAGTCAACGATGCATTCACCTTCCGCGTGATCCGGAACTTGAATCGAAATACCGAGGAAAGGTTTTCCAAAGAAGCCATGAGTGTCATTTCCCAATGGGGAACCTGGTTTATACAATTTTCATCTTTTTCCTACATTCGCGTGAGTGGCTTTGCTGGGACCCCGTGGAAACTTCCCAAGTACGTCAGTGATAAGTGGGCGTTAATGGAGCTGGCGCGACAATTGTTCCAAGTTCACTGCTTGCTTAGTGACAAGCACCGCCCAGGAATTCATTTCCCGATCCAAATCGGGGAATACCAATGCCCAAACTTATTCAGTGCACAACTAATGGAAAAGGAGTTTGCTCTCATAACCATCCATCCATATGTGAAGAGAGCCCAGTTCGATATCAATGGTTATATGCAAACGATTATGGGAGCGAAGTATCAACATAATCCTACCATGGAGGATTTCTGGGCCGCTTGCTCGGATGAACATGAGGTAAGGAGACGGGAGTACTCTCGCCTAACACTTGCTCAGATCAAGGCCTTCCACATCCGGAGTCCTCCCGATTCATTCATAACCGATGATGAGGATGTCGTTGATCCCTCGTATGATGCCATTGCCTTCACACCGTTGCCTCGAATCGACTGGACCAAAAGAGATGAATTTTCTCTCGATGGCAAGAACCAACCAATTATCGAAAGAAGCATATCTTGGTATGATAGGGAACTTGCCAAATTTCAATCAATTCCGGATCACGTTTCAGAATCACAAAAATTGCCTATATCAGGACACCTCCATTCGACCAAGGTTTCTTCTCGATCAACTTCGTTACCATCCAATCATACACGACATACAAGAAAAGAATGGTTGCCGAAATCCACTTCGCCGAGCAACGTGTCACGAAGAGAGAGATCCAGAGATCCAAACCCTGAAGAAGGAAAGGAGCGTGTGTCTGGATTTTCTACCTCGAGTAGAGATTCTTCCACTCACATCATTAATAGCACTCATACGCTGGTAGCAAATGATCCTCAGCCATGCTTCGAACAAACACCCACTCAAGTGCAAGTAATTCAAATATCAAATACTTCGGAGCACGTAGTTCATGAAGGGATTTCCCAAAATCTCCCGAATGATCAGGAAGTGGACATTGAGGTTGTGTCTCCTCAAATCGAGGCCGTTGATAGGATTCAAGAAGGATCTCATGATGTCAGGGATAATGAGGATATTGATTCAAGCTCCAGGATTCTATATGCCGAGATAGTAAATGAAACTCCTTCTTGGGTTGATTCTGAAGTGAAGAAAAGGAAGAGAGTTGTCAAGCCAATCGACATTGATTTTGATGCCCTTTTCAAACTGTCGAATGACGCCATTCCTAAGAAGCCCAAGGTACTTTCTCGAATAATGGTGGATAATGATGGAAACAAGTTTGCAGACCTTGCCATTCCACGAGTGGATAAAGAGCGTAATGCTATGACGCCAGCCGACTATGAAGTTTCCAGACTAGGACTTGGGAGATCCACGTTAGAAAGTGACATGGCGATGGCTCGAGATTCAATTGATATCGTGCTAAAAAGATTGGAGAAATACAAGTCCCAAAATTCTCGGCTCAAGGCTGAAAAGAGTCAATTGGTGGAGTATGTTCAGCATTTGATAAATCCCATATCATCCACCTTCCCAGTACCTGATGCGGTGGCTGCCCCAGATGAAGAGACTCTTAATTTGTCAAAGGAAATAAACACGTTGGGCCATGTCACTAAAACTTGGCTTTCGGAGATTCTCGTTTTGGGCCAGGGAGCGATCAAGACTGCAGTTAAGCTTCATGAAGATATCAGTGTATATCTAGATCCAATTCTTTCTTTCAAAGAAACTTTTGTTTCTACGATATCAAATTTGGATGAGATATTGCCCAGTCTGCAGGAGATGACAAGTATGGAATCTTCAGTGTTGGCTATTGAAGGGATTCTCGAATTTGAACATCGAGGGACACGTTTCCTCTGGTGTCTACATCTCAAATCGAGAAAGACGCTTCTTGTGGATTCTATGATCCATTATGACAACATGTGCAATGAAGTTTTCGCTTCACTTTCCTTGATCCAGGATTTCATAGCTGAGATTCCTTGCAACCTAGTAAATGAGCATAATCAAAGGTGTTCATCGGAGCAGGTGGAAGAACAATTTTCACGATTGTTCAAAGACATGTACACTCCTGCCAACAATTTCTCGTCGGTTTCCATGGAACGGTGTATCAAATTGAAGAACTTGTTTGAGAATGCTCAGTCTAAAATTGTTAATTTTAATGATATGCCAAGTAGAATTCTTGAATTGCAGGTATTTTGTGAGGCTATTCTTCGGCCAAGTGAACCTCCAGAAGAAGAAAAGATGTTTGAAACTTTGGGAAGGTTTAGATCCTTTCAATTATCAAAAGCAGCAGATCCTAATTTCACCGGCGGTGTAGGAAGTTGATTTTCTTGATATCTAGCGAATTGGGAGAGTCCATTTCTCATACGTTTGAGATAGGCGGACCCCGTTTCAATGGATAAGGCACTGGTTATTATTGTATATTTTTAAAGGTGTTGTTATTTGGGAAACATTGGATATTTTAAGTAATTTCTATTTTTGGGTTGTATTTAATAAAGTTGGTTAGAAAAAGTCAAAGGTCACTTAAGTGCCTTATTTAATGATCATGTAAAACCCTAACTACTTTGTAACCAACTTTTGGGTTATAAAAGGAAGTGAGGGGCTCATTTGTAAGGGTGACTTTGAGAGAGGAGAAGAAGATACTTTTGTGCAAGCTTTGTTTCAAGAAGAAACTTTGTGTTCTTTGTGAAAAACATTTTGGAGTTAATAGAATAAGAACTTTGTGTCTCATTCATTGTCTCTTGTAACATTTGGTGTTCTTATGTTCATTAGATGTTAGGTGTTTGAATCTTGCATGCAAATATTATCTTTGATCTTATTGTCAACATTAGTAATCAGTTGTTCTAGTTCACAGTGATCAAGCTCTGACTATCTACTTGCTCATGTGTGTTCCCTTTTGCATGTTCTTGTTTGGCTAACTCAAACTCCGTTTTATTTGTGTTGGTTATTCATCTTTTCTCTTCATGCAATATTAGGCTCTGTTTTTACCTAACTCTTGCATGTTCTTTCAGTCCATTCCATTCCACTCCTTTCTTTCATTTCATTCCATTTCCTTCATTCACTTTTCTTCCATTGATGTTCCAAAACACCCCCCACATACAATTTTGAATGTACAGATGTAAATACAGTTTTGGTTTTCAATAAAGGCAGCCTCACCTTCATTGAGGAGGGACTTCGTTCCCACACTGTTGCATGTCATTTGCATGCGTGCAAATCCATATGCTAAACATATTTTTTAGCTCTCCCACTGCTTCCTCCAAAACCTTGATCTTCCAATCAATACTGAAAACCCAGGATTTTGATAGATTGTTCTTGGCTTCATCAAATACTTTGCTTTCCAATAAAATATTCTCATTTGTCTGGCTCATCAAACGAAGATCTTGAATACATTCACACCAGAGCTTTAGCTCTTTCTCCAAGCCACTGAGTGTTGTGCTGAATTTCAGCTGTAATTTGGATACCTTCTCATATGACTTGAAGGCCTCCTCAATAAAGTTTAATCCAGCCACTGTCATATCATCAACCAGTGATTCGATGGCCTTTCCATAGGTGACATATTTATGAATATCCTTGATGGTCTGAACTTCATCCTTGCTGAGAACTAGAGGAGGTGGAAGAGTATTAAATGGAGTAGGATCCAAGACCTTATCCTTTTCAAATAAGGATTTTATAAAACCTGAAAGGATTAGATTTTGTTCTTCCAATTGCTCCAAGGTTTGTTTGTCCTTCTCCACTCATTCAATGACTCGAGTGACAGTTTCTTTGAGGTTATGAACCTCACTTTCAGGTGTTGATTCTCCAAGTGGAATCCTTGTGAGTTCCAAATCAGACACCAAAATATCTCTCTCTTCCTTATCTTCCTTGGGCTTTGCAATCTCCATGAATTGTTGACCTTGTGAATCTGACACCAGCCTTGAGGTGATCTTTTATTTCTTTTCTAGAGGAGGGGGAGTAGCACCGAGCAAGGCTGCCACAACATCAAACTTGGGAACCACAATTTGGGAGGTGGACTTCCTTTTCCTACTGTCAATGAAAGGATGAACCCAAGAAAAGGAGGAGGAAGAGGCAGAAGGAACAATGGGCCCAAGTGCAAGTGAACTCATTGCACTCAGTGTCTGCACTACTGATGTCTCCAATGGGGAAGTTGTTACATTTTCAGAAAGATCCTTAGAAGAAGTATCCATCAAACCTAGAGGTTCAGTCATTTGACATTCATTCTCTATCTCAACAGTAATGACAGGGGTTGCTTCTTCTTCTTTCATCTCTTCACTCTCATCCTCACTTAAAACAACAATATCTTCTGATCCTACAGGGACTTTTGGCTGCTCCAAAAGAAATTCTTCTTCAACTTGTTCCTGTTTGATATTTTTACCTTTCTTCAGGTATACCTTTGTTGAGGAGGATGGAGTAAACTACTCGAGCATCTCAACATCAAGTGTAGGTTCTTATTTTCTAGGAGAGGAAGTTTCTTGTGAAGAAGACCTAGCTCTATTCATCCTAAAATTTTGCATCTTTTTATCAAACTAGAGCTTAGTTCTCACAAAACTGGATTGATCACTTCTTTCAAATCATCCTGCTCCTTTACAAACCAATCAATGGTTTCAAGAGGAGAGTGTTTGATAGTCCTTTCATATTCAATAGATTGCAGGTCTTCATCATCATCCTGGAGCTTTTTAGGTACTTTGTAGAGATTGAAATCTATAATTTGTTGAAGAGAAAATCTACCAAATACCTTCTCCTGGCCTCAAAGTCATCTACACAATCAGCCCAATAATCTTCAGTATCACAAAGTGAATGAAACCTAATATGAGATTCTTAGCAATATATCCCTTGATATCAAAGCAAGTTCGAGACTTGAAATGATGAAGAGTAAGAGGAGAAATGGTTCTATCAATGTTTTGAGCATCGAGGGTTGTTCTGCATGTATAATTTCCCAAGGTGATAGGGAAATGAATGCCAACAATATTTTTATCTTTGCAAGTCCGATGAAGTTTGTCCAACTGCCTGCAAATTTCAACCAGGGCCATTTTATCATTGCAAAACATAGGAAGCCTTAAAGGGGAACCATCAAAACCAGCCAGCCTGATATATGAGAATTTTCTGAATTGAGTGAAGAAACTCCCATATTCAGATATCAAAGTCTTTGCTTCCTCAGAAAATCTCCGAGCAGTATTTCCTTCCAAAAGCCTCACAATGTACATGGTGAAGGCATCATTAACTCTCCTGAAATTATGATTGTTGACTTTGAGAGTTAACTGAGGACAATATTCATATATGGGGGCATCTTTCTTATCCTCAATGAAAGTAAGACCAAGCCATTTCCTGGATGCCGCAATGGTGTACATAAGGTAAGAAGTCATGTAGAAGGTCTTTGTTCTCTGAATGTTAACCAACTGCTCTGTTAGGTTTTCACAGATTATCTCACCCCAATTCAGATTCTGCTTCCCCTCACAAATAATGTTGATATATGGACACATCCAAAAATGAAATTCATTTGTAGAAGGCATTCCCATGATTCTAGCTAAAAGAGTGATGATGTCTGAAAGTTCTTCATTGAAATCGACCCTGAACAATGACTTTGAAAGTCTGGATGCTCCCTTTTTAGGGTTCTTCAACCATGATTTAGCTACCCTAGCCTTATATCTCTCACTATCCTGGTCAAATAGTGCTTGTTCTTGAGCAAGGGTGAGAGTATTGGCCCCTTCCATTGGGATGCGTAGGGCAATACAGATAGCTTCGGAATCTAGCCGCACAAGTACTTCACCATGTACATTAATAATTTCTTTGATTCTGGATTGTAACAAGCCCCGCAAGCAAGCATGGTATCAGCACACTGAACAGAGATAAGGAAACCACCTGCAAATGCAATCCCACTATTTTTTATCATTTGAGGGATGGGATTAGGGTTATCACATTCAAGTCTACTCCAAAAATCATCAAGGTCTAGATGTCGAGCTTCACTGTCACCGATGTCAGGCACAAAGGTTTCCAACGAGGAGAGGTGTTCGTGCCCTTGGTACTGCATCTTCATCGTGACAGAGGAAGAGAGAAGATAACCTTCAATGGAGTATATCACAGTCCCGAAATAATCCCTGGAAGAGAAAATATAGAAGCAAAGATGTGGGCAATAACTTGGTTTGCACAAACGTGAGCAGCAGGGAACGAGAAAGCAAGTGTGAAAATGAATGAATAGTTACCCATCTTTAAAAAGACATGAGTTGAAATGAATGGAGAGATAAAATCATGAATGTGCAATAAATGGCCCTCACACCGACTCAAAAAGGTGATATGCAGGAAATTCAGAAAAACTTGGCCTAGACGGTCCATGGGACATGTGGGATGCATGGAGCCGATATACCCGATATAAGAAGAATGTAGAAAAAGTGGGTTTGGGGAGCACAAATGGTTCATGGGACATGTGGGATGTGCAGAGCCAATTTAGCCGATATACAAGGTAGTGTGGGAAAGTTGGTGAATCGGTGAACAGAGGGCTTGACAGTACTTGGGACATGTGGGACATGCGGAGCTGATTTAGCTCGAGTAAGGAATGTGGGTAAATTGGCAAATTAGGCAAAGAGGCCCAGACAAATGTGGGTAAATTGGTGAATCAATGAAGCCTGATTAGAGAGGAAGGGCAAATCGGTGAACAAGACAGCACTTGGGACATGAGGGACGAAAAGGGCCAACTTAGCCGCAAAACACTAAAAATGACCTCAAAGAGTGAAATTTTCTAGCTTCTTAAGTTTCACAACTTACCAGAACACATTCAAAGGACATTGACTCAAAATTTTGAAAATTTGCTTTTGAAAAAGGAGGGAATTTTGAGGGTGACAACAGCTGGCTCTTTCTGGGGATGACTTGACTAGGACAGAGGAATGAGGCAAGATCAAGAACCACAAGAACACTCTGGGAAAATAGACCAATGCCTTATCCATTGGGAAAATAGAGTCAAAGGAAAAAACAATCACAGAAGACAACACACACAAAGGAAAGACCAAAAATGAGACACAAGGGAGGACCAAAAACAAGACACTGTACACAATATAAAAAAGGACTGCCTAATCACCTAGGACTTGAACAACTTCAAATACTACCCACTATAAGGAAGTGGGAGAGGAGACCCATCCATATAATCCAAATAGAAATAATTTTCTCCAGCAAAGTGTCTTATCTTGAAAGGACCAAGCCAAAGAGAATCAAACTTACCATGACTTCCATGTTGCTCATTCCTTTTATCCCACAACAAGACAATGTCTCCTACTTGAAAATATCTTGGTCTACTCTTTTTTCAAACAAATCCTTCACCTTTATTGATGAGTAAAGATTCTATCAAAAACCTGCTTCCTATCTTCATCCAACTTCTGGAGGTACATGATCCTCTTATCCAAAGAATTGATGAAACTAGAATCCTCAATAGCCTTCATCAAGTGCAAGGCTATTAATTCAACTGTTACTGGAAGCTGAGCTTCAACACCATATACTACTTGAAATGGAGACATTCCAATGGCTCATTTAGGTGTAATTATATCTACCCAGAGGGCATCGTAGAGCTTCTTATGCCAATTCCTTTGAGAGTTATCTACCATCTTTCGGATGATGACTACCAAATTCTTGTTGGTTGATTCTGCTTGTCCATTCCCTTGAGGGTAATAATCTGAAGAATGAGCAAGGGAAATTCCATACCCATAGCAGAAATCCATCAACTCAAAAGAGGAGAAATTAGAAGCATTATCAGTTACAATTTTATTTGGTATTCCAAATCTTACCAAGATATTCTCTTTGATAAAATTACACACTACTTCCGAGGTAGTACTTTTGACTGAAATGGATTCTACCCATTTTGTGAAGTAATCTGTAGCAGTCAACACATGAGTGTGTCCAACACTCGAATGTGGGTTGAGAGTTCCAACAAAATCCAATCCATGATTACTGGTTTGAGTGGTAAAGCAGCCAATTTTGGCCTTCCAACAAAAGTCTGACAAGCTTCACACTTTCCTACCCATTTTGTTGCATCTCGAAACAATGTTGGCCAATAGTACCCTACACAAAGAATTTTGTGAGCAGTGACAGTGGATGAGAAGTGCCCTCCACAAGCTTGATCATGAAAAGTTGAAAACAATTTCTTTTGTTGCTCTTTGTCTACACACTTAAGGAATCTTCCATCAATGCCTCATTTAAACAAAGCATTTTCCCACAAGACGTACTGTGCAGATCTCAACTTAATAGCTCTTTTCTCTTTGGCACTCAGGTGAGATGGACATTCTCCATAAGTAAGAAAATGTGCAATTTCAGCATACCATTCATCTGTTGAACTGAGGAAGAGAACAAGAGGAACATTAGCCTCCTCTGTGGACAATTCCTCATCAGCTCCTTTGGCAATAAGTTCACATAATCCCTTACCCCAGACTAACTTTGTTGGCTTGATATCAAGGTCATACTCCTGAACCTTTGCCACCCAATTTCCTTGCTTAGTTCCAAACTCCTGTTGTGTAAGAATAGACTTGATAGTTGTATCAGGTACAAATACAACAGAGTGAGAATTCAGAATATAAAAATGAAACTGCTTGACAGCTTTGACTACTGCAAAAATGTGTTTATCCATCAAGGTATACTTTAGTTCATGGGATTTCAAGAACATAGCTCATGAAATCAATTGGAAGTTCATGATTCTCATAATTGTTTTGAGTTAGTATAATAGCCAAGGTACTCTCAGTAGCATAGCAATAGATAATGAAATATTTGCTGAAATCAGGACATGCTAGGATGGGAGTTTTAGCAATAGCTTTCTTGATATCCTCAAAAGCTTCTTTTCCTTCAGAATTCCAACCAAAATATTGTTTCCCTTTCATCATATGAGCAATGCTTATAGTTAATTCTACAAAATCTGGAATGAATCTCCTCAAGAAATTTATCTTACCAAAGAAAGAGTGAACACCCTTTTTGCTTATAGGAAGAGGGATCTATTGAATTGCTTAAACTCTTTCTAGATCTATCTTGATTCCTTCTTTAGAGACAATATGTCCCAACATCTTTCCTTTAGTAACACAAAAGACAAAATTCTTAGGATTAAGAGATACTCCATGTTCTCTACATTTTTGAAGGATTGTTTCAAGATGTTGAAAGTGATCTGCCCTTGTTTTGGAGAAAACAGTCAAATCATCAAGGTATACAACAATGCATTTTCCCTTGAGACTACCAAAAGCTAAGTCCATTTCCCTCTGGAAAGTGGCACCAGCATTGATAAGACCAAATGGCATCCTCTTGTAGGTAAAGGTGCCCCAAGGAGTAGTAAAATCAGTCTTGTGCTGATCTGGGGTATTGACTTCCACCTGATTATATCCAGAGAATCCATCCAGCATGGACAACATCTCAGAGCCTGTGACAACCTACAAAACTTGATCCATCATGGGGAGAGGATAGTTGTCTTTTAGAGAGGCCTGATTTAAATTCCTGAAATCCACACAAATATGAATCTCACCATTCTTCTTCCTTACTGGTACAATGTTGGAAATCCATGTTGAATGATGTATAGGAAAAATGATCTTTGCTTTGAGTAATTTTTGAATCTCTTGATAAATTGTATCAGTAATCTTGGGATTGTATTGTCTTTGCTTCTATTTGAAAAGTTTAAACCTTGGTTTCAAAGGAATATAGTGTTACATCTCTTTTGGATGAAATGATTTGAGATCATCATATGAATAAGCAAGGACGTCAGCATACCTTTTCAATAGATTCATTTCTTTCTTCTTTTCTTCTTGAGTGCAGCATTTCCCAATGTTTACCATCTTGGGTTCATCCTTACTTCCAATATTGACCTTATCATACTCAGCAGATTGATGAGCCCCTTGAGAAGCCTTAGATTTGATGTACCTATCATGCTTATCAAACAAATCCTCTAAACTCACTAGCCCTTTGGGTATCTTGTTACCTTTTAATTTGATACAACCATCCTGATCCATTTCTTCCTTAATATCATCTTCATTAGCGGGCACATATTCTCTAGGAAGAGTCTCACTTCCTTCAAAATATAATTGATTGAAGTTATCCTTAAGCTCCAAGAAAGAGAGAAAGTGTTGATCATCATTGAAAACTTTCCAGTTGCTTGCATTATCTGGCACACTAGGCCTATGAATCATTTCAATGGTAAATTTTTCTTGAGAAAAATATGGATGAGGAATCAACAAAGATCCTGAGACAGCCAGAGAATCAGCTGAGTATTCCTTTCTCTTGGGACAACTTCAATTGAAAAAGCATCAAAAAATTCAATAGAATCCCAGACAAGATTTCTATAATGTTTCAATCTCTTATTTTTGACTTGGAAAATATCCCTGACCTATTTCACAATTAACTCTGCATCACCATGAGCACAAATATTCTTTACTCCCATTTCTTTTTCCACATTCAATCCGAGGATGAGAGCCTCATATTCAGCTGTGTTGTTTGTATTTTCAAAATAAAGCTTAAATGAAAATGGATGAATCTTCTCTTCTGGAGAGATTAACACCACGCCAGCTCCAGAACCAGCTGAAGAGTAACTTCCATCAAACTCCAAGGTCCAAATGCCATTAGGATTGTGAATTACTCCCTTGGGAATTTTTGCCTGATCTTTTGACATGATCATATAGTTACCATGCCCTATATCTTCATAGAGTATTTGTGCTTTTGGATCATCAGTCTTTTTCACAATGTATTCAGTCTGTCTTTCTGGTAGCAAATTTTTCATTTTTCCATTGACCGGGATGAGAGCGTGTGACCAATCCATTTGGATTTCACCTCCTACTTCTCTACAAAAATTTCTACTCAGTAACATACCATATGAGGGAGGAATATCAGCCACTAAAATAGTGGCTTTGACCCTTTTCTCTGGAAAAGCAGTGAAAGGCAATTGTGCATCTTTGATTCTTCCAACCAACGGTACTTCTCTACTTTCCATGGAATAACAGGAACCAAATGTACGTGTTAAAGTCAGGCCCAAAGCATGAGCTACTTTTGCAGGCATCACATTGTCTGATGCTCTTGAGTCAATAACACAATTACTGAGTTTGTGGCCAGCTATGAGAAGCGTTACATAGAATGGTTTAATTTTCTCATTAGATGAGGATACTACAGCCACGAGACTTTGTGGAGATGAGGGAGAGGGAGTGGGTAATAATACCTTTAGAAGTATTGGGTGAAGTTTTGGATTTGGAATTGATGAATTTCACTACTTTAGCAAAAGCATTTGGGTGAGTTTGGTAAAATTCTGCCTCAGAGATTTGGATCTTTGTCTTCTTAATGTGATCAATGATATCAAAAGATCCAGAGGTGGATGGGGAATCATTACTAGGAATGAGGGGAAATTTGGGCTTATCAGGTTTAGGAGTTGAAGGAGAAGGAGTTTCAGAAGTGGATGTAGAAGGAGTAGAATTAGCATTATTCACATTTTTGTGAAGGTGGTGGGAATAGGGGCTCCTCTTTTAGCAACTACTGGAATAGTCATAGGAACTTCTTTAAAAAATTTAGAAGGTTGTACCACTTTTTCTCTCCTGTTCATTTGTTCTTGAGTCATAACAACATATGACTCACTATTCATATCTGCCACTACTTCATTGTATTCATCTTCATCATCCATACCTTCAGTAGTGAGGAAATGAACTTGAGACTCACCAAGCTCTTCTTGTTCTTCATCAACTTCTTCCTCAGGCTCTCCATAGTCTTCATTCTCCTCGACATCATCAGGTTCTTGAACTTCACAAGTTGCATTGACAGAACCTTGATGGGTGGACCTTCAATAGCTAATATAGTCTGAGAAGAGGGAAAATGATTCCTAGGTTGAAAATTCTTTCTTGGGATATCTTGGTAAGGAAAATGTTGAGCCAATTGCTTCTTGATAGAAATAAGGTCATTTGCCAACTTCTGCACTAACTGATCTGAATTAGCTCCTGAAGAAGAAGATGCTTTAGGCTTGGAGGGATCTTTTTTTAACTTACCAGACATGATTAGATCATCCTCAACACTGATAGCCAGTCATTGATCATCCTCCAGAGTTGGAAGATTAGCCCTCCTTAATGCATAACTTACTTCAGGAAACTGAGCATTGAGGAAAAAACACTTTTGTATTTGATCTACAAGATGAGTGGCTTGTGGAATTTTATGAATCAACTTGTTGAATTTGGCCACAAACTCCCTCATGGGCTCATATGGCTCCTTCTTAATATGAGAAATTTGAGCCAAGAGGGCATGCACATCTTCAGCAGGTTTAAAACGTTGCTCAAACTGAGTTGTCATGGTAGTCCAACTAGTAATTGAACCAACTGGAAGGTGATAAAACCAGTCAGTGGCATTATCTTGCAATGTTTCTACAAAGAGCTTGACAGAAACATCCTCACGTTCAACCCCAAAGATCCCACATGCCACAATGAAAGTTGTAATATGTTCATCTGGGTGTACTTTTCCATCACCTCGAAATTTAGGAAAACTTTTCCTATTTCCTCTGGGTAATTCATGTAATGGTTGAGGAAGAGAAAGAGGTCCAACACATTGTCCCCATGGCAATGGTGTTTCCATCCTTGGAAAGATTGACTGAAGGGGAATTGTAACTCCAACAAGTACTAGAGCACAAAGGTTAGGGATTTCTTGGTCTTGAGAACTAATAATTTTAGAGCCATTGTCTTTATTAGGAGGTGTGCTTGCAGACCGAGTTCTTCTATTCTTTCTTGGCAAGGAAAGAGAGAAACCCTGGCATTCTAGTGTTTGAAAATGGAAATATTCAACACCTAGGGATTTTTGACCATGAGTATATCTTTGACTAGCCAGTTTGCAAAGCCAATCTTGAAGTTATTCTGAAAGGGATACGTTAAAATGAAATCCCCAGTAGAGTCACCAAAAACTGTTGGTTTTTAAAATAGTACTTTGTAGTAATCAACAGTCAGGGGACAACAAGTCCCTCCTCTTTATGGGAGAGGTTCCCTTATTGAAAAGCAACAAAGCTTATATACAAATATACAATGTTCATATTGATGAGGACTCCTGATACTTTGAAATGTTTCATACTAACATGGATTATCAATACTTAAGAAAAGAAGAACAAAGAAACTGAAAGGGAAGAATACAACGGTACTTTCAGGAAATATAGATAGCAGAATATAACCTTACACGTACTTGGAAAAAGGAACATAGAATAGAATCATTCACATTGGCAACATCTGATATAATTCCATAGACACAAAGTTCTAGAAATCATATCACAAGAACTCAAAGTTTCTTAACATGAAATATTGATGATTCATAAGCTTCAAACAAGAACAAAAAGGACAATAGATGAGAATGAGAGATAAGGGAAAATCTTTTGTATTGATTTACTTTCAATTCCAATACATTACAAGAGTATCAGGGTCTAACCCTTAACAATGGCATGAAGAGCCCATTAAATAGTTTACAAAGACAATTACATTCAGTTCCAACTTCTTTTAATCTAAATATTAAGATTACTTAATAAATACATTAATAGAATGTATTTGATCAAGTATTACATCATGGGTTTTTAAAACCCCAAAATAAAAGAAGTGACCTAGGTCTCAGGAGTAGAAACATCCGAAGGAGGCTTAGAGGGACCAACTGTCTTAAGAATCCGATGTCTAAATATTTTCAATGCTTCAGCTATCTCCATGCACTTTGGGATGGTAGTGTTAGAAGTGGCATGAGTCCACATGCCAAGACACTTCTCCATATCCTTCTCAAACTCTGTGTTTTCCAGAAATTCTTTGTTTTCCTCAGTGATAGCTGATTGGAGAGAGAAGACATCTTTCATCTTCTCTTTTGACATTGACTCTTCCTTGAAAAGATCCTCTTTGATGAAGGTGTTGAACTGAGCCTTGATTTCCTGTATGGAAAACTGATTACCTGTGGCTTCATTCTGGATTTGACAATGAATATCTTGAAAGGCAGACAGAACACAAGTCTTGAAAGCTTCTCCTTTCTGCCACATATTTTTTAGCTCTCCCACTGCTTCCTCCAAAACCTTGATCTTCCAATCAATACTGAAAAACTAGGATTTTGATAGATTGTTCTTGGCTTCATCAAATACTTTTCTTGCCAATAAAATCTTCTCATCTGTCTGGCTCATTGAATGAAGATCTTGAATACATTCACACCATAGCTTTAGCTCTTTCTCCAAGCCACTGAGTGTTGTGCTGAATTTCAGCTGTAATTTGGATACCTTCTCATATGACTTGAAGGCCTCCTCAATAAAGTTTAATCCAGCCACTGTCATATCATCGACCAGTGATTCGATGGCCTTTCCATAGGTGACATGTTTATGAATATCCTTAATGGTCTGAACTTCATCCTTGCTGAGAACTAGAGGAGGTGGAAGAGTAGTCAATGGAGTAGGATCCAGGACCTTATCCTTTGCCAATAAGGATTTTATAAAACCTGAAAGGATTAGATTTTGTTCTTCCAATTGCTCCAAGGTTTGTTTGTCCTTCTCAACTCGTTCAATGACTCGAGTGACAGTTTCTTTGAGGTTATGAACCTCACTTTCAGGCATTGATTCTCCAAGTGGAATCCTTGTGAGTTTCAAATCAGACACCAAAAGATCTCTCTCTTCCTTATCTTCCTTGGGCTTTGCAATCTCCATGAATTGCTGACCTTGTGAATCTGACACTAGCCTTGAGGTGATCTTTGCTTTCTTTGCTAGAGGAGGGGGAGTAGTACCGAGCAAGGCTGCCACAACATCAAACTTGGGAACCACAATTTGGGAGGTAGACTTCCTTTTCCTACTGTCAATGAAAGGTTGAACCCAAGAAAAGGAGGAGGAAGAGGCAGAAGGAACAATGGGCCCAAGTGCAAGTGAACTCATTGCACTCAGTGTCTGCACTACTGATGTCTCCAGTGGGGAAGTTGTTACATTTTCAGAAATATCCTTAGAAGAAGTATCCATCAAACCTAGAGGTTCAGTCATTTGACATTCATTCTCTATCTCAGTAATAATGACAGGGGTTTCTTCTTCCTCTTTCATCTCTTCACTATCCTCCTCACTTAAAACAACAATATCTTCTGATCCTACAGGGACTTCTGGCTGCTCCAAAAGAACTTCTTCTTCAACTTGTTCTTGTTTGATGTTTTACCTTTCTTCAGGTATACCTTTGTTGAGGAGGATGGAGTAGATTTCTCGGGCATCTCAACATCAAGTGCAGGTTCTTCTTTCCTAGGAGAGGAAGTTTCTTGTGAAGAAGACCTAGCTCTGTTCATCCTAAAATTTTGCATCTTTTTATCAAACCAGAGCTTGGTTCTCATAACAACTGTTTTGATCACTTCTTTCAAATCATCTTGTTCCTTTACAAACCAATTAAGGGTTTCAAGAGGAGAGTGTTTGATGGTCCTCTCGTATTCAATAGATTGCAGATCTTCATCATCATCCTGGAGCTTTTTAGGTACTGTGTAGAGATTGAAATCTATAATTTGTTGAAGGGAAAATATGCCAAAGTACCTTCTCCTGGCCTCAAAGTCATCTACACAATCAGCCCAATAATCTTCAGTATCAAAAAGTGAATGAAACCTAATTTGAGATTCTTAGCAATATATCCCTTGATATCAAAGCAAGTTCGAGACTTGAAATGATGAAGAGTAAGAGGAGAAATGGTTCTATCAATGTTTTGAGCATCGAGGGTTGTTCTACATGTATAATTTCCCAAGGTGATAGGGAAACGAATGCCAACAATATTTTTATCTTTGCAAGTCCGATGAAGTTTATCCAACTGCCTACAAATTTCAACCAGGGCCATTTTATCATTGCAAAACATAGGAAGCCTTAAAGGGGAACCATCAAAACCAGCTAGCCTGATATATGAGAATTTTCTGAATTGAGTGAAGAAACTCCCATATTCAGATATCAAAGTCTTTGCTTCCTCAGAAAATCTTGAGCAGTATTTCCTTCCAAAAGCCTCACAATGTACATGGTGAAGGCATCATTAACTCTCCTGAAATTATGATTGTCTGACTTTGAGAGTTAATGAGGGACAATATTCATATATAGGGGCATATTTCTTATCCTCAATGAAAGAGAAACCAAGCCATTTCCTGGATGCTGCAATGGTGTACATAAGGTAAGAAGTCATGTAGAAGGTCTTTGTTCTCTGAACATTAACCAACTTCTCTATTATGTTTTCACAAATTATCTCACCCCAATTCAAATTTTGCTTCCCCTCACAAATAATGTTGATATATGGACACATCCAAAAATGAAATTCATTTGTAGAAGGCATTCCCATGATTCTAGCTAAAAGATTGATGATTTCTGAAAGTTCTTCATTGAAATTCGACCCTGAACAATGATTTGACTTTGAAAGTCTGGATGCTCCCTTTTTAGGGTTCTTCAACCATGATTTAGCTACCCTAGCCTTATATCTCTCACTATCCTGGTCAAATAGTGCTTGTGCTTGAGAAAGGGAGAGGTATTGGCACCTTCCACCATTAGGATGCACAGGGCAAGACATACAGATAGCTTCAGAATCTAACATGTAATTACTTCACCATGTACATCAATAATTTCCTTTGATTCTAGATTGAAACAAGCCCCACAAGCAAGCATGGTATCAACACACTGAACAGAGATAGGGAAACCACCTGCAAATGCAATCCCACTGTTTTTGATCATTTGAGTGATGGGAGTAGGGTTATCACATTCAAGTCTGCTCTAAAAATCATCAAGGTCTAGATGTCGAGCTTCACTGTCACCGATGTTAGGCACAGAGGTTTCCAATGAGGAGAGGTGTTCATGCCCTTGGTACTGCATCTTCATCGTGACAGAGGAAGAGAGAAGAAAAACCTTCAATGGAGTATATCACAATCCTAAAATAATCCCTGCAAGAGAAAATATAGAAGCACAGATGCGGGCAATGACTTGGTTTGCACAAATGTGAGTGAGGAGAAAAATGAGCAAGCAAGTGTGAAAATGAATGAATAGTTACCTCTCTTTAAATAGCCATGATTTGAAATGAATGGAGAGAGAAAATAATGAATGTGCAATAAATGGCCCTCAACACTCGACTCAAAAAGGTGATATGTGGGAAAGTCAGAAAAACTTGGCCTAGATGGTCCATGGGACATGTGGGACGCATGGAGCTGATATACTCGATATAAGAAGAATGCGGAAAAAGTAGGTTTTGGGAGCACAAATGGTCCATCCATGGGACATGTGGGAAAGTTGGTGAATCAGAAAATAGAGGACCAACAGCCAATTTAGCTGATTAGCTGATGAGTAAGGGTGCGGGTAAAGTCAGTGAATCGGTGAACAAGAGGCCCGACAACACTTGGGACATGCGGGATAAAAATGTCTGATATAGCTGATTAGAAGGAATGTGGGTAAATTGGTGAATCAGGCGAAACAAAGGGCCCGATCCAATACTTGGGACATGAGGGACAACCAATGGCTGATTTAGCCGCAAAACACTAAAAATGACCTCAAAGAGTGAAATTTTCTAACTTCTTAAATTTCATCGTTTACCAGAACACATCCAAAGGACACTGACTCAAAATTTTGGAAATTTGTCTTTTGAAAAAGGAGGGAATTTTATATAGCCAATAATTTGAAGTAGGAATCAAGCCTCACATAGTTCAATAACTCATGAATTTGAATGAAGGAGAGATGAAAATAATGAATGTGTAATAAATAATGTGTTTAAGATATCCTAAAATGGCCTCCAAAACTTGGAAATAATATTTGGTGTATATTATAACATGTGATAATGACCTAGGGTATAGTATTTAGCCTATGTGTTTCAAGGATTTTTTTCCATTGGATGCTTTGTTGTGATCTCCTAGGTATCCCAAAGATATAAGACCCTTAAACAGGTGAGAATTTCCTACTCAATTAACTCTAAACCTACTAAGATAACTTGTGCGATTGAAAAACTTACTGTTGCATGAGTGGAAGGCAAAAACGTTAGCTTGGGAAAAAACCATAGGATTTTTTTGACCGTGCTAAGTGATTTCATCAAAGGAAAGTTCAAAGTCGATTTTAAAATATGGAGAAGGTGGTTATAAGTCTAAATATGTATCTGTATATAGTAAATAGGTTTTTGACAATTCAAATTTGATTAATAAGTGTGACTTAGTGGATATGGAGTGCTCGTTGAGTGAGATGTGTGTAAGAGAAACTCAATTAAGTGCACAAATGGGAATGGGATGAGATGAATTCCAAGGATAGTTTCCAAGTTTCATTGATTTAAATTTAGGGTACTACAATTACCAAATTAATTATAGTGTAGAAAGACAACAATCCAACTACATTGTTTAGGTGGAAACCTTTTGTGAGAAACTAATGATCATGTAGAAGCTTAACTGATTAATTACCATCAAACCATGCCAAAAAAATTTCCTCTCCACAAGAAATAAATATGTAGTGCATATTATCTCCATAAAACAAGTATGATAAGTGACCATGTTTCCTTGTTTATATCCCAAAGGACAGGGCTTCATTCAACATGAAATTAACCATGAAATGGGATGTAACATTACATTTTCTTGGAACATATCTAAATTTGAATAAATTTATATGGAACCACAGTTTAGGAAAAAATCTCTTTTCTTATCCATCTATTTGAAAATAATCAATAAAATCACTTGATCATTAACTTATTAAATAGTAATACAAATACACTATGAATACCTAGTCTATATATGCAAAATAATAAGTTAGACTTAATTAATTAATTCTGAAACTAGAGAAAAAATGTAACATGTAAGGTTTATAGATATATATTATAAATTGTGAGAGCTTGTGCTAGTCATAAAGATATGGCATTGGAAATGCACACCCGAATGAAAAATAGATTTAACTCAACAAACTAGGCAAAATAAAGAGATTTTGTCTTAAGCATTTACTATTATCCTTATAATGTCGACAATCTATGAACATTGTATAAAAGTGTAGACATTCCCTTTTTTTAACTACTACATTCCCTTGGTTCTAATCCACAAAACCTCACTTGTATTCTCATGCTTTCATTATGGTCACCTATAAAATAGAAAAAAATCTACTTTCCCTAATTAGAAACAATATCTAGAAAACCTTAAGGAAAAGAAAATGTTTTTTGGGGTCTATACTTGAAGAGAGAATACTAGAACTATTTTTCTACTTTTTAAACTCTTAGACAATAACACTATTTAAAATGAGGCTAATAATTCTAGTAATTTCACTAGCTAGGTAAACAAGTGTTATACAACATATGACATTCCTCTTTCCAATGATTTGTCTAACATGAAATGAATTTTATGGTGATTTTTTGATTTCCTCTAGGATTTTTCCAAATGCTCAATTATTTCTCTATACAATGTCTAATGCACTTATGATTTCTCATAAAAAAATTATTTATTTATTAGGTCATAAATGAACTTGAATTCCAATGTTTATAGAGAAATTTAGTTTAAAGTAGGACACAGTTGACATCTAAACCAACCTACAACTATCAAAAAAATTTAAAAGGTAGGAGTAAGGGACAATTTCCGATAAGCTAAAAGTGTCCACCACAACATAGTGTATGGATGTTCCTTGGGCCCTATGATCATAAGAAATATTTGAACAAGGTGTGTAGTACCTAAATTTTGTTCATGTGCTACTTTGAAATATCACGTTGAAATTTATCCTAACTAAACTTAAAACATCTTTGTCAAAGACATTGTAAACTCCCCAACTAGTTTGTCTGCATATTCTACCCCCACCGGCTGTCTCGGCACGACCTCGGGAGGTCGGGTACGTGGAAGAGTCACTTGTTGATTCTCACGCTCGCCTGTTGCTTTTCCGACGTACAAAATTGGTGAACCCGACGTGAAACAAACGAAATTAGTAAAGCTGACGTAAAACTTCTTACCTTCTCGTTCAGAGTCATAACTATCACGTTTCCCTTCACAAATCACCTTCGCTCCTTCCCATTATTCTGCGGGTATTCATATACCCCCCGAATATGTCGGGATTCGATGCACATGGCAGACCCCTCTTGGGTCTTGAGGCATACTATGCCCAACAGAATAGGGAGTCATCACCCTCTTTCTCAATGTGGGGCGACAACTATTCAACTAATCAGTTGTCAACACAAACGCCAAGGATTAGATATAATTCGTCCTTCCAAGCAGAGGGGTTGGAGCAACAACTCGCTCAAACACAAACATAGCCTTCAGGCTCAAACAATATGACATTGACTGGAGAATCTGCTTCATCTCCTCAGGTGCTACTTAGACCACATATTAGCAGACAATCAGATCCATACTCAGTTCTAGATGACGAGTACTCAATACGTTATCCTAGGAATGAACAACGCTCTCAAGGCATGTATCCACCTGTAGGAATTTTACAAATACAAGCCCGAGTTCTCTCCTCAAGAAAATACCTCTATGCCATCACGTATAGAAAATACTCTCAGAGAAACTTGGCAAGATAGCAATCAGTTCATGACAGGCTATCACATGCCTATACAACACCAGGATATACAACAAACGCCACCAAGGCACAATATCGTGACTTCACCAAACGAAGTCATTTCAACGCTAATAGAAAAGGTTAGAGGATTAGAACTTGCCCAAGCAAATCAAAATTCGAAATTCATACAAACAGGGAGTTCCAATCCTCCGCACCATCCTAGCAAAGTAGATCTCCTCACAGGAGTAGGCACGTTAGGTATGACTCCTCAGTATTCACAACAAGTGCCAACTAGACCCACTATCGCTAGCACAGTTCCTCCTAGTCCGGTACAGAGCAATCCATTCCTGGATAGTACCCCTTCATACTTAAACATGTATTCCAAATCACCACAAGGGGATATGTACTCATCCCCGGCATGTTTACTCAAATGTAGGGACTGCTTATGCCCCTGCCAACGCGTACGTTACGCCATATCAACAACCCGTTCCGCCACCGCCTCCTCAACAGGCACCATCAATGGTTGAGACGTATGCAATAGGGACTTATTTAGAATATTTAAAGGAGCCCTTAGATTTCGCCATAAGAAGCGTTATGCTTCCAAGGCCTCTTCCCGATTTGCCCAAATACAAAGGAGAAGGAGATCCGAATGCGCATATCAAAGCTTACGCTACAGCCATTCGAGAATTACTCCCATGGGATGGGGTCGTTGCTAAAATATTCCCCAAAACACTGGAAGGCATCGCTCTCGATTGGTATTATAGAATACCTGAAGCTTCCATACATTCATTCAAATAACTAGTGTCGGAGTTCATCAAAGCCTTCGACATGAACAAACTATTAAGGACAGGAATCAGGGAGTTCTTGCACATCAAGCAAGAACATAACGAGTCTGTCGCCCATTTCATCCAAAGGTGGCGCACAGTCCTTTATTCCTCGGCAAGTGCTCCAAACATGGATCAGATGGAGCTATGTGATTTATTCCTTCATTCTCTTAGCAAAGAAGTGAAGGAAGAAGTCCAGAAGTTCCCACTAAGGACTTATGATGAAGTACTTGAGAGTGCTCTGCGAATTGATCAAGCAACAATAGATAGTGGCTGTAAGACGTATGGAGCAAACGGGAGGTTAATCACCTCTACTCAAAATACTACAACCACCACAAGCGTCAATCAAGGACCCAAAATCCTTAACAAAAATCGTGGGGTAACAACAGATGGGGTAACTGACCAGCCCAAAAGGGTAAATGTCGTTAATACTCCGTCACAAACAAACACCAAAGAAAACAACAATTTTACCCCCGACGGTCAATACGGTGGATTTTAATAATCCACAGCAACAACAACGGTGAAATCCCATGCAAGGGCCAAGCCAAAACTCATTTGGTTACCAAACCAAAGTCAAAACCAAAAACAACAATTCCAAAACTTTGGTCCTAATAGGCAACAGTTTGATCGGAATTTTAGGCCCCAATACACACCAAACCAACAAAACGGGAATTATAATCCCAATTCTTATTGTGGTTTTCATAAAATTCATGGTCACGACACTAGAACGTGCCGTGACTACAACAAATTCATGCAACGCTTGCCAAATGAGCAAAACAATTTTTTATGAATATGTTCCTAGTCAGATCCTACGTCACCAACGGCAAGTACCTTCGTAGGGGCAGGTTTCCCCTCAGATTGCCCCTCTTAAGATCTTTAATGATCCACTCCCAAATCATGATAACAATGGGTTGAAACCAACTGGAACAAACAAAGGCGCAATGACAGGAAACAACGATCACGAGGCCTCAACTTCACTAAATCCGTTAGTCGCGCCACAACTAGTAAGTCAGCCGCGACCTAAGGTAGTTGGATTAGTAGAGTTAGACTCCGAATTACCCGTTGAAGCAATTACGAGGACACGAGAGTATTTCTCTCAACCAAGTCCAAGCCATCTACCGGAAACAGATAACATCCAGCAAACCATAGCAAAACCTATGGGTGCTTACGATCTAATTAATGATCTAACAAAAACCTTCTCGCATATTTCATTCCTTGATTTACTAAAGAATTCCCCTGCTCACAGGGCTGCTCTTTAGAAGTGTTAGGTTTGGGTCATTTAATTAGTATCACTCCACCACCAGAAGCACAAGTAAATCATATAGACTTTGATGTTTATCCTCCGGGACAGGCGGATAGGGATGTCGAATTCATATTCGAGTTAAGTAAAATGCCTACGGATGCCGAGATCGCATGCCGAGGTGATCTAGCCCTACACTTGCAAGTACAGGTTTATATAATTATGTAAAACGGGCAATGGTTGACGATGGAGCTGCGGTTAACATAGTCCCTTTCTCTTTTCTCCAAAAATTGGGATATGGAGAAACAAACTGTTCTACTACACGAAATACCTTGAGGGGCTACGATAGCCTTAAAGCCACATCGATAGGAACCATAATACTACCGGTCACCTTGCGACCTAAAACAAATCCTGACTGAGTTTTTATATTATAGATCGGGAAACCAATTATAATATGATCCTCGGCCGACCATGGATACACCGCATGAAGGCAATCCCTTCCACTCTATTTCAAGAAGTAAGATTCCTGCATCTGGGAAAGGTATTTGTAGCCAAAGGTGATCCAAAGCCATTTGACGTACACCTAGCTGATTTAAAGAAGAGACCAGGTGTACACTCAGAATTCGAACTTCCAACAAACCAACTTAACAAACCCTCTGACCCAAAGCCAGAGGAAAAGTTGATACCTACAACGGATCTTGAAACTACCAACATAGCCCAAACAATTCCAACCCCTAAAGGTAAAACTAAAGAAATAGTATCATTAGGGACTACTGCGAAGATCATTGAGTTGATAGAACAAGATTCACCAATGTTCTTACCATTCGATTCAGTAGGCATAGAATTTTCCCTAGGTGTTGGTTCCTTGCCAGCAGAAGATCTCTATATGGTAGAAGTAGAGTGTGCAAACACAGCAGATACACCTACATCCATACTCCCAGCTAAGTATTGGACTCTCCATTTCGATGGAGCTAAATGCCGCTATGGAGCGGGGGCAGGTATAATTCTTACCTCGCCCAAGGAAAAGGTCCTCCCATTCTCTTTTAAGTTGAACTTTGAATGCACAAACAACGGCGCTGAGTACGAAGCCCTCCTCCTTGGCATTACCTTAGCCAAAAGAATTGGTATTGATAATATCAGAGTTTTAGGAGACTCGCAATTAGTGGCAAACCAAGTTTTAGAGGTATATGAAACTAAAGCCGAACACTTGCAACTTTACAAAAAATGCTGTATTAGATTTAAGCAAGGCGTTCAACTTCATATCCATTGAAGCAATTCCGCGAGAGAAAAATCTTCTCGCCGATTCAATAACAACTTTGGCATCACGCTTCACTCCAAGCAATGAGCTAGAAGATACTCATTTCACAATATCCATTTGAAACGAACCATTGATAAAAACAATGATAAATCCTCTTTCAAGCGGAAGTGAATCTACTGTCCTAGACCATGTTGGAAATGATGCGGCTACTTTAGATTACTTAAATGCCTATGCAGCACTACATCTCTCCTATCACACGCTAGATTTATCTCTGATCCCGCATTCATCTTCCTACTTCGGAAATCCTGTAACGGATCTTCCCTCACAAAAAGAACCTAATATATACGCAGTGGAAAATGGGGATGATTTGGATTTACCCCCAGCACCGCCTGAGTTCAAAGAGGGTACGCCTCTTTAATTGAAGAAACAATCGATGTCAATATCGGAACGGAAGATGAGCCAAGAATCTTGAAACTAGGATCTTCGTTAATCCCATAAGAAGTGGAAATACATACTCAAGTTCTCAAAGAACATCAGAAGGCATTTGCATTTAATTACAAAGAGATGACAGGAGTCGCACCCCACATTGCGGTGCACAACCTCGTCACTAGATCAGATGCAAAGCCAATTAAACAGAAATCAAGACCCATGAAGCCCAAGGTAGCCCTTATGGTAAAAGAGGAGGTAATAAAACTCCTTCAGGTAGGATTCATCAAGCCAGTTGACTACTCCTAATGGGTATCAAACATCGTTCCCGTTCTCAAGAAGAATGGAAAGATACGCATCTGCATAGATTTTCGGGACATTAACAAAGCATGTCCTAAGGATGACTTCCCATTGCCATCTATCGATGTCATTGTTGATGGAACAGCTGGGTTTAAGCTCTTGTCTCTCATGGATGGATTCTTGGGATACAATCAAATCAGAATATCCGAGCAAGATCAAGCTAAAACCACCTTTATAACTCCTTGGGGGAACCTATTGCTACGCTGTTATGCCATTCGGTCTCAAGAACGCCAGTGCTACGTATCAGCGGCCATGACATACATATTTCACGATCTAATTCATAAAATCGTTGGAATCTTACGTGGATGACTTATTGGCTAAGGCCAAAAAGCGCTGTGACCACCCTGAAGTACTCCGCATCATTCTTTTCACGTCTAATAGAATACGGAAGTCACGCTAAATCCAGAGAAATGCGTATTTGGTGTAACAGAATGAAAGCTCCTAGGATACATCATATCGTCACGAGGGATCGATGTTGATCCAACCAAAATTTGGGCTGTCGTCGAAATGGTCCCGCCCTCGAGTGAATCTGGAATCAGATCATTTCTTGGAAAGCTGGGTGCAATCCTGTTGTCCCACTCAAAATTCCCTGCTCTTGTCAAAGGTAAACTTTCAAAATTTTGAGTCTAAGTGTCTTTTCTGTCAAGCTGGTAGCGTGAAAAAAGTCTTGGAAGTCTAAAAAAATCTAAGTTTTGGGTCATTTTGTAAGTATTTCGGGCCTGTCGAATATTTTTGTCCCGGTTTTCCCAAGTACAAAAGTGCGAGTTGTTCTCTGACCGGCCGAATCCCCGAAATTGTCCTAATCTTCGGGCCCGTCGGAAGTTTTTGTTCCATGTGTCCCGAAAGCTCTTGTGCAAGTCGTTCCAATTCCGGCCGAACCATCCGAACCGCGTACTTCGCACTTTTCTGTCCCAAATGTCCCAAATCAAAAAGGTTGCAATCTGTCCCATTTTCGGCCGAAACCTCCGAAATTGTCCCATTTCGGGCCCGTCGGATATTTTTGTCCCAAGTGTCCCAAATCAAAAAGTGCGCTTGTTCCAATTTCACACCGAACCGGCCGAGTCACGTACTTCGGAACTTTTTGTCCGAATCAAAAAGTGCAATCTGTCCCATTTTCGGCCGAAACCCCCAAGTCGCGCACTTCGCTCTTTTTCATCCCAAATGTCCCAAAATGCATTTGTGCGTCCTCTCCCCGTTCGCCCGAATCGGCCGAGCTGCGTGTTTCGCGCATTCGCGTCTCACATGTCCCAAGTGAACCTAATGCAATTCATACTTAGTTTTTCCCTCTCGACCCGAATGTGCTAAATTTGAATTTAAGTTGCGAGGATCAAATTCAAGAAGCAGTTACGAAGGACGAATTTCAAGACGCCAGTTACATCAGTTTTCAGAGATATCCATTGTCATCTTCAAGATGAAACGTCTGGTGTGTCCCTCGTGGCAAAGACATGGCTCAGACGTGGAAGAAATTCAAGAAGCGGTTTCTGAAGACGGTGGGTCCTTCTCAGTGACTGTCCACCTGTCACCTTCTTCATTCTTTCTCTTCTTCCTATTCCTTCCGATTCCTTGTAATTGGTTAAGGTATTGCGTTTGGCATTCCTTGACGATTCTCTAGTTAAAAGAAACGGTTACAAGACGTAACTGAAATTTGTAATCTATATAATGGCCTTCTTTACACGCCATTCTAAAAAGAAGGTAAGGACTTGGCATATTTGCTGAAAGGTGTAAATAGATCTTGAAATAAATCAATACAAAAGGGATTTCTGTTTCTTCATCTATCTAATCTCTGTGTTATCTCTGTGTTTTATTTTAAATATTCGTGAAGATCATTTTGTTTCTAGTTCGTTTAGTCTCACTGATTGCATATTTTTAAATATTGCGAGTATAGTGATCTTGTATAACCAAGAAGGAACTTTGTGTCCTTGATTAATAAATCCGAAGAAGGTTATTTACAGAACTTTGTGTCTGGTTAAATTCTCATCCTATTTCACCCAACGCAAACGATCTTGTTTTAAATTCACTTGCAAGCTTCGTATACATAAAAGGATTATTCTGCTATCTATAATCCTTCATGTTACTCTTCTGCTTATCCTTCGTTATTCCCTTTCCTTTGTCCTTTTGTAACTGATGATCCTTGTGGAAAACACTTTCGTAATATCCAAGTTCAACCATAAAATCATGTTTTTGTATATTTGTAAATAAGTTCGTTTCTGAATAAGGGAACCTCTCTCCCATTAAAGAGGAGGGACTTCTTGTCCCCTGTCTGTTGCTCTTCTTAAAAGTCCTATTTGACGACCAACAAGTATGATGTATGGCTACATCCGCTGGGGACATCATCCTCATGTCCAGTCCCCTATAATCTTTATAGGGTCATCCATATGATATGGCCACTCCGTTGTTATTCTACTCTAGGGAGATAGGGCCCTTGGTATCAAAGATTCATCAGTATCAACACCCTGGAGCCACTTGGGTAGGCCCCATCTCACCTTCAAATAGATTTCTAGAACTGGGTTCTATATACCCATGGCCCACCAATCAAATGTACGACAAAGAATGTCCTTCATATGCGCATACATAGTAATAATGTACAATCTTTAATCCATGCTGGTGTTACCATGACTCCTTTAAAGTAAAACGTATATAGATCCATGTACAAGTGTGCTAGCATGTCCGACCCCATGGGGTCAACGTATTGGGTCCCCTAATTCTCAATCAGCCTTAGACATGATCTTCCACATCCTATAAGATAATTGAGACATCACCACCATCCACAATTATAAAAGATGCTAAAAATACAGCAATATACTTCCACACCTGATGAGGATATTGCAGCCTGTCACAAATGCGTGTGGAGTCTTAATGGTTGAACTCTTCTGCACTGCACCATCCCAACAAATACCTGTTCGTCGACATGTCACATATAAAATGGTGCTGTCCTACAGTAACACTTATACCCTCTATCCAACAATGGTACAATCATCAATATTGGATATACATCCTCCAGAACTCACCGTCATCGAAAGCTGTGGGAAGCCGGCAGAAGATGTACATGTATCAACATGCTTGCCCAGATTTCTCAAATAAAGTGCGATCCATTAGAATGCATGAGAGAATTTGTGGATCGGTATCCACAAATCTGATCTACATGATGTAGCCTGCGATATATCTCAGAAAAACCCGCTCTGCATCAAATCTAAACCCAATGTTTCTTTTTGAATGTATCCATGTGTCTCACACTCCAGTTATGCTCTCAGAAGGTGCTACATCCTGATGCAAACACAAACACACGCCATCAACATACTGGCAGTATAGTCTAAACAAAAAAAACCATAATAGATGTATCAGGGAAGTTCATGCCAAACATCCTTCTAAGTCTAAAAAATCATCAAACTATTTCTTTGGTTCACATGTCCAAAAAATCTCATGGACTCAGTACTGATCCCGATACAAAACACAAACTTGACACCATCAATCATAAATATCTCATAAACAAAAAAATTCATCATCAGCATGTATCAAATTTAGGCCAAACATCCTCTACATCCAGAAGAAATAATTCAAACTATTTACCGTTTGCCAGTTCAAAACCATACAAGACTCATACGGCACTTGCCCCAAGTGTAAAACTGGACCAATCAAAGTTCTATGTGAATTCAAATTTTCTAGGTCAAAAAACTATCAGAAGACTGATAATGAAGCTTGTAAAAAAATCAAAAAACGTGTTAAGCTCGATGATGAGGCAAATATAACATTAATGACACTCGACTCAGCTCCTCCTACCATCGAAGGCATTGATGATGCAGATGGCCTCTGACTGACAGTGGTAGCAGATATGAACGATCAAATCACCTCGCTGTCATGAATCGTGGTATCGTCACACATCTAAGAGCTCTTTTTTGACACACTTGTGAAGAATTACAAATAGCAATTTACAACTATTCACTTTTCATATTTACTATATATAGTAAACACCAATGGTGTCATTTAACCTCACTCTGCACCATATGGCATATGGCACTGCCATTCGCTAATCCCTTTGTGAAAGTTACAAATCATATCTTGGGACCTATTATCCTAGGGTTCATAAGTCATATACGATTCACTACAATCATGATGGTCCATCCACCTCTGGATCCTTTGTGATAATACATCATTACTCAATATCACCATTTTTTATGCATTTCGGTGCTCTCAATTCTTATCACCGAATCTATCCTTTCTCTTTATTGGCACATTTTCCAAAGATTGATCTTATCATGTAATATTCCCATTACTCAATATAGATAACTTACAAATTGCATACATGCTCAGTCACCTCCTTATGCACTACAGCCACTATTATAGTAAGGGGCTTCTCACCTCACCTGGTCACAAGGATGTGGCCTTTCTATGTACACACTCCTTAACTAGCCTGGCCACAGGCTCAATAACTGTGTCATAGATTCCGGAGCACTACAGACTAATGTGATGACTCGCCAAAGTAGCTCATGCTTTAGGCTTGACCCTTACTCGTACTTATGGATCTTGCTACTCCATGGAAAGTAAGGAACGTACCTTTGGTGGGAAGGATTAAAGACTCCCAAAAGTGGCATAAACTGCTTTACCTCCAAAAGAAGGTCTTGGCTACCATACTAGTAGCAGACATTCCACCTTCCTATGGAATGCTAGCTAAGGCCACCAAACTTCATGTAACCTACATGTGGGTGGAGAGATCCAGAATGGATTGGCTCCACACTCTCTCATACCTGTCCATGGACAAATGAAGAAGCTACTACCTGAGAAGCAGTCCGAGTCACATTGTGCAGAAAACAGATGACCCTAGTAACACAAATACTAGTTTCGAGGACAGGGGCCATGGTAATTCACCATGATTTTGTCCCCCGATTAAATTTCTGACCCTGGAAAATATCAAATAAGGATCCCAATGGTGTTAAAGAAATTAGAATTTGACTGGTAGTTGTTACTCGGCTGGTTCTGGAACTGGTGTTCTGTATAAACTATCAAATGAGGGCTGCCTGTACCCCTTTATAATTTTAAATTAGATCTTAATTAATAAATTAAGACCTAATAAAAATACCGGCAGAGTTTGATAAATCTAATCCCTGGACTTATAAATTAATTAAAGAACGAGCTGTAAAAAAACCTTTAGGCTAAAAAACTGAACCTAGAGCTGATTAATATTAAGCAAGTCAGAAGCCTGTTTCATTTAAAGAACGGGAGGAAAAAGGTGAAAGGATGGTCAACGGAATCAAGGTTTGGGATTCAATCGAAATTCATGGAGGGAGCAGGGCTCGAGGAGGAAGGCAAGTCCCAGAGATAAGCTCAAGTAGAGGCTCAAGGTGGACTCGTTGATCTCAGACAAGGTCACAACTGAGGTGGGGCATCTTCAAATTTTCTCAGGATCAACGTAATGCACTATTGGCAGAGCTCGGAGAATAGATCCATTACCACACGACCGAGTGTGAGGTGACAATACTAATACAGGTGGCAAGTCTTCATCGAGCAACGAGCATTCGCTTTCCTTCATGGAGCTCAAGAGGAACCAATGATGAGGAACTCAAATGTATTACGACCGGGTAGAGGGATATTCCAAGGTGGGGCTCGTAAAATCACAAGTCGATCTGACCGATCCATCACCCAAGAAGGGGATAAGGGTCAAAGCAGGAAGAGTGCATTAGAGCTTAAAGGAACATATGTAGTCCCAGGTAGGGTTGGGCATCGAGCAAGGTTCAAGGATGTAACCAGGGTTAGAGCATAAACATGTCTCAAATAATGACGTGATGATCTAGATTCGATCCCAGATGAGCAAGAAAAGCAACCATCTTTTCTAAGCATCCAATGACGAGCCATTGGGAGTTCTGATGACACAGAAGCTGAAGGACGAATATGGGCAGAGACACTGTTAGCACATCAGATGAATTGGAGTCACACTCCCCTTGGTCCCCTTGTCGAACAACAAACTATAAACACTTTTACCTAAACCATGACCCTTATACCCCACATGAATATCTAATTTAATTATTTACAAGCCAAATTAGATAATGCATCACTCTACCCCATCTTATTAGCCATTTAATTTAGTTACTTTCAATTAGAATGCAGATGCAGTACCTCACCTAGAAGACCTCACCATAGACCTATTCATAGTATGTTTCCAGGAGATTAATAAGACTTAGTTCAACCCTAAAATTCAATTCCTATTATTCCTCTAACCACCATTCCCGACTTGGATTAAAAATATAATGTACCATGTTTTGATCCACGAATAAATGGACAGACCTAGCCGCAAATGATTGGAAGATCTATAATTTTTAGCAAACCTAGGAAATCAGGCACTCTCTGAACCGATATCAGTCAACCCTCAAACCTATCATCGGTTACAGATTTATCTGCACTTTGGTAACAGGCTTTATTGGAGAGGTTATGGCCACATGTTCGAATTTGATGAGCAAAAGGAGATCTACAATGCAAGCAGAGGTTGATACCAGAGCTCTTTCGCACATCCAAGCAACCATAGCCAACATCAAGACAGATCCTTGGGGTATCGCTCTCACGATAACATTCTGAGAAGTACCATTGTGGCACCGAGCTCCATCCCACCGGATGCAATCATCACCTTCCACCTAGCCATTGGACCTGCAACATTAGTAAGTACGTTGAAAGGAACCTGTGTTATTTCATATACCTTGATGACCTGTTTAAAAGGTTTTTATCATCTTTGTTATCAAGTTTATACTTGCATTCCCCTTTTCAACCACTATGGAAGCAGTTCTGCAAAGATGCACGAGAGCATGGGATTTCCTTAAATCCCACACCATAAAACCACCTATACCTGACTTCTACATATCTGTTACAGAGTGAAAGCTATTAGGATCCCCATATTCCTCAAAGTCATTCCCTCTGTCATCTTTGATCCTGACCTCAGTTCAAACCATCCAACAGATTCCAAATCCTTATTGAGTTTTAATCAACCCGCCTGCTACCGACGCCGGTTTACCCATAACCATCAATCTGTTCTTCCTAACCGATGATCGGTCCCTTATTTTGACTGAATTACCGATCTTTGAATGTCTTCTCAACACTGATGTAAAGGAAAGCAACCATTTGGTTGGTCTATCTGAAGGACAACCCAAACACCTTACCCAACCCTGTATCAAGAACCCTGTTTGCTAAAACCTCCAGACCACGTTTTGAACAACCTGCAACCTGACCTAAAGACAGCAAGGACCCTCATAGTTATTTACTGCTATGCCACATTGGATTAGTACTCTGGATAGGGATGTCTGAGGTAACCCAGGAAAAATTCTGATATACATGAGCTACTAGATTGCATTTATGTAAGCTATTTCAGTTATTTTAACCATTTGTTTTATAAGTACAACAAGATGGATTGACAGCCCTTTAGGAAGTATCAAACTTCCCGGATCTAGCACATGTTAGGCAGTCCATTGTCATATATCCTCAACGATCTCACGGTCTAGCGGGGGGTGGTGCCCAGATAACACGACTGTAAGTCAATTCTCACGGCAACAAGAATTTTGGATCCTGAGAGGGGAACTTGGGGTTGCTAAGGTTCCACAGGAGTGAGTGATCTTGATATCCAAACCAACCATCCTGTTTTGGGGGAAAAGGGGTGCTTTGGATACTCATTGCGGAAGGCGAAAAGAGGGGGAAAGGAGGAAAAGGGCAAGGGAAAAAAGGTCCCAACTGATTTATTGGAGAGAAATCTGCGAAACTTCCTCACTGTTCAAATGTTCCTGTGTTTTCAGTTGATGATTTACGCCTGACGCTCACTCATTGTTATCATCACCTCAGGGGGACTGACACCCTCTCCACTCTAACTGCAAAGAAACGAGGAAAGGTTGCATTAGCTTAGAGGAAATAAGATTCTCCAAAGGTTTGTGAGTTTGGAGAGTTGTTTGATAAACATGACGGTACTTGAGATCTAAAGCTTCCACTGGACCTCACAAATCAGCGAGTATGATAAATTGATATTGGGAGTTCTGATGACCCGAGCTGGTAATATCGGGAAGTGTTGTTTGCACATCAGATGAAATGAGAGAGGCATTGACCTTCAAGGAATATAATGATGGTCTTGCTTATTCTTATGAAGAGCTAAAATCCTTCAGCAAACGAAATTCATCACTCTATCCCTCTCAAGCCAAGGAATCAGCCTTTCAAGCAGAGCCAGAGCAGTACACCCAAAGATAGCTGACAGGCTACCATATTTTAGGAGATTCAGAAACTGGCTAAAGGCTAAATCATCTTTCCCATTCACCATTCACTTGGGATTGCAACATTGTACCTGTTAGTAGAAGAATGGGGGAGATCCGCCTCTATGTGATTTCAGGAACCTGAATCAGGCTCTCTGAAAAGATAACTACCTCATGCCTATGATGGATCAGATTTTTGCAAGCGGTAACGGCTCTTGAGATGTTATCTATGCTTGAATGCTTTTCTTGATACAATCAAGGTAGAGGTTGATACTGCCCGCGATCAATTAAGACAAGCCTTCACCACTCCTTGGGTCTACTTTGCCTACACGAGAATGCGCCTTTTGGGCTGATTAATGCCGGTGGCCCACCTCCAGAACTTATGGATCTGGCTTTTGGAAGTTGGAAAAGGAAAATGTATAGTCATATACTTGATGACCTAACGTGTTCTCAACGAGAAAGAGCGGATCACTTCAAACCACTTAGGGAAGCAGTTCTGCAAAGATGCCGAGAGATGGGATTATTTCGTAAATCCTAAAAATCTGTCTTCGTGTTACAGAGGGAAAGCTATTATGCACATCGTCTCACAGGATGGCATCAAGATGATCCTGAACGATTTCAAAGCCATCCACAGATTCCTCTCCCTCCTTAGTAAAAAGGGCGTGCATTCCTTTTTCGGTAAGATAATTTTTCCTAAGAAGATTCATCCCTGATTTTGCTGAATTAACTTTGAATATTTCTCAGATGATGAAAGGAAAGCAGCATTTGGTGGTCTTCTGAGGAAAGGAATCCTTTGAGGGTATCAAGAAGCTATTGCAAACTCCAGTTTTGGCCTGCCCTGATTTCAGCAAGGATTTCATTATCCTACTGGCTAGGCAACAGATAGTACTCTGTGCTGACGGTCTTAACCCAGGAAGATTCTGATAAACCTGAGCCTAACCAATTGCTTCATGAGCTATATCCTGAGAACCAGAGCTTAAAGTACACCATGATGGAGACGCATCTTTGCAGTATCAAAGCTGTCAAGCAGTTCCGTTTCTATATCCCCCCTCAACTCTCACTCTCGGTGCTGGTCCCCAGATACGACGTCAAGTCAATTCTCACGCAACAAGAATTGGAAGGATCCAAGAGGGGGAAACTGGTGCTAAGGTCCAGGAGTATGACTGATATCAAACCAACCAGCTGTTTGGGAAAAGGTCTTTGCGAGCTCATTGCGGAAGGAGCCCAACATAGTTATTGGAGAAGAAAGCTGACTTCCTACTGTTTGCTGTTCCGAGTTCAGTTGATGAATGGTACGCTGACTCACTCATTTTCCACCTACAGGGAATGCCCTCTCACTTAACTGCTAAAGACAGAGGACTGTTAAGTTGAATCGCACAATATGTATTGTGTGAAAATGCCTTGTTCAGCGTGGGTTTGGATGGGAGATTTCTGAAGGGTAGACAAGGAACAACAGAGAAAGTTGCTCTCAGCTTTTCATTGATCAGGCATGTGGGAGGGCAGCATTCATCAACAGTCACAGCTCATAATGATCTACCCCGTGAGGGTATTACTGGCCTTCTTTGTTCAAAGATGCTTCCAGATATGGGGTGGGAATAAAAAAATGTTGAGGTAAACCTTTCAGAACTTTCGTAGTTTCAAAAGCAAACCGATAAAATATTATGCTTTCGTTAATGTCGGGGGCCCTCAAAGCCACGTAATGTTGTGTGAGTTAGGCACACCAGCCTATCCAGCGGCGTTGGGGTCTAGACCTGTTCGCTGTGAGATGGGGCACTGCACCCAGCGCCTGTTATCTAGTGTTGGGTGAGACGACACACTCATTGGCGTGAGGGGACTGCGACGGTGGGGGACGGTAAACTATCAGCTGGCAAGATGGTGGGGAGGAGAGAGCATGAATTGCAGATCAAAGAGCCCACTTCTGAGAGGAATATGTGCATAGAAAAGGGGGGAGGAAAGCAACTGTCATTGGGGGAAAATGGGAAGAAGTAACATCTTGAAAATAATACTGTATGGTAACTCACCTAGGGACAAGTATATGATATATGAGAATACATTGCCTCAAACTTCATGCGTGCAACATAGAGTATAATGGCCTTGTGCTGGGGCTACGGAGTACTGGAAAGCATCAACCCATGCTAGCGTGAGGGCTACAGCATTCTGTCATAAGTTATTAGTCACTCCAGCGAAGAGCTAAATGACAAGCAGAATCTACAGCAAACAGAATCTGGCTGACTTATCGATCAGAAAGTTGGTAATCTCAATAATCTCAGCGAAGCCTGGCACTAAGAGAACTTTACGATGCTCTATCAGTATAGGGGCAGACAGAATCACACCTAACCATAGCCATTGGATGTCCCCCTTTCAAATATGTAATGTGGTTAGGGAAAGGGTCTCAATTGCCAGTGCCAGTGGTCTGACATACAGCTGCACCTGATAGGCCATTGAAGACAATAGTTTTTAAGGGGAAAGCAGTGATGCTCTGAAAACGGGATCCAGTATCGCTCAAACTGAACGAGGATAGATGAGAGGTTGCTGACATAATTAAGCCTGCCCACCAGCAGAAGGTGAAGTGATCTCTTTGATAAGAAAGCTAGGAGCAGAGATTTCCACGTTGGTGAACGTGCTATATTGTGGGCAAAGAGACACGAAGTGCGTCGTGTAGCCAGGAAAATGTTGATTCTCAGGCTTGGGACCCTGTTCAAGATATGCACTTTGCTGGTAGAACTCTTTCTATCTTGATTACCTGGACGTTCCCGCCCTCCACTTACTTACAGTGGGCAGTCATACTCCGTTTGTTTCAAAATTCCCTAGGTAGACTAGGGAGTCCCTTCTGTAGATATTAGTGTGTGCGAGTGTGAGAATCTGCTTTTGCTTTTGATACGTTGTTTCCGCTTCAGTTTCAGTTGTGGGTGTTGGTTTTAACCCTTAGAGATTGGTTTGATCCTTGAGCGTCCGTGTTGTGCGCACAATGGCTACGGCCTGTAAGTCATGCGTCACCGTATTCTGTCTCTCCTAAACGCTCTGCAGTTGCACAAAGTCTGTCTCAGTCCCATATTCGACATACACCAAGGCAAAGGGATGATCGTAAACAACCCATTGTAGAAATACTGCGCAGGTCATGCTCTTGTCCACGAAGGGAAGGGCAACGATTCCCTGGCTCCTCAAAGGTACATTCTTCAGACAAATATTGACTGTCTGACCAGTGTCAATAAATTTTCGGTGTCAAGCTGGTAGTAGCGTGGCAAAAATGTCATTGGAAAGTCATAATATGTAAAATCAGTAAGAGCAACTTTTTGGGGGAGCTGAAGAAAGTCCCTTCTGCTTCACTATTAAATGTTTCGGGCCTTCGAGTATGTGTTTGTCCCCGGTTGATCCCAAGCGGATTACAAAGTCGAACTTAGCGTAGTTGACTTCAAATACACGAACCGCCAAAGACCAGAGTATAAATATGAATAGGTTGAAACTTGGTATCTACCGACAAGTGGCCTTCTTCGACCACAACGGAAGCATCAGTTCTCCGACAACCAAAATACCCCGAAGGAGATTAGGGTGTGACGGGGGGGGGCAAGGGGGTAAAGAGTGAAAGAAAGACTCCATTCTAGGCTCCAGCATCTCTAGAGTCGACGGAAGTTAGTCTTGTATGACCATTGCCGGGAGGTGGGGATGTAAGAGGAAGGGGGAGGGAAGAAGAAGAAGGTGGGGCATTAGCTGATAGTGTGGGAATTACATTATAAAGACCAAAGTTCCGTACATACCGAAATCGCGCTCTATGTGCAGAATGTCTTTGAAGGTCCCAAAAAATGATCACCTTAACGGAAGCTCATCCATTGAGGGGGGGGGTACCAGATGAACTACTGTTCACGCTTGCTAATACATGTCCGCAAATGTCACCGAAATGCAAATGAGAAATGCAATCAATGATACCCGGGGTTAATATCTGCCGAACACCATCCGAAGGTTGTCCTATTTCTGGCCCGTCGGATATTTTTTTGTCCAGTGTCCCAATCAAAAAGGCGCTCTGTTCCAATTTCAACACACCACCCGAACCGGCGAGTCGCGTACTTCGGAACTTTTTGTCCCGAATCAAAAAGTGCAATCTTTCCCATTTTCGGCCGAACACCCCCATTCGACGCGACTTCGCTCTTTTCATTCCCAATGGTCCCAAAATGCTTTTGTGGCGGCCTCTCCCCGTTCGCCACCGAATCGCCGAGCCGCGTTTTTCGCGCATTCCGCTCTCACATGTCCCCGTGAACCTAATGCAATTCATACTAGTTTTCCCCTCATCGACCGATGTTCTAATTTGATTTAGTTGCGATGATCAAATTCAGAACAGTACCAAGGACAATTTCAAGACGCCAGTTACATCAGTTTTCAGAGATATCCATTGTCATCTTCAAGATGAACGTCTGGTGTGTTCCCTCGTGGCAACGACATGGCTCAGACGTGGAAGAAATTCAGAAGCGGTTTCTGAAGACGGTGTTTTCCCTTCTCAGTGACTGTCCACCTGTCACCCCTTCTTCATTCTTTTCCTCTTCTTCCTATTCTTCCGTATTCCTTGTATTTTTAGGGATTGCGTTTGGCATATTCCTGAGACGATTCTCTAGTCAAAAGAAACGGTTACAAGACGTAATCTGAAATTTGTAATCGTATAATGGTCTTTACACGCCATTTCGAAGGAGGAAGAACTTGGATATTTGCTGAAAGTGTAAATAGATCTTGAAGAAATCAATACAAAAGGGCTTTCCGTTCTTTGTCTATCTGATTCTTGTTGTCTCTGTGTTTTCCTTTAATATTGTGAAGATCATTTTGTTCCCAACTCGTTTAGTCTCTCTGATTGCATACTGTTCAGTTTTGCAAGTACAGTGATCTTGTACAACCAAGAAGGAACTTTGTATCCTTGATTAACAAATCTGAAGAAGATTATTTACGGAACTTTGTGTCTTTAAATTAATCCCATTCAGCTAATGCAAATGATCTTGTCTTAAATCCTTGGAAGCTTTGCATACACGAAGAAATTATTCTGCTATCTATAATTCTGAATGTTTGCTATTCTGCTCACCTTCCTCATTCCCCTTCCTCAGTCCTGGCGTAACTGATGATCCTTGTGGAAAACACTTTCGTAATATCCAAGTTCAACCATAAAATAATGTTCGGTGTATTTGTAAATAAGTTCGTTTCAGAATAAGGGAACCTCTCCCATTAAAGAGGAGGGACTTCTGTCCCCCGACTGTTGCTTCTAAAAGTCCTATTTGAAAACCAACAAATCCGGAGAGGTTTATCCCGGCTCTAAGCTTCGCCGTCCATCCAATCAACAATTTACTCAAGAAAGATTACAGTATTGAATTGGACTAAGGACTGCAAGTGAAGCCTTTGACGTAGTTAAGCATTTCTTGTTGTCACCACACCTACTCTAATCCCACCTAAGCTATATCACTCGTTAATTTTATACTCACGTGAGCTACTAATGTCTCGTTAGCTTGTATGCTGGCTCAAGAAGACAATAAAAAGAGAGAAAATGTGATTTATTTCATTAGCCAGAACACTGCTTGACTATGAAAACATGTTATACAGAAGCAGAATAAGAATGCCTCACCATAGTCTTTGCAACCAAACGCACCTAAGGACATTATATGTTAAACCAAGAAATGAGGGTCATGGTAAAAATGGACCATTTACGAACTTTTCTCGCGCAAGGGTCCTTGTTTAAGAAGGCTAGATGTTTTATAACCTTAATGGAAGAATTCAAATTAACGTTTGTAAATCAGAAGTCTGGTTAAGGGACAAATCATTATGGATTGGTTAGTTGATAACCCATTAGATGGAGGCGATCTAGTAGATCTGGATTTTCCGGATGAGTGCATATACTACATTGAAGCCCAACATTCTATCTCTGAGTGTCCCTGGTACACTGATATCATTAATTATATCATGGACCACACATATCCAGAAGGGGCTACACCTGCAACACAGAAGGCAGTTACACATTATTGTAGCCAAATACGTCATTATAGAGCAAGTGCTCTATCGAAAAGTGTTCAATGGAATGCTCCTAAGATGTGTCGACACAGAAGAATCCAAGAAGATTCTCCATGAATCTCACAGTTGAATGTGTGGAGGCCACTTTGGTGGCCATGCCACCCACTCGTAAAATACATTGAAAGGGATATTTTTGGCCCACTCTAGAACACAATGCAGTAAAGTTTGTACGTAGGTGTTATAAGTGTCAAGAATTCTCCCACGAGATTCACATGCCGGCACAAGCTCTACAACCAATTGCTACTCCATGGACCTTTTCTACATGGGGCCTAGATTTAATAGGGAAATTCTCTCCCCTCATCTACAAATGGCCATAATTTTATAATCACGGCCACCGAATACTTTCACAAAGTGGGTAGAGGCTATGCCTCTTACTACTGTACCGGGTTTTGTATTCGCCAAGTTCATTTTGAACCAAGTAATTTGTAGGTATGGTATCCCACAAATCATTATCTCCGATAATGGAAATTATTATTAAGAATGGCGATGTTTGCGAATTGTGCAATAAATTTAAAGATAAGCCATCATACGGCTTCCTTGTATTACCCTCAAGCCAACAGACAGGATGAAGTGACAAATAAGACACTAAAAGCCATTCTCCTTAAGACTGCTGAAAGAAAACAAACGAGATTGGCACTTGAAGTTATATCTGGCCTTATGGGCCCACCGAACCTCAATAAAAACACCAACGGGAGCCACTCCTTTTTCACTAGTGTTCGGGTTAGAGGCATTTCTCCCGCTTGAAGTTGAAATACCCAGTATCCGCATTTCATTACAAGGGATTCTGGATGAAGACGCTTACGGAGAAGCACGTCTCTCCCAACTAGAAAGCCTAGATGAAACTAGGTTGGATGCTGAATAGGGACATAGAGCCTATGCTGACCGGATGTGCCGGTAGTACAACAAGAAGGTCTATGAACGTGACATATATGAAGGTGATCTAGTTCTAAGGCTAGGTAGCCGAATCGATAAGAAGACTGGCGAAGGAAGGAAGTTCCAGCCCAAATGGTTGGGCCCATACTGAGTCATGAAGGATTATGGAAACGGTGCATACCTCTTATGTACGCTGGAAGGGGAGGAATTTTGTGAAACAATCAATTCCTTACACCTCAAGCAGTTCTACGCATAAACAACTAGCGTTACTTATAATTACTATTTACATTGCATCTTCATACAGGTTAAGATCATTTTGTCCACTTGTTCTCGTACATAAATTGTGATTAAGGAATTTTTTTCTCAAAGAAATTCATTACAAAATCAATGATGTTGTTGGCATAAACACTGTAATCATACCTCTCCATTTTCATGATGTCATCAAATTATCTCGGAATCATTTTATCAAATAAAGCTAGATATGACAAAGTCTTAACAGTAACCATGCCAATATCTGCAATTTTATTCTCGCTTTTTGGTTTCTTCCTAGGATTGGGTTTATTGCTTATGGTCTGTATCCACAAGCTTCATAGTGTCACATCTATCCCATATGTATATCTCTTTGGAAATAAGCACATACTGATATTTTACTCAAGATAAACAAGTCAAACGTATGTATCAAAATAGAAAATTTTAATTTTACACATTTCCTTGCCTCACCAACCTTTGGTGATGAGCTTGTGTATATTCCTAGTGACGTAGGGTTGGAAAAGGATGGAAATTCCCTTACTCGCTTATGCTTTGCCCACGGTGTTAAACCCACGCTTCTTACTAGTAGCATGCGGCAAAGTGTAGGGAGTCCTCTTGACAAACAAATGCAAAAAGTCATACGCAAACAATTTAAACTTTCAAACTCGTTGAGTAAAAAATAAATGAATCAGATGGTCAAAGATCCCAAAAAAAGTTCAAAAATCCGAAAAAACCCAGATTTTGTCTACCATGTGGCCATCTACAGATCTAAGTCTGGATAAACCGCAAATCAAATTACATCCAAAACTATGAAGTCACTCGAGTGGAGTTGGCTTATGGTGTCCTAATTTGGTTTCCGCCAAAGATTTGTCTGTCTTCCATCAATATCATTTCAGCTACACCTCATAACTTGTGCCCTTTCCCAACTCTCGGTGATGAGCCCTCGCATCTTACTAGTTTCATGGAGTTGGGAGTAGGGGCAAGTTTATATGCTCATCATACTAGTTTGTATCTTCATCACTCTTCCAAAACAAATATGAAGTATCCAAAATTACTTTACAGGAAGCTAAGATTCAAAATCACATTATATCTACATCATCATATATCAGCATCATGAAATACACAAAAGGAAAATAAACACTTGCATCATTTGTTCTCCATTGCATACATTTTAAAAGAGCATACAAGTATACATACATCATAATCTACATGAGGCAAATTAGAAATAGAAAGCAAAGCCATGAATGCCGAGAGGTTTGATCCAAAAAAGAATACGAATATATATATATAAATATAAATGATCAATGTTTATGTACAATGCCAGCATGCACTAAGCATGGTCAAAACACTCAAAGAGCCCATGATATACAAAAGAATATATCAAACAAAATCTATTAGAGCCAAGTGGCTTCTCAATCCCTACAAGACCCCTCCGAAGGCGCACGCCCACGCCTAGGACTCCAGCTACGCCGGCACTCTAAATGTACGGAGGGCTTAGGGTCCCAGAGGGGCAGCCGCAGTCTCACCATAAGAATGGCTCCTCATTCAGATGCTCAGCCGTCCTGTACCCCGCTAGCTCGGTGCGAAGAGTTCGATACCATCCTGGCCACATGCCAGACTGTGAGAAAAGACGTCAGTATGGCTACCGACTGCTGAGGGCTCCTCCAGCATCTACGGACAGCGCTGTGCGGGTCCTCTCCATGGGGATCATCAGGGTATTAGTACATACCCTGCGAATCAAGTCCCGCCCACTCATCGGCAGTCTCTGCAAAAAAAAGGAGAAAAAAAATTAGAAACTAAGTAAGAAACTAGAAGATACAAGATATAACAAAAATAGCAACTAAGGAGATCCTTACTAAAGTAACAAACATTAAAAAGGAGAGAGGGTAATTTACTCAGATCACCAGGCCTCCAGGATGGATCTATGGGGCCAGCACCCTAGCCACGGATGCCGCTGCCAACAGAGGGGCTTCTCCTGTGGCAGGAGCAATGTAGTCCCCCCACAATGGACTCATCCTCCCCACCATGGCCCTGGGAGAGTGGCTCCTCTAAAACTAGAGTCACCCTCTCTGCACTCTGCTCAGCCCTCTCTACCTGTATGATATCCTGAGTGTTATGCCACTCAGGATCACTATCCTCCTTGATCTGTCCCCTCCGTCTCTCCCCCTGTAAACTCCTCAGACTCAGAGTCTACCTCAATGGGGTCATCACTGTTGTGGGTAAGACTTGTGGAAATCTGAAGCAAGGGTGCCTGAGGCACACCGGCTCTCCCTCTAGCACGTATTATCCTCCTGGCTGCAATGGGAATGCCTAGGAGTAATCATTGTCTAACCTCTGGCCTCTAGGCCCCCCCTCTGGCCTCTCACGAACTAATCTATAGACTGGCGCCACTGGGGGAAGCCTACCCACGTATGGTAGTCCAAACTTCTGAGGAACTCAGCCAAAGGAGTGCATCTCCACTCGTGCCCCACTCTATCAATGAGCTGCCCTATTGTGGAGCAGGAAATCAAAGTAAGAGTCTCCTTGCCCCATATACCCGCCATGGTCTGATATGGTGTCGCCTCCATGTCGGTAGTAGTCAGCGAGGCAACTGGTTGATGAGGTGCTCTAAGCACCGAACATATCTGTCCATCTAGCTTGCCCTCACAGCCCCTGGGATCTGCCACCTCTACACCTCTGCCATAAGGGATGAAATGCTCATAAACCCAACTCATGACAAGAGTCGGGTGGCTCAATGACTGCCCCTGTAAATGGACCACCCTGTATAGATCATGGTAGGTGGTCCCAAGAATATCTGCTCCCCAGGCATATATCCGATCCATGCCCCTCTATCTGTGCAATAATGGGGGCCCAGCAGTATAACAATGTATCTCTCCTCCCTTGTCCCCGATCAGTCTCAAGGCAAGGATCCCCATGATGGCCTGTCGAAATACGGGGATGGGAAAATAAGGAATGGATCGAACTCTCACCCCCTTCTTCGACCCCGTGGAGATGAGCTGCATCTCCCATGTATGTCGCCCACTGTGAAATCTGTGCCCGTGAGCCTGCTGTCTCTAAGGGTGAGTCGTCCTCCCGAATGATCGGGACCCCCAGAATACGGTAGACATCCTCCAAAGTAATGGTCCACTCACCACGGACCCCTGGCAATCAGAAGGTGTTCCGATCTGCATCCCAATAAGAGAACAAGTCACAAAGGATGTGACTAGATGGTGCAACATGGGGCATGCGTGATATGCGCATAGTATGCCAGCCCTCTGAAGTGTGTCCTCCTCATCCTGTGAGAGGGCATCCAATACCCCGGGTAACCAATCACACTCCCTCTCTCGAGCTCCATCTGATGTACTCCTCTCTCGCCTGCATACACCCAAAAACACACAAAACAGAGCAAGTTAGTATCTAATCAATACTGAGAAAGTCATAAAAACACGTAGAAATGCTAAAAATACAAACACAATCTCAAAAAAGCTTCCTTTTGCATTCTGTGCAAAACCGCCGCCCTGAGGAGGGAGGCGGTTTTGTAACCACCGCCTTAAGGGCGGCGGTCGTGTAACCGCCGCCCTGAACAGGGCGGCGGTCATGTAACCGCCGCCCTGAGCAGGGCGGCGGTCGCGGTCCGAAAACCCGCTCGGGTTTTTAACTCTAAAAAGCCCAAAAAAAATGTAAAAAAAACGACCATTTTAACTAAAAACAAAGCCTACCTAGTAGGCGCCCCCCCTAGATGGACCTTTTGAACCTAACATTTTCAAAAATAACCCCCCCATTACAAAGAATTTGCCATTTCAAATTTAAGGGGGGAAAAATGCAAAAATTGAAGAAAACTAACCTGTGATCTCGCAGGGTGGCGTTCCACACGTGGAGGCATGATCACTATCTCGCTCTGGACGTTTTGACTCTACTCACGCAAGAAACCGTCACCGTGGGTCCCAGAGCTCAAAATCAATCAAATCGACTCGCGCAAATGAATAGGAAAATGGGCCCACTTTCATATATATAGCACTCTATTTCGTTTTAAATGACTTTTTCACAGGTTTGGAGCGCTGATGGAGGTAAGTTTCTATCCCCGCACTGAATGGTACGTTCTCCTTCCCTATTATTTTAGCGTTTATTTTCCAAGTTATTGTATCTATCTGCACTTGAGTTCTCTTTTCATTTTGCAGGTAGCGGGAATTTTCGGATGGCGTCATTTCAACACACGGACGTGTAAGGTATAACTTCTAACTTCCCATTTCGGGACTGCCATACTCGGACCCACCGTTTTACGCCTCTTCATGGCTAAAACGCTTCTCCGAGGGGGCAATATGTACGTACCCAAAATTGTAAGGTACTGTACTGCGGAACGGTGTAATAAATGCCCCAATGATGATACAGGTCTCCTCGCAAGGTGTTCGGGATCCGGAAAATCTCTTCGGAGTATGCGTTAACATCCCGCATGCCCCGCTTAGCCCCCGCATCCTTTGTTTTCCCCTTTTTCCCCCTCTTTTCTTGGCCTTTTTGAAACTCTTCAGTGACGAAACCGCCGCCCTGCAGGGCGGCGGTCTCGTGTAGGGCGGCGGTCCGCCGCCTTTTGCGCAGGGCGGCGGTCCTTTACCTTTGCCGACTTTTCCATGCATTTATGTTTTTGGTCCCCTGGAATAGTGTTTTTCCTTTGTTTATTGTTTAGGAGTTCAATTTGGTTTTGTTTTAAAGTTTGAATTCCTATAAATGCATTGACTTTGCTGCATGCATTTATGATTTTTTGGTCCTAAGATTTGGCTGGATTTTAGTTTTGTCTTTTCTAGCCCCTCATTTTGTTTATAGTTTTAGGAGTTCAGTTTGGTTTTGATCTTTGGGTGTTCATTTGTAAATCTTTCCTATAAATGCTATGGTTTGTGCATGCTTAGTTAGCCCCTCATTGTCTTCAACCTCCTTTTCAGTAGTTCAGTCTTCTAGTTTGCTTAGAAGTTTGATAGTTTAAATCCTTTACATGCTTGGTTGCATTACTCAGCTGTTGGTAAGCCACATATCCAACTTGTGCAAACAGTATCTATTATTGTTCCAATCCATTGGAGTAGAATAGCTTAGGAAGCCATTAAAGTTGCAGGTTTTTCTCTTCATACAGATAGTTTCAGGTTCTGGATGCATTTCATGTTGCATGATTCGCAGTAAATCCCGCTAGGAATTGCATAAGCCAAGCTCTGTACTCTTGCGCTATCCCTCTCCTACTCGCATTCTATTCTGTCTGTATTCTGAAGCTGTCCATTGATCCCAATATCTATTCCTGTTGATGCTAGCATTACACGCTTTTCTGGATTCACGTGAACACAAAGAACGAAGAGATCATACTGAGGGGACAAGATCACACACACCATCGGATTCGCCACTGTTCTGCGAAATCCAGGTTCTAGCTTTCAAAGTTTTAGTTAGAAACATATCAAATAGAGTAGTTAATCACTTTATTTCAGTCAATTCTATTCTCGATATTGCCAGGGAAGCTGTGGGGATTGATAGTTTCTGAGAAACTATGATTCACTCCTCACTTCTGAGGTAGGATCGAGAATCTTGCAAATAGATTAGTTATTTCGTTGTTTAGAATAGATCTACAAAATTGCACAGACAAATAGCTACACTCGGTTATTTTGTTTGTTTTACGTTATTAGTCTTAGTTGTCAATTCTAAATATTTTAAATAGCTGCTTTCTTAAATTGTTAAAATTCCAGAAAATAGAAAAATAGAAGTTATATATGCTTAGATGTACTTCAGATTTTAGAATTTGTTTATAGTTAGTTTCATTATTGCTTTTGTATGACAATCACGGGACCTAGGGAGCCCAGGGAATACATTTTCGAGCCAATCGTGCCTCAGCCCAAATCTAGTCACAGTAATAGTTGACATAGACCAAAACCTTAGGATACAAGTCTTCCAAACAACAACAGACTTACAACAGATCAGTCACAGTTGAGAGGGTTAAACATAGAAGACGACCAAGCACACACATTTTGGTCAAATCAACCAAACTACAGATTACCCTAGAAAACATCCACATGACTGTAGAAGGGATTTGAAAGAGAACAAATATTCGGGTGTGATCCTTTAGTTCCACAGCCAGACGCTGGAGACACCCTCGTAGATATAGATACCAGCTTAAGAATTCAGGTTGCAAGAACACCTGTGAGGTATTCTGAGAAGATCACACAACTTTGATTCTAAACATAGAGGCTGAGAAAGCATACGATTACTGGATACTAGGGATTAGGAACTTGATTCTCGCGTATGACCATAACAGGACCGCAACAACCAAGAGTCTACGGTTGTGATCCACAAATCCCACAGCCTAACGAATCCACAAGTCAATTAGACATAGACACTGGCCTACGCACATTAGTATTTCAGTCTACTCCACTTCCACCTATCATCATTCAACAATTATCCTTACTAGATACAACAGCTAACGAAGCTAGAGAAATTCTGGACTAGGCCAGAGAATCGTCCATAGAGTTGACTATATTCACCATCACCATATGACCTTATCTGGAGAAATACACGAAACTATCCCGGGTCATTTTCCACGTATTCCCACAACCCATAGATCGAATCACGCCAGAGCTCGATATTGATTGGAGCCTTCGAGCAGTCATCCTTGCTGATCGATCTATCACACCAGTCCAGGTTAGAAGGGCCTTCTTTGCCTTAGATTCGCAAATTCCATTAGTGCGTGTCGAAGACATTAGATTGCCTAACTAGTTTGTCTGCATATTCTATTCCATCACCACCGGCTGTCTCAGCACGACCTCGGGAGGTCGGGTACGCGGAAGAGTCACTTGTAGATTCCCACGCTCGCTTGTCGCTTTTCCGGCGTACAGTGAACCTTCATATGAGACTCTCCCTAGAGCCTTGAAACACATGTGGCTTTCAAATGGACATTAATAGAAAATAGATATATCACTTTGCTATGAATTATAGTCACCAATCTGAGCGGAAGGTAAAAGTTACTGAGCAAAATTTTTGTTAGGAACCTGCAACTACTCGGAGAAATCAATGCAATTTTAATGATTTCTTCAGTATAATTAATTCCTCCTCTATAAATGTGCTTATAGTTTCTGAATGAAAAGCAAAATTTTGCATTCGGGCCTTAAGCAATGTCTAAGTGTCAACTTAATTTGGAATATTCTAAAAAACAACTGATGTATAGACTCGTAAGTATTCTTATGGTCCAAACTCTAATCCATTTTTTCTAAAGTATTAAGAATGGGATGTTTTCACCACCTTCCAATATTCCATTCAGTTTTGTTCCTAAATTTTGACCAAAGCTTAATCTTTCAAGGAGTTCCTTGAAGATATGAAATCCGAAGCCAAGTTCAACACAAACTTTCTCAACTATCAATTTACAATTTCCAATACAAATACATATTCCACGTGAATTTCTAGGTCAACATATTTCATTTAGATATTCCGCCAAGACTAAGGAACTAAAAAAATTGCAAATCAATGTTTTCCATGGTGCACAGGAATAAATTTTGTCAACTTGTATGACAAGCTTTAAAGCACAATTTTTAATGCCCATAGCTTCACAATATTCTTACATATCTTTATTTCACAACTTGTCAAACTTTTCAGAAGTAATAAATCATCATAATTAACCTCCACTCGCATTAGGATACAATATGAAATAACTTTAAAGAAAAAATTGACCCCCTAAGATATGAGGCACAACTTATATTTATCCGGGAGATTCTAGAGTTTTTGGAAATTGACACCCAACTTAAATTTACTGAAAATGAGCTCTTCTCATTCAACAATTTTGACATTTAATAAATGGGAAAATTTGTCTTAATAGCTTAATACAGCAGCATATTTGTTTCAACTAATGATCTGAAAATTCGACCATCGACCAGTTCTTCCTTTTGGATTCTCACTTCCAGTAGACCTTAGAAATCAGTGCATAAAAATTTCCAATGATTGTGGTGGAAATTCAAATGACCATTTCACTATTAACCAATTCTGCATGATTTTTTAGTTGCTAGCTTTCAATTATGGATTCTACTCCAAATCATTTCAATGTTTGAAAGGATTTGAAAGATCATGTGAACTCCTAATCAACTCTGCATATGTTATTTCCTTTATCTATGAAAGTTGTTAGTAACCTATCAATAAGAACAAGCTGATCCATGTGGCATTTTTCTTCTAAATTGTTTCTCCACTTCTTACTCTCTTGAAAATGGGCCAATGAAACATTTACATTCTTTAAGTATCAATCCAAGATTGGAAGTAATCATATCAATGATTTGTTATCTCTATAATGAATGATGTCTATTCCTATCAACTGATGATTATACCGTCAAACATGTTTGATAGGAATATCAATGTTTCATGATTGTGACATACTGGCTTATTTCATTTAGTTCATACCCAATATTGAGGTACATTGTCATGAACCATGATGTAAACATTGCATCATTGGCTAAATGGGTTTAAAGTGTCTGCATAAAATCAACCAAGGATTTCACGTGGTCTATGGTGTTTCTGTCCAACCTCTCCATCTGCTGAGATTCATCTCCTCTCAGTAGTCGGTATTTACCAATTGAATCACTGTGTCTCCATTGTAGTCTTGAATATTTATATACTTAGAGTTGGCTAGAGACTATCTGCAACATCTTATCTCACTTGAAAAGAACACAAAGACATTTCCAAATTGTCTTATATGCATCACCCTCTTGATACGGAATAACATCAAGGTAGGTGAACAAGGCTAGGATTTCTCTTAAATATAGACAACTTGGTCAAGGGATTCTATGTGCAATGTTCATTGTGTAGGTCCATGTTGAATCTAACTTTTCACATAGTTTCAAGGGTCACACTAACAGTTCTATATTTTCACACTTTTGTTCCCAATATCTCATCATCACATGCATATAGCCCTTAAACATGAATATTTTCATTAGTGAATAATTATGAATCATGATACCATGACATATCCTTCGAACAGGTAAATTAACACAAATCTAACATTGCACTAGAGGATATTTGATTCACCTTTGAGTTATTATGCTAGCTCTTTGATTCATTTCATGCTGAACTTCACAGCATAATGCCTTGGATTCATTCGGTACTCCCTAGCATTAGACAAGATCATATTCAAACATTCCACCACTGCTAACAAGTACTGATTTTTACATCCAATCGATACATGCAGGGGTAACCAATCTTTGGTCACATTTTTATTCATTTCATTAGACGCACTGTCAATTTGGTTCACACTTGATTATTGGGGAATATTATACACATTGAACCTAACACATTTTCACAGTAGACACTACCATACATCTTCACACATCATTAAATATTTAGCTCTTCCTCATGGGCATACATTTACATCCATGTTATTCACTACCTCAGGAACATTCCCTAGTGGCCTAATAAATATCTGATTACATACCATTAGAACACTTGGAGGTCACTACATCAATAGGAAGCAAATTCTACATTTCATCTATTGTAGCCAAATGATTACACATTCTACTCATTGGTTTACACAGTTGCATCACTACCCTATGATGCCAATCTACCTTATGGTCATAGTCCATACTAGACCAAGGGTAAATCACAAATGCAACCACATCACATCTATGACAACATTTTGTCCTCATTCAATATTTTTTCCATGTGACATTCCTAGGATTAGTGATATATGGCCTATAGTTGATACATCATCACTTTTGCAATGCATCATTTAGTGATATACGTCATACTACATCATCATCCTCTAGCATCTTCTAGTGATATATGCTTGATCAAATCATCTAACAGATTTGGCTCACATATAGATAATTCTGGAAGCACACCTATCAATCTGGTAGATATAATCACTAACATTTAATCGTGCTACAAACAACAATAGTTTGAACCATTTCCTGATGATGCACTCTCATGTAAGTTCATTCTTGATTAATGAGGAGGCATAAATAAATGAACATCACTGCTTACAACTCCATTCAATCAGGGGGCAATGCTACTCATACTATCCATCCACTAAAATGCAATCCATTTCATCTCATCCATAATATATTTCATATCTTGGGTGCATTTATTCTTGCCAACATTTTACTTGTACATGTTCATTTATTACACATCCTAGATATATATCTTGTATGTCATTATCTTTCCATACAGACATGTGCATTGCACTTGCTTTCTAGTTTTGATCACAGATTTTATTGGTCATTACACACAACATGAATGCTTGGCACAATACCTACAAAATCCAACATTGGCTGACTGGGGGCATCCACTTTCATACATTACAGGTGTTATTATTTCAGAAAATTCATGTTACACTATTTAACTCATCGATTATACAACGATTTGACATACTTTTTATCTTTCTAACATGCTAATGGGTGCTTTATGTGACAACATTTATTTTATTCGAACAATTTGCTTCCATGGTTGTCCAATACATTTTCCTATTGCAACCATTGTACTGTTGACCATTATTTGTGGGCTTTTCCCTATGTCTTGTGCACATACATGTTATTCATTTGCGGCCACTATCAACCTTGATTATCTTGTAACATCAATTTAATTGATGTCCCACGTTTGCAACCCACTTTTTGCATTCTACATTGTCAAAGAAACGTGTTCTACAAATACATTGTCTGTTTAAACTTACATTTCATCTTATGATCATGCATTTGTCTTTGTTTGTACTAACAATTATTTCCCAGCCACTTGTTTGCATGTGATTTGTGTTTATACAAAGCACATATCTTTAATGTAGACCAAGAATGTTTTAGTGGTTGGTTCTATTTTGGGCCACATTCTCCTTCGACATTTTCGCATGCACCCCAAAAGGGGAGGCATCATTTGGGTGAATTTAGTCACCCCATACACATTATACACAACATTACCACAATATGATCATAGTATAATTCTAAATAGATTTTGCCAGGCTTCATAATAGACTTGGATCCTTATACAACGAACATTTCTTGGATGCCTTGAAATTAGGGAGCAGTTACATCCAATTCCTTTCAGGTACATACCTATAGAATAGTAACATCTTTACACAAGTAAATTGATCCTTCAGCATGTGCTAGTAACATCCATTAAAGTCCTAGATTTTAGTTCTGGGGATGAAGTTAAAGATTAGGATATGCAATATGACATACTCTTTACTACTTCATTCATGTCATCAAATCACCAATTTTAATGAGATAATAGTAAACGATATCTAAAATTTTGGGAACATTTAAATTACAGTAGGAAAAACTCACCCATTGACATCATCTACAGGATCCTTTCTACATCTTTCCTTGTCACTGACCAAGTGTGATCACATGTTCCTTTTTTCACACTTTCAGCATTTACTTTCATTTAAACAAACTTCCTATACATGCTTTTTAACATTTTATCATGTGAATCTACAAGCTCCCATCTTCTATTTTGTAAGGTCCATCCATCTTGTGGATAACAAGCATACACCAATGTCACTCAACATCACACACATTACCCAATGACATGGTACATCAAATGCTACATTGACATCTACACACATTTCCGCCCATAATGTTCATTTTCATCATCACCTTTTTACAACTTTTGGCATATTTAGTCATCCATGCTGACATATTTTTTATCGTTACCTTGCTTTTTCCATGTCCCTCAGAACGCTTTTCATGTCAATCTACATGGATTTTGTTGGGGTTAGCACACCGGTTGTACAGATAATATATCATATCTAAGCATACATGTAAATAAAAGTGGATATTCTACCAGAAGAAATATACAAAACAAGAGATATAAATCAACACCAGATTTAACGTGGTTCACCCAGTGTGGGCTACGTCCACCAAGAAACAAGCCAATCTATTATCCAAAGCTTTGACAAGATATACAATTGAATATTTACAATCTTCCACACCTCTCAAGATGTACAATACTTTCTTTCTCTCAAGCTTTTGCTTCTTCTCCAAGAATTCTCTCTCTCACAATAATCATCAAATTTTGCAAGTTCTTCTTAATTCTTACTTCTAAACCCTAGCTTTCATGCTTATATAGGCATATACAAACTTAGGGCACTTAGCCATGTAATTACAATCAATAGATCTACTTTAATACTAAAAATAGATCTAATTCCCGAGAGTTAATTAAAACACTCACACACAGGTAACTGATGTTAGTTAGCCCTAACCGATGTCGGTTCCTCCTTGCCTGAATGATGCCGGTCATAGGTGACCGATGTTGGTCCTCCTAACCGATGTCGGTTACTGTGTTTTCCTAGCAAGTTTCATATTGCATGCTAAACTGAAGTAATTGAGCTCCACAACTCAATAATCTCCCACTTGGAGATTAATTACTGCACCATACTTGTACAACGTCATTCTTGGATCCTTCCTTAGCTTTGTTTCTTCCTCTTCAAGTCTCAAACTCGAAGACCAACAGAAGTGGAGTGTAGCTCCAACTTCTCCTTTTCTAATGGCTTTGTTAGCATATCCATAGGGTTTTTACTCATATGAATCTTTTCCATATTCAACTTTCCATCCTCCAATACCTGTCGTATGAAGTGATACCTCAACTGAATGTGTTTCATTCTTGAATGAAACGTTGAGTTATTTTCCAAATGAATTGCACTTTGACTGTCACTAAACAATTTGCAATCATCTTTCTCCTTTCCCAACTCTTCCATGAACCTACTCATCCATATCATCTCCTTGCTAGCCTCTGTAGCTGCAACATACTCTGCCTCTGTAGTAGAAAAAGCCACAACCTTCTGCAATCTTGAAATCCAGCTAACTGTCGTCCCACCTACTATGAAAATATATCCAGTAGTGCTCCTCCTACCATCCAGATCTCCAGCCATATCTAAATCAACATAGCCACATAATGAAATATCTGAACCTCCATAGCATAATTACATGCTAGATGTCCCTTTCAAATACCTGAGTATCCATTGGACTACTTTCCAATGCTCTTTACCTGGATTAGCCATATATCTACTCACAACTCCCACTGCCTGTGTAATGTCTGGTCTGGTACAAACCATAACATACATGAGACTCCCAACTGCTGAAGCATATGGTACTCATGTCATGTATTTTACCTCCTCATGTGATGAAGGACACTGATCTTTTCTCAATTTGAAGTGTCCAGCCATAGGTGTACTTACAGGTTTTGAATTTGCGTCTTGAACCTTTCTAACACCCTGTAGATATAATCCTCCTAAGACAAATACAATTTTTTTTTTCCTGTCTCTGTGTATTTGCATGCCAAGGATTCTTTTTATAGCTCCTAAATCCTTCATAGAAAATGTGTGAGCTAGCTTTCCCTTAAGCTCACCAATGTCCTGCATACTAGATCCTGCAATAAGCATATCATCCACATACAGTAACAAAATAATATAGCTCCCATTTTCAAGATTCTTGAAATAAACACAATGGTCAGATTCACATCTCAAGTAACCATGCTCATGCATAAAACTATCAAACCTCATGTACCATTGCCTTGGAGCTTGTTTGAGCCCATATAGACTCTTTTTCAACCTGCACACTAATTTCTCCTTACCCTTGACTTCATACCCAAGTGGTTGTTGCATATAAATCTCTTCATCCAAATCACCATGAAGGAAAGTCATCTTCACATCTAGTTTCTCTAAATGCAAATCTTCTACTGCAACTAAACTCAATACAATATGAATAGAAGTCATCTTTACAACAGGAGAAAATATTTCACCAAAGTCAATACCTACTTTCTGTGTAAATCCCTTTACTACAAGCCTTGCCTTGTATCTTTTATGTCCACCCTCTTCTTCCTTGATCCTGTAAACCCACTTGTTCTACAATGTCCTCTTACCTACTGGCAACTTAACCAAATCCCAAGTCTGGTTTTGTTCCAAGGAGTCCATCTCCTCATCCATGTCATGCTCCCACTAGATGTGGGTCTTATCCTACATTGCTTCTTCAAAACTTTCTGGTTCACCATTATCAGTCAATAATAAATAAAATAGAGAAGGTGTAAATATTTCTGGAGGTTTACTTACCCTTTGTGACCTTCTCACAGGAGTTTGGGGTACCAGAGGCTCATTCTGGACCTCCTGGACATTTGTATCCAAATCTGACAGTGACCGACACCAGTCACCTATAACCGACGTCAGTTTGCTAACCGATGTCAGTTTGGCTCTTCTGTAACCGATACCAATTCTGCTGACTGATGTTGGTCAGGGGTCAACTGACACCAGTTACTGTGTAACCCTGTGGTATTACTTTTAAATCTGAGAGTTCATTTTCATTCACAAACTTCTCAACCGGTTCATCCTTGGGTACCAAAATTTGATCCATGTACATTCTCTTTTCATTCCATTCAATGTCATGACTCCTAATAATTTTAGAATTCTCTAAATCCCAAAAATAGAAATCGAAATCACCATATCCATAACCAATAAAAGTGCATCTCTTGGATTTTGCATCCAATTTTTTCCTATTTTCCTTATCAATATGCACAAAAGCTTCTGAACCAAAAACTTTAAGAAAAGAAAGATCTACCTCTTTTCTGGTCCAAGCTTCCTCTGGTATTCCTCCATCTAGTGAACTTGAAGGCCCATGGTTAATCAAATAAACCGTTGTATCAACTGCTTCTGCCCAAAACTACAAGGGCAATCCAGAATGTATCCTCATACTTCTAGCACGTTCCATGATTGTCATGTTCATTCTTTCTGCAACACCATTCTCCTGTGGTGTTCTTGGAACCGTTCTTTCTCTACATATCCCATTCACTGAACAATAATCATTGAAAGCCTTGCTACAGTATTCACCACCATTGTCATATCTAAGGAACTTTAACTTTGAATTTGATTCATTCTCAACAAGGGCTTTCCATATTTTAAAAGTCTCAAAAACATCATATTTACATTTAATACAATAAACCATACCTTTCTTGTAGCATCATCAATGAAAGTAACATAATACTGAGGATCCTCCATGAGAAGCTACCTGAGTTGGTCCCCACACATCTGAGTGTACAAGCTCCAATTTCTGCTCCTTCTTAGTTGCCCCAACTTTGAGAAATCTCACTCTCTTTTGCTTTCCAAAGACACAATGCTCACAGAAATCAAGATCTAAATCTTTCAAATATGATAACTTACCCTTAGCCTTTAAGATCTGCATTCCTTTTTGACTCATATGGCCCAACCGATTATGCCACATACATGCATCTGAATCTGAAGTAGATAATACAGAAAAGGAATCAGTAACACAGGTAGATAAATATAATGTTCCTACCTTCTTACCTCTTGCCACAACAAAAGCACCCTTGGTGACTTTCCAAGAGTCTCTTGTGAATGTAACCATGCAACCAGCTTCACCTAGTTTCCCTACAGAAATAAGATTCCTTCTGAGGCTTGGCACATGCCTCACATCTTTCAATACCCATGTATTTCCATTCTACAATTTTAGATGAACTTCCCCTTTACCAGTAATACTGCAAGGTTCATCATCACCCAAATAAACATGCCCAAAATTACCCTGGACATAATTTCTGAAATAACCCTTATTAGGGGTTGCATGGAAAGAAGCTCCTGAATCTAAAACCCATGATTCAATTCTATTATCTAAAGAAAGAATAAGAGCATCTTGCATTACCTCTGCTAGCAATATTTTCCTTATTTTACCTTTGTCTGGGTGTTGGTTCTCTTTATCCTTTGACCAACAATCTTTCTTTGCATGTCCTTTCTTTCCACATTTCCAACAAGTAATTCCCTTACCTCTGGATTTAGATATGTTATCCCTTGACTTTGATTTCCCATTACTCTTACTCTTGGATCTCTCCTTCTTCTTGCCCTTGCTTTCTACATTCAAAGCATTCCCAGATGATGATTCCTCTGTACTCTTCCTGTGAATTTCTTCATTCAAGATTATACTAACCACATCATCAAACTTCAAAATATTATTAGCAGATGTTGTATTACTAACAACCATTACCAAGTTATCCCAACTATCAGGCAAAGAACATAAGAATAAAATTGCTTTTACTTCATCATCAAATGGTATATCAACCGATTTTAACTGATTTACAATAGATCAGAAATCATTCAAATGACTAGATGCAGATCCACCTTCATGCATCTTAGAACTAAATAGTTTCTTCATCAAATAAACTTTATTTGAAGCACTAGGTTTTTCATATAAATTAGCAAGAGATTTCATTAAGTCTATCGTAGAAGTCACTTCTGTAATATTGGAAGCCACGGATGCTGTCAGCTCAATCTTATAGATCCCAAAGCCTTTCTATCAAGAATCTTCCATTCTTCATCAGTCATCTTCGTAGGTCTAGACTTCTCATCCAATGGTAAATACAAATCTCTTTGATATAGATAATCCTCAATCTGCATCTTCCATAATTGATAATTTCGGCCGTCAAACTTCTCTACCTTGTATTTGTTTTCTTCTACCATTGTTGTAGCTCCCACTCAATCAGAAAACCCTCTGTGAGTAAATATGTCAACACACAAAACCCTCAAACAAATCTCTGATACCAGTTGTTGGGGTTAGCACACCGGTTGTACAGATAATATATCAGATCTAAGCATACATGCAATAAAAGTGGATATTCTACCAAAAGAAATATACAAAACAAGAGATATAAATCAACACCAGATTTAACGTGGTTCACCCAGTGTGGGCTACATCCACCAAGAAACAAGCCAATCTATTATCCAAAGCTTTGACAAGATATACAATTGAAGATTTACAATCTTCCACACCTCTCAGATGTATAGTACTTTCTTTCACTCAAGCTTTTGCTTCTTCTCCAAGAATTCTCTCTCTCACAATTATTCTCACAATAATCATCAACTTTTGCAAGTTCTTCTTAATTCTTACTTCTAAACCCTATCTTTTATGCTTATATAGGCATATACAAACTTAGGGCACTTAGCCATTCAATTACAATCAATAGATCTGCTTTAATACTAAAAATAGATCTAATTCCTGTGAGTTAATTAAAACACTCACACACAGGTAATCGACGCCGGTTAGCCCTAACCGATGTCGGTTCCTCCTTACCTGACCGATGCCGGTCATAGGTGACCGATGTCGGTTCCTTCATAACCGATGATGGTTACTGTGTTTTCAGCAAGTTTCATATTACATGCTAATCCAAAGTAATTGAGCTCCACAACTCAACAGATTTCAAGTACACATATATATCTACTTCATGTTACCGAGGCATTGTGCTCACCAACATAAAGTGGGGGAAAATTTAGACACAAAATCATGGACTTTGGGTAATTATTTAATCTCAATCGCATATTAATATTCGATATATGGTTCCCAAGTACAACAAAGTAATAATTAACACATGTCTTTGGTCATCTTTCTTTACTTTACGCTTCTGCTTTCAGTTTTGTACTCTTAGTTGTTAAGTCAATGTTTTTATTGTTTAGCATTTTTCATTCTCAACACCAGCATCCATCCAGGATGTCGGCGCCAGGCACCCCTGTCTCCTCTGGTGCACCCTTGTCCTATTTGCACTTTGGTCACACTTACAATTTTGGGTCCTTTCTAGTCGTTTGAGCATCTTATCTTTTTGGTAGTTGGCCTTTTCGGGGTTAATTACAAAATTCAAGTGAAAGAATCATATAAATATAAAGTTATGTCACATGTTAGTTGTTATAGGATAAGTGCTACATAGTAGGAGGATTAGTTTTCTTAGGATATTGTGTTGATTATGTTTTCAGTTGTGCATTAGTTGGCACAAATGCTAAATAAGCTTATTCTTGTGAGTAAGTTTAGACATGCATGGGAGATGTAATTCGAGAAGAATATGTATTTTTCATGAGGGAGAGATTGAATTCTTATCAAGAAGCGCAGAGAAGTGAATGTTTCTTAGGAAGGAGTAAATGCTTTGAGTTGTAATGAAAGAATGGTGAAAGAAAATGATGTATGAAAGTTGAAAGGAAAGGATTGAAGTTGAATTTTGAATTCAAGATCTAGTATCTCTTCCATTTTCCCTTCCTTGGTGTGTATTGCAAGGGAAATAAAATGTGTATGATAGTTTGAATTATGGTTATAGTCTCTGGTGCATGAATTTGCATGTTAATGGGGACTGTGCATAAGGGTTTGACATGGCAATGTGGAAGAAACCCTCAGTCCAGCATAACATTATTATTTGTTCTTGATTGTTAATTCCCAAATTTTAATGAGAGGATTTTAAACACATTCCAATTTATTTAGACCTTTTGATGAAGTGTTTTAAGGATTTTATAGCTAACTGTTGGTCCACGGGCTAAATCTTCGGCATTAAAGAACTTTTTACTCAATTGAAAAAATGAGCTCAAATTTTGAGGTAATCTTTATCCTTGTGAGATGAAGGAGTGTATCAATTTTTAGGTTGAACAAGCACGTGTGAACAAAGATATCGATATCATAAGTTTCTAGTAAGACTGAGAAAATACAGTAAACTAGGTAAGAGCAATTGGGATGCTAAATTGGTCAATTTTGAGTGTTTTAATATTGATAATGATATTGATAAGTTATAAGAGCATTTGTAAGGTCTTCATGATGGTATATATGGTGTAGGAAGATCCTTCTAATCCATTATGTTAGTACAATTCTAAATAAGGCTTATGAGAAGACTATAATGTTTGAGTTTTCTCAAAATTCAGGCTATTGATCTTTGTCTGAGGTGTCAAAGACTACGGAGGATATTGGGAAGTGTCTTTGAAACTGTGAAGTGAGATATGATAGTACCTCAATGCCATTTAGATGACAAATTAAATATGTTCTTGGTGAACAAGTTAAGGGATGCAAGACTGTATAAAGGTGAATGGGAGGTCTAGTCAAAGGAATGGATGAGCGGGAGAACTCTATGAAGGGTGGAATGAGTATGACTAAGTTCATATCAGACTGATAAGAAATCCACACACCTACATCAGGCATATAAGTAAGTATAATGCAAAAATTTGAGTATCAGAAGAAAACCATACAGTGGTATAATAACTTCAAGGACAACAAGGCTAAGAACCTCAGGAACTAAGTATTGGATTTAATGATCTAGGTACCATTGAAGTTTTAAGGTCTCATTAGAGAATTAATTCTCTTTTTCTACCTTCAGAGATCAACAAGAGGTCTGTGAGTGGATTCGAGTTATAGGATATTGAGGAGAGAATTGAGATCTATGATGAAGTTTAATGTATTGGAGTATTGACTTAAGGGAAGAACTAATGACTGTCCCAAGAAATACTAACTAGGGTAAATGAAAAAGTATAAGGAAATGAAACACTAAAATAAAGTAAAATAAATCATAGGAGTCGTTCAACTAATATGATTGATATCCATTAAGAGAGCATGTAGGCATGAAGTTCCAAGATGCTTAGTGTACTTTCCCCATGTAAAAGTCAAAACCCTTAGATCTCTGTAAAGCAAGGATTGTATAAACTATGAAGGAGTATGGTGAAATTTCAATAACCTTACATTTGATTGGCTTATAGAGAAAACATGGAGATAGGTACAAGTTAGTGAACTATGGTGTATAGCTGAGCACTGAATATGGCATTGGTTGATCTGAGATAGAAGCTAAAACAAAGTATGTTTGATGATGCTATGAGTATGGTTATACAATATCAAATTGATTGATCTCTGAGACATGATAAAGGACAACTGAGTTAAGATGACATGCATCAGATGGGGTTGGGTCGGTGAGGGTTGGGCACGGGGGAAGGGTGTCGAGCTAGGTGGGGAGTTGGTGGATGAGTTGGTTGGATGGGATGGAAGGGAAGAGTTTGATGGCGTGTCGCACTTGAGAGGCTCGCCGAGGTAGGAATGTTAGGAAAGGTAGGGTAGCGAGGTCAGGTGATGAGTCACAAAGGTGGCTCAACGAGGCATAAGGGGTAGGGCTGACAAGATGAATTAGAGTGGAGCAAGTTGAGGTTAATGCAAGGCATGTAGGCTCGTCAAGATGAGGAAGGGGAAAGCCAACTCGGTGAATAGAAGAGTGTCATGGGGGGAAAATAGTAGATTGCAAGCGGCTCGGTGAGTCACAGGTGCAACTCGTTGGGCGAGATGGGAGGTAGGAAGTTTGGCATGTTAGTCGTGGGGTGAGTGAAGGATGAGAGGGGTGATTGGGAGGGAGCGAGTTGAAGGGGAGTTGTAGGATGAGATAGGAAACAACTTGATAATCTGAGTCAAGGAAGGGGAGAGAAATTTATTCATGTATGCCCGAGGGGAAGGCTCAGTGGGGAGTGTGAAGGAAATGAGCATGTCACATGGAAGACTCATGACTTTGGGGGTGAGTTGAGTGGTGAGGGTTGAAGCGGGTAGGTCAGGGTGGGATGAGGGTGGAGATCGCAAGATCGGTCACAAGCGCAGCCAAGTTGTGGAAGGGGATCTTGGTGTGGGGAAATGAGGAACTCTACGGGGAACAATGAGGAGTTAAAGGTGTGAGTGAGGGGATTCGACATGATTCGGGGAAGGGGTTTCATAGGGAGCAATGGGGTTGGGACTTGCTAAGCAAGTTAAGGTTAAGTCACTAATGCGACTCAGTGCGGATTGGGAGGTAGGTTGGTCATGGTGTGGGGTAGTTAGGCTAGCTTGCTGAGTTGCATTAGGTGGGTAGAGAGTTAGGGTAGGGTTTTGTGAGTTTTTTTTGGTTTTTTAAAATTCTTTTGTTTTTTTTTGTTTTTATGTGGTTGTTGGGTTTTTTAATTTTTTGTGATGGGTAAGGTAGAGTGTGAGGTGGATGATAGAGGAGGGTGTGTGGCGAGGGGGGAGAGATGATGAAGTGGAAAAATGGTATAGATTTGAACAATGAAAATAATGGAATAAATTGGTGATAACGCGAATATCAAAAAAATGAGCACAAAGGTGTGCAAGAGCAGCAGATGCCCAGAAATATTTAGTCTAAGTGAAGTGGATCGTAAACTTGCAAATGTACTAATTGTAATGATGAAGTGAAAATGCCATGTTGGTGTATGAATATGGCTTTGTGACAAGTGTGATAGTGAACACATGATGAACTCGAAGCCACAAAACATGAGACAACATGTGAGCTAAAATGGAATCTTGAATAAGGTCTAAATCACACAAGGTGACATACTAGCCCAGTGACTCAGCGAGATCCTATGTATGCGTGTGAGCTTGAATTGATTGTTTGAAGTGAAGATTGATGAGACGGTGAGTGAAAACATAAGATAACATGTAGGTGCGAGTGAAACATGTGATTAATGAGTAATGAAAAAAAAGGTAACTGTAAGTGCTGCATTGCTCCGTTGTCAACCAAGCATCCATAGCCTCGATGGAGATATATTTTATTCTAATCACAACATTTGTCTAATGCCAGCCAGGCATCCATAGCCCTGGTAGAGTTACTCAAAAGATCCCTGAGAGAGAGATAGTGTGATATTGTTTTTCTTCTTTTGAATTTTGACTTTTTCTTATGATTGTTTTATTTTGTTTTTCACATGATATTCAACTCTCTCACTTTTCCAAGGGGTTTAAAACCACTAGTGGCTTAATGGAGGGAATGGAAGTGATTACGGAGATGAAAATTGGAAAGTGTCAACAAATAATGTCCTAGTGTTTTCAAGATAAGTTGTTAAGTGTGTAATTGTGCATGGTTCTAAAAGAGGACAATCATTCTTAATTCACCAAGTAGAAGATGCCAAGTTCAAACAACTATAGTAGAGACTATTGACTCGCAAAAAGTGATAACAAGATGATCAAATTGTGCACCATAAGTTGTGAAACAAACTGAAACATGGAATTTCAACGAATTGTAAATGAAATGTGTAGAAGTGAACAAAGAATTGGAATGAAAGATGAATGAAGAAAGTGCAGGACAATATCCATGGGCAAGTGCTATTTATTGCAATTTTTTAGAATATATAGATTTTTTGGGATTTTCAAAGATGTTTAGTTGTGTGAAATTGGGTTTTTGTGTGTGTGGGTGTGTGTTTGTGTGGAGAATTGGGTCATGTTTCGAAGTTGGGCCTGATGAAGAGAAGCAAAATGTAAAGAGCATGCAGAGTGCGAGAGTGATACAAATGAAAGTCCCCACGATCTGTATAGGAACTAGGTGAGTGAGAGACATGATGCATAAAAACAAGTGATAAATGAGATAGATGATTGGAGTGGCAGGGATGATGTTGATGATAAATGAAGAAAGAATACCAAAAAAGCCATATAATGGTGGTGTGTGAAGAACGTGAATGTGGGGATGAATCACGTAAGAGTGCAAGAATGTCTAGTGGACAAGGACATGAAAATAAATAAATGGTAGAATGTTAAATTATATGAGGCATTGTGTAGGTGGGGATGTCAGGGGGATGAGGAGTGGAGAACATAGTGATGTCTGAAGGAAGCGTGAGAACCAATGGTGTGAAATTTTGATGAATTGGTGTGAGGATGGGATGATGACATGGAATAAGAAGAGGCATGTAAGAAGAAATGTCCAACATATGAGAATGTGGGATAAAATTGGAATGATATGATGGTGTAATGGGATGTACAGGATGTTTGTGAGGTCCATGTGTAAGAACAAAGGGTAATGTGCGTGTAAGTGATAATGTGGACAAAAAGGAGGAATGGATAATAAAAATGGAGCTTGAATGAGTTGTGTAGGAGATAAGAAGATGAATGTGAAAGAAATCTCCAAAGGAGATGCAATAATGGGAGTACGTGGAGGTGACTTGTGAGGAAGAGATGGAAGAATAAGGGTATACAAGTGACTAGGCATAGATGCAAGAGGGGTGTAAACAACCTTGATAGATGGTGTAGGACATAACGGAGACACTGTGAACAAGAATGGAACTTGAATGAGTGGTGATAAAGGAATGGAGATGTATGTGGAAGACTGTAAAATATGTAAAGGGAGTTGTGTAATACCTTGGATCAATTTCAGTGATCCAAGGCATTCTCCTTGATTATTTATATTATTCGATCATGATTTGATAAGTCTAATTGACCTCTTAATGTTTCTGACATTATCTTATATAGTAGACATGCTTATCAATTTTAATGTTGGCATAAGTGTTCTAAAGTGACTTAGACTTTAGTTCTTATACTACCTAATTCAATGTTGGATTTGATATTAATAATGCCTAAATTAAGTTATCTCCTAAAAAGCCTAAACTAAGGTGATATCTTGATGTATTCGGGGACCTAAACTGATCTATCCTAATCTAATGTTATACACTAAGGACTATCCTAGTGTATTTAAATTATTAATCTAACCTAAGCTAAGGTTGCATTTTACATTATTAAGGGATCTAAACCTATCTATGGGAACCTAGACCTAACCTAAGGACTCAACTATGGTAACAATTAACTAAGGACCTAAAGCATGGTTAAGCTTGGTGCCAACCCATGATGTACTTGGTGAATTAAATTTAGTAATTAATGGCATGCATCCACCACCTTTGGCAATAACCAAGTTTAAACTTTGCATGCACAGATCAGCAAGGTAACTAAAAGGTTTGGAATAGAAGTTTAAGTTAATTTAGTTATTGCTAAATTTGGAATGGTGGTTGGCGGACTTGGCAGTGGGAAAATGGCATCCTGCCATGGCAATTAATGATCTTGAAGGAAGTGAAAACCACCTTGGGGAAAATATGAGATGGTTTTTGGAAAAGGAAATAGGGAGTTGGTTTTTCATTTTTCATTTGGTATTTTGAGCACTTTGGCTCTGCATGTCGATATTTTGGCATTTCAAATCTGTTAGTTCATTTCTGGTTCATTTATGAACTCCATTGCATGGAGGATATAGTGGAGAAAATTTATTTTATGGGTTATAAAAATAATGAGGAAAGATGAATTCTTTCTCTGTGCATTTGTTTCAAATTTTTTTGTGAGAAATCTTGCGGGAAATCTTGGAAGAGACTTTGGGAAAGCTTGGAAGAGGAAATTTGAGAGCACTACCAGGCATGATAGGCTCTAACTCATTATAATAATTTTCTCTATTTAATTATTTCATGAAAATAACTCTGCTCTTCAATGGAATCATATTTTGGTTCTGGGTTTTGTTTTGTATTTGATGTTTATTTTGTTATTTGGTTCTTATTGTATGGAAAATTATTACTTTAATGATTGATTGAATGTCGATTATGAATGACTTTTATTTAGATGTTTTGAAATAAAGAGTTTCATGGTTTATGAATGTTTGATTTAGTGAAAATAATGCATTCTTCTTTACTGGGTATGCATGTTGTGAAATGTTATCTGAAACTTAATAACTAGTTATGTATATTTGTATTAAAAATAAATCATTTTCTTACATGGTTGATTGATAACCAATTAGTAGGGTAAGTACCCAAATTTTAATGGAATGATTTAAATGGAAGCATATTTTTTATTTCGAAATACACCTTACTATGTTAAATATTAATTAAGATTTTAATTTTACTTGTCGATTTTAGTAATTAACAATACTAGGTTGTTTGTTTTCTGTCATGAACTTTTATTGTTTGTGCAGGCTTTGATTAGTCTTGTCATGACCATACTCTATGATTTTTTGTTTGATTTCTTTTAAGACTTCAACATGAGTCATAACCCTTACTGGGTCTTAATGTTTTTGAATCTTTATGAATTCACTCCATTTTGGCAATATAATTGTTGGGAGTTTTTGTTTTCCTAAGTCCATTTGGGATGAGTTAAAATTTGAACTGGGTTGTTATGGTAGTTTCAGATCCTTAAGGATCCTTGTAGTTTTAAATGTATACTGAAGTCTCGTTACTTCATTATTTTTTATATGGAATCCTCAGTGACAATTAGAATGGTACTCAATTTTAAATTGGAAGATTGTGACCTTTTATACTTGATTGTACCATCGATTTTTGTGATTGTGCTTGAAAAGAGTTTAGTTATTCGTGAAAAATGAGTCTACATGATTAGTTAATTTGATAAAGTTTGAATCATTGATAAATGAGTCTTTGACTCATGTGAAGATTAATGGTTTTACTCTAAGTTCCCATTTGTATTCAAATTATTGGTTGAGAAAAATTCATTTTTGAAAGAAGTTAGTTTTGCTTAGTTGTTTAATTAAATTTGAGTTCATCACTGTTATGATATGAACATGTTTATTTTTACTCCCTTCTGAGGAAGTGATGAAGTTAGGATAGCTTGTAGTGTTTGAGATCTTCACTCATATTTGATATGTGATAAACATTATTGTTATTAAAATTGGTGCTTTCCATTTGTGGAACAGATATGTTTAAAAAGAATTTTGCATAATAATGTTTCTTTGTTTGATAAGTGGCGACTGGTAGCTTGTATGAAGTTCTTGACCTTTTTGATTGTTTGAAATATCATTATGTATATCTGAACTTCTCACTCTTTTAAATTCTATTGACTGATATTTGAGTAATGTTGTGGATTTCTTGACTGTGATTAATGAACCTGGAATGGCTTGATGGTTTGTTATTGATCAAATAGTCTTGATTTAACATGCTTGAATTATGGAAGTGGTATAATTAGACTACAGTTATACAAGTTCTGGTCATATAATTATGGGATTATAGACTTGTAACTTATAGACATCTTATTCTTCTTTAAAATGACATATTTTTTGATGTTGATTGTAATACTTAGTAAGTATGATAATAAATTGTTGGATAAGGTAAATGATTTCAGTCATATAAGTATGGGATTATATGACTGAAATCATGTTACACTTGTACCTTTTTTTATGATTAAAATTGGATCAAAATGTACATTTATGGTTCCTTTAGTGAAAATTTTTATAGAGATTGAAATATGTAATAAAATATATGACTTAAATTGACTTCATGGTTTATTTCACTTTTCTTGATTGTTCTTTGCATGCTTATTAAAGACTTGTTTATTTCTTTTGAACTTTAATACAATTTCATTTAAAATAAGTGTTATTTTTATGAAATTGTTAAGTTAGAGCATGTTGTTATGAAGATTTAGTACTTATCATGCTCAGTTCATGTGAACTGACACATGCTAACAATCTTGCAGATGGATTTCATGAAAGAAGAAAGAAGAAAGACTTATAAGAAGTTGCATTTATTTTATTGATTAAAGTCAATTGATATAATTAAATGATTATTGTAAAAGTTTTATGAAGTATTCTGTTTTTGAAACATGGAAGGCCTATAGAGCCTTATTATTGTAATCATTTGAAAACTTGTTGATTTTTGGAAAGACTAAAATTATGTTATGTATATTTAAGTAGAATGGAAATAAAGATGAAACCTTATTTAATTGATTTTGTAAAACGTATGATTGTTGAATTTAAAGTTAATGTGATTTATTTCATGATGAATGATAAAGTGATTATTCATAGCTTTATAGTTGTTTATATAAAGGACTTAATGAATGCTAAATGTTATTTGATTTTGATTAAGTGAAGGACTATACATAAATTCCTTAGTCTAATGAGCTATGAATGAACTATTATGATTTTATGGTGATGATATAGTAATATATCTCAAAATTGTTGAAATGTGAAGTTATGTCATTATGGAAATGATATTATGAAAATTATAATGGTTATTATAATGATATCAATATGAACTTAGATAATATAATAAGTAACTTAAATAAGGAAAAAGTACTTACTTATAATATTGGACTAGTTTAATAAATATTGAATCTAAACCTATGGTTGTTTCCTTAAACTATAAGGTTGACAAGTATGCAACATTATAATAATGTGATCAAATAATAGTGTATAAGCATGTTGATGTGATAAATTATGTTAAGATTAAATGATTAGTAGGAAGCTACTTAGCTAAACACTTAAGTTATGAAATCATGAGTTAATCCTATTACACATGGTCTTAAGTAATGATGAAAGTCTTAATGTTGTCCTATACTTGTTATAATCAATTGATTAATGACACTAATGGATTAATGGAAAATGAATAAATAACTCATTAAACTTAATGCAGATTTAATCTACATACCTTCACTTATAAGAAGAAGTACGTTACGATCCTTTTTAAAAGGAATTAATCGTATCAAATCCTAGTTGATCCTTAGGCACGACACCTAATGATTAAGATAAACTTAAGTGAAATTAACAAGTTGGGAATTAAGAATTAATGAACTTGTTAAGTATGTTAGTTTCATATTATCAAAACTAAGTGGGTTGTCACAACATAGTGTTGTTACACAGTACCCACTTAACAAAGGTCATTAGGTGGATACTGTGGAGCAGCCACTATGGCGTGATATTCCACTTAGCTCCTCTAAATGCAAGTGTCATAAGTTGGGATTTCAGGTCACTATTCTACACTAAACAGTGACAGGCATATGACCTATGGTTGATGTCACTTATGTTGACTAAAGGTGATTAAGTGAGTTTGAATCGACGTAAGTAATTTTGAGCATGAATGATTACCCTTAGTCACCATAATCAGATCATCAACACTAGTCCATGTGAGTTGTCCCTTTTTAGCGTCTAACAAGGACTTGGAAGTGGTTGACAGAAGTCAAGGAAGTCTAATCTAGATAACAAGTTTTGAGTGGGGTGAAAGACATATTCCTTTCGACAAGTATGTCATCTAGGAATAAAAGCATGGTATACATGTCTTTAAACTTTGGCCAAAGTATCACAAACTGTTGGTTGCATTGTCTTGTGTCACCTAGACTAAAGATGTGTGATATCAGATGAGTATCAGTAACAGATACTCAGATAGGTTCTTTAGACATTAACATTTGATTGACCCTTAATGGGTAATGGAACCAAAAGTATACTTAGTATACACATTAATATGATGAAACATGAGAGATCGGTTTAACACTAAGTCATGAAATGAGAGATCGGTTTTATACCGAGTCATTACAGTTGCATATGGTTTACTGTTATGTGATGGATTAGCAAAGGAATGTTTGTTCTAAATTATGTGAATTTAGAACAGTGAACATTATGTTTTAAAAAAAATCCCCTATTTATTGAAGTCTTAAATGAGGATGTTACATTTTGCTATCAGAGCTAAAGGTTGCAGCTCTTGGACCTATTTAAGTCCATCTCTGATAAAAAATTAATTTCTTGTTAACAGAAAATGGTCAAAACAAGGGAACGTGCTGGAAATAACCCGCGTCCGATTGGTGAGACAACTATAACACAAAAACTTGATGAGATCCTTGCTTCCCTGTTGGACACAAGAGATCGTCTTGTTGTACTTGAACAACAAGTAATGGGAAATGAGGAAGAGGAGGATGATGTTGTTAATAACAATCAACCAACCTCATAGGAAATAATGTTAATGCTGGAAATCCGGTGGTGATAACAATAATAATGCAATGAATAACAATCTTACAAATACCAAAAATAATGATGCAAATGCGAATGAAAATGCACCTAATTAGCCTAAAAATAAGAAGGCAAGGTTGGTAGTTGAACTTACTAATGACATAAAAAGAATAAGTCCACCAAATTTTGATGGTACCACACTGGGAGATGGGGCTAATAATTGGCTCAATGAAATGGAGTACTTTACAATAAGGAAATTCTTGGAAGAAACCAAAGTAGTATGGGGAACTCATCAACATTCCCATGAAACATCTTCCTGGTGGGACATCCATAAGGCTAAATTGAATATTGATGAAAAAAACATCACTTGGGATCAATTTAAGGGCTACTTTAGTAGCGTTGGTTGCCACAACTCTATTATGATCAAAAAATGTCAGAATTTCATGACACTTAGTTCAAGGAAAACTTATTGTAACTGAATATTGGGAGAAGTTTACCAAGCTTCTCAAGTATGTACCGCAGTACCAAACTGATGAAAAGTTTAGAATACATAAATTCATAATGGGATTGAATCCTATTATAGGTAGAGAGGTGGATGTACATAGTCCAACCACTATGGAAGGAGTTGTTGAAAAATCCATAAGGCAAGAACATAAATTGAAGGAAATTTCTATGCATAAAGAAGAGAAACGTAAGAAAGTTTCTAACTCTCCTTCACCTTTAGCACCTAAAAAGGTGACATGGAAAAATTTTGGTGATAAAAATAGGTTTGGGGCTGAAAACAGTAAGAAAACAACAGCAAATAAACCTGCTGCAAATAACATAAACAATGTTCAAAAGAACAATAACAGAAAATGGCCAAAAATAATTACAAGGCTGAGAATAAGTTTGAGCCAAGGAAGGGACCTGTTGGGGGTTGTTATAACTATAACAAGTACCATTATGCAAATCAATGCCCTCTAAAGAAAAATGACAACAACCAACAGCACAAGATACATGTTGCAGTAGCTGATAAGCAAGCTGAAAAGAAAGCTACGCCTATAGAAGTACCAGGTAAGTTGTTTGGCATACGTGTAACTATAATTTTTGATACTGGTGCTACTAAATGCTTTATTTCTAGTAAATTAGCTTCTAAATTAAAAAGAAAAGTTGGAATTATGGAAAAATCATGGACTGTCCATTATGGGAACAATGTTGTCCACATATTGTTGATAAATGTCTTTTTGGCGCAGCCCTTAGAATTACCAAGTTTTACTACAGAAGTAGACCTGTATGTTGCACCTTTAGGGTCATATGATGTCATAATTGGTGTGAATTGGCTTGCTGATACATAAAGCAAAAGGTAAATTGTTATAAAAAACACATAAAATGTCTTGATGATCTGTAGAAAACAATAGACATACAAGGAATAAAAAGAGTCATTTCAGTTAGAAAAATAACAGCCATGCAACTTAAGAAGGCCAAAAACAAAGGATACATGTTATATGCAGTAAAAATTTCTGAAACAATAGAAGAAGGTAGTGATTTTATGGAAAAATATCCATTGTTACGAGAGTACAACGATGTGTTTCTGGAAGAACTACCTGGTCTTCCGCCGAAATGAGAGTGACTTCACAATTGAAATCAAACCTAGAACTGAACCTATTTCCAAGGCACCATATCGCATGACTACAACTGAGTTAGTAGAACTAAAGGCACAATTTCATGAAATTTTGTCTAAGGGTTTGTTAAGACCGAGTTTCTCACCTTTGGGAGCACCGGTAACATTTTGTAAGAAGCAGGATGGAACACTCAGACTTTGTATTGATTATCGAATGTTAAACAAAGCAACAATCAAAAATAGATATCCTCTTCCTAGGATTGATGATCTATTTGATCAGATGTGGTGCATCAGTTTATTCAAAAATAGATCTGATCTGGATATCATCAGTTGAGAATCAAAAATGAATATATGCATAAAACAACCTTTCGAACAAGGTATGAGCACTATGAATTCACTGTTTTACCTTTTGGTTTAACAAATGCACCTACAACTTTCATGAATTTGATGAATAATATTTTTCAAGAATACTTGGACAAGTTTGTACTTGTATTCTTGGATGATATTTTTATCTATTCAAAAAGCATGGAGGAGCACAATGAACATTTAAGGATTGTACTTGAGATTTTAAGAAAGAGAAAATTATTTGGAAATTGTCAAAATGTTCCTTTTATGAAACAAAAGTACATTACTTAGGACATGTTATAAGTAAGGATGGAATATTAGTTGATCCATCAAATATTGCAGCCATAATTGATTGGCCAGCACCTAAGAATGTTCATGAAGTTAGAAGCTTCATGGGGCTTGCTGGATACTATAGAAAATTTGTAAGGACTTTTCAAAAGTTGTTGCCCCAATTACTTCACTACAAAAGAAAGATAAAAAGTTTGTTTGGAATGATAAATGTGAGATTGCATTTAAAACATTAAAGGAACAACTAACTACAACACCTATTTTGACTGTTCCAGATCCAAACAGAAGCTTTACAGTTGTCACAGATGCTTCTGGAGAAGGATTAGGGGGTATATTACTTCAAAATGATCATGTAATGTCATATGAGAGTAGAAAGCTCAAGTTCAATGATCTGAATTATGCTCCCCATGACCTAGAGCTTGTGTCCATAGTACATGCACTTCAAGTATGGAGACATTATCTCTTAGGTAAACCCTTTGAGCTAAAAACTGACCACCTTGGGCTGAAATATATCTTCACACAACCAAATTTGAATGCAAGACAACGAAGATGGTTAGAGTTTTTGTCTCAGTATGACTTTGATATAAGTTACATTAAAGGTAAAGAAAATAGAGTGGCAGATGCGCTAAATCGTAGGAGGCATATTTGTTCACTTGTATATTTGAGAACTCAGTTCAAAGATGAAGTAAAGAAAAAAATGATATCAAATTCATATTTTCAGCAAGTAAAAACAACACTTACTGCAGATTATAATTATGCAAGGTACAATGGATTTTGAATTGATGATGAAGAAATCCTAAGGTATGAAAATTGGGTGTATGTACCTTTTGAAAATGAGTTAAGGAAGAAAGTGATGATTGAGCTTCACAATACACCCTACTTTAGACATCCTGGGGTGACAAAAATGCTTGCTAATGTAAAACAACAATATTTTTGGAAAGGGATGAAAAAGGATATAAGTGATTATGTGTCACATTATCTTAGAATGTCAGTGTGTTAAGGTTGAACATATGCACCCAGCTGGTTTATTGTACCCTCATAGCATACCACAATATAAATGGCAGGTAATAAGTATGGATTTTGTTCAAGGGCTGCCTATGTCTAAAAATAAGCATGATGTTATTTTGGTTGTAGTAGACAAGTTAACAAAAGTAGCTCATTTCATTACTGGAAATCTGAAAGATGACTCACATGTTCTTGCAAAAATATTTGTACATGAAAATTTTTAGATTGCATGGTGTACTTGAGTTGATTATATTTGATAGAGACCCAAGAATGACTTCACATTTTTGTCAAACTCTAAATGCAACCCTATGAAAAAAATTGAATTTTAGTTTTGCATATCATCTAGAAATGGATGGGACAGACTGAAAGAGTTAATCAGGTAATGGAAGATATATTGAGAATTTACTGTATGGATCAGAAGTATAAATGGGAAGAATATATTCCTTTAGTTGAATTTGCATACAATAACACTTACCATTCCTCTCTAAAAATGGCACCTTTCGAAGCATTATATGGATGAAAGTGCAGAACCCCTATTAGTTGGGATAACATTGAAGATAGAGAGGTAATTGGACCTGAAATGCTTACTGAAATGGAACAACAAGTAAAATTAATCTGTGAATGATTAAAAGAAGCTCCAGATAGGCAGAAAAGCTATGCAGACCTGAAAAGGGTTGATAGAAAATTTGAACTTGGTGAGAAAGTTTTTTTAAGAGTTAAGCCTAAAAAGAGATCCATAACTTTTGACAAAGCAACCAAGTTATCACCTTGTTTTGTGGGACCTTTCGAGATTGTGGAAGTGATCAATCATGTAGCCTATCATTTAGCATTACCTCCCACATTGGCATGGATGCATGATGTTTTTCATATTTCCTTGCTTAAGAAATATGTTTCATATTTGTCATGTGTATTGAATTGGAATTCTTTACAGGTCCAAGACCCAAGAATAATCATGGTTGAACCCATAAGGGTGATGGAAACTCACAAGTTGCACTTGTGAAACCATGAGATAAGTCAATGCAAGGTCCAGTGGGACCAAATTTAATTGAAGAAAGTGCAACTTGGGAGAACTTTGAGGACATGAAAAATGCTTTTCCTCATATGTTGTGAATAGAAATTAATTCTTATTTATGTGATATTTGGATATTTAGTTTGAAAACTAAAATGATTTTTGTTCATTTTTGGAGCAAGATTACTTTTTATTAAGTTCTGGTACATAACTATTTGATATGTTGTAACAAAACTTTGGAAAACATAAATTTTTGCAATTTTTTTTACTGTTTGGGAATTTTATGGTTGAATAAGTTATATTTGTGCTTATTTTCTTAAATATGTGATTGGACTAAGTTAATCATCCGGACGATGATGTTTTTTAGAGGGGAGGTATGCAATGCCTCTTCCGTGTTGATATCTTTACTTGCTTCCTTGACTAAAGTTGGCAAACGTTGACATGTGATTGTGTTCTAAATTGACGTGCTCTTTTGAATAGATAGATCATGTTTGCTGTAAGGATATTAATTGCATGTTATATTTGATTTTAATCATGCTTAAAGGTTGTTGGGACCCTGATTTATTGGCTAAGTACACGAAGGCGCATGGGTGTGCAAGGCCTTGTTAAAGAAGGGCACGCAAGGAGAAAACGCGCAAGATAGGGTTCTAGGAGGGTTTAATAGAACAAGTAGCACGTGCACGCAAGGCAAAGTAGGATTTCAGGACTTAGCCATATTTGGCATATTGGGAAGGAAACATGAAAAGAATGACCTGACAGTGCATGCGGAATGGATAAGGTGCCAGCCTGGTGATAGGTTGGCCCAGGAAGGAATATGCCCTGTGATGGAAGTTTCTAGAAGACCATCATGGCAAGGAGTGGAGAGCTCAGGCCTAGAGGAGCATGCTCCCATGGAGGACCACATTTGGACACTTGGTAGAGGATCTGAAGCCTCAGAAAGGTGGGTTGGCAGTTCAAGAGGCCTATAAATACAAGCCTCACAGAGGAATTATATATATAGATCAATAGAGAGTGAAGCTCTGTAGAAATGTTGCGATAAAATCTATTGGGTTGGGTAGATGACTTACAGAGGAAGGATGTATCCAGGGGTTTGGGTATGAAATTTTCCTTTCATGTTTAGGAGGAATCTAATCCAGTTATGATGTATGACTTCGGTCTGCCATACTGTGATATTTTGTAATGGATCTAATGCATGTGATGAGGTTATCAGGTATGATGGAATATAAATATAATAGACTCTAGTTTATACATATATTTGTGTAGTTCTATTTCATATGTGTTATATGAATGAATATAAACTCCTATACATTTCCTTTTCAGTTCAGTTCTATAAATTGTTAAGTATCCTTTTATCTGAAATGACTGACTGCATTGTTTTGATCTTATGAATGCATGTTCATGTACTTACTCTTGCTAAGTACCTATCATAGATGGTTTCTGTTGGTGTGTATTATTTTCCAATCATTAGGTGAGTCATCTCACTTAGGTGAGATCGTAGGTCCATGTGTCACTTAGGGGTTTATGAGATTCTCTTACGCGTTAGTGTGTTATATATCCCCCTCTCTATAGATGTCATGATTGTGCACTGGGGGTTCTCAACACCTCCTATATTACACTCATCATGAGATAGAGGAGAGTTTTACTTAACCAGGTTTTATGTTTCAAGTCTTTGTAGCACATTGATGATGCTTTCCTCCCGAGACTTAGGTCCACGCACGTTTGTTGATGTGCACATCAGTGATCCTCGATTGCGGGTTTTAAACCCTCTTTCACTTTCCCACTTAACTCACATAAAAGAGAGACTCGGCACCCACACGTGCCTCGGGTGAGCGCCCAGCACCCGTTGGATGATAGGGCGGTGCGCATGGTATTCCCTTGTTCTTTGGTGGGTGTAAAAATGACTACATCTTGGTTCCTTTGCCGAGACCTCTTTTTGAAGTTGTAGTGGGAAATAACATACATCATGATCTGTGCAATGAGTGATGATAGAACACCTAACTCTGGAAAGTGTTGAATCATGGTTCAAGAGCACGGAGGAAGAATTTTCTCAGAGATTCAACACTGGGCTTGAGTTTGATGCACGCAGATGGGTAGAAGAGAACCTCTACTATGAGTTGTATGAAACTTTTTCTGTTGCTTCCCAGTAGAACTGTATGAATGGCTCTCAGCATATATGTCTAGATCAAGCTGGTATTATAGATCACACACGTGGACCCAAGAAGAGTACCAAAGGTTGCAAGATGCAGATATGACGTGGACTCATGTTGTGGATCATTGGTGGAAAGGAGTATTGGCTAGCTACACTCTGGAGTATGCTATTTCTACATATTCTTGTCTAGAAGTTGTTGAGTTCGAGTTTCTGTGGGAACCCAGAGGATCATTTCTACGTGTTATTCCTTTGGCAATGAAGATCTTGATCATTACCTTGAGTTTAGAGGCATTTTTGATGGCCGGATAAACCTTTCTGAGCACTGGGTGAGGAAGATAGGGTGGAGGAAGATGGCAGATATTACGACTGAGAAAGAAAGGGAGGAGAGACAACTCAAGTATAATGAAGCACATGAAAGGGAGATTGCTAGACAACGCGAGGGCCAGTGTGATGGATCTATGGAGGCAGACGTTACGGGAAGGATTTGATGTTCACGTAGAGGACATGGAACCTGAGTAGTCTATGTTACCCCATCTCAGCAAGCACAGGAGAGAGACCCTTCAACTTTTGATGAGAGTTCTTCGTGTGGAGAGAGAAGAGTCCTTGGCGCGCATCTAAACCCACCTAGTGACCAAACCTTGGCGCTTGGTTTTCCAAATCAGAGGAGTGTTGATAACACATTTGGTATCGGTGGGAGTGACCGATTGCACCTTAGGAGGTATAATTTCTTGTTTGGAACTTCTATGGCTGCACACTCTATTCCAGTGTTTAGAGGAAATTTTTGGGTAAGGAGAAAATACACAAGGTTTGGGTAACACATCGGGGAGTGGCGCGGGGCATACATCTGGTAGTGGAACGATCTCACAGACCATTGGCACATAGTTCAGCAGGACGTTGGGGATTCTAGGCATGACCACTTTAGGCCCATTATTGGCCGTAGGAGGGTCTGGAGGTGGAACTGGTGGATCAGGGAGGCACAAGACCTGGTGGATCCAGTGGATCTGGCAGAGGAAACACAGGGAACAAAGGAAACCAAGGATCTAGACTAGGAGGACATGGGCCTCAGCCACCTCCTCAAGTAATATTTGAAATGTCTTTACACTTTCCAGACTACCATAGGGCATAGAGGATGCTTTGGAGCATGTTCACAAGTGTGAATTGCTATGGCACACAAAGGGGATCACAACCCCAGAACGGAAGGCCAGTCAATTTACAACAACATTGCAAGGGCATGTGCATAGCTGGTATAGGAAGTATGACCCCCATCAGATGGTGGTAGATTACACCGCATTGAAAAATGCCTTCCTAGCAAAATTCCACATCCCTGAGTTTGAACAGAAGAGCATCAGTGCCCTCAAGGAGATTCAACAGGGAATGGCAGAGAGTGTGCGGGGAGTATGACACATGGTTTAAGACTCTCCTATCAAAATTTTCATATGACATTCACCCTTCACAACATGCTCAATGGTTTGTTGGAGGGTTGATAACACCATTTAGAATAGCATTATCTCATAAGACTTTCACATACCCGCGTGAGGCATTGGAATCTTCTCTATGTGATAAAGTTGTTATATGTGTTGATACTGGTGTTAGTCCATTCCTGGAAGCCCAAATCACTGTTATGGCTAAGCAGCTAGAAAATTTATCTGCAACCTTAGCTCATGAGAGCAACAGTGGAATGTGGTGTACAGATTGTGAAGTAGAGGGGCATGCCAAGGATAGTTTCCCTTGGAAGACATTACGTGTTGTAGCAATAGACTGTGAGATTTGTCATGGGGACCATGATGCGAGTAGATGTCCCTTGTTACAGCATGTAATTCAGAAGAATGTGTCTTGCTACTGTAAGATTTGCACCTCTACAACCCATGATACTAAGGATTGTAGGCTTATTGACCAGATCCATGAGGCCATTGATCATGGTGTGCACCAGACCAGCCTTACCAGTAGTTCTAAGGGTGATGACCACCGTTATGAAGGAGCGCATGGATGGAGGTGTGCATGTGGAAGAAGTTCTCACGGAGGATTCCATGGTCATGGTAACCGCAGAGGAGGAAGAAGTGAGTTCCCATGGGGAACATGTTATAATTGTGGATCCACAGAACATTATAAATGAGAGTGTCCTGATCTATTATAATGCTCATGGTGCGGAAAGAAGCACAAGTATGAAGAGTGTCTGGAACTCTATGAGCATATGAACCAACAGCACCGGAAAGATAAGGGCACTGCTATGGTGAGCATAAAAAGGGCTGATTCACAATGGATGCCAAGAGTGTCACGTGAGTTAAAGCTAGAACTTGTACTAGTGACAACGCGTGCAGATGCCGTGCACCAAGGAGATGCCCAGACCAAGGACATTGGTTTCCAGAGAGGAGGTACCACATGGAAAGTACCTAGACCCTGCCCATCAGAAAGAAGTATACCAGGAGACTATGGACATGATTAGGAGTTTACAAGGGGAGATATAGTGTCTCAAGGAGAAATCAAGGTAGGTGGGGCAGCAGAAGGATAACAAGGTTCCAAGAAGTGACCTGGATGAGGTCAAAGAAGTATGTAAAATGTTAAGGCAAGAGAATATTATTCCCTTACTGGGAGAATGGCTAAGGGAGAAGGTACCATGCACTAGAGCAGAGCGCGAGAGACAAGTTTTACATGAAAACCTTTCTCCACACAACCTTAACTATGACAAAGAGATTACTCTGAATGCAGTTGTTGATGGATGGCTCCTGAGCAATATCCTCATCGACACAGGAGCAGAAGTGAATGTTCTTACCTTAGATGTTTGGCATCAGATGGGAAGGCCCATGTTGCAGCCATCTTCAAATGTGTTGTATATGGAAAATAAAACTAAGGCAATGCCCATTGGAGTATTAAAGGATGCAATTATTACCATTCAGGGGGCCAAGTTCACTAGAGACTTTGAAGTCTTGGTGCTCACCGAGGAAAAAAAAATTCAGCATTGTTTGGGCGCCCATGGTGTTACAAGAATAATGCTAACATAAGATTTAAAAAAGGATATATCAGTCTTGAAAACAAGGAAGAATGGGTGATCATCCCTTTGACAGATGGGAAGTCGGTGCCCTACATAGAGTGGTTGGGAGAAGAAGTCCTTGATAGAATATATGTGCGCTCAATCAGAGATCTTGAGATAATTGACCCTACAGAAGGAGTTATCCAGTTTAAGGATTCCCAGTCTGTGAGTGATACTACAAGCATGGTGTGTGAAAATTAGGCACATGAGACTTATGAGTTGATCATATGACATTTAAGAGGATCGGTAACCAAGGTTACAAAGGCGCGTACAGTCTAGCACTTGGGAGGAAGAAAACTACCAAGTTACTCGGGAGGGTCCAATTTGGAAGATTTCTTGCGAGAAATGGAGGCCTATTGGAGATGTGAGAAGGAGAGGAGGGAGATTTTTAACTACAACCTACTCGGAACTGTTGCACACTAGTGGGCGACACATCGAGAGAACCTCTTGGAATGGCGCGAGGTGAGAATTTCCTTCTCCATAAGGTTTTGTAGGAACAATGTGCCCACGGCTACAAAGGACTACCATGGAAAAGAGACCACTTCCTTCCATATCCAGGCATGTGAGACAACCTAGGTGGGAAGCGCAAAATCATTGTCACCTTCGTTATGGGTTCACAAGTTATACTCCACCCTGAAAGGTTGTGCATGCGCGTGGTATATCCACTCTGAAATGTTATGCCAAACTGGTAATTGGCAAGAATTGGTTGCTGATCTCATTCAAACATTTGAGTATCAAAGTATGAAGCCATCAGTACATAAGGTGTTATAGGTAGTCAAGCACCTTACAATAGGGGATAGTGCTATGGAGGAAGATAAAATACAAGAATTGCTAGGTGAACCTGGCCTGGAGGCGTGCTTTGGGGAAGAAGAAACAAAAGAGATATAGCTTGAGCGTGTGTGTATAGAAAAAGAAAAGGGGAAGATGGTATATGTTATTAATGGGGAAGAAGCAAAAATTTTGGATGTCAACCATTTGGTAGGGACGCGCGAGGTCATAGACAGTGCTGATGAACAAGCACGCGCCTACCATGAACCTCTAAAGATGAAAAAGGTTAACATGGGCTCAGACTCAGAACCCAAGGAGACAATCTTTGGAGATTATTAGTCGAAGAAATAAGTTTCTAAAATCATTTATTTGTTATGCAAGTTTCAATATTTTTTCCCACGTGGGTACTGTAGACAATTTTTGCACTTGTGCAAAAATGGGAAACTCGAAACTTTGTCGTTACGATGAAAAGTCTTGGGTGAAGTATACCTAAGCTAAGGAATTTTCGATGTTATTAGTTATTGTTGAATTAATTAATGATTAAGTGAAATCCATAGTTATGTGTGATGTCTCAACACAGAACAAATCACATAGTCTGTAATTTCATGTCATCTTCAGCAAAAGAACACAAAGCCCTAAAGGACAACTGTGTTGTCTTGATGAAGACGACATAACTACAAATCAGGTGAAGTGTTGAGTCTTGAAGCAGCAAACAGAAATGTAGATTACAAAAAATTAGAGTTCATTACTGAATGTTACAAGTTCCTATCAACGTTCTTTCCTTCATACTTAAAACATTCAATTATGTTATTGAGTTGTTTATTCCATTATACAATCCATACATAAAAGCTAGAATGCACAGGAAAATACATAACTCATTTTCGGAATCCAATGTTTTATTCAGAAGGAGAGTCAAATATTTCTCACACAAGCTATGGGATGTAACTGAAAAGTAAAGTACAACTACTGAAAAGAAAGGTACACATGCATGAAAGAGAAAATAGAGGAGTATGAGTGAACTTATCATTGCCTTGGGGTTTTTGTTCTTCGATTGAAGCATCTTCATCTCCACCTTTTGTTTCATATTCATCTCCATGGTAGAAGTCATTGTACCTGAAAAGAAGAAGAATTAACTGTCAATTACGAGCTCAGGGATCAATTCATATTCCTACACTATCCTACTTCATGCATATGAATCTTCTCCTAACAAGAGATGTATTCTACTTGAAGAGGAAACTGCATGCATGCTTTATTCACTCAAAAAGAAGAAGGAGAAAAGAAGAAGAAAAACATGGACATAAGAGAGGCCAAAAATCCTAATTATTTTCTAACTATTTTCCTAAGTGTGCAGGATGTTGCACAAGAGAAAAGCTAGTTGTTGTAGGAAGAGTTTAGTTGCTACGGGAAAGGGTAAAATTTTAGATTTAGTTGCTACAAGGTAAAGATCAATTTCAAAACAAGTTACCACGGGTAATTTTCACTTGGTACGGGAAGATATAATTTTAGTTGCTACAGGTGAAAGCTAGTTGCTACAGGTGAAGCTCGAGTACAACATTGAAACACAAAAGAAAATGGAACTACATTTTTAAAAAACTTGAATTGATCCAAACGTACAGGAATTGTAAACAGAATTCTAAAAATAATATGTTATGCATAGGTTCAGAAAACAGTACACACTTTTCAGGAAAGTCAAGAAATATTGTTACAGTCAAGCATTTGATAGATGTGATTTTTTAGAAAACAATGGCATTTCAAACGCTCATCTCATGGATAATTTCAATGTTCAAGTGATGAAAATGTTGAAAGTTTAAAGCAAGTATTCTCAAAAAGGGTGCTACAGAACTCTCAAAGAATCAAGTTGGTCTTGAACAATGAATTACAATAGAATTGGTTTTCCACAATACGACAATCAAGCCATGCATTTCGGAACAGACCTGAAGTAATATACAAAGCCTATTTTTGCAGAGAAGCAAACTGATGCACACAGTGGCTGAATTTCAGACCCCAACAATGGCGTTCATAGTGAAACAAAACTATCATAGGAAGGATGAAACTAAAATCTACATCTACAGAGATCTTTCAGAAGTAAAGTCAAACACAGGGTTACACGAACTCAAGAATATCCTTCATCAGGCCACCAGGTAACAAAAAATGGAGTAGTACTTCAGAATCCACTACCACGACATGCATCGAAGTAGTAAAAAATTGAGTAGAGGAAAAACCCAGAGCTTGCAGAAGCCCAAAGAAAATATCCATGGCGGCATTAAAGAAATTCAGAAATCACAAATGTAAAATCGACCCCAAGAAAGTCAAACACAGGTTTCACATTCTCTATCGTGGTCACCATAGCAAAAGGTCAGCCTGGATAAAGCTTGGCATGAAGAGAAAACTTATTTTCAAGGAAACCCACAAATAAAAAAAACAAAACATGCAAATGGGTAATGAATAAGAGCAAAAAATGACAGATACCCAGAACTCAGAAAATACAGATCTATAATCCATGATGCAAATTGGGCCAAAGAACAAACTCACCATAGACAATCAAATGGTACTTTCGAACAACTGGATGATGAAGCAAGAGGTCCACAGGCCCACGTGAAGTTTCAAACTCAAAATTCAATTAGGAGAAACAAATCACAGAACCCACAAATATTTCCAAAAGTTAAGTGATACATTTGAAGAAGAAAAGAAAACAGAAGTGTACGCATGCAAGAAAAATTATCTCACCTATAAACGACTATGGTGGCCAAGAAAATAAACCTCAACTTTCAAAAATATATAGAAGCACGAATGGTACAGAGGATAAAAGGATAGAGCTGAGCTTAAAGAAACAATAATGGCGGCCCACACTTCGAAAGTTACACAGAAACCACGAAACCGAAATGACAGAGAATCTTTTACAGAGAAGGAGCTCCAAAATACAGTGAAAGCTGAGCTCGAACCAGAACAAAACAATGACGTCGGGGGAAAAATTCACCAGGGCTTCACCCATATAACCAAAAATTCAAATGAATGTGCTTTAGGGTCAGGTTCCCTTTACTGCCTAAACCCAAGAAGTGGGTTAACCCAAACCCAGCTACAGTCAGAGATCGACGATTTTAAAATCCCAAGGACACAAGATCAATGTTCGTGGATCATCATAGAAATCAATGCTAACCATAGTCAAGATGTCACCACCCACAATAAATGCCAACCGAAGCCCTAATCACAATACAAAAATCGACGGTCTGAGATCAGACAGAGTACGAAGATCAACGACAAAACAAGGCAAAATAAACCATTAGGGTTATGATTAACTTGAACCAAAGTTGATGTCACCGCCCAAGCCACCAAGGGGTGAGTCACCATGGAAGGGGATAGCCCACGTGTCCACTAAGACAAATTATTGCAAATGACTGTCAATTCTAACCCAAGCGCATTTCAAATCAAATATTTTTTAAGGGGAATACTAAATGCCAATATATCAGGGTGGTCACCGAAAAGGTGAATATTATAATATGCCAAGGCTGACATAATCAAAGGGTGGTCGAATGTATTATAATACCTATGCCATGGCCAAAGGAGATGTCAATAATCAGAACATGTGCACATAGCAGGTGGTCCCCACATGAGGAATTATTTTTACAAATATTACAAATTGAGTATTGTAATTATTTTGCTCACATACAGGGAGTTGTATTTTGCATGCCTTCACAATAGGATAGAACAGAGAAGAAGACAGAGTTACATTTTCATGGAAATAGACTTGCCTAGCAAGCAACCTTATTTTTAGCAAATTATTCATCCTTCTTTTCTTAAAAATAGAACAGTCAACTTCAGTTTGAGTAATGTAAGTAAGGCTAATAATGCCTATTTGTAATTGCATGCTCTATTTTTATTCCTTTATGTATTATTAAATAAAGGATAAAAATAAGATGCATGGGTGAGTACAAGCCTTAGGCTATTTTTAGGGAGAGGGTGAACTTTATTTTTCCTATATATTGTGTGCCTTTGCAAAGCACAAGGGGCTGGACTTCTAGAGGACTTTTTGGATATATGAGTACTGAAGCAAATTTTTCCAGTTTTTCCCTCTGAGTGTGAAGTATTTTCTGCCTTTCCAAGTTATTTTGCAGTCTTGTGTATGTTCATATTAATCTTGTGAATGTAAATTCCCTGATCAATCACCTTACCCTACTGCAAATTCAGTCTTTTCTGCTTAATTTTAATGTGCATGTTAACTTATTAGTACTGTTGTGATTCTCCCTCAGTACAATCAAGTGTTTTACCCTTAGACAATCTACAGAAAAAACTATTGGTTCGTGCATCAAGAATCCTTCCCAAATCAGTTGTGCATATACTCAGTCAAAGTCCTCATACAAATTTGGTGTATCACCTTAGTTTTAATTATTTTACAGTCATCTTTTACCCTCAAACTCCCAGAAATTAGTTTAGGATACACCAATAAGGAACCGGCCTTGATACCAGAGACTCACCTCAAAATAGGTATACCCACAAACCTGAGGTGTTTCCATTGTATCTATGAAAGAGAAAGATCAATTGTGAAAGCTTAGAAAACCTGCAGCCATCTCTCTATAGGGTGCACTTTCAAGAGATAACAGGTACCATGAGCTTAAAGGCATCCACCATTCCTTGGGCGAGATGAGGATAAAGTTCAAGGAAGGTGCGCGCCCAATCAAAAAGAGGCCATACCGGATGAATCCTAATTTGCACGTAAAGATTAAGGAGGAGATAGACAAAATGATAGCATCATGTATCATTTAGGCGGTGGAACAGACGGAATGGATAAGTCCAATGGTGATTAGTATCAAAAAGGACATAAGGATAAGGATTTGTGTTGATTACAAGGACCTAAATGCAATGTGTATCATTGATCCTTTCCCAACCCCATTTATTGAAGAAATCTTAGAGGGAGTGGTAGGACGTGAGATCTACTCTTTCACAAATGGATTCTCGAGCTATCACAAGGAAAGGATTGCGAAAGAGGACCAGAGTAAGATGACTTTTGCCACTGAGTGGGGAATTTTTGCCTATACAGTCATGTTGTTTGGGTTGAAGAATGCACCTAATGTGTTCTCATGCATTATGGTGCAAGCTTTCTAGGATTTCATCCGTAAATTTCTTCAAGTTTACCTGGATGATTGGATAGTATATGGGTTAGTGAGGGACCATTGTGACAACTTAAGGTTAATGTTTGAAAGGTGTCGTCAGTTGAGGATATCCCTCAACATTAAGAAATGTGTATTTGCTACCTTGTTTGGAAAATTATTGGGGCACATCATATGTAAGGAGGGCCTACTAGTAGATCCCACAAAAGTTACAGTAATTGTGGGATTGGGGGAGCCTACTAGTCAAAGCACAATGCGCGGATTCCTTGGACACACGGGTTACTACAGGAAGTTCATCAAGGTATACTCCAAGATCCATGTGCCTTTAGAAAATTTACTTAGACACAAGAGTGCCTTCCATTCGGGAGAGGCGCAACAGAATGCATTTGACACTTTAAAGGATAAGATTCTCACTGTGCCCATACTACGATTCCCCTCTTGGGATAAGCCCTTCCATGTTCATGTTGATGCCTCAAGAACCACCATTGGAGCAGTACTTGCATAGCCTGGTGAAGGGATTTTTTATCATCCTTTATGCTTTGCAAGCATGAAGTTGACACTAGTGGAGTAGAATTATACTACAACTAAGCGCGAGGCATTGTCAATGATCTACGTGCTTCACAAGTTCAGACATTATTTGTTGGCAACCCTTTTTATATTTTACACTGACCATATGGCATTGAAATATTTAGTGAACAAGCTCGTTCTACAAGGGCGCATATGTCGGTGGGTACTATTATTCCAAGAATTTGATTTCACGGTGGTTCTGAAACTAGGAAAAAGTAATTCTGGACCTGATAATTTGTCTAGAATCGATTCAGGGGAGGACGCGCAAAGCATTGAGGATACTATGGCAGATACACAACTATTTAGGTTGCAGCACGTGCCCTCAAACATAGAAGATATTGCAGTATTTCTCAAAACATGTATAGCACCAGAATGAATGAAGGCATTAGATAATGAAGGCATTAGATAAGAAGCAGTTAGATATACACTCTGCTCCCTATATGTTGAGTAGTAGGGATTTATACAAATTAGGACGTGATGAGATTCTGTGCTGGTGTGTGCTAGAACATGAACGCCTAGCCATAATAGAAGAGGCGCGTGAAGGTAGTGCAGGTGGGCACTATGCAGGTGACACCACTGCACGCAAGATATTGATGGCCGAATTATGGTGGGAGACCCTATATCAAGACTACAAGGAATATTGTAAGGCATGTGACTTTTTTCAGTGCATTGGTAAACCAAGGCAAAGAGAAGAAATGCCTTTGTGCCCTATTCCCAATGCCGAGCCATTTGAAAAGTGGGATATAGACTTCGTAGGCCCTATTGCACCAGCTGCGCATAGGACTAGATCACGTTATATAATCACTTACACAGATTACTTGACAAGGTAGGTAGAAACAACACCTACTAAGGATTGTACAGTAGCTACTACAGTAAGGTTTATGTGGGAAAACATTATTACAAGGTATGGATACCCTTTGAGTTTGACTAGTGACAGGGCTACACATTTCCTAAATGAGACAATAAGGATTCTATTAGCAGAATTCATGGTGGCTCATCACAAGACTACCCCTTACCATCCATAAGCAAATGGAACCGCGGAGGCATTTAACAAAATACTAAGTCATACCCTTACAAAAAATTGTGACGTTAGACAAGATTGGGATGACAAAGTATTAGTCGTTCTTTGGGAATATAGGACAACCTACAAGAGGTTAAATTTAGGCCACACCATTTCAATTAGTGTTTGGCGCAGAGGCTATCCTACCAGTTGAATTCATGTTATTGTCTTTGCATATAACGCACGCAGGAGGAATGGCCGATGAAAAAGCACTCAAAGAAATAATTAACAAGCTAATGCAATTGGATGAAAGACGATTACTCTCCAGGTGGAGCCAAAAGACTGAAAAATCGAAACAAAAGGTATGGCATGATCGTCACATTAAGAACAAAAGGTTTGAGGTTGGGCAGATGGTGCTACTACATGATTCCAAGTTTCTGCGCCATCTTGGGGGGGGAAGTTAAAAGTCCATTGGTTTGGTCCCTACATCATCTCGTACATCCTTGATTTAGGCACGTGCCAGTTACAAGCACTGGATGGGATGAGATTTCCAGGACACTTCAATGGGAGTAAGTTGAAGCCCTACTATAAATAAGTCTTCTTGGTGTTTGTAATAAGATAATATTGCCAGATAGTTTAGGACTTCCTTTAATGCAATTTTCTTTTCTTATGTTTTCCTTTCTCATTGTTGTTTTGTGTTGTGCCTTGGGCGTCGGTAACCTCTTTACTCTTTGAAGGTTGTGAATGTGTGGAGGACCGCGCATCATTTTAGTATGGGGTAGAATAAAGGAGGAAAGTGCAAAGTGTGAAGTACCATGAAGAATTGCGTTGGAAATGCCGGTTGAATGGCCATGTAAAAGAAAGCGTATAGGGGAAAAGGTGAATGAGCATGGTTGGTATCACGATAAGGCTACATTTTGGTTCCACGTACAAGGGAGAAAGAATCCACAAAAACAACATGAGGTAGGCGAGAGCAAAAATCACGAGGACTGAAGAAGTACCTTTGGAGCTGGTAATGCACGCGTAAGAGTCTTCTATCGGCTAGATTGGTTACGTGCCAAAAGGTTGTAGGAATATCTGCGCAAGGTTGGGTGCGTGAGTTGGTGTGCTAAAGTCCAACTTAGTGGAAAAAGCTACAATAAGTGTTGAAGTACGGTTGTAGGTAAAGTAGGAAAAACTATAAATAGAAGGTCGAGCACTACATTATCAATATTCATGAATACGAAGGAAGAAGAGCTCTTGCAAACTAGGGTTTCCAAAGTTGATCTGTGTGAAAATTTTTTTAAAAGATTTAACTATGAGTGACTAGATTTGGTCTGGAAACCAAAAGGAAAAAATTTCACGGGCATAGAGAAAAAGAGTTATGGAGAAGCACCATCTGGTGAAAAGGGTTATTCCAGTTAGGGTTTGGTAGCTAGGGCATGGGATGAAAATGGTTTCTTCACAAGTTTGAGGTCTGAGCTTGGAGAGGGTAGAAAAGCAAAGTAAGAAAGAGAATTTGAAGTGCTGAGATAACCTAAACCATGGCACCTAAGAAACCAACTATATCACGTAAGAAGCCGAAGGGCAAGGGCAAGGGCAAGGGCAAAGGCAAACAACCAGAAACCCCCGTAAGCATGAATGAAGAATGGTACGTAGAGATGCAGTACCCATATGGGGTTTTTCTCAAAAAAGAATGGGAGTCCCACTCAAGAAAAATGATGGTGATCGATTACAACCATCACACGAGCACGACAGAAAAGGAAATGGCACTGGAGTTGATGCGCCTGACAAACAAGAGGACATCAGATGGCTTACCTATCTATAGCAACGAGCTGAAAGTGAAGTTAGAGAAGGTGGGATTATTGCAACTCTATAAGTTGCCTTATTTTGGGAAACCTAAGTGCCTCTATCAGTGGTTGATGTCGCGCATACACGAGGATTACTTTTACTTCGCAGGGCGCAAGATGCACATAACTCCTTAGTTGATTTCAAAATTTACAGGCCTCATCTGCGAGGGAGAGAGTATAGATGATGACCTGAGCGACAAGGAAGCCATCAAAGTAACTGTTGCTACATATGAGTATAAGAAGGTATCACAATACATTGATATCGCAGAAATCTAAGACCCTATCATGAGAATGTCCACACGCTTGGTGACGAAGCTAAATGACAAAGAGAGGTGGACACAGGTAAATAAGGCATGGTTAAATGTGTGCAAGAAGATTTCAGAAGGCACCATATACAATTTGTTTTCCTTCATTACAGATGAAATTATCAGCATCATGCAGGAAGGAGACAAGATACTCTTTGGCAATGTCCTCTTGACAATTTTGTTCTCAGAGATTGAAATGCCAGATTCGGCAGATAAATTTGTTTGGGAATATCCAGAGGAAGACCCCTTGCTCGCGAAAAGATTCACAAAATACACTTGCAACAACATGACGGTTGCCCATAAGGCACGCCTAGAAAATGGTATAAGCACTTAAGGGATGCGTTTGGGGTGGAGTGGAGGATCCCAGAGCAGCTCTCAGTGCTCGTTGACGGAGAAGCCGAATTTAAAGTGTACCAACATTTCTGCATTGTTAGATTTAAATTGACAGATGAAAACATGGGCCCCTGGTGCAAGTTTCCCTTCTCCTTCACCACTCAATATTTCCAAGCAGGGGTAAACATGTTCAAAGAGGCTAAAATACTAAGGTTCGACCTTAGTGAGGTCGATCAAAACCACAGGGAATTGCCCAACTTTTTCGATAGCATGAGACACTGTGACAAGGGTATATCTACGCATAAGAACCCCCACTTCCCTTTGACACCTTTTGATACTTATTTTGATACTGTTGATTACATTATGGACATTATTATGTTTTGATTTAGTATGATGTTAGACATTTGATCATGGATTATTGTTGATCTTGATTTGGTTATGATGCATGATGATTATTAGAGACACTCATATGTGGATGATGATATACTATTTGACATGGATGTTTTATGGATGTTGTTCGGACATGTGATTTTGGATATTATGAGTAGATCTAGAAAATGGATATTATATGATGATGATATAGTTGTTGATATAAATTGTATGTGATAATGTTAAATTGCCTTGATGTTGTTGTGATTCACATATTTAGATGATTTTGTGATTATATTTATATCATTTTGGATGTTCTGATATGGTCACGAGGCCGAAGGAGGTATTTGTGTTTTGCAGGTTAAAAATCACAACAAACATCGGGGGATTGGAGACCAACCACAATGGAATTCTAGGTGAATTCGACAAGGTCACCATGGCAACTTGTTTTATTGTGTTGTGTTGTTTTGTTAGGGATTCCCATGGGGGGATCACCTTTATATGTGACCATGGGTTTGTGTATTTTATTAATGTGGTTAAATTTTATTTATTGTTGTATGTATTTTATTAGTGATGTGTCCCTTTCTTTTATTTAATTAAAATTGTGATAGATTAATGTGAGAAATCATATGGTTAAAATTTAAATAAATCAAATTGGGATATGGGAAAGTAATAATGGAAGTTGTTGGCTCTTTGTATTAAATATGTAAGGGATGTGTAAGTTTGTGTAAGAGTTGTGTAAGTCATATTTTGGAGTATGAAACACTCCACCTCCTTGGAAATTCGAATTTGTCCTTGGGGGCTGTTTTTGGAGGCTTGTGGGACAAGTAAAACTTGTCCCATACCTCTCAATTTAATTTACCAACCATACTTATGGTTGGAGAGGTGATTTTAGACTTTTATAATGCATTTTATTAATCATGTTGCAAGTTTTGATTGCACTCTCTTACATTTTATTTAATTTTGCAGTCCTTTGGGGTGTGGGCTTTTTGGAGTGTGCAAGTAATTTGTCATATTTTCACCCACCTCTTTATTGTGCTTGGGAGAATGAAATTTTGTCTTTTGTGTTTGAAGTTGAGGATGTGTGATGTGGCATCCTACATGGATCCACATCATCCTCTTCTCTTCCCTCTTCTATAAAATTCAAACTCTTTGCTTGTTTTGGGTTGTTGAATCATTTTGCAAACTTCTTTGGGGGCGCATTTTCTTGTGTTTGGAGCTCTTGCTTTTGGAAGGAGTTTGGAGAAACTTTGCATGCTTGGAGATTGTTGTTTTGGGACTGTGTTTTGGGCATTGAAGCTTGTTGTTTGGAAACAAAAGTTACCATGGAGAGGTAGGAGTTTAACTCTTCTTTTATGTTGTTATTTTCTTGTTGTGTTGTGTGAATGGTGCATGTTTTGATTTATTTGTTGGCTGGTTGGGTAGACTGCCATAGGAATGGTGTAGGAGAAGGCTATGGGGAATCCATGTGGGGGGGCATAAGGGAATGCCATTGGCATCAGAATTTTGTGGAGGGAGTTTGGGTTTGGGATCCACCATGGAAAAGAAATAGCTTGCATTTCTTACTTTGTGGGGGGCATAAGGAAATCTATGGGGGGCATAAGGAGGGATTGTGGGGGGCATAAGGATATGTGTGGTGAAATTTTATTGGTGGTTTGTTACTGGTGGATGCCCAATTCCCATTGGGAGGCATAAGTAGCTTCCCCCATAGACCTTGCTCCTTTGGCTTGCATGATCAAGCCTGAGTTTTGTTTTGATTGTTTTCAAATGCAGTTGTAAACTGTTGTTTTTGTGTGGACTATGTTTTATAATGAATTATGCATGTTGAAAGAATGTTGTGTGTTGTGGAAGCCAGTTGTTGCCATGGGTTGAATCACACCTCTTATTGTATTTTGGTTGGGGCTCGGGGGCCAATGATGAAGGATGGCTTCTCCTTTCATTGGATGTCTTGGTTGGGTGGAGAGCGTTGCCTTTCCCCCACTTTTGTTGTGATCAACTTGGAGAAAAAGAAAACTTGCATGTTGCTGTTCTGGAGCAAAGGAAAATGACAGTTTTGACAGTCCCTTGTGAAACAAAATTCACTTGTAACCTTTCCCACTTGAAGTGGATGAAATTGTAAATTTATATTTGTGAAGAAAGATGTATGTAATTGATTATGAAAGTGTATATTCGAAATGTGAAAGACATCTATACTCTGTCCTGTTTATTGGAAAGAAAGAAATAGAAATGTGTTATTGCATTCAAACATGGAAAGATGTAAAGTTGTATACTTGGAATTAATAAAGAATTGCAAGATCTTCTCTCATTTACATTGTTGATTCAAATTGGAATATCAAATTGTGATTGGAATCTTTGTTTAGAAAATGGAAAAAGAAGAAATACGTATGAAGGAATTATATTGCTTTGTCTCTTTTTGAAATATATTAAATTGGAAATCAGACTTTACAATTTAGCTTTGAAATGATTTGTTTATAAACAACTAAATGTATTAGATTAGATTAGAAATAAAATACCACACTTAAATGATGAAATTGATATACAAATTTTCTAGAAATGGATCTCTGTTGTAAATTTAAAACTGGCAAATAAATTTAATTAAAATGTACAGTTCGGGCCTGCACATTATAATCAACTTGGAAATGATAAAATTTAGCATACTATGACATCAATGAACTCAAATTGACAAAGAACACTTAAGAAAACAATTTAAACATTGCAAAATCGAGCCCAATCCCTTTCACAGCCGTTTTCTGTCAATTGTTGGACAAAATTCAAATTGGAATCAATTGAGCAAATTTACCTTCCTAAACCATTCTAAATCCTTCCTAGAATAATCCTCCATGTCTGTTTGGCATGTTGAGTGAAGAAGGAGATCAAATTGAACAAAAATTTATAAGTCAAAATTACCAGTTTGCTATTTAAAATCCTGCAGATCGTTTTCATAAAATTGACCCCTTAAACTTTATCAAAATGTAAAATTTATGATTCCTGTGCAAAGAGGGCATCGAGAGATTTCCAGAAAGTCCTTGTTTTCCCAAAACTGAGCTTTCTAGAAAAAGTTATGGCCCTCTGAAGTTTTCCTACCTTGGCGGGAAAATTTGGGAAAATTTTCCCTGGCGGGCCCGCGGCCCGAAAATTTCCCGTCGAAATATCCTTAGAATTTTTTTTTGAAAAACTTTCTAGGGATTTTTTTTGAAATTTCCTCCACCAGCCCACAACCAATCAGAGGCTGCCACATGTCCTCACGGGGCAGTGGCAGAGGTGTGGCATTATTTTTGCCCTTGGGCCTTTTTAAAATTTTGGGAAAATTTTATCTTTTCCCCACCGGCCCACAGCTATCACAGGCTGCCATGTGGCAGCATGGGGTGATAGCGGAGGGGGGGAAACCCTCGCAACCTTATTTTTTTTGAAATTTTATTTTTGGGAAAAAATTTTTTCCCCTGGCCCCGCACTCCCGCCCTCACCTTGGTGTCAATCCCTCCACTGACGCGCTGACCCGCGTGCCTAACTTTCCCCTTATCTCCCCCTTCGGTGAAATTCTGCAATTATCCCCTGCCACCCGCCTCTCCCTCTCCTTCATCCCCTTTTTGAGCGCCACGTGTCCCTGGACCCCGGGTGCTGCGGGGCAATTGAATTTTTCCCTTTGGCAAACTCTGCTAACCCTGCCGCTCTGCCCTTCCCTCTCCTTTTCCGCCGGCGATGACTCGGAGCCCGACACGTGTCCCTGGAGGACCTGTGGAGGTGTGGGAGAATTTTGAATTTGCACCCTGTGGGGAAAAATTTCCAACACCGCCCCGCGACCCGCCAACCCAGAAAATGGGCTTCCTTCCCCACTCGACACGTGTCCCCTTGGGGAAAAAATTGACCCCTAAAGTCCGCCGGTCCATATCTGGAGTTTTACAAGGAGTTAGGAGGACTTCTTTATATCGTTGGAAAGGTGAGAAAATTTCCTATCCAATGGGAATGATTTAGGGAAATTTTGAATGCATTAAGTGTGAGAAAAATCAAGTTGAAACTCTGAGCCTGTTAGAGAGTGGGTATGGTGATATTTTACCCCCTGAACCTAACTGAAACTTCTAACCCTAAAATTTGGACCTTGTGACCTCTGATAATTGTTAATAAATGAAAAGTATGTTCTAGTAATTTTAGACTTGTTCTGGAACCTGATAGTGTCAACTGTTGTCTTGCAACCTGGTTGTGGACACTTCTAATCAAAAAAAAATTATTCCATAATTTTCCTGACTAATCCTAGGTTGTTTCTTGGGTCTCAAGTGGGTTGTTTTAACGGAAGAGACAAAAATCATCAAAGCCTTGGTAGAACAATAATTAGAACACAATGTTGATTTAGTTATGAATGAAGATAAAGAAGAAAGCATGGGAAAATATCATGACAACATAAGAGGAGGCCCCAATTTGATGATATGTATTCCTAAGGGCACACACACAGGAGGAAGGCACACGGAGATCCAGGGACCAAGAATGAGCTATATTGATGATCCAAACAAGGTGTTGCGCGAGCGCTTCCAAAGCACAGTACCAACAGATCAACTCTTGGTAATGAAGTCGTTTGATGAGGAAGGTGTAAACCCTCAAATGAGGAAAATGCTTTCTTGGGCAATTAAGTCCCACATCGACGAGCCAGAATTCAAGGTAAGCTAAGGGGAAGTAAATGAAGAAGCCTAAGTTAAAAGGAGACAACCCCTTGGTGAGTGCTCGCCAGCTTTCCGATGAACAAGTCTGTAATGCGCTAAACAAGGTCTCAGTTGAACTAGAAGTCAGGTTATTTGGGAGGAATGACAAAGTAAAATTCCTAGAGGCAGAGCTAGAGAAGAGGGAAGAAGAGCTCGAACAAAGGACCAAGGACTTAAAGCAGGAGGAACTAATCAGTGCGCAGCTAAAGTGTGAACTAAGGGAAGAGAAGGCAAGGGTGCGCGAGGTATACAAGAAGGTTCAATCCATCACAGATGCCATTTTTTTAAGCATCCAAACTGAGCACCACCCGCACAAAAGTATGGATCTTCCCTGGAGTGCCTAGAAGACTTAACATGTATCCTCACCATGGAGAGGCAGCCATTGGCCTTAGAGTCTGTGGAAGAAGTATCAGCGCGCCTGGAAAGGGAAGACAAACTGAAGGCTGTAGCAATCATTACAAAGTACAACAAGGTCCTTGCTGATGTAAAAATTACTACCAAAGTTGTTCATGCCACATATGACAACTGTGCAGACAGGGATAGAGTGGCGAGCATTCTTGTTGTTACTCACGAGGCAAAGCTCAAAGAATTCCAAGAGAAGAACAAAGGGAATAGAGCGGAGCGGGATAGGATCTTAGTCAAGATTGAGAAGAAGTCTGAATCCATTGAAGTCCTATGGTGCTCAGTCAATAAACAGCTGAAAGAGTTGTACCCACAAATCACAAATAGGATGGATGTGCTTGAAGATGTGGCCAAACAACTAGAAGGGATGGTTAAGGCAATGAATACTCAAGGAGATAGATTGAGTTTTGATGAGGTAAGCATCCTAGTTGGCAACCTTTGCCAAAGGGCACAAAATGAAGTTAATGCCTATAATAAGTTAGAGGCCGAATTGAAGAAATATTTTCCTCTCCTATTGCAGCAGTAACAACACTTCCCCATTCTTTCGTTTTTCCCAATTCTTCTTTCCCTTATTCTTTTCCAAATCATTATTTCTTCTGGAATCTGTTGTAATTATTTTATTCATTGAAGACATGTTCCCGCGGGCGAAGAACAGGCGTAGTGTGGGGTGATGTTGGGACCCTGATTTATTGGCTACGTACATGAATGTGCATGGGCGCACAAGGCCTTGTTAAAGAATGGCGCACAGGGAGAAAGCGCGCAAGACAGGATTCTAGGAGGGTTTAATAGAACAAGTGGCGCGCGCGTGCAAGGAAAATAAGGATTTCAAGACTTAACCATATTTGACATATCAGGAAGGACATGTGAAAAGATTACCCAACTGCACATGCAGAGTGGATAAGGTGCCAGCTTAGCGATAGGTTGACCTAGGAAGGAATATGCCCTACGATGGAAGCTTCTAGAAGACCATCATGGCAAGGAGTGGAGAGATCAGGCCTGGAGGAGCATGTTCCCATGGAGGACCACATTTGGACACTTGGAAATAGATCTAAAGCCTAAGAAAGGTGGGTTGGCAATTCAGGAGGCCTATAAATACAAGCGCCCATAGAGGAATATATATATATATATATATATATATATATCAATAGAGAGCGGAGCTCTGCATAAATGTTGTGAGGAACTCTATTGGGTTGGGTAGATGACCTATAGGGGAAGGATGTATCAAGGGGTTTGGGTATGAAATTTTCCTTTCATGTTTAGGAGGACTCTAATCCAGTTATGGTGTATTGCTTCAGTCTGCCATTCTATGATATTCTGTAATGGATCTAATGCATGTAATGAGGGTGTCGGATATGATGGAAGATGAATATAATAGACTCTAGTTTATACATATATATGTGTAGCTCTGTTTCATATATATTATACACATGAATATAAACTCCTATGCATTTCTTTTTCAGTTCAGTTCTATAAATTGTTAAGTATCCATTTGTCTGAAATGACTGCATTGATCTAGAAGTCGTTCTGAGCTCTATGATGAATGTATGTCTCGTAGCTACTTACTCTTGCTAAGTTCCTATCATAGATGATGCTTTCCCACTTAACTCACATAAAAGAGAGACTTGATGCTCGCGCATGCCTCGGGTGAGCACCCAGCACCCGTTGGGTGATAGGCTGATGCGCATGGGATTCCCTTGTTCTTTGGTGGTGTAAAAATGACTACAAAGGTAATTTTGTATTTATGATGACTTATCATTTATTACTTACTTGATTGGTGTTTTTTGAAATAAACCAAGTGATTTCAGCTTGCAAAAAATGAAATCAGATTATTGGGACATATAGATAGATAGGTAACTGGGTAAGTTATTTAAGTTTCATTATTATTTCTGTCCTAAGAGTATAATGTGGAAGATTTGATGAGGGATAATACCTTAGATCAATTTCAGTGATCCAAGGCATTCTCCTTGATCATTTTTATTATTCGATCATGATTGATAATTCAGTATTGAGCTCTTGATGTTTCTGACTTGCTGTATAGTCAGACTTATCAATTTTAATGTTGGCATAAGTGTTCTTAAGTGACTTAGACTTTGCAGTTATACTACTACCTATTACAATGTTGATTGATTTAAAATGAAAGGCTATCTTGGCGTATTATAAGCCTAAACTAAGCTATCTTAATGTATTGGGGACCTAAAATGATATATCCTAATCTAATGATATACACTAAACTATCCTAAGGGATTTGATTTATTAATCTAACCTAAGCTAAGGTTAACATTTTATATTAAGGGGTCTAAACCTAACTGGGAACCTAGACCTAACCTAATGACTCAACTATGGTAACAACCTAACTAAGGGACCTAAGCATGGTTAGTTGGGCGCCAACCCATGTCTGTACTGAGAATTAAATTTAGTAAATGGGGCATTGCTACCACCTTTGGCATAACCAAGTTTAAACTTGGCATGCACGGTCATCAAGGTAACTAAGTGTTTAGTGAATGGAAGTTTAAGCAATTCATTGCAAGCTAAATTTGGAATCGTTGGCGGACTAGGTGAGAAGACTGGTAGTCTTGCCATGACAATTAATGACTTGGAATTTGTGAAACCACCTTGGAAAAACGATGGTTTTTGGCAAGGAAATAGGCATTGTGTTTCATTTTGCATATGGTTTCTCGAGCACTTTGGCTCTGCATGTCATATTTTCATTTTTCAACTGGTTGTTTGATTTTCCTTCATTTATGAACTCGTTATTGCATGAGAGAGATATAACATAGAGAAGATTTTGATTTTTGGTTATAAAAATAATGAGGAAAATGAAGTCTGGTTCTTTGTGCATTCCGTTTGAAGTTTTTGGAGAAATCTTGCATAAAAATTGGAAGGGAAGTTGAAAAGCTTAAAGGGAAATTTCAAGAGAACTACCAGGCATGATAAGCTCTAACTCATTATAATATTGTGTCTATGTTTAACTATTTCATGAAAATAACTTTGCTCTTGATGTGGAATTATATTATGAGTTCTGGGTTTGCGTTTTTCATGTTTGGTATGTTTATTTTGTTGTGTTAGTGCATATTGTCTTGAGCCAATTCTACACTTTGAATAATTGATTTTTGGGTCATTATGTATGACTGTGATTTGGTTTTTTGAAACATAGAGTTTCTTAGTTTATGAGTGTTGCATTGTAGTCAGAATAACATATTCCTCTTTACTGGATATACATGTCTGTGATCGATTTAGTGAACAATAATAACTAGTCGCAGGGTTTGTCTATTTGTTGGAAACAAAATCATTTTCTTACCTATGGAATTTAGTGAGGAAGTACATGGGTAGATACCCAAAAAATTATATTCTTTGGGTGTTTGAATGGAAGCCTAATTTCTTTGTTATTTCAAATCCCCACCTTACTAGGTTAAATCTTTGAAAGATTTTAGCATTGTTAGTTTGACTTTAGTAATCAACAAACTAGATGTGTTTGTTTTCATTTGCATGAACTTTTATTATTGTGCAGGCTCCTTGATTCGGTCTTGTCGACCATACTCTGTGATTTTGTTTGATACTCTTTTAGACTCAAACACGAGTCATAACCCTTTTTGGGTCTTAACATTTTCGGTAAGTTACAAATCTCCTCCATTTGGGAGATATCGACTAGTCTTTTTGTTTAATCCTAAGTCCATTTGGGACGAGTTCAAAGTTGTGACTGGGTTTTTAGAAGGTACAAATCCTTCAAGGATCGTGTGTGTGTATAAGTATTCTAAAAGCTTGACTTTGTTTTGTTTATAGAATGCTATTAGTGACTGAACTTAGAATAGGGTGTAATTTTATTAATTGGTTTCCATGATCCCTTTTATCTCAACTGTATCCGTCGATTTCTTGATATATGCTTGAAAAGAGTTTAGTAATTCTAAGTTTTTTCTACATTATTAGATAAGAGATAAGTTTGATAACTAAATGGATTCTTTGACTCATTGTGGATTAATGGTTTTACTCTTTAGTTCCCATATGTATTCAAATATTGTTGAGGCAATTCATACTTTAAAGAATGTGTAGTTGGGGCTTAGTAGTTTGATGAAATTTGAGTTCATCCCGACTGTGATATTCAATATTTATACTCTCCTCTCAAGGACTGTGAAGTTAGGATGCTTGTAGTGTTTAAAGATCTTCATATGTTTGATGCACATGTGATAAACATTATTATACTGTTATTATGTATTGAATTGTGCTTTCCATTACTATGGATTTAAATAAGTTTAAAACAAATTCTTCAGTCATAATAATGTTGCTTAGTTGGTATAAGTGGCGACTGTGTAGCTTAACTACGAGTTCTTGACCTTTTGAGTGATTGTTTGGTTATTATTATGTATGATATACTCTCTCACTATTTTGAATTCTATTGATTGATATGTTAAGTAGTGTTGTGGAATCTATTGACTGTGATATTGAACCTGAAATGGCTTGATGGTTTGTTATAGATTGAATAGTCATCCTTAACTTCTTGAATAAGTGGTTTAAATCAGACTAAGTTATATAAGTTTTGGTCATATAATTATGGGGTTATATGACTGTAACTTATTGATCATAATCTTCATTGGTTGAATGAGATATTATTGTTTTTTGTTGACTGCAATACTTAAGTAAGTATGATATTAAATTGATTGGCACAAGGTAAATGATTTCAGGCATATAAGTATGGTATTACATGACTAAAATCATGTTACACTTGTACTTTTGTTTATGATTAAAATTGATCAATGTATTTATTGTACTTATAGAAAATGAAATTATTAGAGATTAAAAATATGTTAAAATATATGACTATTATTGACTTCTTTACATTCACTTTTCTAGATTGTTCTTTGCATGCTTAATGAAGACGGGTTTACTTCTTTTTGAACCTTAATACAATTTCATTTAAAAGAAGAGTCCTTTTTATGGAATTATTAAGTTAGAGCATGTTGTTCTAAAGATTTAGTGCTTATCATGCTTAGTTCATGTGAATGACACATGCTAACAAATCTTGCAGATGGATTTCATGAAAGAAGAAAGAAGAAAGACTTATAAGAAGTTGCATTTATTTTATTGATTAAAGTCAAATGTTCTAATTAAATGATTATTGTTAAATTTTCATGAAGTGAATCTGTTTTGGGAACATGGAAGGCTTAGAGCCTTATTATTGTAATCATTTGAAAAGTTGTTTATTTAAGACTGAATTATGTTATGGCATTTGAGTAGAATGGAATAACAATGAAACCTTGTTTGTAATTACCTCTATAAAAGCCTAATTGTTTGAATTCTAGAATTAAGGAAATTCCTTCTAGATGAATGATTTGTATTGTTTTATAGTGTTCCTAAGATATATAATAAGGACTTAATGAATACTAAATATTTGGATTTCTGATTAAGGAAGGACTATACACAAAGATCCTTAGGCTTACTGAGCTATGTATGAACTGTTATGATTTTATGGTGATGATATAGTAACCATAACTCAGAATATTGAAATGTGAAGTTATGTCATTTTGGAAATGATATTATGAAATTATAATGGTTACTATATGTGATTCAATATGATAATAGGATAATCTAATAAGTAACCAAGTAAATAAAAAGGAACTTAATTATAAGATTGTACTAATTAATTCGAATGGATCATAAACCTATGTTGTTGCTGGCTTTAAACTATAAAGTTGTTCAGTAGTGCAACATTGTAATAGTGTGATCAAATAAAAGTGTGTAAGAATGTTGATGAAATAAATTTACATGTTAAGATTTAAGTGATTAGTAGGAAGCTACTTACCTAAACACCTAAGTTATGAAATTCTGAATTAATCCTATTGACATGTCTTGGTATGCAGAAGTCTTAATGTTGTCCATAAACACGTGACAATCAGTATGATTAATGACTCTAAATGGATTAAGAGAAAATGACAAATAACTCATTGGGTCAAAATGCAGATTTCATCTGCATACTTTCACATAATGAAGAAGTACGTTATGATCCTTTCTAAAAGGAATTAATTGTATCTATCCTAGATGATCCTTAGTCACGACACCTAATGATTAAACTTAAGTGAAATTAACGAGTTGGGAATTTAAGAATTAATGAACTCGTTAAGTATGTTAGTTTTGTTTATCGGAACTAAGTGAACTGTCACAACATAGTCGTTGCTACACAGTACCCACTTAATGACACAGGTCATTAGGTGGATACTGTGAAGCAACCACTATGGCATTGTATTTCACTTAGCTCCTCTAAACGCAATTGTCATAAATTATGATTTCAGGTCACTATTCTACACTAAACAGTAATAGGCATATGACCTATGCCCAAAGTCAGCTTATGTTGACTAAAGGTGATTAAGCAGATTCGAATCAATTTAACCTCATTTAAGTATGAATGATTACCCTTAGTCTTCATAAGTAGATCTTCAAAACTAGTCCATATGATGTGTTCTTGTTTAGCGTCTAACAGGGAATTGGATGTGGTTTACAGTTGTCAAGGAAGTATAATCTAGATGACAGTTTTTCAAGTGGGGTGAAAGACATATTCCTTTCGATGAGAATGTCTTCTAGGAATAAATGCATGGTATACATGTCTTTAAACTTTAGCCAAATTATCGCAAACTGCTAGTTGTGTTGTCTTGTGTCACCTAGTCTAAATATGTGTGATATCAGATGATTATCAGTAACAAATGCTCAGATAGGCCCTTTAGACATTAACACTTGATTGACCCTTAATGGGTGAAGGAAACCAAAAGTATACTTAGTATACACACTAATATGATGAAACATGAGAGATCAGTTTAACACCGAATCATGAAATGAGAGATCGGTTTTATACCGAGTCATTATAGTTGCATATGGTTTATTGTTATGTGATGTATTAGCAAGGAATGTTTGTTCTAAATTATGTGAATTTAGAACAATGAAAATTATGTTTTTTTATTAAAAAATCCCCTATTTTCTGAAGTCTTAAATGAGGATGTTACATACCGATTGTGAAGTGTTTGATTGATATGTAATGGGAAATGATGAGTCAAAAGATGGAGAAATGACACGTGGAATAGAAGTGGGTCTAGGATCATGTGATGTGATTGGATGGGTATTAGTAGATGAAAGCGGAGGAGACAAAGGTTTAATTGTGATGTCCCCCTTGTCGAGAAGGTCTTGAATGATGTTGTGGAATCAGGGGCATGAATCAGTGGAGTGACCGTCAATACGATGATAAACACGTGTCCTGTGTGGAATGCCATAATGGCAGGGGTGACTTGGGAAGGAGAGTGATGAGATCGGTGTCAAGAAACTTTTTCAAGAATAGAGGAAAGTGGCTCGGTCAATGGGGTGAATTTGTGAGGGGGTTGGATAAAGCTACGAATTCTAGGAGAATGTAATGAATGCAAAGATGTGACTGTAGAAGGTGATGACATGTGAAGCGTATCTGATTAGTGGACATGGTGAACATGGGAGTGGGATGGTGTGGTAGGTTATGGAGAAATGAAAACAAGCGGATAAGAGGGAGGATGACCAAGATGAACATCCTCGAAACGTTGTGCAATGTGCACAACCTCATAAAATGCACATAATGATTGAATTTGTAATTGGTGGGAGATGTGACGGACACAAATTTTATAAAAGAGGACAATAAGCTCTATTTGGGGGAGGGTAAATGAAAGACAATGAACAAGTCCAATCCAACTTGTGACACAGTCAACAATGGACTTATTATGGGATTTCCAAAGCATGTGAAGGTAAACGAGCGTGGATTTGGGAGCAATGTGGATGAGGAAGTGAGATAAAAAGGTGTTCGCAAGATTTGTGAATGTGTAAAGGCTATGTTGTGGAAGGCGTGAGTACCAATCAAGTGCGTGACCAAAAAGTGAAAGTGGGAAAGTGCAAAGAAGAGGGGCATCACCAAGTTGTATAAAGTGACATGCATAGCAGAAGAGATGCAAGTGGTGTTGAGGGTCCTTGGTGTCATCAAATCTATCAAAAATGGGAAATTTTAAATGCAATGGATAGGGATGATGTGATACCATGGGTGGATATGCTCATTGCAAATGGATTAATAAGTCTGCACTGGCAGAAGTCCTCTCAAGTGTTGGGACTCAAGCTTTAAAATGTGGTCAAAAGGTGTTAATGAAGCAAATTAGGGTATGAATGAATATGGAAATGACTATAAGCCATGGGAAATGACAATGACTAGTATTTTGAAACACAATTGGAAACGCCTTGAATTTTTGTAATCTATCATGGTAATTACTTTTCATGATGTTGTAACTGCAGAAATGAAGATAAATATGTTAAGATATATCTTTTGATCTTAAAGGAATGTGTTACTAATCTGGACCCTTGTTTGCTGTAATTTGTTTACTTGGGACAGAAGTTATTATTGCTTGTGTGTTGCTAATGAGACAACAGACTTGTCGTATGCTTGATGAACTCTTTTCGCTGATTGACAGCACACCTTGAATCAATTCCATTGATCCAAGGTATGTTGTGGCCTTCTTGTGATCGCTTTGTCGATTTACTTCTAAACCAGAATGAAGTCTGAAACCAGACTGAAGGTTGATATAAATGTTGCAGCACCTGATTTCAGGTATGAATATCTGGTACATAGATGCCAATGAAAAAGGTTCGATTCTCGAACCACATACCAGTTGTAACGCTAGACAGCGTAAGACAATAAGGGCCGGGATGCGAGTGACACAGGTATGTGGAACATAGGACGAAACGTCCTGCATTGTGTTGAATACGAATGCCAGTCAGAAAGACTTGATTGGAAACTATTAAATAAATACTATGGGATTAAACCCTAACCTACTACTAAGTTTTATCCTATACCCTAACTACTACCCTATATGGATTTTAAATTTCATAAGGATGAAAATAGATGCAAATTCTAATAACTTATGAACTAGGTGAATAACCTAGCTATGGACTATTAAATCCTAAACTATTACTAACCTATGGAAGGGGACTTATGGACCCATGTGGATGGAAATGGATAAGAAGGGAAGGTTAGAAATTTAATGGGACAGTAAATGAAGTCCTTACATGTTGCAGCGCCAAGTTTGGCGGGAACATGGAAAAGTTGGAGGCATCCAACTAGCTATGAAGCTAAAATATGAATTGCAAGCAAAATTTAAAAAAAAAAGAAAACTCGCCAACCTGAGTCGGTGGTGGCGTGAGGAATGAGGAAAAAGTAATGCATTCAATGCATTCAATGACATTGGTCTTAGCGACCAGCTCGCCTTGGAAAGAGGATTGAGGAAAAATTGTTTGTTGTTGTGTGCATCGAGTTTTTAGTTGCTCTGCATTTTGTTCTTCCATGGTTCTGTCGAACCTGCTGTATTTTGGTTATTATTTCTATTCTTGGAGAAGCAAAGGCTATTTTTGAGCCTGTGGAAGTTAGTGGAATGTTTGGAAAGCCTCGCCGAGGACGTCGTGGAGAGAAACAGCTCCAGTGGACGCGGTTTTCTTCGAACCACAAAAAATACAGGCATGTTAAGCCCTTCTCCTTAAACCGTTTGCTTTTGCTTAAACGTCTCATTAAAACAACCCTGCTCTTATGAGGGGTGATTTAGTTAAATGATGTTGTTGTTTTGAATGAAATGATCTCTGGACTGAGTCGTTTTTCCTTTGCTGAGTACGACTTGGGTAATTTCTTTTGCGAAATAGGTGAATGAAATAAATCTGCTCTTGATGAGTGAGTTGTTTGGCAATGTTGGGTAATTGATCTTTACTCAATATGAGTTGAGTTTGTGCTGAATAATACATTAGCTATGTGTGTATTAATTCTGAGTTTTGTGCATTCTTGTAAAAATGGAAAGATAAGGTGATTCTGTATGCCTGGTTCGAACTGTCATAATAAAAAGGAACACGGCCTTGGGTATTTCTTGCAAATAAGTGAAATAAAGGGGGTTGTGTTTGATGTATGAGATTGTTTTTTACTGTGTTTTGCATACTCATATATTACCCTATACGGGTTTGAATTGATAAATGTATTGTTATGCGAATATTGTATTTATGAGTTCAGTTTGTGGAAACGTTTGGGAAAAACAAATTCGTGGTGATGTTGATGAACTATTGTGTGATTTATATCTCCTAGATGTTTTTCATTGCATAGAATACGGTTTCCCTGGGACAGTAAGGTCATAGTAGCATCTTACTTTGTTGTTCTAATTAGATATGGTGTTCTGCCTGCTAGTTCTTGGTATTCATATAGGACTGTTTGGAAGGAAGTTCTGATCTGAATGGGAACAGAAAAATCAGTCTATAGAATAGACTGGGTAGAGCATACAAATCATACTGTGTCTTGCTGAACTCAAGGATATATATATATATAATTTTAAGGATTGAGAACCTTTCATTGTTTTCATTGGAGCAGAATATGAATGGATTTCTTACTTTGCTGTTGGAAAGTGAATTCTCTCATTATTATGACGAAAGTGTGACTTGTTGTTGTTGTTGTACACTCTTACATGTTATATAGACGTAAATGTCTGTAGAGTGAATTATTTTAAAAGGAAATGATTGTGTTTAGAAGTTCTTTTGGTATCGATGCTTACGGACCAGTTGCAATGAACTCTGGTCAACTTTTGGAAAGGTAAATAGTAGTTTTTGCATATTGAAATATACTATGCGGAATGAATCATACTATTGGATTATGTCTGTGCTAAATAGTGGATATTTGGTTAAACAGTGTAAAGAGGTAATATGATCCTTCTTCCTTTTATACGATTATTGATTTTATTTATTTCTCTTTGGACTGTTATCATTGATTGGTATCATGCCTGGATTAAATTCTCAGTACAGTCATGAGGAAAGGAAAGAGAGTGTTGGATGGATAATTTGAATTAATGTTCATTTCTTCTCTGTACAGTGGGAAATCTATAATTGTTATGGAATGAATTTTGTACTGCTTTGGTTTAAGCATCTGCATTTAATTGTTGTTTACTTTTCTCTTCAGCGTTTGATTGCTTGAAATCAAATGAGTTGCATGAAAGGAAAGGAAAGTAATTCGGTTTAAATTTTTAGTCAAATTCTATCTTTTGAAATTATAACTATTGTAAGGGAATGGAAATTACAGTATTTATATTGGAACAACAGTATGCATAATTGTGTTTTAGTTCTTACAGATGTTAATTCTGGAACTAGTTGAAGGAAATTACTTCTTGTAGTAATTATTTGGGAAAAAGGGGCAGTAATCCTTTCTTTTCTGATTGGGAGGGTAATTAGATGATTGGGTTGTTATGCTGTTCATCCTTATCGGTACTTAATTCTTGGATGATGTTCATTTTAACGTTTCATAAAAGCAGGGTTCTTTTATTGAGACAGTTAATTAAAAGCACCTCATTTTAATGACAAGTGCTTAATATGCTCAGTTCAATGAACTGACCCGTGCAAGTAATTTTGCAGATGGAACTTGAGTATAAACGAAGACATGGTTGTTTTCTGATACTTCTTTTGATTAACTGAGGATGGATTGTATTTGATAGCTATTATTCCTCTACGAGGAAATGAGAAAGGAAGAAATTACATTCTTCTATCTTTATGAGTTGTAATGTTGTTTGATATAAACGAAGTCCAGTCGTTTGGGCTGGCAAATGTATAGATTGTAAAACTTATGGATGAATACAAGGAAAAGTGTGATATTTTAATGGCTGTATCAATTTGATATTGTTGAATAAGATTGAGAATATAATATTATTCCTTGATTTGAAATTATTCAAATGATAGTGGATAGATTTAAAAGGAAATAACATCTATTCTTTACCTGAATGCAACTTTTACGTTGGAATGTACAATTAGTTCATACTTGGGTTAAGATGAATTTTAAATTGACATTAAAATGGATTTAGGTGAATATGAACTCTTAATTGAAAGGTATTCGGGATTAGCTTATAAGCTAAGGAATATCAAATAACATAGGAGTAGCCGAACTTTGTATTCGGACTCCGTTAACATCATCGAAATGTTTAAATTCAGAAAATATAGATATGGGAAAACATATCTATTGTTAACAGACCTTAACTGAAGTAAGGTTATGGAGAATAATGAGAATAAATGAATAAATTCATTTAGAATTAGACCTCGTTTAAATGATGTCTAATAAGATGGAATTCTGAATTTGTTTACAGTTGTGGGTAAAACTTGGTTAAGTTTAATAGGTTAAACTTATTACGTTTATCTGTAATGGACTGATTAGTCCGAAGATTAAAGAAAAGAACCAAGAAGAGAATATGCAACCCTTCGGTATGAAGGAGAGGATGTATATTAAGCTAGAAGACAAATTAAGTCTCTCTTAGCTACATACAACTGTAACGAGAACGAGGTTAAAGGATCAGCATGGCTGCTGAAAGTTGATCTTAAATATTAAGATTATAATCAAATCACACTCGAGCTGGATGTGTACTCTTGATGAGAGGATTCCGTAGGACATTGGCATACGCCAGCTACAATATGGTGTCTTCATGAAGGCGGGGCCTTCATGACGACACAATGTTATAGCTGACATATTACAATGCCCTCCCGAATCAAATCATCAAGTTTACATAAGCTGGATACTAAGTTCTTAGATGGGGATAGGAATGTGATCACGTATACGGAGTGACTCCGGAGGACTAAAGGTAACTAGACACACGGAGTCACCTAGGGACGACACCGTATGTCTACGTACCTTTAGTTACCATGATTAACTTCCTATACTCGTTCATATTGCTAGTTGGGGTTAGAGCTTGACCTTAAACGGAAGGACTGACAGAGATCAGGAAAGACCATTCTAGATAACAGACGAAGTGAGGTGAAGGACGTATTCCATTGATGTGTATCACATCTAGGAATATGATCATGCAAAGCATGTGAAAATCTTTGGCCAAAGTATCGCAAGTGCTGGTTGCGTTGTCCTAATCACCTAGTTTAAGATGCAGGATGTCAGATGAATATCAGTAACAGATATTCAGATAGGCTTCTTAAATGGATCACTTCGATAACCGGAAATGGTAACAGAACCCTGTATAGTTATTATACAATGCATGGATTAACATGAAGGATCGGTAAGTCGCCGAGTCATGAAATGAGAGATCACTGAAACTCCGAGCCATAAAATGGGAGATCGGTAGTTCTTCGAGTCATTTACAGCAGCATATGGTATCTGTTATATGATTGAATGGCATTGAATGTGTGTTCCATATTGCAAATATGTGAACAGAGAACATTGGTTTTAAAAAGAAATTGTGTGATCCAAATTACATTAATTGGACAGAGAACAATTATTAAAACTTGAACGTGTGTTTGAATTATATAATTCATAACAGAGAACGTTGTATAAAAAAAAATTCCCTTGTTCTAGTATCTTAAAATGGGGATGCGATAATAATATTGTATGTTGATCTTAAGGTGGAATAAAGGGGCTCGATATGTTGGCTTCCTATGAAAGGTTCTCTCCCTAAATACCAAGAGTTACGCGAATGAGCACAGTACACTATAAACTTTCTAGTTTTTGGCTTTACTTTATCTCCTTAATTAAGTAAGTTGGATTTTACTCCACCCAATCAATCAAATTGGGGCCATCACTAAGGATAATCTTGGTGCTAACCTCATGGGTGTACTAGTCAAGTAGGTGGGGGTACCCCTTTCATTGGCCAACTCTCTCAATGTGCCAACTACTTTGGGGTTCTTGTGGAACTCCTCACAATGAGTTTATGGGCTTATGCCCATGCATTTCCCATAGTTATGTGAACATGTATTTACCATTATTCAAACCTACAATAAAATATGTGGTTCATTCCTGATTCATTCCTTTAAGAAAACCAAATGTGTTTTTAAGTTTTTGCAGAAACAGTGTTACAACACAGTCGCAGTTATAACTGCCTTGCAACATGATTTTTTGATTTTTTGTGTTAGAAATCGTAACTTATCCGCAGTTGCGACTAACCTGCAACCCAATTCGTTTTTTAAAAAATTGGATTTTCAGCACACCTACAATTAAACTAGATGTTATATTTGCAACATATGTTAGAAGAAAAAACTAAAAATTGAGTACTGTTTGCCCCTAAAGGAAACATTGTTAGATTCAGAAAATGAAAACAAGGTACCCACAATGAAAATGGTTACAGTGGTTACTATCAAAATGTATCCCTAGATTTGGATCACCTACACTATGGATTAGTCAAATAATAACAACCAAATCAATGACTAAAATAGAATGGGTCTATGTTGTATGGATAAGAGAGTGATCAATATGGTTTATTTCATTGAATAAAGTGGGTCAAATAACTCTTTAAATCTAAACCTAAACTTGCATACAAGCACACTTGAAAAATGTTAGTTGTTTTTGGTGGGTGAACCTATCTCGGTTAAACCCTAAACCAAATATCCTAACATCATTACTATCTAAATCCCCATAATAATTAATCATAATATTAATTATTATTAATCTCTTTTATCACATATACCCTTTATCATTTATCTAATATCCTATCATTTCATCATTAATCCATTTAATTCATTATTATATCATATTATCCTATCTTAACCCTTATTCACATTTTCTAGGAATTTAATATTCCTACACCCACCTACCCACCTACTCTACACCTACCCTACACCTAGCCTTTCCATGTAATCACATCCCTAATCATATTTTATTAACCTAACCTAATCTTAAACTAATCATACCCTCCACCTCTAAATCTAGAGGCTTCTATTTCTAGAAGCCTCTCTAAACTTCTCCTTCCATTGAATTTTAAATTCAATGGAAGATTCTCCCTCCATGGAATTTTGAATTCAAATTCTAGAATTCTCCATTCTAGAATCCTCCAATCCTCTCCTCAATTTCAACCATTGATCCTCATCCTACTTGGATGGATCTTCACCCTCCATTTTCTCTCCCACAAGCTATAAATTGAGATCTCCTCCTCCATGAGAGCCAAGAATAAATAGAATCCATAAAAAATCTATGTGATTTTATTTCATCAATCATCCAAAATCTTCAATCCATCTTCAATCCAATCTATCAATCCATCATCCTTCATCAAGCAATCCAAAGCAAAATCAAGGGGAGGTGTTGCCCAAGTGTCTCCACCAAAATCTGAAGCAATCAACACCAATCCAAGAGAAAATCCAACACAACAAAGGAGGAGCATTGCATCTTCTTGGTAAGTGCAGGTATTGATTCTCTCCCCCTTTCCATCTATTGCTCAATCTGAGGTATTGTTGAAAGGATTAGATTAGGAGAACAAGTTTGTTTATTTTCTCATATTCACAACTAATATTTTCTAACACTACATTTTTAGCACCCACCGTGGGGCTTACCCCCCACTTTTCCATCATTTTCAATCTTATTTTATCTCTAGAACAAGTTGTCAAAGTTTCAAGAATTTTCATGTTCGTTTACACCTTCAAATTTTGAATTTTCATGTTCAAATTTTTCCCAACATTTTGGCGCCTATGACCTGTGTTTTGGCACCTATGCTACATAACACCTTTGGTGCCTATTTTGACCCATACTTTGGTGCCTTGCACCTTAAATTGATTGCATGTTTTGACCCGTTTCAGCATTTTTTCAGCGCCTTTGTGACCTAAATTCGCCTTTTCCCTGCAACTTTGGGCATTTTTGCCCTATTTGGAATTTTGCTACATAGTTTGGTGCCTATGATATTTGCACCTATGCAAATAGTTTAGCGCCCATGCTCTGTGTTGTAGTGCTTTTTTTCCCTACCTTCCGAGAGCCATAACTTTTGATCTCGAACTCGAAACGACTCCATTTTTTTCCTGGAAAGGTATCAAAAATATCTATGCAATGAAAGTGTTAATTTATAATTTATTCATGGTTTTCATTTTCCTAAATCTTGTCATTTTAACTACACATTGAGTTATATTTTTCTTGTTCCAAACTACTAACACTTTGTGTGCAACTTCCTACGCTTACCAAAGATAAAAATCAATCTAAAACTACTAACCCTTTGTTTTTGTAGCATGATCGGTCCAAGACATTTGGGTTTATAAATCAAATTACTAATCTTTGTTTTGTAGGGCCTCCTCTTGAAGACCCAATCATATAATCTTTATCATTTCATTTTATTATCTTGCATTATTTTCTTACATCATTTTCTTGTGTGTTTTGCATTGTTACTTGTTTATCTCGAAGGAAAAACCGTGTATGCTCTCCTCTCGCATCCTAGGATGATCTTGAGGATCAAAAGTGGCGAGCCTTCCCCCTTTTTATTTTATAGGGGCAACGTGATGTGGAAGTGACATCCACACACTTTCCATAGTCCTAGGGGTCTCGTGACTATGGGATTCACCTCCACGCACGTAGACACACCCCGTGTTCCGACGGGGTATATAAATTCTTGGAGAGCTGTCATTATTGGCTAAGTGCTTTCTTGTTTTAAGAGCGACGTGAAGTGAGGGGCTTCACATGTCCCAATACCCAAGCCTTAGACAACAACATCCTTGCAACATGGACTTGGGCCCCATGTACCACAAGGTATATCGGGGACTCCCTTAGTGAGCTTGTACATCCTAGACTAGGAAACCTTTTGGCCACAATCAAACTATAGTGCAAGGAGGCCACACTCCCCAAGATCACTCGCTATCGACCCCACATTGACACATAGGTGGAGAGCCAGTTTGTGGCACCATCGTCGGTGTGTGGTATTGAAAGTGGGCTATAGTTTGATTGTAATCCCACTTGACTAGTTAGGGTGTGTGTTACATGTTTTTTTGCTTGCTTGTGAACACCCTTAACCATCCTATCACCTTAAAATTTTAATCAATCAAACATCATCATAATCAACCATCCTTAATCAAACAATCCCAATCCAAATCCCATCACCATCCTTAATCAACCAACCTAATCCAAATCTAATCCCCCACACATCCTATCAAACCATGGCCTTTGATCCTCAATCCCCATCCTCTCCAAACCAACATCCAAACCCCTACCTCTTTTCTAAATCCATCAACCAATCTATCCCATCATCCCCCACCCATCAAAGTCAACCATCTCACTTTGATCATGAAATCCCACACACTATCCAACACCTTAATAAAAAAATCTCACATCCTACCTCAACCAATCCCCTCCTCGCCATCCAAATCAACCATCCCATGTTGATCCTAACATCCTAAAAACCATCCAACAACTCAATCAACAAATATCTGATCTTAAATCATGTATCAACCAATCACCTCCTAAACCATCATCTCCCAACCAACCCCATCCACAATTTCCCCTTCCTAAGATCCCTACCCCTCACCCCATTGACTTCCTCTTTGAGGAACTTGAATCATCTCAATCCACACCCCAACCTAATCAACATAAACCACTATCCCCACAAGCCAATTACATCGACTTTGACAACCTCACTAACTTTGACCTAGACCAAGAGGACCTCCTTTATGTCCTTGCTAATCTAGTCACCAATCCCAAGCCCACACAACCATCCCAAATTCCAACCTCCAAATCCCCTATCAATCATCATGACCTACACCTTCCTCCCATCAAAACTCATGTGGATAATCCACCACCATCCAAAATCTCAACTCCTAAATCCAATCATCGTAAAACCTATAATCGAGTCCCATTCACATATCCACAACAATCCCAACAACTTAACCCAAAATTATTATCCCCCACATCTCATCTTAGTCCTCCATCCTCGTCATCTTCATCATCCCAATCCGATCCTATGGAATTTCTCCTAGATAGTCCCACATCCCCTAATCCACCATCAAATTCAGCCTCTAAGCCTATTTCATCCCCTCCATCACCTAAGCCCAATCCTGTCAAAACTATCACATCCACAATGACTCCTAAGTCACCCTCATCCCCTTATCCCCCAATCCTAAACCCTAATGTGGCTCCTATGCCACCCTCATCCTCTTCATCCACACCTATCCTATCTTAAATCACCTAAACCTAACACTATCCTATCCTCTAATCCTATTTCATAATCCACCTTCATCCACACCTAATCCTATCTTAAATCACCTAAACCTAACACTATCCTATCCTCTAATCCTATTTCATCCACCATCCCCCAATCCTAAAACATCTAATGTGACTCCTAAGTCACCAACTCCTAAACCTAACAAATACAATCCCAATCCTCTCCCCACCCCATCTCCTACCCAATCTAATAAGGCTCCTATGCCACCTTCATCTACTTCATCCCCTAAATCAGCCAAATCTAATGTGGTTCCTACACCACACCCATATCCCAAATCTCCTTCATCCCCAACATCACCCAAATCTCATGTGCCCCCAATATCACACCCATCCCCTTCATCCAAACCTACCCATCCCCTTCATCTACATCTACTAATCCCAAACAATCTAATCCTAAGCCAAAACCATCTACCTCAAAACCACATACTCCAACCAATCCAAAATCAACCAAATCTACTTCAGCCTCCAAGCCCAAACCATCCACTTCGGCCCCCAGGCCTAATCCATCCCCTTCATCTTCTAAGCCACAACAATCTAATCCAACTCATAAATCCAAATCAACCAAAACATCTCATAATCCACCCAATCTTGCACCTTTACTTCCTACTCCCCCAAAACCATTTAACCCAAACCACTTCACTCCTTTAGGAGAATCCTTGACCACCATCTTCCATTGTCTAAAAACCTTCAACATGATCATCCATCCCCCAATCAAATCACATGATCAAAACCTTCCCAAACCATCTTGGTATCAGGAACACTATTATTGTGACTTCCATCACACCCATGGACATTCGACCAATCGTTGCATGTAATTTAGGTCTTATGTCCAAAACCTCATTAACCAAGGGCTTCTTGTCCTTGTACCTCTTTATCCACCACCTTTCCATCCCAATCCTCTCCCTAACCATCGTCCACCATCCAAATCCCACTCGACATCCAAACATCATCAGCCATCCAAATCTCATCGTACATCCAAACATCCCTCACCAACCAAAAACCAAAACAAATCTCACCTCCCATCCTTTGTTAAGTCCAACCTCTTAGTGGATGACAAAACTACAACCCCCCAGTCTCATGATGACCACATGGCATCATCTTCCCCATCCACTTCATATCCTATAGCCAAAAATATGTTTTCTAATATGAAACATCGAGGCAAAGGCTTAGGCATCCATGAACAAGGCATTCACGAACCCATCTCCCTTCATCAAAATCCAGGTCGTTTAGGCTTAGGGTATAAACCTAACACTAACAACGTCCCTCCCACTACTCCATCACAACCCATTTCTACCACTCCTTTTGTTTATCCTACCATCCCAACCACTCAACCCAATCACAAATCATTTAATCCCCCTACAAATACCAAACACCTAAAAATGGATTGAGCACATAATTCGTCATATGCACATGGATATTCTTTCCTTCCCACCCATCCTCCTTCCATCCAACATCCAAATCCCTTTGCATCTAATCCATTCTTATCATCACATCCATTCATATCCTCTTCCAATCCATTCATTTGAACACTTGATCAACTTGCTCACACATGTTGTAAGACAATAGTACCTACTACAACCGTGTGACCTTGGTCTATCATTACCTCCAACATTCAAGCACAATTGTCCTCCTAGAGATCCACACACTTTAACACACTTAATCAACTTGTGGTGAAGACCCTTGGGTGTGTCTTTTGACACTCTAGCCAATGTCATCTCCACACTCATTTCCATCCCCCCATCAAGCCACTAGTGATTCTTAACCCCTTGAGAGTTCTCAAGAGAGTGGAACCTCTTTATGCAAAAAAAATCCAAATATCAAAAAGCAAAAAAAAAATCATATCAAAATTAAAAATATCAAATAAAATCCACCTCAAGACTCTCTCTAGGGGTGTTTCCAACATCTCTATCAGGGCTATGGACACATTGCTAGTAGTAGAGAAATGTTATGACAAGAATCATATGTATCTCCATCGGGGCTATGGATGCCTGGCTGGCAGCGGAACAATGCACGAACTTAGCCTTCTCGTTCACCCTCCATCCACCTATTTGACTTAATCACTCCCTATACATTGGCTAGTTTGTCTTCACATACTACCCATTAAAGTCTTCAATTCAAGTGGTAATTAACCATCACAATCACACACACTTTTATCTCGCAGAGACATAGGGATTGCATGTTGCCAGTTATTTTTTAGACCTTCGTCGCACTTCTGTTTTAGTCCAATTCTTGCCTTACAACATGTTCCGTTAGGCTCATCTTTTGTTCATCACTGATGTTATTTTCCTTCCATCCATCACATCCACATCCTTTTCCCTTGGATCGAACATCTGTGGGCAGATGATGATCCTTTCCTTTTCATCCAATCCTCCTCATGTCCCTTTTCAACTGTCATCATCATGACTGGGGGAAACCTTACTACCATCCATTGGGGGCATCATCCATTTTAGATACCCCTCACTTCCCATCCTACCCTACACCTGGGGGAAAATCGAACCCATCCATCCATCCACACAGGCCACCCTACTTTACATTGGGGGCACATCCCTCACCTATCCATATATCCCCCTCTTTACACTTGGGGGCACACCACATCTATCCCTCAATCCATCTTCCCTATACTTGGGGGCATATCTTATCATCTTCCATATCCCCCATCTTATCCTATACCACATCCCTCATCCTATCTATCTCCCATCCCACATCCCATCTAATCCTAACCTATCCAATCCCTATCCTATCTAACCTATCCAATTTCCCTCAATCCTTCCCTTTCATCCTACCCAAACACACTTTGGGACTTATAGGAGAAAGTCACATCCCACCTTACATCCCTTCCCATCCCCCCATGAGCTATCCCATCCTGAATCCTTTCATCTTACCTATCTCAACCATTCCCCCATCCCAAATCCAAAATATCAACATCCAACATCAAATAATCTAAACATCCAAAATCTAAAAAATAAAAACATTAAAAAAATCCATAAAAAATCACAAAATTAAACCAACAAACAAAAAATCATACAAAAATGCAATGTGTGTTTTTTTTTTCTTGTGTGTGTTTGCTTGCTTTTCTGCATTTACATTTTGGCCGATGATATGAGGCCCCTTTTGTTTCTTTTTCTTTTGCACGGTCCAATGATATGAGGACCATCTTTTTTGTATTAATCTGTCCAATGATATGAGGACAAGGGCATTTGGCAATTCAATCATCATGGTCTTTATACCTTGATGCATTTTTTTCTATGCCACATCCATAACATTGCTAATGATGATAATAATGGGAACTTTATGGTAGCACACCCCCTTCTATCATCATATTTTAGCCTTATCATCATCCACACCTAATCCTCATCATCATCTAACTAACTATCTAACCTCCTCATCCTCCTATCCAATCAATCCTTTATCAATCAATCAATATCCACATCCAAATCTTATCCAACATCCAAAATCCTCACCCCTTGGCTGGGGCATCTTCTAACATCCTCTTATCAATCAAACTCAAACATTCTTTCTCATTGCTTCATCAATCATCATCCCAATCCTCTCCTCATCAATGTCCTATCATCCAAATCGATCCAAAAACCAATCCTTATTCTCTCATCCAAACATCCTCAATCTTCTAATCCTCCAAATCCAACATCCTATAAACCAGTCAATCCTATCTTCTATCCAATAAATCCTCAAATATAACATCCTCAAATATCCTCAAATCTAAATCAAAAATCTTCCTCAAAACCTAACCCCTTGACTGGGGCATCCTCTAATCCACCAATCCTAAATCTTCACCCTTGTCATACATCATTGACTGGGGCATCCTCTACTCCAAAATCCAATATCTCCTAATCTTCTAATCTCCTACTCCTCTAATCCTCTCTCCTATCTTCTAATCCTCTAATCATGCATCCTCATCAATATCCTATCCAACATCAACAATCCTTCTATTCTCTAATCCTCAAATCCAATATCCTTAATCTCAACCCCTTGACTAGGGCATCCTATAATCCAACCCCTTCAATCAATCTTCTAATCCTATAATCCTCTCTCCTCTCCTATAATCCTCAATCTTCTCATCCTCTAATCCTCTCTCATCTACTAACTTGGGCCTCTCCTCTTTTCGAGTGGTTACCTGACTCGTTCCTCCCGCCTAACCCCTCGAGGGGGCATCATATCACCATCCTAACATCTTCTCTTCTTTTTCTTTGAACGGTCATTGCTCTGCAATAACCATTCAAAGAGGGAAAAATGTAGACATCTAAAATGTTGACATAATTAATTATGATTAATTTGTCCCACAAATAACCTAACATCATCACTATCTATCTAATTAATAATTAATCACTATAAAATATTACATATAATCCCTTTTATCACTAACCCTTCATCATTTATCTAATATCCTATCTCATCATTAATCCCTTTAATTCATTATTATATCCTATTATCCCATCTTAATCCTTATTAACATTTTCTAGGAATTTAATATTCCTACACCTACCTACCCACCTACTCTACACCTACCCTACACCTAGCCTCTCCATGTAATCACATCCCTAATCATATTTTATTAATCTAACCTAATCCTAAACTAATCACATCCTCCACCTCTAAATCTAGAGGCTTCTATTTCTAGAAGCCTCTCTAAACTTCTCCTTCCATTGAATTTTAAATTCAATGGAAGCTTCTTCCCTCCATGGAATTTTGAATTCAAATTCTAGAATCTCCATTCTAGAATCCTCAATCCTCTCATCAATTTCAACCATTGATCCTCATCCTACTTGGATGGATCTTCACCCTCCATTTTCTCTCCCACAAACTATAAATTTAGCTCTCCTCCTCCATGAGAGCTAGAGAAAAACAAACACATAGAATCAATAACAAATCTCTGCCATTTTATTTCATCAATCATCCACAATCTTCAATCTATCATCTCTATCTAATCTATTCATCCATCATCCTTCATCAAGAAATCCAAGAAAATCAAGGGGAGGTGTTGCCCAAGTTGTCTCCACCAAAATCTGAAGCAGGGTAAGTAAATAGGTAGTGAGTTGTCTTTTATCCCAATTTTGTGGGGTTTTATGATTTTTTTTGTCTTTTTGTGTTTTTTAATGTTTTTGTGTTTTCAAATAAGGGACCTTATGTGTAAGGTGCATTTTCTAGTGTGTACATTGTGAACATTGAACAATGTGCCACCCAACTCTATATTTTATGTTTTATCCTCTGAGTATCCCAAACACTACCTCCCATTAGGGACACAAGCACCTAGGCACTATTGTCCTCTTTGGGCACTTCTGTCCTTTTCCCTCCTTTTCTCAAATTTGAAATGTCACGTCATTTGTATCTTTTCTAAAATATTTCTTATCACTTTGGGTCGACCTTTTTGGTTATTAATGACGAAATTCAATCAAGGGAATCATACACACGTACACACACACACACACATGACTTATTATTATTAGGGGTTGGAACAAATTGGGCTATTAATTACTTTCTGCTACTTGGAAAAAAAGTAACATTCAAGGACTACATTTGGGCTGCATTATTAACTCCATATGAGGGGTTATTTTTGAATTCCATCTCACACATTCATCTTGGGGACAGAGTAGTTATAGACCACTATCTTGGCACGAATGAAACAAGGGAAACCTAGCTTCAAAGGACACAATCCAATCACACGCACACTAGAACTACATAAAGTCTAAAATGTAGTGCAATGCTCGGTGTAAATCACATTGGGGTGACCGACAAGGTCGGTCCAACTCAAGCATATGCATTAGTTATTTCATTTAATGTTTTTTGAGCCTTGTGTAGGAAGCTAGGATTTATTTTGCAGGTTTAGGTGCAATAGTGAAACCTTATAGTGAAGCCAAAGTGAAAAAGAGTGAAAGGAAGAAGACAAGTTCAGACCCTGAAAAGATCAAATCCATAGATATTCCTAGGACACTAGCGCCCAACTCAAACACTAGCTCCTGGCGCAGTCTTGTCCTTACCTAGGTGATCCTCCCTGGGGGTGTTTTAGATTCTAGTTTTCCATACAAAGCTTACCCAATCCAGATCCATCTTGTACCACTCAGCTTCCAACCCAAAATCATCCTAGATCTTTGAATACCAACTACGTCGCTCTTATCTCACTATTTTTTACACTTGCTTATTTCTTGCATGATAGATATTGCTTGTTATTATTATATTCATATGATCTCAGTCCTCTAATTAAGATTTATTTTTTATTAATTTAATAATGACTTTGTAGCTCGCCACATGAGTCCAATCTATAAACCAATACATTGGGCCATAAACAGGTAATATTGACTAGCCAACTGAACATCGAATAGTATACCCAAAATTAATTGTTGTCAAAGTGAATAGCCCAATGCTTACATTAGGAGTGGTAGAAGGCCATATCATGTAGCTTAACCTCTAAAATGTGAATTGTTCGTAAGGTGTTGGAAGTGGTTTATCCATGGACCAAGCCCCATAACATAACCAATTGGGAAAATCATAGTGATATTTCTTCAACACCTTAGGTAGAAGTTCCAAATAAACTTTGGTATCTTCCTCATAGTGTGTAATATGGTATTTCCCCCCTTTTTGAACACATATTTGCCACAATTGTTGACAACTGGTTGTTTCTTCGGGCACCACTAAAATTACTTTCAACCTCTTCCTCTTATATTTTTTTTCCCAAATTGTCATCTGTCAAATCCATATTGTCTTTATAATTGCCCACAATTTCCATATTGTCTACATATGAGTATGTAGATGATTTTGCACGCGATGAAGAGAAAATCGAATATTCAGAGGCTGACATATCTCCAACAATAATGATAATTTAATTATTTTATAAATATTATCTAAAGCCGAATACTTATAAAAAAATTACAACAATATCATTATTTTGTAAAAACTTGCCATTTTTTGTTTACATATTTATGTTGTTCACTATTTTTTGTAAATTTTCTTATTTTCCTTCAAGTTTCTATATTTTGTAGTTTCATATATTCAAGAGCTAGAGATATATAAAAGGTTTACAAGAGATTTTTGTGTTGCAAATTGAATGATAAGTACATACTTCAGCCCACCCTCATGTGTTTGAGATTGAAATTGGAATTGGAATTGTATGGTTAAGTAAAATATTGGAAATATGTGTGTTACTCAATCTATTGTTACCTTGATGCCAAATGGAAACATGTTATTGAGATCCATCAAAAAGCATTTGAAAGTGTATTTTGTCTGTTGTTGGGGTTACAAATGTTATAATGGGCATGCAAGTTGAGTGGATGAGGATTGTAAATACTTCAATGGAATGACCATTTTTTATTGCTTTGCACCCACAATGAATTATTTTGTATGCATGGTCAACCTTCTAGGCCATCTTGGTTATCTCGAGGAAGATTTACACTTTATAATCAAAAAGCTAGTTAAAATTTTTGTGATCATGTGGACATATTTTCTTAGTGGTTGGATGAATGGGGGCATGAGAGTAAAAGAAATAGTTAGTATTTATTAGTTTCCCCACTATAACTGATTGTGCCCCCAAGTTTTTGCATTGAAGACAAGTGTTTTGTGATGTAAACATTTTCTGGGTTCTTATAGAGTTCCGCAATGTTTGTGGTTCACTATGCAAATGAGTATTAAGGACCATCCCTAAGTTAATTGACTATAAGTATTGTTGAGTTTCACTTTTTAGCATTAAGTGAGTTTTCACCTTGGTTGACCTTGCACTCATTCTAAGTATCTAGGGAGTTTTAGAATACCCTATAATTACTTTTAATCATGACGTTGGGTGATCATTATTTTCTTGGACATTGTATCACATACACAAGTAATGCAAACAACCATATTTCACCTTTTGAAAGCTATTTGGAACCAACATGAAAAAGGAACCATCTTGCACCTGATGTTTTAATCATCCTTTTAATAAATTTAAATTGATGAATAGTTATATACATAAATTTCACCTTAAGGGGGATAATGCAAAATAACATAAAAACTTCCCATGTAAAAATAATGGATAAAGTTGGAGTTCATCTTATATGAGGATAAAGTCATGTGAAATTTAAACTTTTTCACAAGTTCAGTGAAGTTTGGTGTAAAACTAGACTCCACAACTTTTTTCACATTATCAAAGCCCATGCAAAAATGAGAGTTTCAGATTAGGGTATGAACATCTATCAAAGTTTAATGCAAATTTATTTGTTGTATAATGGTATAGTTGCTTTCATACACAAAGCAGACCTATTTGAAAAACTAACTCCATGATATGTGGACTTGTCATGGAGTGCATTTGTTTATTTTATTTTATTCACAAAATTACTCAATGATAGTGGTCCCATGGAATAATTTGTTATAACGTGTTTTATTGACACTAAAATAAAATCAATGACTTACTTGAACTTGATATCAATTATCTATAAAAAATAAATGAAAATAAAAAATAAAAAATTAATATACTTTTCTTTTTACGTGGCAAAACACTAGGTTGTTTGATCTTTTTCTTCTTCGTAAGAGTGAAAATCAAAGGTGTAATGAAAATTACATTCACTTGGGATTAAATAGGCAATGTGGGGCAACATGGTTAAAAGTAGTGTCACGTAAACGTGGAACAAATGTGATGTTAATTGTGTCACATTTGTAGCACTATTATTGTGTCATCTTTACATTGAATATCCCTTCGAACAAAAATACCATTCACGAATTAACATGAAATCGACCCCATTTTCGATGTTTTTAATATTATATGTAGTAGTGTGTTTTCCACTATAAGACCATGCTTACTAAAATGAATAATACCTTAGCTGACAGAAAACTTCAAGATCTTTTTACACAAATCTTGCTTACTCCCTTGCCATATTTTGTTGTCTTTGAAAAGTTTGCCTCATTTGACCGTCTATGTCATTGTCTAAAGGAGCACGAGGCCAAGTCGTTATATATGGATAAGTTCAGGTATGATGTTAACTCTTCTTATGTATCTCATGTAAATTTCCCAACCATGTCTAAATTCAAAGGAAAAGCTACCGATAATAAGTCTCTTATTAAGGACATGGTTAATTTCATCGCCCAACCTACTAAGCTACATTTACAACTTGCGTGAAGAAAATTCATGCATCTACCACTTATGCTAAAGTAACTACTTGAATGTAATCTTATATATCTCCCTCTATCACTTGAGGTTGATGAAAGCAAACCTTAGAGTAATATTTTTTATCCTAATGATTATTATGACTAATATAGATGTATTAGTCATGTCACTAATTAATTTATCAAGATAGAACATGTTATACAAGATCTTATTGATGTCAAATCAATTGAATGGGATGAACCGATAGAATCCTCAAGGCCTACTAATGATAATACAAAGCTGAAAATATTTAATGCTCCATTACCTAGTCACGACTCAATCAAATATACTTCCAAAATGCATAATACCTATTGTGTCATACCACCTTCACCTTCTTATCATCACCTACTAGAGGCAATGATTGACGCTATTCTACCTACACCAATTATTGATTTTACTGAATTTGATTGGATGATACTCTAATTTTGGATACTCTATTCATTCAAGCATTTATCAATTGGGTTCATATCCACGGTGTTTTGGTTGATCCATGTACAAGGACAACCTATGTGTACTTTCAAGATACTCCACTCCCTTGGTTATTATAAGAAACACATTATATGTAATTCTAATTTTTCTTATGGACATATTATTCTACCCATCACTGTGGATTTGATTACTACTTAGTTCCCATTCCTTGTTGCTTATACTCTTAGTTCAGATGACATGCATTTAGGCCTACCTTGATTACACACTCTCAGGGATGTCCCCTCTATTTTACACTAACGTGTTAAGTTCATTCACCAATAACAACTTATCACAATCTCAGGTATTCCTTCTGAGGCTCCTATTCCCATGTTATTTTGTCATACTTTTGTATTTCCTCCTTATATGTCTCTTGTTATTCCTTTTCGCACATGTTATATCTAGTGTCTCTAGCCATCCTTAGTCTTCCGATATTCCCTCCAACACACATGTTATATCTATAGGCTCTAGTCCTCATAAATATACTAAGTATCCTTGCACACATATTACATCTAGTGGCTTTCGCCCTCCTTGGATTCCCTGTAAGTCTTCTAGTGCCCACATCAACTCTTGTGGCTCTCGCTCTTTGAGCCCTACTCAATAATCTACTCCATCACACATTGTCTCTTATGGATCCAATCCACATTTCTCTCCTCCTCGGGTTTCTATGACATATGATACTACTACAACACCACTTGCATATGACCATTCTTTATTGATACACTCGAGGCTCGTGCCTTTTTTCTCTCTTGGCTCATCTCCACCTTCTCACGAGGCCATCATTGGGTAAAGCTTATATTATCCCTCTCTCTGTACATAATCATTTTCAATAAAATAAAAACATTCATATATTTACCAAAATACAACTCTAAGACATGTACACGTAGCTTGCATTGTTAACACTTTACATTACGTATGTTGTTACTCAGTTTGGTTTGATTGATAACATATATTTTCTATTATTTACCCTTAATTCTTTAGCAAAATTCAACAACAACAATCCAAATATCCAACTATAAGCAAGGTGATTTAAATTGCATGGTTAAATTTAAGGGGGTAGTAACTGATGTTAGATTATCCTAATCAACTAGATTCCAAAGCTAATTACAACAATATTAGGAATAATGATTGAATAAATATAATTAATGATAAACAATGCAAAAAAGTACTAGCAATGAGAAGGATAAGAATACTTAGCTAATATTCTGATTTCTTTGCTAATATGAGTTGACCTGATGATTTGAAAATGTTGGAAATAGTACGAGAGAGATTTGTCGCCAGAACTACATCCTACAAAATTGCTTGGACCAACACCTATGGTATGCCCAAAGTTTACCCCCGCTATGTCCCTTTTTATATGTGATGACTGCCCTTACTCACTCCCCTCTTTGATTCACTCATAGACTTGTTCTTAAACAATGCAAACTTCTCTACTTTGTCATTCCTCACACACCTAATAAGGCACTCAGGCACACCAAATGCTAAACTCACTCTCCTAACCTATACACACCCTATCTCACTTCAAGAGCTCATTTCAAGACAGTAAGGACCCATCCCAACTCCCGAAACGGGATGACACACATTAGGATAGTCATGCTTCTTGGAGGTTGGGGTGTTGGTTTTATGGCCCTCATAGGAGTTACAATTGGTGGAACCTAGCCTTGCAACCCTTTTCAAGGAAAGAAATGCACATTTTTGGATTATGCAAGACATGTTCCAAACTTGGCAAGGGATGTTTTTAGAATATCAAACTTTTGTCCTGTCTTATTACCGTCCTGTCCCCTCAAACTAGGATTTAACTTTAAATTTGAATGCAAAAATTAGAAAACTCATCAAAACTCCTACATCCACCCCAACCACGTGATCAATGGTAGTAATCGGGTATCCTAAACTTGTTTGTAATGATGATTTAGTCAACAAATGGATTGAACTTACTATTTTTTTCCATTTCATTGACTATTCTTGTCAAAAACGTGTTGGAGAAATGTGCTTTCACGGATTGATAGGTTGGGGTTCATTTCAGGAGCCAAAATTTAGGGTACAGGGTTGTTTTACTATGACAATGGTGCCATACAATTTTGGTGACCTCTCTCAGCTCGAGCCAGGAGATATACGTGGCCCTAGTTCCTCCGAAACGTGAGCAAAACCGGCTACTGGGAGCTCGAGGACGGCTGTCAAGGCCCAAAAAAATATAGGAGGATACTATAGGCCACTACATCCTTCCCAAATGTTACAGTCAGGTCTCATGCCCTTGGACGAGCTCTGTCGAATTCTGCCTCTCGGGCCTACAGGAAAATATGAATATCTACTAACAGCAAACATATATTTGCCTTAAAACATTCATTTTTTCCACTTTTTTTTTAACACACACTTTTGGTTATTCAATACCAGAACTTCTTCACACAAAAATTCCACTCGAATTCCCCTTCTCTTCCTCGAATACATTCCCATATTTCCTAAAACCAACCTCCCAATTTTGAACTGCCACATTTTTTCCCCTATTTTCTCCATTTTTACCTACTCTGACTTGACTCTCTCAACTTAGTAAAGCTCTAAAACAAGGAGATAAACTTGCCCTCCTATTTTATTTACCTCTATCCTATTGAAAATCTCTATTTTGCCCAAAAAACCAAATTAGGCCTTATTTAGCTCATGGAGATGTTTTACATCCTCACCCCGTTTGATTCAACCAGAAATTAAAAAATGGAGGGAAATGGTGAAAACAACTTCCATCCCTCTTACATGACGAACTAAACTAAAACAAATAAAACATAGTTTTTTTTTTTAACTAACTAGGATGCTCCTCCATCAATATGCCCTTGTCTCTATGTACTTATAACTCCTAAAACTTTATGGGTTTGTGCATTGCTTCCTAATCTACTCATGTTTGCAAATTGGACCTTTGACACTTTGTGATGTTTGTTGTGCATCTGATTGAATCTTCAAAACCCTAGATTGTGAGGGAGTCCTACAAGACAAACACTAGTTGGGTTTTCTGGTACCCCTGTGCACTGCCGACATCACCACTACTCCAAAGAGGGCTCAAATCACACGTTCTCACCTAACATGTGATATCTAGAATGTGTGCAACCATATTGATAATCACGACCTTGCAACAATGTAATTGTACTTTAACCTTTGCCCTAACTTGACTTGACTTTGATAATGTACCTTTTTTGCTTACAGATCTGGGTAGATGATTGTGATATAATGAGTATGCAAAGTATATGAAGCTAAAGGGAGTTTTGGAGTAGTTTTGCTTGTAATTTCCCTTGGTATTTGCTCATTGGAATGTTAGGTCTTAGGTAGATAGAATGCCCTCCTTACTAAGAGATTAATGACTTGCTTATGTGTGTTTTGGATTTGGAAAACTTAGATAAGGCTTACTATAAGTTTACCACATAAGTTTAGATTAAGAAAAGTACCATTGTTTGGAAAGGGACCAAAGTGGCCATGTCATTCCATAGCATATAGACGTTATGACCCTTTCTATGCGTTATAGTATGAGATACATGTGTGAGTGATTTGAAAACTAGGATCATAATATGCGAGGGTATAACTTGACTTTATTGATTAACATGACCATTATGCAAACAAATAGGTTATGTGTGCGAGTAAGAATGAGTGAGATATAGCTAGAGATAACATAATTTGCCAAAATGAGCAAATGTGGGCTAATGCAAAAGTGTTGTACAATTTGTGTTGTTGCAAGACATGAATTACTGAAATGAGTGTTTACACAAAGAACGAGAAGCTTTTCCCTTCACAAAACAAACATATGCACTCTTTCCATGTTTTATATCTCTTCATGTCATTTCATGCAAAAAATATAATATATTTACTATTGTGTTACAATTAAGTTTCTACCATGGACATTGACTACACTCTATATTATAGGTTTCATCATGAAAGTATGCCAACACCAACATATCTAGATAACAAAAATTCCAAATGAATCAAAGTGTGTCTACACACTCGGGTATCTGTTAGTGTAGGATTTATTTTCCTCGCTTTATTTGTATTTTTCTACTTGGGATATTCCACCTCGCTTGGAGTTTCCCTACACTTATGGGATATGCTTGCTTAGGTGTACACTTGACTACACTATTTTAAGTGTTGGTTACCACTTGACTACACTATTTTAGGTGTTGGTTACCACTTGACTACACCATTCTAGGTATTGGTTACCACTATTATAGGTGGATATTGTCATGATTCTAGGAGGAGGTTATACATTCACCTCATATATGTACATCTCTTGCATTCTTTTATTTAATCGTATCAAGTTCGAGCTATTTATGTGTTGTTTTAATTATCTCTCTTGTATTTTTATAATTTGTAGTCTTGTATTCTTTCTTTGTTTTGTCTTGGAACAATTACGTCTCACATCATTCATATGTGCATTCTTTGAACCAACAATTTATATATGGATCTTGCATAATAAAAGTATTCACTAATGACCCATCCCCTAGTCTTGTCGTCAGTTAGTCAGTCGTCATCATCATTTGTCTTGCACAGTCATCAGTTGTTTACACAGTTCTGGTTGTCTCTCAGGGAGTCTTAGGTGTCGTTATTTGGTCATTTGTCATCTCTAGTCTTTGACTAGGGCACCTAGGGTAGTACTAGGGTGCCCATGGGTGCCCCGGTCCTTATTTTAGGTGCCCTAGTCCTGACAACACTTAGGTCTAATTTATTTTTTGAGGTCGGTCTTTGTCATTTTCCCTCTCATTCCCCTAGGTACTAGTCAACATGTCGGGTCATTAGTGTCGAAATTTGAGCAAGAGATCCCTATATAAACATAACATACTCACTATCTTATGGGTGGACTATTTACTATCAAGGGCTAGCTATCTACTAAGGCAAGGGACTGCATTTGGGCATCATTACATCACACACACTGCATAGGAAAGGGAAAGTCTATTCTATTCCATCCACCATTTGCATTTACATCTAGCTATTGCCCCTTATCTCTGTGTCATTGACGCTAGGGCACCCTAGGCACAATTGCACACACAAGCACACAAAGAACTACATTGGGTCTGGAATGTAGTGCAACGCTTAGTTGTAAGTCCACCATTGTGGCAACTAAGGTCAGTCTGACCCCTTCATATGCATCTTTCTTTTTTAGGGTTTGATGCTTTGTATGGGGTTTTGTAGGTGAATATTCATTGCAAGTTTACGATGCCATCAGCAAAGTTATTGCGACACTCATGCGAAAAAGATAAAATATTGTAAAGATATAACGACACTGTCATATTTAGGTCCTGATTTATTTTATAGACCAGAGCACCCATACTGCAGACCATGGCACCCATAGGCACCCCAGTCTTCCTCCAGGCACCCCAATATGGGAAAATCATCATCTGCTGTAATTTTTTGGGTTGTTTCATCATACTGTTCTCTGTCCGCACATTATCCTGCTCATTCCTGACACACAACGAGGTAAGTCATCGTTAGGCTAGTACCTTATCCCTTTTATTTAATTTATTTCATTTCATTTAAATATCAAAATAAAATATTTAGCATCTATATTTCATTTATATCATTTATGCATTTTGTTACTTGCTTAGATTAACTTAGAATACAGATAATATTATTTCATATTTTAGTTAATCATTTTGGTGAACCCGTACTTTAGAATATTTTTCCCTAGGATCCACTTCAAACCCTAATGGCTAAGAATAGTTCATCTTCTTCTCCCATCATGTCTCATTTTAGTGTCAACCCTATATATGATGAGGTTGTTATTGTTGAGCTCATGACTCTCTATGGTAATCCTATTCCTACATCAGTTCATACTCAACAAGAACTCTTAATTGGTCAACAATATGTGCCTACTTGCTTTGAAGACTCTCCCATTGGCATTAGCATTGTTGAGGATCCTATAGCCTTCACTCATTGTACACCATGTTATACAACTACTAGTGATCCTCCTTCTGATCTCTCTAAGGAAATTTTAGATGATTCTCTTATTGATTATTTGCTTGGTATTGATCATCATTCACATGTGCATATTGATTCTTCTCCTACTCGGCATACTACTATAGTTACATCTCACGATTCTCCAACATCTGATATTGCTTCTCATCATTCATCACATACTATCTCTCATTCACTTTTGTATTATGTTGATGATCCTATTGATAGTACTCTTAGTGACATTCTCATCTCTGAGTTTTTATATGATCATGATGAGGCAATTGATAGCCATGATTCTCCTTCTTTTCATACTCTTCGAGTGTGAATCTCCTATTCCATCATTACTCTTCTCCTGAGATTGCATCTATCACTATGCATGAGTCACCTCCATCTATCACTTCTTCTTCTCCTACTATTTCATCTCCTCTTATTACATCATCTACACCTATTAGTCCATCTTCACCTATAGTTGTCTCTCCATCAATCGCTTCACCTCCTAGGGATGTTTCTAATGCTAGTCCTATCATTGCTATGGATATCCCATCTCCATCATCTGCTATAGCTTCCTTAGACACCTACTCCTAGTGTGCCTTTAGCATTATAATCTCCTCTATCATCTCTTGATATTCCTATGATCACACACAATGGAAAGTTACAACCTCTTAATACATTATTTCCATCTTCCACTATTCCTTCACAAGATATCATCTCTCTCATGCATGTCGTAGGTCAATTACAATCTCAGGTTCAATCTCTTACTTTAGAAAGTAGGGCTTACTATGATTCTATTGATAGTAACTCATTACATGGTAACCTTATCGCTAAGAAGATTCATAATTCAGACATTTCCTAAGGACTTTATCATGCCTACATTCACATGCTTTGATGGTACTGGTGATCCTCATGCTCATCTTCTACATTACCACATGCTTATGACCTCTTATTCTAATGATAGGCTATTACTTAAGGCTTTTAGACACAGTCTCATCGATGAGGCATTGCAATGGTACACTTATCTTCCCTTTAGGTCCATTAGTACTTACTATGACATGGAGGATGCTTTCCTCTATCATTTCATCATCAATAATGGCCCTAAAGTTACTTATGACCGCATACCTACTTTACATCGAGGCTCATTGGAATCTATCAAGGATTATATCTTATGATTTAATGCTTGTATGCATCAACTAGATATTCCAACCTATAGATTAGAAAAGTAATTTATTTTCTTCGTGGTTTTATTCCTGCACTCAAACAAAGATTACAGTATGATACATGTGAGTCATTTATTCTTCTATGCTACAAATTCCTAGACCTAGAGTGAGATATTCTTTCAGAAAATGTCATTGATCCTCCACATACATCTACTTCTATTATATCATCTAGTCCTCCTCCATCGAAATTGGTTGAGCATCCTACACAGTCTCCACCTTTTCCTCACAAGCAAGGAAAACATGCTCAACCTACTCCACCACCACAACATACTTCTTCTCCTCCTCCACAACATGATACTCCTCCTTCCACTCCATCTATGTCACGTGAGCCATTACATTTCTCCATCATGCTAGACCTCATGATGTATTGTTTGCCTTACTAGAAAAGTGTCTCATTCGCTTACCATCCAACCAACATCATCCACAACATAGGCTACAATGTCAGCGTGATCAACCTTATTGTAATTATCATCGCATAAATGGCCATAGGGACAATGATTGTCTTGCCCTTCATGATAGATTGCAAAAATTAGAGGAAAATGGCATCATCTCCTTTGGCTCTCGCTCATGTGAGCTATCTATCTCTCCTCTACCTCATCAGATATTTTATACTACAGTTGAGTCCTCTTCTCCATTTGGTGCTCAGGCCATAGTTCATCCACCACCACATTTGTCACTCATGTGCACTCTCCACCGCATCCATACATACATCATCCATCCATCACATCCATCATCCACATTCACACTATCCACCACATCATGTTGCTTACTTCACATTGGTTTCCACAGCCTCTACCGCTTTTGCACATTCCACCACAACTCCATATGACATTCAGTTTGGCACATATTCGCACACTGCTTCCATCCCACATGCTTCCACTGCTACTCGCTACCTTGGTCTCTGGTAGGTGATGCTTATCACCTTACCCCCCAATGACGCACTTGTGTTCTTACGGTTCTTACATGACTGTTGAGGGATTTTTCTCTAAGAACCTTTCATCACACGCTCCATCGTTTCATCTAGTGCACTCAATCATTTCCCGATGATGCACTCTTGCTTACGCGGCTCATCCTTGACTGTTGAGGGGTCTTAACTAAATGAGCCTATTCATCCACACATTGGGGGGCATCACTCATTTTCTCCTCCCCCTAGTTTCATCATACTAACATTTTACGATCACCTCCTATTATCATTTTCATAACACAAACACTTTATTTTGCAATCATACATCATCCATTTTTACATCTATTCTACTATCATCATTACATTAACTACATGCTACAAATACACATTTCATCAATCACATTACATTTGTTATCTATTATCATCATTCACCATACACATTTTTTCTTTCATTACCAACATTATAATGTGAATCTACCTTAATCAAACATGAACAATGTACAACACATTACATTATGACAATAAACATCGAATCATACATCATCCAATACATTATGATATTCGATATACAAACAAAAAAACTCATCATATAACAAAAACATGTCCATACATATATATCGAATATAATCATCATTACAAAAAAATCTCAACATTGGGGGGAAACTCCCCCACATCATATACAATAGTACAAATCAAATCTCATCATCATTATCACTCTTGGGTACTACAAGATCCCTAGAACTAGATGCCTCTCCACCAACACGACGTTGTTGTTTCGCGGCCTCGATACCTCTTGACCTTTCCATAATAGGGTAATCTTAGTAGACTACTCATAACACTGGATGTTGCACATCCACGTATCATGCAAACACATCCTGTGCCAAGGGACCACCACCTACACCTCTCAGGCTCATCGAGTCTCCTCGCATGCCTCATCCCTCTCACCTAGCAACACCATACATGTCGCCACCACTATGGCCACTTGGATCAAATAAATGGGCATGCTCACCCAATATATCATCCACTCCACTCAAGTATACCTCCACCAAGTACATCAGTCAGCACATTCCACGTCAATGTGTGGATGGATGTGTCCACTATACAAGGGACCAATATGCATCACCTATAAAACAAATAACACAACGGATTAGAAAACCATTCGCTATCACATAGGAACCCCAACAACAACATACACAACATAGCTATCTATAGGTACTTATGCTCAACTACAGCTATTGCTACATCATCAGGGGCATGGGCTTCCCCTCTCCTCCTCCTCCATGCGGTAACTCTACTGGACCTACAAATAATGGGAACAACAATACCCACTGATGTGTTACCCACCATGCATGGTACTCCTTCGTGTAACCCACATCATCTAAGTCTATCGGATCTATCACTACCGTCCACCTCATCTAGTCCTGTAGTACTAACTACTCTGTTATGGGCCCTAGTCTAGCACCAGCCCTCATAGGTGCTCTGATAGCTCTCAACCATATATATGGCTCTAGGGGCATGTCCTGAGCCATACAGAACTATCACGATACTCTCTCTACCTGAAAAATCTCAACCACACCTGGAAACCAGATCCTTCAACCACATAGTCCTCCGAATACACCCCAACTCTACAAAATCCTAGGGCCATCCTCCATAGTCACAGCAATATGGCCTCCATGTAACTACCTCAGGCCCCATCTTATCTATCAGTGCCCTTGTAGGTATTTGTGTCCATCCTATGCCCACGAATATTAATCCACCTCCTCCATATATATGTCTGGCCTATCCCACTCTCCTCGTGGACCTCCAACTGGTCTCAACATGGCTATATGCTCATAAGCCCATACATGTAATAGTGCATAGTGGCTCCTATCCCACCACCATGCTCACCATGGGTAAATCAATATAAATCTCTATATAGGTGGGTGAACACACACCACGCCCATGCATATCTAATACCCTCCTCCTCTATCTGTCAACATATATCATGCATCTTATATAAGATTCCTACACTTCCTCCCTCCACTGTTATAGATGAAGTAATCACAACTCCTATGAACTTCCGCAAGCATGGAACCCCAGACCATAAGATAGCATCCAAACTAATATGGGCCTCAGAAGGTACTCGAGTCCTCCACAAAAAACTACATCTAGTAGAGATCACATCTTTCTCTCCATATCCTCAATGGCATAACTTGTACTCTCTCTCCAACAATTGGCAACTGTAATATGTGATACACATCCTCCAAAGTAACACTCATCTCCCTTGTAGGCAACCAAAACTATACATGTATCTGCACACCATTTCTCACATAGTACATATTTTGCAACTTTCGGCTTAGGTTCATTCTGTGGGGCACATCCCCCATCCATGCTATGTGCCGCAGGGGGGAATATTATTGGGGGGTCATCCATAATTTCCTTAATCCTATGTGATTAATCAAGGCCCAATTCACCATTTTTAAACGTACTCATCACTGAGTGACCACCATTGAACTCCCTAATGAGTGAATATCCCTCTATAATTCACAACAATTACATGTAGATACATTATAAGACCAAATACATTCCCTAATCACATTCCTATAATCTAGAAACTTGTTTTTCAAATTATACACAAAATGCACAACATTCTAGACTAATGACCTAAGATGTAGGATATGGGGTTCTCTAGTGATATTTCAGGATAGTCCCCCTAATCACCTAGTTGGGGGTAACTCATAAAATCTTCTAGGGGTCATTAGCACCCTCATTGCTCTTCAATTCCCCCTAATGTCCAAACTTAGAGAAACTTTAAAATATCTCAAAACCAAAATCATTCAATTAAAAATCAATGTACTACACCATACATTTCATGAACAATTCAATGCAATACAATACCAATTTGGTCATCCGTGATGCTACTTGGGAGCCACCATCTCATCACTCTAGGATGCTCTGACTCTCACTTGCGGAATTTTCATTCACTTGGTGCTTAATCTCACTTCACGTGACCTAACAAATGAAGTGACTAAACACTTTTTCACTCACTACTTATAGCGCTTTTTCCAAATGACCTACTTTACTATCAGTCATTATTTTGCTTATTCACCATGACCAACTGGATAGCACACTACATGATTTTCATCATATCTTGAGTGTTTAAACCTGTGAGTGGGCCATCATACATTTTAGAGTTCACTTCACCATTATACCACTCCTATATGTGGTCAATTTTTTTGATCGATTCTATTATTTGGATCCAATAATCACTTTGAAAAATTGATCTGAGTTTGTTTGCAGTGGCTAGATCTTGAGGATGTAGTTAGAGATTGGAGAATAACACACTTTTCTCCCTACACTCTTCCTCTGGTGGTAGGATGCCCAAATCCTCCAGTTGATTATTCATATACACATGTTCAGGTTAGGAACTGATCACTCCCTACCCCATCTCATTGTCATCATATAATGCATAAAAATCATCAATCATTACAATCATCACTTCATTTAGTGCACTTCATCACGACATTATGTTCTTTACTACATTACATGGATCAACACATTGATCCATGGTTCGCACGCTATATGGTTCATTTAGCATGCTTTTTCTACCACATATACATGTTTTACTACAACATGGGCTTCTCTAGATTTCTCTCAGGTATGCATCTCTATCTACTTTATGTTACTGAGCTTTCCACTCACCAACATAAAGTGGGGGAAAATGTAGTCACAAAATCATGCACTTACTATTACAATTATATTGCCAAGTATGTTATTTTATATATGGATCTTGCGTAAGAAAAGTATTCACTAATGACTCATCCCCTAGTCTTGTCATCAATTAGTTGGTCATCATCGTCATTTTTCTTGCACATTTCTCAGTTGTTTACATAGTTTTGGTCATCTCTCAGGGAGTCTTAGGTGTCATTATTTGCTTGATTTTCATCTCTAGTCTTTGACTAGGGTGCCTAGGGTAGTGACTGGGGTGCCCATGGGTGCCCTTGGTCCTTATTTTAGGTGCCCTGGTCCTGGTAACACTTATTTCTAATTTAGAGTTTTGAGGTCAGTATTTATCATTTTTCCCTCCCATTCCCCTAGGTACTAGTCGGCATGTCGGGTCATTAGTGTCAAAATTTGAGCAAGAGATCCCTATATAAACATAACATACTTACTATCTTATGGGTGGACTATATATCAAGGGATAACTATCTACTAAGGAAGGGGGATTTGGGCATCATTGCATCACACACACTACATAGGGGGAAGGGTTGTATTCATTCTATTCCATCCACCATTTGCATTTTACATCTAGTTATTGCCCCCTATCTTTGCGTCATTGGCACTAGGCCACCCTAGGCACAATTGCACACACAAGCACATAGAACTACATTGGGTCTAGAATGTAGTGCAACACTTAGTTGTAAGTCGACCATTGTGGTAGCTAAGGTCAGTCTGACCCCTTCATATGCATATTTATTTTTTAGGGATTTGATGCTTTGTATGGGTTTTTGTAAGTAAATATTCATTGTAGGTTTACGGTGACATCGGTGAGGATATTGTGACACTCACGTGACAAGGATCAAGATATTGTGAAGGTCTAGCGACACTTCAGATTTAGATCCTGAGCTATTCTACAGACTAGAGCACCCATACTACAGACCAAGGCACCCCATAGGCACCCAAGTCCTTCCCAAGCTAGCCCCAGTCTAGGAAAATCACCATCTACTACAATTTTTTGGGTTGTTCTGTCACATACTGTCCTCTCATCTACACATCATTCTGTTCATTCGTGACACATAACGAGGTAAGTCATTTACAGGTTAGTACTTAATCCCTTCTATTTCATTTATTCCATTTCATTTAAATATCAAAATAAAATATTTAACATCAGTATATTAGTTTATATCGTTTATTGAATTTCTGTACCTACTTAGATTAACTTAGAATATAGAGATACTAAATTCATATTTTAGTTAGTAACAAACACCAACTTAATTTTTGAGTGATTTTGACTTGCTTTAATATACAGTGGGGACATTGTCATGCAATAAATGGGAATTTGACCGGAGCTATGAACCGGAAGGTTGGTGGGGCCCCACCCTGACAACAATGTCCTCAGACGTGGATATTACAATTAAGACCAACACAAACCACCTCGGCCACTGAGCCCGCACCGACGATGCAATTTTTTCCACCACTGCCATTTTCAGAGCCATAAGTCGCTGCCAATGCCAATGCCAAAATGAAATTCCACCACCGTCGAGAACCACCAACCGAAGCCACGAGCCGCATCCAATGCAACACCCATACTGCCGCAACCTACCGGTGATGCAACACCCGCCACCACCGGTAAACCACCCCGAAGGGATAAACATCCCTAGATGGATAATTTGAATTTTATGGTGGATGGAGTTTGACATAGTTATCTAGTCTTAAGAATTACACAAACCAATGAGGCTAGAAAATTTCTATGCTTATTAGAAATGTCATATTGTAGCTTAAATCCTTTCACACCATGTGTATTAGCCTGATCGTGTCTACGAACAATTGAGGTTACGATAGATCACCTTAAATTCTTTGAAACCATTTATGGAACTTCTTTCCCTCAATCTACATGGGAGCTAAATGATCAATTAAAATTTTACAGTATTTAGTGTTTTAGTCTTAAAAATAAGTATTTTAAGTGGTCATTTATGCATGGAAATTATCAATACCTTCATTTTATTCTACCATGTAGGTTTTGGACAATATCTTACCACTTGGTTTTATGATGGGTTAACAAAATCATACTCACTTGTTCTAAGATGACAAGCTTTATCAAAGGATAGAGATTCCCTTACACAGGTTTGTATTGTTTGTTTAAGCCCATTGCCATTTAAATCTCATTTTGATGGTGCAACTAGTTACATCTTTGATTTGGGGATGTACCCAATTTAAAGATGGCTTGAGCATGTTTGGAATTGGTAACGCCATCCCTGACTACATCCTTTTTTTTTTAGAAATGTTTGCTTCTCCTTCCAAAGGGTTTGTACTCTTACTTTAGACCTGATCATAAGGGTAAAAATTGATGATTCCTGTACAGATAATGGATTTCAATCTATATTTTTTTGAATGGTGTCTTCAAAGGAGTCTTGATATAATCGCCTTTACAGATGAAACAAAATTTCTGCATTTACGTTGAAAGTGACAAAATACAAGCGATATTATCTCTTTTAGATGGCAAGTTCAGAGGGTGTCAATGGAAATGGCTTGCAAGTCCTTTTCATATTTAGGGAGGTACCTGATGCTAGAACAAAAGGTTTCATTATTTTTCTATTTGTTTAGGCAAAGATCTTTGATAAATAAGTTTCTTCAGAGTCAAAAAAGGATCTTGAAATGTCACATAATATTTTCACATAGCCTGAAATTTTGTGATCAAACCCTTTTGTCAGGTTTAGAAACCATTCCAAAGATTTCCAACCTAAACATTGTTGCATGACCAAGATTAATCAAGTAGTTGTGAGTGTAGGATAATTCTTGAAAGGTTTACCTACATCAAATTTAAATTGATTTGCTCGCATATGCTAGTCACCCTTTCCTCTAACTTTTCAAACTTGGGTAAATCCAAATGGAGTTCAAGGGAAATTCATAACATGCCTTGCTCTATCCATCTTAAAATCATTGCATTGCGGACCTTTGACTGGTTTACCCCGACCTATCAATAATTTTGGATAATGTTTCATATTTTATTTCCATATTAAAGGGTGTCCTACATGATTTTATTCTTACATAGGGCACAAGGGGTGCCATGATTAAATTGAACCCTATTTGGATGTGGATGAAAGTTCAGTATGGTGAGTGGTTTAGGGACTCATTCCAACATTTTTAGATGGTTGGGTGCAGGTTTTGGATGTTTCAAGAAAAAATTATGATCTATCAAGATGTTACTAACTGGCACCTTAATTTTTGGGGTTATGCCCAATGATCCTATGATGGCATGCCTTTGGTTTTGACCCAATTTTTCCATGTGCGACCTTCTTAACTATTGTTTGTCATTTTCACTTAGTATATCTTAGTCTCCATTCTGTTGGTTAATCTCATGGAAGGTGATCGGTTAACTGCATTTTAAATTGCTATGTAATTTCTTGAGGTTGAAATATGCCTCTGGAATTTTTTCCCCCAAGTTTACACAGTTTATGACGGATCTCGTACATGATTTTGGTACCATAATGTACTTTATTATAATATCATGCATAGTTCTAATTCTGGATGTGAGTATTTCAAGGTTATTGCATCATACTTTGTTAAATCACTAGGTCAATCGTCAGTTTGTGGGTTTTTAATAAGTCATTTCTCGACGCAATTCAAATGGATTATCAAAAGAGTTTCCCCTTCATCGTCTTATTTTAAATGGTCTCAAAGCCTAGTTTTGGAATCCATTATAGTTTCACTTATTTTTATCTGCCGACAAGTTAAATAATCATTTTGTTTCTAGTACATTATTATGTTATTGAGAATTATTAATAGAGAACACATATAAAATTCACATAGTACTAAATAATTAAGTGTACACTATAATGTCATGCAACATGTCAAGTGGAAACCCATGAGAGGGATCTTACTCACTCCAAAAGATTGCTTTTATATATTGCTAGACCGATATACATAGACCTCTCTTAGAATAGCATCATTTTCCTATATACTTTTCAGTACATTGAAGAATCTTGCCCTACTTGATATATATCTGTACGTGAAGAATTCATTAATGTGAAGTTTAGTCAATAATGGTAGGTTCAACCTAAGCACTGAGTGAAAGCGATGTCTTAGGAAATTATGTTAATTTTGTTAGTGCAAACATATGTTTTAGGCATTGTTCTATGAGGTTGTTTGTAACACCTCACGTAGAGGATTTTTGTGTAAGAGATTCGAGGGATCTCTTATTTGTCTAATGTTATGGCTAACCTCCTACATTATAAGAGATCATTTCCTATATATTATCATTGAAATATAGTCTGAATGTACAACATCATGTTGACAATATTGATTATTTTTTTCTTTGCAAATCTCAGACCAAACTCACATTTGGTATTTGAGCTTTCATTTGGTATCCATGAAAGATCTTATGCAACTAGTTCATAGATTGTTATTAGATTTTCTAGTCAAAACATTATTCTCCTTTTGTGTCTCTTCCGCAAGCTTTTATTGCATAAGGTCTACCATTCATTCTTGCATTCACAGTTTTATCAGATGTGTAACGATATTTTGATACTTGTGCATTGATATCTTGCCTATGTCCAAATATTATCATTACCTTGGTCATTCTATTAAAGAGCTTCGTTATGTTGATTCTTGCATTATTGAGAAGTTCCGTAGCTGAATAAGGAATCTTAGTATTCCTCTTCAATAGTTCTGACAACTTCTCCTGGCATGTGCTATTACCATTCACATATCATTAATGATTTTTTGATTTAAAGAACATACAAAGAAATCAAGTATAATGGTTTACCAAGCACCTGAACCATCTCATCTTTCCACGACATCTACCTTCCTTGGCCCATTCAATCCAACATATGCGCAAATTGATCCAAAGGCTTCACCTGCGGAAGATTCACCTCAGGGTCAAGTTGCATTTTTACGTAATCAAAACATTCAAAACCACAATCTTGTCCACCGTTTTAACCATCAGTTGTTCAAGTTTATAATCAAGGTTTGAGTATCTAATAATATTTTCATTACTATATCGTTAACATTTTTCCATAATGTAGTCGTTAATGTCAGTTTTGTCATTGTCTTAAAAATTCAATTTTGTGTAGCATTGTATCTTAAAACATGGGTCTAGATGTTAGTGTGGTTGAAGTCCCATATAATTTTTTTGGTACCATGCAAATGTTCTGTGAAGTCTTATATAATTCATTGTCACATGTCAATTTAGTTTAACGTTGACAGTTTTTAATAGTGTATTATGTTTAGAAATATGGTTATTTTATATTCATTTTTTATTAATATGTCAATTAAATTTATGTTTAAGTGTTATAGCATAATTCATTATAGTAAGTTCTTTGTCATTAGTTTTTTTAATTATTGTCAATGTACTTTTTTTAGTAATCAAATGTTTAGTAGTCATAGAAATGTAATTGTGTCTTTATTGTAATAATCAAAATAGTGTTGATTTTAGAAATTTATAGTTATTGTTGTGTCAAAGTCGGAATATTGTAAAAAGTATTGTATTAATTTTTGCCTTGACAAAACGCATTTTCGTTGTTACCCGAAATTTGGAAAAAATAAAGTGTTGGCTCACTTTTAATTGGATGCACTAGGGAAGAATCCAACGTCTAAGGCCAATTGTGGAACATTGAGCTTCATATCAAATCCAGTTGAGCTAGCAACATGAAACTGGAGGATGGAGGCACACGGAGGTTGGAGGTCACTGTAGCGACCTCTCATTAGTAGCCAATGATGGGGCCGCATATGGTGTGATGATTGTGGTGTGCATGTTGTTTTCAGTTGTGTGTTTTTCAATTTGCTTGTTGATAGTTTCCTATTTTCAATAAGTGGAAATTTCACATTGAGGGGGGAACATGATTCAATGTTCCATTTCCAGTCGTGTCAACTTTTCCTATGTATGTATGAGCATCAGAAACAGAATTTCCTATGTTATTCCCTGAAGTGAGATGTGATGAGAGCTGATGAATAGTACTTGGCACATCATGATGTGGTTGTTGGTAAACCACTTGCAAAACCATCATTTGTGGTTTGTGGTAAACCAATAGTGAAACCACCATTCTTGGTTGTTGGTAAACCATTTGCAAAACCATCACTTTGTGGTTTGTGGTAAACCACTTGTAAAACCACCGTTCTCGGTTTGTGGTCAACCGTGTGTAAAACCATCCATGAGGTTTGTGATCATCCAGTGAAAATCACCAAATCATGAGCAGGTGCAAGTATGAGGCAAGTTTTCCCCATGTTCGCACTAAGGGCGGGAATGTTAGGAATATTATAGTGCTTCACATATTTATGTGTGTGAATAATAATTACGTGTGTAATTATTATGGTTGAGAGATTATTGTTAGAGTTGTTATAATATATTATTTCAACAATATATTATTATATTTATTGTTATGTGTGGGTTACGTGAGTTATTCTCACCCCACATAATTAGGCTTGGTTGAGATTTTGTAGTTGGCAAGACTCCTTAGAATTAGGATGTCTTTCGCCTATATATGTGGTGATTCTGTAATTTGTAATTGACCTGGAATACATTGAATATATAGTGTGAAGAATATTATTCTGTGAAGTTTATTGTGTAAATTTGGTTCAGCTCTTACAAGAGCAACCTAACCTCAAACACAGTGAATAAAGAGGTTCACGATCAGAAAGATGTTCATGGTGCGATTCCCTCCACCACTACACATGATGAGTCTAAAACTCCCATTTCCAAGACTTCTCCAATCAAAACTGACATCAGGATTGCAAAAGGAGGCACTAAACGTGGTCATCAATCAGATAAGTCTGACAAATCTGATTCTGATCATGAATTTCTCTAGGATTCTCCTAATAACCTTATGATGGTTGTTGTCACCAATCAAAATCCATGACAAGAAGTTAAAAAAAAGACAGGTAAAAAAGGCTGCCTTGCTAACCTACATGATTACTACTCTCCTAATAATGAGAGTTAAGCGTCAGGGTTTCATCTCACTCTCTATCTCTTGTTTGGTTTTGTTGTTCGTTTCTTATGTGCACCTTCATGGTTAGGATTGAATATATTTTTTGTTCAGGAAGGGACCTAAGAACCCTCCGGTTCATAGCTCTGGTCAAAAGCGTTTTCTCATTAAAAAAATGCTCAAAATTTGATTTCCAAGATGTAACTTTTAGATTTTTCTTAGCTTCTCTCTGTCCAAAAACATAGAGTTTTCTCGGGTTGTATAATCTGGTCCTGACCGATCGACACAATCCTACACTGATGCATTTTCCAACACTACTTTTGATGCAATGTTATTTGTTGGGATTTTCATCTTCTTGGGTTGGCCTTATCATGACAATTTACCTTCAGAACCCTGTATAAGCAAGTTAACATTAACTCAATTACTCACCTAGCAATCACATGGAATGCTATTGACACACTCACAAAAGGTACTCAAGGCTCCTTAAATCCTCCCAAAGTTGATGCACATCCATTAAGGCAACCATTACTACAAATATGAAGCACTCAACCATGTTAATGATTATATTTTCCCTCAAATACAAACACACCAAGTTCCCACTTCCAAGTCTTATCAAGAGCACGATTCTATCAAGCATGATCGAAGAGGTTCAAGTTGCCAACTAGTTGCTTTCATATAGATGTTACACGGTAAGTGGAGAACTAAATGTGGTTTGATACCTCTTTGGAGTAGTGATAAAGTAGGTGGTGCATTTAAACCCATATATTAACCTTTTTGCAGGGTTTTTTACCCATGGTCAGGGTTCTGGAGTTAAGTAGCTGATTAAACATGATACCAAGACTATGCGATTGGGGTTTGATATTGAAGTACATTTCTAAACAATCGAAGGACCCATAAAGTTACATAACCCCATTATAAAGGTGTCGAAGACCATAAAGAGGGGCAAGAGTGAATTATAAATCTTGACCCAACAATACGGACATGCACCAGGGTATTTTCAAGTCACAGTTTCAATAGTGAAGCTTCTCCAGGCTCTACACTTCTATATTATCTAGTATGTCTTCCCAGATTCTTCGTACACATCTCTGTATAGCTAAGTTTTTCTTCCATTGGTATATTTGAGATGACATGCATGCATTGAAAGAACCAAAACATTATTCCAATGTTGTATAATTAACGTTTGAAGTTAATTTATCAGAATATCTCCTAGTTTCCTAACCTTACATTCCTTTTTATCGATGCGTATTCCATAATAAATCTATTAAACTTAAAAAGGGTGTAAATAGTGTTTTACAATATTTAACACATGCCATAATTGAATTCCATTTCTTTATAGCCATTTACATGTACTCTTATATATGAATGTTGGAGTATTTATTTATTAGTCTTATTTCACATTTATACATTCAAGTTTTTTATCTTGATTAAACCCAACTTAATTCAAATTTATGGAGAATCATTTAATGATCTTGCTTACTAATCTTACACGGCCTTCCCTAGCCCCTATGGTTTTTCTGATTTTAGGGCCATGCATTTGAATTTAATTATAATTTCCACTTATTCCATAGCCCTAATTTTATTTTTAGACTTTGCCCTAGGGCTTCATGCTTGGTCCTCCTATTTGGGACACTTTTTAGGGTTCAGTATTGGCCAACACACATTTTGAGGAATGTCTTAGGCATAATGAATCTATTTTAAAAACCCTATGAGGTTTCATTCATTTTTATAAAATAAACAAAAACCACTTCAACTTTCTTAATTTTTTGAATGCAATTTTCAAAATTTAAGAATCTTTATTTTCTTTAAAAAGGGAATACAAGTTGAAATATACCTTTATTTGAAAAACCCTTAGAGGTTTTCGTTCATCACACTGAGATCATAAAAAAATAATGTGTTCAGTTGATAATGCTCGGTAGTGGCTTAGTGTGTTTGTGCATGACTTGGCTTGTATCTTGGGAAGTTAGACTCTTAAACTTGGTTGGGATTGCTTTAGACATATGCGGGGCTTGCTCCTAATGTGTGTTACTACTTCAGGGAAGTTTAGGAGAGTTTTTGAGTGCTTTTGAAATATCTATATGAATGAAACTATCTTTGGAAATGTGTTTGGTTTATAATGTTTGGTAGTGGCTTGGCATGTTTGTGCTTGACTTGGCTTGTATTTTGTAAAGATAAACTCTTGAACCTAGTTGGGAGTGCTTAAGACCTATGTGGGGGCTTCTCCTATTATGTGTCGATGCTTTAGGAAAGTTGAAGAGAGCTTTTATGTGCTTTTGGAATGATATTTACAAGTAATGTTCTTAAAAGTGCCATATAGTTGTTAGATGAGTAAATGAGTGCATTTGACTTATATAAGATTTCACAGGTTTAATTTCGCAATCAAGACTAACCTACATGAAAAATACCAACCCATAAAAGATATCAAAATATGAAAATGGCCATTGAGTGTCTTGGGAAGTAATTGTTAGTTCTAGACCTAACCATTTAGTGGTTTGGTTCCCGTCTGGTGGTCTCATACAAGTAATGAGTGAGGTGTCAGAAAGTTATGGGCATGACCCTTGGGAGTGATAAACTACTATGGATTGATGTAAGCAATTATGTGAGTGACTAAGTAGTGTAATGACGAGAGCAAGTCATACAATAGGGATAAGGATAAATAATTGAGATTGGAATGCATGAACAAGTCATGATTTAAGGATAAGCTAATACTAACATTATCAAGTGGTGTCTACACTTGTCAAGGTATCTTTGTTCTCCTGTATATGTCATTGTAAATTCTATATATATATATAGAATGAAGTTGTGGACGTACAAGGCATCTTTTAAAGATTAAGGCATCATCCATCCCACATGATCAAAGAGATCAATCAATTAACATTTACAAAATTGATCCAAGATTGTTTATGTAAAAGCTTAAAAGAGTCTACAAGTTTAGGATAAGATAGTGTTGTAGCTCAAAACTACACTCTGCTTTTAATCCGGAAAGATACAATTTTTTGAGGCAACATGGGACTGTCTCCAAGTGTGGGACTTGCGGCTTGAGATAGACCTCCGGAGAAGGTCAACTTCCTTGTTCTATAGATTGGGATAACCCACAAAATACACCCTATTCTAATGCTAAAACTACTAGTAAAACTAATTCTATGCTAACATTTCTAAGGGATCAGAGAGAGCTAAGCTAGCAGGGCAGTGATAACACCAAAAGAAGGTGGAACTTTCCCAACTCCAAATGATACAGATGCAAGATTGCAAGACTGGGATTGTAAGGATGTACAAAACTCTAATGCAAATAAATAAGTGAACACGAAATATGCAAGAGGGCATGACATTCACACCAAACACGAAGTATTTGAAAGAAAGAAACAAACCACACTTTGATTAATTGAACCTTTACGGTTTACATACAGAGATAAGGCAAAAAAATCTCCATTTGCGAGTTACAGAGGTCGAAGGCTTCAAGTTTTCAAGTTTCATAGAGAAGAGCTCAAAAATATGTTAAGGAAGAAAAGGGAGAAGAACCCTTACAAAGTCCTAAGCACTAACATTTATACCATTTCGTGGAATAGTGAAAGAGAGGAAAGAGAAAGGAGAAAGGAGTGTTGAGTTGGAATCCGTCCCCTAAAACGTGATGAATGAGCATGGGCTCCATGATTTCTTGCAGAGTTTGCTTGTAGTACAAACATGAGCACTGCCATATGAGAGCCAACAACTTCAACATAACCTCTTGAGTTTATCACATATCATCATATTTGTAGGGAAGGATGCCATGCTCCATTAATTCTGGTGGTTGGGGTGGTTAGTTCTCTGGTTTAGAGTTCAATGTGGTTTTGAGACTTTCTGCGGCTATACCTCTTGCTAAGACCTTTGCGGCTTTCTCCTTTGCATTCAAAACCCACGGGAAATCCTTGCCTTATAGCATGGCTTTTCAATTTTCTTTCCTCCACGGAGCCTCAGGGCTATCTCTTTTGCTTGTAATGATGCGAAGAAATAATTCACAATACCCACGAAGGCTTAATTTTAATGATCTGCAACTTTCAACCCAATTAACCAATTTCCAACTTTCAACCCACTCAACCATTTTTGGCAAAATGGACTAATTCTGTGTTTTTAGGTGGCTTGGTCTAAGGCATCCCTTCATCGAGACCCTTAATTGCGAGTGCATTATCTTCCTCGGTGTAACTTCCTATAAACCCTAGGTCGTCTTCATCTTCCTAAGGTGGAGTATTGGACAATGCCATTGGCTTAGTTGATGACGTTATCAACTGGCTAACCTATGTTGGTTGAGTGCAATTAAAGCAAAGGAAAAGAAAGAAAAGGGTCAACGAGGGCGAACAAGAACCTAGGGAGGCAACCTGAAATTGACGAGAAGGTGATTTGAGGTGGTGCAAGGTGGTAATGTGAAGGAAAATGTAATAATCATTTCTCATAATGTGCTTCAAATATGTCGATCTTAAATGTAGTCCTTAAGATGTACATCTAAGGAGATTAATGCAACAACGACTCCTGCGAAAGAAATCATCAATAAAGGAAAATAAAGTGTATACAAAGTGTACTGACTTGGAAAGTCCCAAAAAGGATACCCATTCGTGTCGTTGGTGGTTCATATACACCTAAGAGCACCCATTACTGCTCTACCTAAAATTTACAATAGAAAAAAATGAGAAAGAAAAAGAACCAAGAGTAAGGAGACGTGATAAAAAAAAGACAAACACATCAATAATACTTAAAAAAAACAATTATTACGAAATAAACAAATACTAAAACAATTGATAAAAAAAAGACAAACACATCAATAATACTTAATAAAAAACAATTATTACGAAATAAACAAATACTAAAACAATTTAGTAGTAAATGCCTATGGACCATTTTTAGGTGTGTAGAAAAACTTACTTTTGGGTAGTGAGAAATTCATTTGCTGAAAAAAATAGTTGAGGTAAGTACGAACCCCCCAAATTTACCGCGGAAAAAAAACAGTGTTACGCGGGCTAAATTAAATGTTAGCGAAAATAAACATATCATAAAAAGAACGCGAAGTCAATCTCTCTTCAACCTCAATAATTACCTAACAGGGAAAAAAAAAAATAATACTCTCTCTCCATGACCCCATACTCTCTCATAATTTTATTAAAAATAAATAAAACACTTGAAATAGGAAAATATTAGTCCACATTCTCTCTCTAAGCCCACATTCTCTCTCCTCTTTTAAGTACCGTGCTCTGTTTCACCGTCTTGCCTTTCCTATTTTCCCTCATGCTTTGCTCTTCGTCGTCCTCTTCTTTTCGTATGGATGGAAGGAAAGCCTGTGTGGTTGTGGTTAACCCCAGGGTCACATGCATTTAAGCCGTCTCAATTCGATCCAGCGTTCCAGGGGCCAAGATTCTGAGCTGGCGTGTTCCTCAAGGCCGCTTAAATTCCCAGCTATTATCTGCTAAACCTGCAATTTTTTGTATTTTCTTCTTGGAGCCGAGAAGAAGCCAGGCGGTTCAGGGGCTGCAAAATAGTGGTAAAAATACCGTCTCTGAGGCCCGAGTGGAGCCTATAATGTGACCTTGGGCTGCAGCATGGGGAGCACCGGGGAGCCAGAGCGCAAGAGACGCAATTTGAACTCCATAGGTCCACTTGCTGTAAAGAAGCAGCCGCCCTCTCTCTCCTCGGATGAAAAAAAGGTCAGTTTGCTTTAGTCCACTGGTTCCATGGAATTAGGTTTTAGCTGCCTTCTTTTGCATTTATTTTGCGCCAATTCAACGTGACCGTGCCCTAGGGTGTGCTCCACCTCGTTTTAGGGTTTGTTGTTTTTTATCAATTTTTAGTTCTGTATTACGGCATGCTTTACGAGTTCTCTCAGCTGGTTGTTTTGGAGATGAAGAGTAGATTTTTTTTCTATACTATTGCTCGATTCTGTTTATGTAGTCAAATGGCCGCTACTCCTTGTCAGTAAATTTCTCTGAATGTTGAGGAAGTTTTTCGAGCTTGCTGAAACATGCATGTTTGTTGCGGATTTGGCGTATTTTTCTTTGTTCATTATTGCGGAGAACTGATAAAATTTGTTTCTTAGGATAGAAATTTCAACATAGCCGCAAATTCAACTTCAAGACCAGGGATTATGTTTATATTTAGGTTTATGAAATTGCCGTGGGGGCCGAAAAATAGAGATCTTTCACTGGAAGGTTTTGTAGATTTTTCTTTGATTAGGGCAGCTAGTTACTTCGGAGCTAGATGCTGGGTTATTTTTTCTATACTACTGTGTGGCTTGCTTTGTGCAGTCAAATGGCTACATTGTGTCTATAAATCTCTGTGAATGTGGAGAAAATTCTCTGTAACCACGAGCATAACTGAAGCCTATGTATTTCCTGTGGATTTCGTCCATATTTCTCTGTTATTGTTCCTGTGAGTTGCCAAAGTTTATTACTTTTGATAGTAAATGCTGATACAGGGGGATTACATTATTTTTTAGGTTTAAGGAATCACCACTGGGGCCTGAAGATTGAGATCTTTTGCTGGAAGGTTTGGTAGAATGTTCTTTGATTTATGGTAGCTGGTTATTATGGATCCAAAGTCTAGGTTTAGTTTCTGTACTATCACACAAGTTTCTTTGTAGTCAATGGACTGCTATGTGTAGGGAAATTCTGGTTAATAGTAGCTTAACTGAAACCTGTAAATTGTTGTGGATTTGGTCTTTATTTCTTCGCTATTGTTTTTGTGAGCCGGTAAAATTCAATATTTTGGATGGTAAATACTAGTTATCTGAAAATTCAACTCAAGACAGGAGATTGCATTATTTTTATAGGTATATGGAATCACCATGTTGGCTTGAAGGTCGAGATGTTTTGCTGAAAGCTTTACTATAAATTTCTCTGATGTAGGGTAGATTCTGCATCTTGATCGAGGGTTGTTTCCTGCTTATTTTCAGACAAATTGAATATATCACAGGCTTTTAGAGTACACAAGGCTCTTCAAAGGTTTTCACGATAGCATGAAGGATCTTAAAATTTTTAGGAACAGAAAGTGAGGCTCTTTTAAGGTTTTTGATAGCTGACAAGGATTTTTAAGTATTCTAGTAGTGGGTCTGGCCCTTTTAAGGTTTTTAGAGGAGCCACTGAGGCCCGTTTAAGTTGTTAGTCATTGGTCAGGTTATTCAAAGCTTGTTTGAAAGCTGACAAGGTTCGGTAAGGTATTTAGAGTAGTGGTGAGGTTCTTCATGATTTTCAAAGCAGTTGGTGAGGTTTTGTAATGTTTAAAATTATTTGATTAGATCCACTAACGTTTTTGAGTAGGTGGTTAGGTTCCTTAATGTATTACTATTTACTATTTACTATTTAGAGTGGTCAGTGAGGTTCTTTAAGTCTTCTAAAGTGACAGGAGAGAGGTTCCTTAAGGTTTTTACTATTGGAGGTGACATTCATCAAGAATTGTTTTGTGTAGATAACAGAAGGTAAGGTATTTCTTAATTTTGTTTTATTCCACACAGGCATTTGCACTAAAATCTCCCCAGAACTTGCACCAGGCCTCATCCCTTTTACTGTCTGGTTAAGACTTGTGCTGGATTGGAACCCTGGTGGGATGTATGAAATTCCTACAGCAGCATGCCAATAATAACTGTGACTAAACATGGTTTAAGGTAATGCCTTTACTTTATTTCAGTCGTTCTTCTAAAGTTTTGAAGTAGCAGACAAAAGGGTTTATTAAAAATTTAAAAACTGTTTTAGACCATCTCACACTTGCAGATGGTACAAAATAAGATATTTCATAGTGTTGCAGTGTTGCTTTATTGGTGCAGAAGTCTGTTAACTTTGAATACAATGGGCTAAGCCTAGTTATATTCAGTAGTTTGTGAAGACAGAATCTACTCTAGGATTTTTTTTGCAATAGTTTTTATAGGTCAGAGGCTGCATTTCCTGAGGAAAATATCTCAATTAATAAGAAGTAACAAAATGTATGTATTAAATTAAAAGCACGGGAAAGTTAATTTCCGAATGTAGGATTTCGATTACTTTAAGAAGGCTTAAAATCTGTAAACAGAAGTTAACTTTATCCTTTTACTCTTTATGGAAAATAATGTGTTGAAAGAAAAAAGCGTATCTAATTCTGTGTCTGTGCAAAGTGGCTCGGTTTAAACTCAACCATTTTTGGCAAAATGGACTAAACAAAATTATCAGAGGTTGGTTCCAGGTGGCTTCCAAGAATTGCACTATCTTGTCAAGAGCTAGAAAATCTTGAGAGTACCTTACCTTATTTATCAACCTGTATAAGTTCACTTTTTGTCAAATGTATGTTTATAAAAGACCTAAAAGAATGGACTGCGATGTCACTTGAAATATTATCCTGAATTGACCGGCCAGGTGACTTCCAAGAATTGCACTATTTTGTCAAGAGCTAGGAAAACTCGAGAGTACCTTACCTTATTTATCAACCTGTATAAGTTCACTTCTTGTCAAATGTTTGTTTATAAAAAACCTGAAAGAACACACTGCAATGTCACTTGAGATATTATACTCAATTGACCTGCCAGTGCAATTAGGCCTGACATGGCTCGACAGTATTTAAGACTGTTTAAAAGTTCTGCTTATATTTTTTCTTAGTGGGGAGTAGTGAGTACCATCCTGTGGAATGTCAGAGCCCGGGGATCCTTATGTTCTTTCTGAAATGGGTGAATAGCTTATGTGTAAGGCATGTAAGGAATAACTAATGACAGAATTCTCTGTTCCTTAACCAAACTTTTATTTTAAATTGTTTTTTGTTTAATTTAAACATTTGCACTGAACAAAAGACCATTTTCAAAACATGTAAGATAACGTTCTTACAAAGGACATGCAAACTTAGTTTGATTTATGGCAGCAGGTCAAGTCCTTTAAATATAATTATTAATCAGCTCACAATTGTGAATATGATCACCTTCATTTGTGTTTTAACTTTAATATTTGTCTCAAGCGGCAATATTCCAATCACAGTGTAATTTATATTTATTTGATTGCTCCTTTTTGATATTCTTTATCATCCTTAAGGGACCACGGTTCCCTCCAACTTTATGAGCTTTAGTGTAGCTAAACAATATGGTAAAATTCTTAAACTGTACAGAAAGAGGCACGTGGAAATTTTCTAATCATTTTGACAATTTTAATATTACCTGTAGGTTGATGCGGCTGTTCTTCAATATCAGAATCAAAAACTTTCTCAGCAGTTAGAAGCTCAAAAAAATGAGTTTCATGCCCTGGAGAGCAAGTTCAATCAGCTGAAAAACAAACAGGCTGATTATGATGACACACTCATAGTGGTAAACAGAGTTTGGAAACAGGTACCTTTCAAGCTCCTGTTCTCTTTTTTGATTCTGAAGATTTTTTCTATTTTAATAGATCTTTCTGGTCTTTTTTCCCCCTGATTGCTAATCGCCTAACTGTATTGATAAATGTCAAATGGTAGCTGGTAGATGACCTGGAATTGCTTGCAATACGTGCTGGAGGCTCCACAAATGGATTTAAGGTCTTGGACCTTTCTGGGACTTTCGAAGGTGAGATTATTTTTGGCCTAAAGTAAGGCAACACTGGATTTTTCTTTCATCTCAGCTTTTGTTATCTTCTCTATAACTAATGAAAGGTGAAACCTATGCATCACACAGGCATATAATTTTGTTTTGATGTAGACTGATTTGAACAAATTGTGAATGAAATTATGTTTAGAGTTGGAGTATGTGCAATTCGCATTTTCTGTATAATGGTTCATTTTTGGAAATTATAGTTTTATGCATAAAAGTTTTATATTTGAATCAATGTTTTAAAAATCGGAACCGGACTCAGAACAGGTAGAGGGTTGGATCCGACCGGACCGGAACCGGACTGGTTCAAACTTTATGAACCGGTTTTACTAAAAAACACATGAAAAATTACCCTTTTTAATGAAAACAATATATTTGAAAGATTAGAAACCATGATTGCAACAATTACACACAAAATATGCAAAGTTTGCTCATGTATATACTATATAACATGTAAGAAAGGTGTTTATAGCAAAATGGCATGAACTCCAAGTAAGAAAGGTGTTAAAAGCAGAAATTTTAATTAAAAAATTGAATTTTTTATACTCAGCGCCTGTATGCATGCATCTTTGCACGACTCGGCGGCTTCAGGTCGGAACTAGACCGGTTCGACTGGTTTGGTACCGAACCAGTCGAGCGGTCTGGTTTTTTAACCAGTTCGTGCCTAAAAACACTGATTTGAATTATTGCGACTAACAATCCATTGACCGACTTAATCAGAATGCTTTAAATTGGATTTTCAGATGGCAAGAGTGCATCATGTCCTCCAGAGGCGACCTTTTTGTGCAGGCTTCTGGAAGCCAGTGACTCACAAAGAAGTGTTACCAATGCTTCCACCACCGAGGTAGAAAATGCACTTATGACAAGGCATGCATCGACAATGAATGTGATGCAAATTTTAATAAAAGCAATTGATTCTCATCGTGCAAAAAATGAGGAACTGTCCTTAATTCTACGAGGGAAGCTGACTGAAGATGGTGAGAGTTTTTTTTACATACCATTTAGCTGAAGAAATATATATATTTTTTGGAATATATGGGAGAACTAGTCTACTACTCTCCGAGGCAGCATTTGAAACACTGAAATTCTTTCGGTCAAAAGAATTATGTACGGATATAAATGAGTTGTGTTTGACACTTTTTTCTATCCTACAGAGGCCACCAAACAATTCCAAAGTAATGATGCCAACTTAAGGGAAGAGGTTAGGAATTTGCGGGTTGCAATGGACGCTCTTCACTTGAAGCACAAGAATTATGCAAATGAGGTTCGGACTCTGCGGGATAGCCATTCAAAGGATCAGTCCGAGATAAAGCGTTTGACAGGTATATCATGCACATTTGCTTCTAGTTTAGTTATTGATTGAATTTCTCAGATACATTACATGGACATTTCTTGTCTGAAGCTATGGTATGAGCAAAATTTAGGGCAAAGCCATTTTTAATAGAAGCCTTGGTGGGGTATCTGTTGTGGATGCTGCATGAGCTTGCATGCATTAGACGAGGTTTTGACTATCTGGGAAGCTTGAACTGTAGAGAAAATGATGAAAGACTCGACATAAATGTTTTATTTTATTTTATTTTTTGTGGTCTTCAAGGTGAGTTGGACGAGGCCATGGCAGACCTTGAAGAAAGTAAATGCAAACTTGCAAGCTTGAAATCACATAGGGATGCATCACTCGGAGCATCATTTCCAGGCTTGCATTTAGGGATAAGATCGACTCAGGAGACAAGTCTGGAGATAAGTCAGAAAGCTGCGAGAGACAGAAGCAGCATTGGAAGAATTCAAGGTGAAGTGCCAATTCTGTGCAACTTTCCAGTGGTTTGTTAGTAGTAATTGCCAGCAAATATTTCTTTGAATAATGGATTACAAGGTTATGAATATGTATGATAGAGGTGACATTTTAAATAAAATCTGAACTGGATTGTTTCTTTCATTGTTTCTCATTTCTTACAGACCTTAGCGACAAATCGACTAGCTGAGCTCCAAGAGGCAAACCAAGAAAAGTTGAAAGATATCACAGCAGATGGACCGTATGCAGGTTGTTAGTTTAGTTTTCACGGTTTCACCTGATGTCTTTGAATATGTCATGTGTATTAATATATTTTTATTTCTGTTAGTGCTCATAGTATATTCATTTATTTTACAGGATTCTGTAAACAATGAAAAACTTGTTTTATCATCAAGACCTTACCTTTTATTGAACGACCAACTTCAACGTTTGAAAGCTGAAGTGGATCGTTATCAATCTATGGTGGTGGAATCATTGCAGGTTGACCAACTTCACACTTATATTGTCTGCTTTGAAATGAAAATTGAAAGTACATAAAGGCCTCTTATATATGATTTGAAGTTATTGTGGTAGGCTGAAAGGGACAATCTAGTACGTCGGGAAAAGGAAATGAACTTGAAGGTTGAAAGCTCTGATATTGCAAGGAGGGCAGCTTCTGTTTCTGAAGCCAGGGTAGCTGAGCTAGAAGCTGAATTGCAAGAATGCATGAGTGACAGGAATTTATTTGAGACCAGATTAGAAGAGGCTTTACAAGAGTCGGGTATAATTTTCATACAAATGCTTCAGTGATATTTAAAAAGAAAAAGAAAATCTATAATGTTTCTTTTCATTGCATGCAGAAAATTTAATCTTGTAAGATAAATGTTTTTGGAACTTTTCTAGGAAGGAAAGACATAATTAGCGAGTTCAAAGTTATGGTTTCAACTTTACACAAAGAAATGGGCATGATGCAAGCACATCTAAATAAATTTAAGGAGGCAGCTTGTGAAGTTCATTCTCTGCGAGCAGAGGTTCATTCCCTCACAAGGATACTAAATAGAAAGGTAACAGCATTGCATTTTCATTATCCTCTCACAATAAAACTAATTAGAAAGGTGTTGATGTTGACATGCTAATTTATGTTAAGCGGTGAACTAGCATGTCAGTTTCCCATACAAATGAATTGATGTTGATAATGCAGTCAAGCGATTGCAAGAATTTGTCCGATAAATGTGCAGCCCATGCTTCTGAAATCAAATCCTTGCAAGATCTGGTATGCTTCTTATTAAAACTTTGGCACATGATTTTGATCCACTCTATTTGAAAGTCGAAACAGTATATGGCTGGCACTTTTTCTTCTTGTCAATATGTGGACTTGTTTATGTAGGTTACAGAATTGAGGGATACTGAGCAAGAGTTAAAACTAATTCTAGAGATGTATCGACGGGAGTCCACAGATTCGAGGTAACAATCAAGTGAAATGTTGCTGCTTAGAAAAAATGTTGTTTTGTTTGACATATATAACCTTACAGAAAAAGATATCGCACTCTGGAAATGCACTGTTTGATGATTATATTTAAGTTCTATGCTGATTGTTATTTCAGATAAATCTTTGATTCTTTTATAGGGACTTTGTGTCTGGAACATTAATGTTTATGTTTTCAACTGTGCACCAAGGGTCTTAAATTTGAATATTCAGTTTTTTATTGTGGTATTACTAGATTCCCATGCTATTAGATGAACTCATAGAGATGAAAAGTGAAGAGATATTAGACTTGTATTATTATGATGGTAATTGATAATTATATGAGCCAATCAGATGATTGTCTTCTATTCTTGAAACATGTTTGAAACTTGAATGATGACATAATTGTTCCAACTTCTAATTGCCACGTCGAAACTTGAATTTTGAGTGCATCTATTGATGAATTTCTTTTGGCAATTATAGCTGTCCATCTTGCAAACCATAAATTCTACTTTATCACGACCTTTCTCCTTGCATATGTTAATGGGTGTTTTGTCTTAAAGGTCTTCCTTCTCATACATTGTATGTAACAAACCATTACACCAAAACCTTGAGGCGTTAGTGAGATCCGCAGATCATAACATCCCACCACGCTTCCATAACCTGGACCTTGGGCTAGATTTGCGCCAGTATAGCAAGACCACGCCTTGCCCTATACGAGCCTCGGGCAAACACTGCAATGCCGATGTAGCCACCTGTACCATGACTCGAACCTAGGTGGTTGCTCTGATACCAAATGTAACAAACCGTTACACCAAAACCTTGAGGTGTTAGTGAGATCTGCACTTGAGAATCATATCATTGTAAATGAAAGTTTCTAGTAAACGTTTCTTTTAATTTTCTCTCCAATGACCTCCAATTTTGTTGCAAGCTTGATTTTCTTTGTGCTGGGTGATAAATCTATCATCCAAGTACTGAATATAATGAATATTTATAATATATATAGGCACACATGTTGGTAGTTTTCAATTATGAACTGTCATAGAACTCTTCCAACTACATTGTAACTACTCCCAATCATAATACAATGAAGGACACAATCATTTGATATAAAACAAAACAAAGTTGTTGCCTTGGGAATTGGGAAATAGAGGTTTGCTATAGGCTGGTTGACCCTGCCATGATCAACTTACATGATGAATTGTGGAGGGTAATGCCAGCATATGCAAGCCTCCTTACCCGATTCCCAGGGCAACAACTTTACAAGATGTCACCTCTGAAGAAGCTTGGTCTGGAACCAAACCAGAGGTATTAGTTTTTTGCATTTTTGGTTCAGCTGCATATATTTTAGTTCCTGATAAAAAGAGGTCTTAAGTTAGACTCTAAAACTACAAGATATTTCTTTGTTGGTTATAGTGATCAGTAAGGCGTATAGGTTCATTGATATTTCCTCTAATAAAGTAATTGTTAGTCGTGATGTTGATGTGAAAGAAACACAATCATTCCTTACATGTGATCAACAAATAGTTGGGCGTGACCAGCAAACATCTGAAAATATTGTGATTTCTTTACCCAATGAATCTTCTAGTTTGTCTCACACTCCTTCACGGATTCCACCACAACAATCTGTGGCACCCACCAATGATACATTGATATATAGAAGACACCAACCTGAATTGGTTGCTCATCCAGTAGAGCCTTTTCCTTAGGGACAAATTCCTTCAGTCCAGTGAAGGCCTAAGTGGTTTTGCTCCACACAAGATGTGCAGGAGGATGAAATAGCTCAATCAGATGCACGACCTCGATGTGTTGGTAAGCAAATTGCCGATTTAGAGCATGTTCATTTTTCTCTTTCTTCCGATCTTCACAAAATAATTGTGCCACAAAGATACTCTGATGCAAAGTTTTGCATACTTGAATGGGAAATTTTCATGCAGATAGATCATGATGCCTTGATGAAGGATAATACTTGGACATTGGTGGATTTACCTCTAGTTACCCATTGGCTGCAAATGGGTATACAAAGTCAAGTCACTTAGTCGATGGTAATTTGGATAATTAAAAAGCACATCTTGTTGCGAAAGGCTTCTCGCAACAGGAGGGAATAGATTATGAGGAGACTTTTGCTCATAATATAAATATGGTCACTTTTCGGTTGCTTCTTTCAATTGCTACTCAATTTCTTGATGGAAGTTTTTCAAAGAGATGTAAAAAACGCCTTCAAAGTTACATGGATACTTGATGGAGGAAGTCTATATGGTGCAAACTGAAGGGTTTTAGGCTTGTGTTCGTGAACATCTAGTTTGCAGGCTTATGAAGTCCCTGTACATGCTTAAGTAGGTTCCTTGAGTCTGGTATATTAAAATAGATCAACACATACAAGATTCCAATTTCAAAAGAAGTCTTTCTGATCCAACTCTTTATGTCAAAAGCAATGGTGATGACCATAGTAGGAAAACTCGCCAAATCCAAAAACTCGCTAGACCCCCCAAAAAAAAACTCGGCAAAAACTCGCCAATATTCGGTCAATACTCGGGAATACTCGGCAACTTAAAAAATACTCAAATTCTTTAAAAAACATAAATTTTAAGCAACACACTAGCTACAAAATGTATCAAATGAGCCCATAAAATGTTGGAGAAGTGTTTTCTATTAGATTTGAATACAAATACAATACAAAATCGCATCATCATGCGAATACAACAACCGGCTGATAAGTAATATGAATTTATGATGATTGACATTGAAAAATATCATCATAAATTTCATATCTATGCAAGTTACAATATACAATAAATTACATTTTCCTCTTCCCCAATCTAGAGAAATATTGGGGAGAGGGTCTAGTGCCTCTACTAGTCCCCACACTCGGCTGCGAATCTGGCTCGATCATGGAACTAGATCCTGGTGGTGGTTGGTGGCTCCTCTGCTGCATGTTGGAGATCACCTCCAAAGATGTCATCCAATCCAATATCTCCTCGGAGTCCTGCTAGTGCTTCTCCCTCCATAGCCTCCCTCTCAAAAGAAGCAATCTCGTCTGCTGTGAACGCAGGGTTTTCCTCTTCTTGCCCAGTCCACTCACTGTATGGATCTATCTCATCCAAATCAATGAGCTCCTCTGATGTGGCCTCAACTTTTTTTGTGCGAAGCCGGAGATTGTATTGCACAAAAACCAAGTCATTGAGCCTTTTTTGAGTCAACTTGTTGCGCTTCTTCGTGTGAATGGCCTCAAACAAACTCCAGTTGCGTTCACATCCAGAAGCGCTACAAGTTTGAGATAGAATTTTCTGAGGGCTAACTTTTGAAGATTGGGGTATTCCCTCCCCAATCCTCCCACCAAGAACCTACAAACAAGATAATCAAAAATTTATAATTAATTAATAAAATCAAATTGTAACTAATAAGTAACTTGGTAAACATTCTAATTTTTATTACCTGGTGAGCTGAGTGGATCTCCCTTAGAATAGCTACACCGAAGAAAAGAGTCTCCCCCTAGCATGTTTGTAACTCTGCAGCTCTAAAATGACGAGGTCCCTCGTCTCAACATCTGGTATCATCCTCTCAATACATGTTGAAAGGCCCTCCATAACCTCTCCTGTTCACATCTGTGAAGCTGTCACAGTAGAAATACTTGGGGTTGAGGTAGTACTCGCTGCATGAATAGGTTGGTGGAGTTGATTGTTCCACCTCCGATCAATAATCTCCCAAAAGGGACCATATTTGACGATATCCCCCCTGTAATAGTTTTGGATAGACTCTTTGGCCCTATCCATGGCCTCATATATAAACCCCATGGGGTTTTGCTCCCTATCAACCAAACGCAAAACTCTCACCAACTCTGACACCTACACACAAATTAAAATTAAGATTGCAGTACTTACAATACATATTCCAGAAATGAAATAAAAAAGTGAAAAGTAAAACATATATTTATAAAGTCTAAATACGAGAAGTAATAAATAAAGTTTGAAATTACTTTGCGGCAAATCTTTTCCAATCCACATCATTGGGTACGGTATCTTTTGGGTACAGCTTTCATATTGTGAGTCTAGATAATATAGACTTATATAACATGTATATAAATATGCAGGCTATTCTAAAACTTAAATAGTGTATATAAATTATAATATTTAAAGAAGCATTTGCATACTTATTGCTCAAATTGGAAAAATATTCAAGCATTGCATACATTGTAAATTACAAATTATTTCTCTATCACAATAATTTATCTTAGTGACTGTGATAAGAGTCAAAGAGTTTTGATTGTTCATGGTGACCTTCCAAAATCCACTCAGCAACGATAGTATTGGCAACATATTTCCTGAAACATTATAACTAAGCAGGAAAAATATGGATCCAAGTTGCAGGTGAAACGATTAGTCCGAGCACGGGAGAATACTCGTTGAACAAAAGCTTCCAGTATTTTTAATTACTAATCTGTCTACAGGTGATCAAAGCTCAGGTCCTGATTCTTTCAGAAGATTGCAAGAAGTTGCTTGGTCCAAAAAGGTGCAAAAATGGATTTTATGAAAATAAGAAAAATATTGCCATCAATGCATAGAGCTCGAGAAAATATACACTGGCATGTAAATAGAGTTAGAGAAAACGGCACTTGAAACGGAGTCACAAAATGAAAGTTATGGCACATGCAAGTTTTTGCTGCTACATCTTCCCAGACCCTTTCCAAAAATGGCAAATTTTTTTCTATCCTTGTGATTTTTCCACCAAAAATCCAAAAAGGAAAGAATTGCCAAAAAAGGAAATGAAACAGTCATTTGGCAAGTTTTGGCTTCCTCTGAGTTTGTACGCTTGGAAACATACCCACAGGGGACAGGGTATGAGTCTGGGTACTTAAAGCCGTACCAAGACTGTAATTGTCACAGGGATGGGTACGTTGCCACACGTACCCACAGATTCCTTATATAATCGTACTAGTACCTCTATATCCACCAAGTAAAATACCTTAGGCAATTCTCCTTGGACTTCCTAGAAAATTTAAATCTATGTGAATTTAACAAACTTTACAATTTATAAAAAATTACTACCTGCAAATCAAATCAACCAATAATTTAAATTGAAGTTTGAAATTACCTGGATCCATCTTTCAACGTCTAACTCTTCTTGCAAAGATATCATCAGAAAACCTGTCTTTACACTACTCCTCTCTTTGTGAAATTACATTTCTTTGAATATCTACAATCAGCAACTTTTCTTCTTCCAAACAAACATTTCTACAAAGTGTCAACAAATAGAAATCCTTTGTCCCTGCCTGAAGTATCAGTTGTCATCAAGATAACATTATGACAAATATTGCATCGCACATTACCTCGTTTCAAATATGCACCAATGTGTGAAACTCACCACACATTGCTCTTAAAAAATTAAGATTTGATGTCCCTTCAACATCTGACCAAGAAGATACCTTGTTGGGCATCGGATTCTAGCAATGGCCTCTTCAAACCCAAATTTCCCCTATGCATCTTTTCGACAACCAAGTGGTCAAATGTCAATTGTCACTAGTCCAACAGAGTATGGATGTCTCTCCTGCATAGTCTTAGCCTCCAATATTACATGCTTTACATTTCTGTGACAAATTGCTACAACATTGTGTACACTATTCTCTAATCCCTGTCTTAACTTCAACACAACTCTCAAATTCATCATGCATTCTCTACTATGTTAGAGGCATCTTTAGGCTGTTGGCTCATTAAGGTGAAGCTGATGCAACCATGAGTAGATCTCACAATTTTCTTACATCATCACTCTAAATCCTCTTCCATTGCAGCCCCAGGTCTAATAGCTTGTGCTATGGCTGCCTTCAGCCTTGCCTTCTCTAGTTTCTTCTGAATCTAACTCTGACCATAGCTCTACCTCAATCTTTGAGCTTTGCCTCTTTCGTACACATCGTTGGGGTAAATGTAACATCTCGGCAAACAATACTTGAAAGGTGATATTTCAAACGATTGATGCCTCCATTCCTTTTCCTTGCTACCAAATTGCAAATTTCGTTTCGAAGCTCCACGTACACATACTTCCATGCTTTGGAATGGGCATTCGTAAGGAACGGTTTCTGCTTGTGATTTAGATGCCACATTGATGCCATTGTTAAACTTAATCTGCAACACAATGCACATTTAAAAAATTAGAAAACGTAAACTTAATTTAATTTGCAAACAATTCGTGCTTGAATAACAAATTTGTGTAAATAAAAAAAAATACATTACAAGCATTCAATTTAACATTACATGTATTTAGAATTACAAAGTGAATCTGATTACAGTACACATACATAAAATTTAACTAGTTTCAAACAAAATAATTGGTAAAAAAAATGCATGATTTTACTTACCCTTGGCAATTCAAATGAAAGTATAGTAAAAAAAAAAAAAACTAACAAAGGTATTCAGATTTTACATTACATGTATTTAGAATTACAAAAGGAATCATGGGGATACAATACACATACATAAAATTTAACTAATTCTACAATGAATTTGCGTCCCAAAAAAAACATACCTTCTGGCCTGCAAATGAGTATAAAATCTTTTCAAGCATTCGATTTTACATTACATGTATTTAGAATCACAATGGAATCTATAAAACCTAAATAATATACACAAAATTTGAAAAAACTTCAAAGAATAAAAAAAAAAAAAACCTACCTCCAAATGCAATTCTCCAAATTCTCTATCGAATTCGCTCCAAAATCCACTCAACACAAGCAATGCAAGCTCAAATGGTTGTGTGAGTGGAAATGAGGGAGTGAGAGGAAGGTGCGGGCCTTAAAAAGAGCCAAAACTGTAGTAAAAATGTGGTTTTTGTGTGTGAAAACCGTGTTCTGCGTTCCAGCAAAGTAAGCGTGGGCGAGTATTTGGACACGAAGATATGAAAGTGTTGTGCGATTTGTTGCTTCGCTACTATGTCATTTCAAATGTGTTTTCATCATGGCAGCATGTTGAAAGAAGTGATCTTATGTCAAGTTTGATGCCTCATGGTACAGCACGGCATATCTTTGGTCATCATGAATGACATAGCAAAAATGGTTATAGAATGAAAAACACTTTGAGTGGCAAAGGGCACATGGATACTTTCTATAATATCCCTATTAAGGGCTAAAACTGAAAATGAGGAAGTTAACACAAATCCCAAGTTGTCAAATTTGATTATTAAAACCAGCAAATTAAAAATTAAACTCATATTAGGGCAGCGAACTGAATTTGGAATAATAGTATGAAAACTCACAATTTCACCCAAAATACCATCTAACGAATGTTAAAATGACGAATGCTTATATAGCATATTAAACAATTATACGGTTGTTAACTGTGCAACCAATTGTAACTTCCTCTTACAATAAATACACCCTGCCTGTGTCATTTAGACAGCGCAGTTTTTGCCTTCTGTATTCTTTCTTCTTTGTGCATCTTCTAACAGATTTGTGTTTTGCTGTGAGTTATCTTTCTCGGTTTTTGTCTAAAACGAAACTCATTCACTGGGGAGCAGCAAAACGTGTTGTTCAAGGTATGTCAAAGGAACTCTTGATTTTGGCATCTCTGTATTAGAGAGTTGCATTACTTTCACGTTGATTGGCTACACAGACTCTGATTGGGGAGGTTCAGTGGATACTCGGAGATCTACCACTGGATATATCTTCTCTCTTGGTTTCAGGAGTTATTTCTTGGCAGAGTAAGTTTTAGCCCACTGTAGCTATCTCTTCCACAGAAGCAGAATACAAGGCAACTATCAGTGCCAATTGTGAAACAGTTTGGCTTTGCTGGATTCTCCTTGATCTTTAGCTTCCTCAGACTGCACCTACTCCACTTTCCATTTTTTGTGACAATTAAGGTGTACTGAAGACGGTCAAGAATCCTGTATATCATGCTCACACCAAGCATATTAAGATTCATCATCACCATATGTGACAATTAGTTGATTTTAGTGACAGGCTGCCGATCTAATGACTAAATCTCTTGGTCCTGTCTTGTTTGTAAAATTTCAAGACAAACTTGGCGTTGTTTCCGGTTTAGTCATTAAGGGGGGGGGGTATTGAATATAATGAGTAGATTTATAGGGTCACATATTGGTAGTTTTCAGTTATAAACTGTCATATAACTGTTCATTTTATTATGATACACATTCATTTTATGTGAAGTCCATTTCCTCTTCATTCAATCCTTGCTTACATTTGCTAATACCAAGCTTCTGAAATTCTGTAATTCTTCAGTAATATTTGGGACCCGTTCATCTGACTGTCTATACAATCTTTATGTAAAAAGTCTGTTTTGGCAAGTACTCAAGAAACATTCTGTCCTAATTTACTCATTTTGGCTTTTTTGGTATATGATCGATGCATTTCAGCTGGAGAAGAGACTTTGGTGCATGATCTTTTCTTGAAAACAAACCCTTTATTTTCCTCATCTTGGAAGTTTTGAATGCATTAGATATTCGTAGTAGTTGATATGTAGAAGCACTAGAGGTCCCCAGGGCTTGATATTTTGACATTGCCTTTGAAAAATGGAGCTTGTTTGTTGTAAGTCACAATTTTCAGAAACATGGTTAAGTCTGGTGTTGTCATTTCAAAGTACTGAAGAAATAAACAATTGATTAAATTAGCTGGATTATCAACGGTTTGTATGGTGTTCCCTTGATGAAGTACTTAAGCATCATAAGTACTATGGACTTCATATCGTTACAACCTGGTTAAAGGATGTTTTGTATCAAGCTTTGACATGCACAAGATATTTAACCCCCCTTTATCAGTTTGTGCTTATGAAGTTTGAAGGTGGGCCGCTTTTTAAGAAGTTTTAAATGGTTAAAGATATGATTGCAAGAATTCTAGGTCTCTTTTAAAACTTTAGAATTCTCTGTGCATTCAAGCTAGCATTGCATTGTACATCAACTGATGAAATATGCCCTTGAGACTGAAAAGGACATAGCCAAGACATAGCAGCAGAAGATTGTGAGAAAACTGTCCTCCTTTCAAATAAATCCTAAAACAAATATGCAATATTAATAGAAAACGTTAACAAGGTGTTGAATGGCCAATGGCTCATAATGTGTAAACCTGAAAGTAGAAGGAATGGTCGACTCCCCAGTATCAGATATGTTATCAGTGCCAAAGATCACCAGATGATCATTAAGGATATCCCTGAAAATGCCATTGTAGAATGGTCTGGACTCTGGACTGTAATGTCTATTGTAGTAATCCTTTAAGGCAAAAGGAAAGCTTTAATAGAAAACAGAGAAGGCAGCCTTTGCAGCTTCCAAGCCAACAACTGGTAGTACGAGATGGGCACTCCTCATCAGATCTCGTCTATGCTATCTCAATATTAGGTTCTATCTCTGAGTAGTTTGACTTTGGGCAATAGAGCAATGTCCAACTGGTTTAATCATCAGGAACATCCAACTGGCTGCAAATCGTATAAAACTCTTAGGCAGATGTTTGGGGCGGAATAAAGATGCTAGAAATCTAGTAAGCTTAGCAGTCCCTAGAGATATGTGCACAAAGGTAATGGGAAATCTGGCAAAACGATTTGGTATGAATATTTAAAAACTATGGATAAATCTTTCTCGAGTCATTGAACAGGCAGTGATATCTTCCTCTAGTCCCAAAATAAACTGGACGTCTAAAATCTAAAACGCTCCCAAGTCTCAACCTCCTTGAGAGAGCATAATTTTCAGATTCTTTTCTTTCGAGGGATATGATGGCTAGTCTCCATCCATAACTGGTGCATGGGAACTCTTGAGGTAAGTTAAGTCCATATGACACATGATGTGGCAAATACTTAGGCCAAATAATCAACTAGTAGAGGGAGGATATAGATATATGCTACTATAGTATCATTGATTAGAGATGTTGAAAATGATCTTCCTAACAATATTGCCAGCTGGGTAGGAATGGCACTACTTTTGCATTAAAAACAATAACTTAAACTTGCTGGTAACGGCTGTCATTTCAGGTTCAAATGGTCGGTATCCAGGAGATGGATCCTATTATCCTAATTTCATTCAACAAATGCATTCAAAAGCTTTCATAACATAACTAAAGTCAAACTCTTTTTTTAAGTGTTTTGGGCGAGTGCTATCAAAGTTATATTGCAAAAATACAGGAGGCTTCTTTGTAAACAAAAGTTAGCAGCTTCAATGGAAGTTAAAGATCCAAACTTTTGTGAAGCAGTACCAAAAGTTCTCGTACTATAAACTAAAGTCAAACTTCTCTTAAGTGTTTTGGGTGAGTGTTATTGAAGTTATTTTGCAAAATACATGACATCTTTTTGAAGAAAAGTTAGTAGCTCCAGCAGAAGTTAAAAAACCCAAACTTTTGGTATTGCTTCATTGATAAAATTTTTTAGCTAGAAATCAGCTGAAGAGAGTAAAGTTCTTTGAAGAAATATAACATCAGCTAAAGAAAATGGAGGTAAATAAGTCTAGGAGACCCAATCTAACTGTACAGCTTCATTTAACAAAAAATAGAAGTTAACGAATAAGCTGAAAGCCAAGACCAGCAGTTAGATTTGCCTTTAGATTCAGACAATGTAGAACAGCTCAAGAAAGCGAAAACTAATGAATATGCATTGTGTTTTTGACCTAGGTAAAGTACACACTGTATTTTGCAGTTGTGTGTAATGGATTATTTCGGTAAAATTTCTCGCAGTTATGTGTCTATTATTCTGCAAGTGGAATAGATTGTGATTTCTGTGTTCGGGAATCATTTTTTCTAAAGTAAGTGGTGTAAAGAAATCTTTAAAGCTTCTGACAAAAGTGTAGTACAAAGATTCAAGTCGAAGCCTATATTTGTGCGGGAATTATGGAATCTGTAAATAAATCACACATTTTACAATAAAGCATCTGGAGATCATAGAATTAGTTTAGATTAGATGCAGCAAGCAATACTGCCAATTATGATTGAACACATTTGATACGATGAAAGTGATAGAATATGATTTACAGTAGCAACACATGAAAAAATGAGTAGCAACCCATACAGTTTAATTCTTAAACAGTCACGTTGCACGCATATTGTCCTGCATCAAACACAATGAGTCATTGTTCACTTACACAATCACCCATTAATGCGAAGTGTATTGTACAATGACAAAATGGCGCCCTTTATATAGCAAAGTAGGGCAAGAGACTTCTTCAACAAGCTAATTGCTAATATTGGCCTGGATCAGCTATATGAGGGGTACATGTATATAACATCACTCAGTGACCTAATTTTTTCAGTCATTATAAATTGGATTGTTATCTAACAAAAACCATCTCGTTAACTTGTCCCCATGTTTTGCTGTCCCTTGCTCTAAGAAACTTGTTGTAACCTGGTATTGTTCATTGTATATGGACCTTTATTTTCTTCTTCTGGGATGTGAAGCAGTTATCCTATTGTAATTGGTTGTATTCTCGAGTCCCATTGACCTACTTTTGGTCATTCATGGACATTAGTATAATATAATTTCATTCAATATAACACCCTTATGGAAGAATTTGCATGATATTATATGAAAGAAGATTATGTCTCCAGACATGTTGCATTACAGATGATTAAAAACACAGTTGATACCAGATATATGATATCAATTTTTTTGCCAGTTGATATATCAAAGTGATATATTATAGTGAAGTTAAAGGAAACAGGAGTTAGCAAACATTGTTCGGATATAGGAAACAAAACTTAATAAACAGTAGTGTTATAACCTGGTTTTGTTCTTTATATACGGGCCTTCTTTTTCTTATTCTACAATGTGAAGCAGTTATTCTATTGTAATTGGTTGTATTCTCGAGTCCCATTGACCTTCTTTTGGTCATTCATGGACATTAATATAATAAAATATAATTTCATAAAACCCCCCCTTACACTAAAAATTAGTGTGATGTACGAGAAGATTAGGTGTCCAAACATGTTGTATTATAGAAGAGGATAAAATGCAGTTGACGCCAGATATATGATATCAATTTTTTTTCACCAGTGGATAAATTGAAATTTTAGTGCTGTATTATAGTGAAGTTAAAGCAAACAGGACTTAGCAAACATTATTGGGATATAGGAAACAGAACTTAATAAACACTAGTGTTGTAACCTTGTCTCGTTTGTTGTATATGGCCCTTATTTTTCTTCTTCTGTGATGGGAAGCAGTTATTCTTAATAATTGGTTGTCTTCTTGAGTCCTGTTGAACTACGTTTGGTCATTTGTGGACATTAATATAATATAATCTCATTTCATATAAGACCCTTATGCAACAATTCACACGATATTATATAAGAGAAGATTAGGTCTCCAAACATGTTGCAATATAGAAGAGTATAATACACAGTTGATTCCAGATATATGATATCAATTTTTTTACCATTTGATATATCAAAATTTTAGTGTTGTAAATATAACGAAGTTAAAGGAAACAGGGCTCAGCAAACATTATTGGGATATAGGAAACAGACCTTAGTTAACGCCTGTGTTTGTAATACCTCTTGCTCTAATGAATATTTTGTGAATTTAGTTATTTAAGCTACTGTTCACTTGACAAGGATCTCCTTCACTTTTTCCCTTTTTGGCCAAATAACTTGAGGGCTATATGAGTAAAAGCATTGGCACATAGAAGAAAATCAGTCAAAGGAATCATAAGTGCCATAAATAAGGAAAAACTTAATTTAGAGAGGGGAAAAATAAGAGAAGATGAATAAGGACAAACTCCATAACACGATCACAAGAACCTAAAACCATTCTAAAAATAATCAAGGGGTGGTATTAATGGTTCATAATAAGAAATGATGACAATGAGTGTCAAAAACATAATTCAAGTAAGTTATTGTTCCTGAAACACATGGTAGGTAGATGGACACAGATCAAATGTCAGTTGTATTCAGCAATGAAATTTCAACTCATATTTTGACCTCTTTCTTAATTGCCAGGTACTATGTACTAAACAGATCATATTACAGACGCTTCATAGTGATCAAAGTTAGATCTAATAAATGTTTGATTTTATTATATACAGAACCTTCAAAGAGATCCACTAACAATATATGAAATTGCATGTCCGTCCAACTCAATTCTGTTGATTTACTTGGCCATGATTCAATTGGCACATTCAAAACAAGCAATCAAGTAATAGTATATTTGGACATTCGTATATAAGCTGTCTCATTCCTTTACTATACCAAAAATTTATTTGAGAAATTCATTGTGAAAAATATGCACAAGCACATAATGGTTGGCTATATCTACCTCCTATTAGCTATATTGACTTCTGCCAAGTACATTTAGTGGTAATGAGATTTGAATGGATAGCTCTATGGACGGTTTTGTCTCATAAGGTAATTTTAAATATGTAATATGTCCAGAGGATATTAGCTGGCATATTAGTTGAATGTCCAATGAACCCCACTTTTAAAATATCGATTCCTGTACAGAGACTATTGAAGGAACATAGAATATCAGGAGATAGCATTATAACATGTCACCTGCGAAGATTCTTGGCCAAGGTATAAGAAGTATAAGGTACACACAAATTTCCCATAGATACAACGCCTTACTCAATTGGAGAGTGAAAACAAGTAGCTTTAGGGATCAATCCAATCCTGAAATCATACTTGTTGATTGCTCGAGGTTGACAATCAAGAATTAGGTTGGCAACTCAACTCTGTAGAATGCTGGCTTATGCTATTTCGTTGAGCCTTATTGTCATAGTTGGGAGGCATTTTCCTCTTAAAGGTGAGTAGAGTTAGTATCTCCACTCGTAGGACGTTCCTTTGGTCAAAAGAAGCAGTATCTTTTCAATCTATGGCTTCATGACAAAGCATTTAAGATTGCACTGGAGGGAGAAAGGTGTGGTTTGTATCGAGTCTTTGTAGAAAAATATTTTTTATGGTATCTTGATAAATATTAAATAATAAATATTGTTTCAAATCATGGTTAGGTTGGACTATGTTCAACTCAAAAGGTATGTGATGGACCGTGCTTCTGGATTATAAGAATTTATTTTACTTCTAGCTGTTAGTTGGTTTTTCCTTTTTTCAAGCAAAGCACGACACGGTATGACTAGTATAGTTTTGCAGCAGTGTACACTGACTGTTCCGGAAATAAATAGAGAAGTTGTGCAGAATGGTCAATTTTGGGAATATCACTTTGCAGTTTGCACATATCACTTCACAATATTTGTTGGTGAAATTGGAATACTAACTCGACATGGGAATCACAAACACAGTAATTATGCAGCAACTTAAAGATTGAAATCCTAATTCCAATAAATTTGTAATTCAATTGCATTTTATTCTTGGCAGTATGCACCAACTGTTCTGGAAGTCAACACAGAAGAGGTTGTGCAGAAATGTCAATTTTGGAATATTACTTTGCAGTTTGCAAATAGTGCCTCTCAATGTTTGTTGGTGAAACTGAAATGCCGATTAGACATGGAAACCACAGACATAGGAATTATCCAGTGACTTAAGATTTTTTTCTAGAGCTTTCTATTCCTCTTGGAATGCCAGACCTTGTCAAAATCAATAGATTTTTTCCTGTTCGATATATAGTTGTCATAACGGTTTTAACCAGTTATAATTTTATGTTTTCCTGTTCTGTAAAGGGTTGGTATTGGTGTTCTAAGTAGTGGACTTAAGAGTTGAATAGATCTAATTTAATTGGTTATGACAATAAACAGGCCTTTTGGGTTTTTCTAGTCAGCTTCATGTGACTTTGCTTTATATTGCCGAGTGAAAAGTTTGATTTCATTTATAATTGTTTAACTCTGTAGGATATTTTTGCAACATATCTTGGGTTTTGAATTTGGTTGGCATGCTTGGAAATTACACCTTCCAGATGAAAAATATAGAAGGGACATCCTCGTCATGAGATTTGAGCTTCTCAGAATGTACCAAAACATTGTCTTGCATTAAAAATTGATCTTGTCACTTGCCACGAAGAATGTTCCTGAGCCAATGACAACACTATCACGTGATGGAAAGTCTATACTTTCCTCTGTTGGCTATCTTAAACCAGCTATCCCGTAGGTCACAGACAAACCTCTGTACAGGGTCCCATTCAATAGTTCAAGGCTCTATGTGGTAAACCTTTGACTAATGTTGCCAGTCTAGAAATCACTTTTTTACCAATGGGCAAGGTGACATGTCCAGCTCCTTAAGTCCAATTCTTGTAAAACATAAGAAGTGTGGTGCCAACATATAATGATCGGAGCTAAACTGTGCCGTATTACCTTGCATAGCTCAAATTATTAACAGCATCTCGAGGGAGTACCCCATTTCACTCTTATGTGCTTTTCCATTTGTAAAAACATGTTTCCTTATTGACTTTAGTCACAGGCAAAAATGGCGAGGGCTTATCTATTTTAAACCTTGTAAATTGCAGAATGTCTTGCAGAGAAAAGACCAATCGAAAAAGGTGTCACTAATGTCAGCAATCAAAAATTGGAATATTTTAGTATCTCTGCATTGGCCGGCATGTTACACTATCCATCAGAGCTTATGTAGATTGCAGTTAGGTCTTGTCATTGGAGCACTTGAACAAGTTATCAAATACTCTGTCTACAAGCCAGACTTTAGACCACCAGATCTGCCCCTGTATGTAGGTATGTATAATTCGACTAACTATACTGGTCATCAGCTGTGGGATCATATATTATCTATTTACCCTTGATCTATTTCCTCTACCACTTATAGCATGTAGTAAACTCATAATGCGAATATGGGTGTTTACTCTCTGTCATGAATCAAGGGCCATTTACACTAGAACTGGAAATCACAATGCTCTTTACATTAGATAGGGCTACAATGCAGACATTGTCAATACCGAAAGGCAAGGGCCAATCTTTATAGTAATTTAGAGAGTGGGCACAAGTACACAATTTTAAGTCTGCTCTTGATGAGCACAGTTTGGCATTGCTTTTTCAAACGCTAGCTCGAGTGAAGCCGAGGCAGTGTGCCTAGCACCAGGCTGGCTGTTGCTGAATGCTGAAAAATGCAAATTCACTTGCAATCAGCTTGATTCTGCAGATAAGGTAAATGCTCTTTTCTTGTAAATATCCTCATCTTGAATGAAGAAGAGTCCCTGTCAATTTATTATGTGTAAATTATAAAAAATGTCTTTAGATGCAACATGCTGATCCAATCATCACGTTGCAAAACACACATCTCTCAGAACTATCATTGACTTTATGTTAGCACCTTAAATGATCTCATAGTTCTCTAGTAACTATTCTGCACATTTGCCGATCTTTTTTCACCCGGCAAGTGATAAAATCATTGCATATATTAAAAACCTGATTCGTAACTAAGGAAGAAGATTTAAGAGCTTTGTACTCCTTTTCCAGAGTGTAGTGTACCCTAGCTAAATCGTATTAGCAGACTTTTTTTTTTACCTTTTGTTCAGAATCCTAAGTCTGCCAAATTAACTTACAGAGTATACTTTCAATTGTAGCATTTTGTTCTGTTCGTTCACCATAGAGTTTTGCTTCAAAGAAAATATATCTTGCTCCATATCATCCAATTTTTTATTTTTTCCTTCTTTTCCTAGAAGCTTTACATATTAGCCTTATATTTTTCCAATTCAAGTGTCTTAAACAATTCTGTGCTCTACCTGTTAGGTATGCACAAATGCATTTCTGATGCTCATTTGCATCTTGTGCCATGCATTGACATCTGACTGGGAAGTTTCAGACACTGGTACTCCATGGTGTTAAGAAGCTGAAATATAAAAATCACTCTATACTGTATTTTGGTGGTTCCCTGGTACAGCATATCAGCTATGAGGAGCTGGTACACTGGTACAGGTACCTGGGTACAGGGATCTGGTATGCCGGTACAGTGATTTTTTTGGGGGGCCTGGGTATGGAACTTGGGTACAGCCGTATAAAAAAATAAATAAAATGTTAAAAATATTTAAAAATATAGCCAAAAAAACAAAATTAACCCCATATATATATATACATGCATAGCATAGGTAAACAAAATAAGTGAAATAGCCACAAAACATCGTGATAATTCAATGTTTTTTGTCATGATATTCACTGATTGAACTTAGAACAAGTACATTGTTCAAATGCTATGTAACCGGAAACGCCTTAGAAGGCCTCGAGAGCGGGAGCGGGAGCGGGCAGGGGCTGCGGAAACGCCCGGGTACGGCCTGTGCCGTACCCGGGCGTTTCTACAGCCCCTGCCCGCTCCCTAGCCGCTCCCTGGATCCTTAATATGTGTTTTCAGTTTAAGAAAAGTAAATGCATTTTAAAAGCCATTTTTTTTTTCCTTGATTGAATGTTATACACTTCATGGGTCTTCATCATAGACCGCTTGGTCTAATGAACGTTACTAAAATCAATCATTCATTCAGTGAACACTCTCCTGGGTCTTCATCGTGGTCATGCTCTGTGTCAATCACGTTTTGTCTTTTTTATACCTGGAAAGTAACCAACATGGAAGCTTTTCTAGTGGGTCTTGAACATGGCTTTGCCTAATTGCCATACCAAGTCTGACAGATTATGTAGCAGTGTCATGAGTAGACTTGTCCCTTAGATTTTGGTGACATCCAGGATGTTTCTGTTTCGGGATTTGGACGGAATATCCCCATTTTGATTTAAAAAAAAAAATTATTTACATCAAAACCATTGAACCCTAATCCTGAAAGTTCCTATTTAGAAGGCAGCTCCCAATTTGAACCATTGAACCCTAACTTAGAATTTGCTGAACTTGTCTTTCATATGCATAATATGTGGTTAATAAGTTAATTTCCTATTTAAAAGGCTGAAATTTATATATTTTTTAATTTTTATATAGTTTTTGTACTGCAGTATCCTACGCCGTATCCGGGGTCAAAAAATAATTTGTCGTTTCCGCATATCGAATACCCCGCTCCCGCTCCCATATCCAAAACGTTTCGGCAACTTTGCATTTGGGCATTTGTGTTCAAAATAGATAAAACATACTCTGTAAATTGACTATGGACTTAATTTTAACCCATCATCCCCTAGGGATGGTTTACAAGCCCCGTAAGTGGATGTGGATTTTCTAGAGAGTTTGTCAGCAATGTTCCTACTTTGTTAAGCCAAGATGCACAACAAAGTGACAATGAATTAGAAGAAAACAAAGACATACCGGAACCGGAATAATATTTGAAAGCATAATTAAAAGATGACCGGTTAAAACTGTACTCTAGATTGCATTTGCATGTAAAAATATTATTGAACCGGCCGATAGCATTTCTTTCCTTTTTTGGCAATTTTTTCCGTTTTTGGTTTTTTTTCGCAAGTATAGAAAAAAATTTGCCAAGGGTCCGGGAAGATAGCAACAAAAACTTGCATGTGAATTCTGAACATTTTCAAATGAACAATTGATGATTTTCAAAATAAGACCAAGCAACCCGCTGACCCAAAGGTTAGGCTTGAGAATACTCCTGCCATGGTCTTGGTAGCCACTGTTATAAGTTATCACTTAAGCAACAGAAAAGAAGTGACTCCAATTTGCCACTCCAAAAGGTAATTCAGCATTAATTGCAAATGCAAACAGAAGTTAATTAGACACAGGAATCCTCAATTGCCAAAGATAGCATTTATCTGAAATGGCTAGGCTGACTTGTAGTGGATATACATGCAACCATTCTAGAATGGCAACTATTTATGTCCAAAGTCCGGTTTGATGACTTTTGATTAAAATATGTTCTGATACCTAATGCCGTACTGGTTTACCCCCTCTGGACCCTTCACATAACAATTTGAATAGCCATTGATCCTAATAAAGTATGTCCCCAGTTGACTGCTTTTGTAGGACTTTATTTTTGGACAAACTTAATCCTTGACATCCCTGGCATGCAACTTTCAGAAAGGGCCTACCTTTATTTTGAGTTTTGTTTGCTTGCAGGAACTTATAGGTGAACCTTAGGTCATTAGCGATGGATTCTTAGGTTACAAGTGGTTTCTTCTATGAGAAATGGTGGTACACTTTTGAGGAGGGATGAAAAAGCAGTTAGAATATCCCCTAGCCAGTTGTATCTGGACCAGCAGCCTCCTCAAACTTGACTGATTGTTCCAGATACAGGTTGGGGATTCAAAAGTGTTCCCATGAAGACTGCCCATATTTCAACTGAGAGATGCTCTCCTATTTTTTCTGCCAAGTACTGTTATGGGCATGTGAGTTCACTTTTATCTCAAACAAAAATTTGAAATTGGTTAACTTTCATCATCAGCTGACAGGAAAGTTCATGTTTCAAGAATATTTGACATCCATCTAATCCAGTCTTACCTGGCAATTCATCCAATTTGACAAGTCCATTCCCTGAAACCGTCCGGATCATTTCACCACTAAATCGTTTTGAGAAATTAATTCGAAAATAGTAAAGGTCTTGAAATACCATATGGCAATGTTTGGGCCCAAGAATTTCCTGAAGAAGATTAAGAACTTTTGAGAAATAATTCCAGGATCAACTGATGCCATGCACCTCCACAAATCATTAACTAAACTTGGTAGATTAAACAATGAAATAACTGAAAATGACGATAGAATCACCAATCTAAAATGTAATCTTTAATCCTACCATGAGAGTGACTCACTAGGCTCTATATCTTAAAGTATTCAAAAAACATGTGGTTTCTTCTTCAGATGATGGTACAGCTTAATAGGAAATAAAAGGACAGCACATTGAACCGGAACCTTTCTCTATCTCAGCTTGAAGATTTGTTGTTGTTCCTTTAGGGATTCATTTATGTACTAAACAATAGAAGAGTTTAATTCATGATCTTAGGAGAGGCGTTCCATACAATGGCAGCCAGGTACAGTTATCCCACGTGAGTTCACTTTTATTCGCAACGTCTTAAATTTGCCATTTATTTGATCATGTGGCAATTCATCTTGAATTTGACATTCATTTACTTCATCACATGGCTATTCATCCAAATTTGACTCTGGTTGACTGTCAATTTTTTTGTCAAAACAGAAATTTAATTGAAAAATAAGTAATGTCCTGCACTGTTATGACAGATGGCAAATTTGGGAATTTTTTTCTGAATAGAATTTTTTGAGACCTTATAATGGTTAAAAGATAAATTGAAGTTATTTGCCACAAAAACCTCATTGGGAAGAGGCAGACATTAAAAGCAATATTGCTAATCTATGTGGTATGATGCTAAAAATCCTAGAAAGAACCTTGAAGTTAATATTATATCTCGAGTCATCTATATTAGATCACTTCTATCTTTAGCATAGGCAAGTTGAGATGTTATCCCTCGACGTATTTTAGATAGTTGTATTTAAGATATCTATACTAGTTACATGCTATGACTTGTAATGTTCTGAATTGCATTTGTTTACCTGTATTTGGGACCAAGTTTGGCAATTAGAACAACAATCGAAAAACATTTGTTGGCTTTCACGAGCAAATGATCTATGCCCTAGAATTAGTACATTTTATCCTCTTTTTATATCACGACTGTGCATAAAACTCTGTGGACTTTTGAGGCAAGGGCAATGAATTAAGCTCTGTAGCTGTTTCATAGAGTTTACATATAATGCGATGAAATCTAGAGATGTGCCTATGACAATGGATGGTACATGATTGCAAAATACCTGAACTATGGAGTTGTAATCCTAGTTTGAGAAGCTGCACTTGTCATTCTGTTTCGACGTTGGGATGGCCATTTTTTGTATGTTTGTCCTAACCTACTGTCTATGTACAATGGTTGGAAAGCTTTGTGATCTAATGCATACAGGATAGCGAGCAAGTATTTCTATAGTACATGAAGATTGTTGCAGTCAGAAGGCTTTGTGTGCCCTAGGTTCAAGGTTTTCTATCCCTCTCTTCAGTTTGCAACTGTTGAAAAGCTTGTGGCTAAAGGTTGAGTGTGAATAAAGCTTTGTATCCATGAATAGATTGTACATATTTCCCCGCAAGTATACATAGTGATTCGAGGTTTAGACTTCTTGATTCAACTTTACGTTTACTTATCCACAAAATCCCTTTGTTTTCCGGAAGTTTAGGGCAAAAGATGTAATAACAATCAGATATGTTAAGGGGATGAACACTCTTGCTAATAATGTTCTGGATTGCCGAAGATCTGTTTGATTGGAAAGATTGCATAGGTGGGCGTTTCTGTCCACCTGAGAGGGCCACTTAATGTTCTGAAAACATCTATTCTTTCTTAAAAGAGAAAATAAAATTGCATAAATATACATTTATAAGATCTGAACTAGGGAATTCAGATAAAGTCCCCATTTAAGGAATGGCACTTTGGTGGCAATTATTCAACAGGAGATTGCATGTAAACGAAAAAGGATTTCATATTTCTTGAGCTTTAAAAGTAAAGGAAGAACCAAATTTGTGCTAAGTGGATTCATTCAACAGACTGTAGTTTTCCTCTGTTTGAAAGCAGCGGTAAAGGAAACTTAACATATACTTGCAAGACGAATCAGTTTACAAGGACTTCCCCACGGAAGATCTTTCAGAGTGTAATTTTGTCATTGATTAGGCAAGGTGAACTGTCCTTACAGCATACAGCTGCCACGTGAACTCTCAGCTGGGAGAATTATATGGATTGCACCAGTGATGCTCCAGATTAAGCTTTAGTCAACTGAGCAGTTTAGAAACATGGCTCTATGTATCCTCACTTTTCTTCATCCTAATGCCATTTGAGATCTCATTGTGGATCTTTACATACTGGTATGTAAAAAATTGGAGAGGAATGGGTGACAAAGCTATGTTAAGATACAAAAGGCTATGTTGCCAAGATACAATCCAGTTTCAACTACGCGGAACGTCGATTTTGGTAAAAAATGGTGGTTGCCTACTAGGTACAATACGTCTTGTTGATACGTCCGAGACATATATAGAGTAAGGAAATGCTGAATGGTGTGTGATTTATTTTTTCATTGAGCATGATTTTTTTAACCTCATTGAGGGTAAATTGAGGGTTTTTAAAAGGTCCCAGTTAAGCATTCCTTGTAGAGAATTGAGGATTTTCTTGAGACATGGATCCACAACCTGGTTACAATTGAATGGAAGGAACTATTAGTTCTACCCAATTGAAGCATAATGAAACTATAGTGAAGGCAGCGAACATCAACAACGACTGTCAAATTTTGGGATTCAACTATCATACAAGGAAGCCACCAGCGTCGGCAATTTCCTAGAGGAGCAGCCTAAAACCAGGGTCAGCATTGCAATCGGAAGCCACCAGGGTCAGCAGCAAGAGGAGCATCAACAAGTGAGCGGAGCAGGTCAACATGACGAGAGAAGACGGCAGCCACCAGCGTCGGCAACAATTAGGTTATGATGTAGGAGAGCCACCAACGTCAGCAGCAAGGAATAACCACCAGTGTCAGCACGAGTATTTGTATTTGCCGCCTAAAAGCGGCGAAACCAGGATATGTCAAAGGAGTATCATGCCTTGGGGGGATACGATACATGGATACGTCCAATTTTAAACAAACCCTTGGATACGATACGTACATATGGATATGTCCGTACCACTCCCACACCCATCGGCATATATATATATTTATGTACATCTACTCATTTTACTCATTTTTTAGTCCATAAAAAACTGAAATAGTAATACAAAACTTGAATCAATGTTCAAAACATTCAATATACTTAAGACTTTGCATTTTTATTGATCATGTGGCTGCCATACATATGATATACGAATATCATGTTAACATGAATACGAACAAAACTTGAAATTTTAAAAATATACTAGGATCCATGTTCAAATTTTCAAAACATACAAAATGAGTGAGGGTGTATTATTTTATTCATTTAGTGTTTAGGGTTCGGTTTTAGGGAGTAGAAAAGTCAATCATAAAAAAAATGAAATGGAACTTAAAAAAAACGTTTTTTGAGCCGGATACGCCCGGATATGTGGCGGATACGTACAATGTATCCGCCACGTATCCGGGCGTATCCGACCCGTATCCATATTGGATACATATCTTGCAGGATTCGGGGGGGGGGGGGGGGGGTTTCAGGTATCCGTGCATCATAGGGTTCAAACAATGTGAAAAAAGGCTTCTTAATTTCAAATTTATTGAGTTTGATAAATCCTATATTTATTTTCTTTGATGGTCCTAGACTCCTATATATGCATTGGGCTTGCATGGCTGTCTAAGTTGTTGCTAGTAACGAAGCACCTCATAGTAATGAAGCATCTCGATCTAGGTGGAAAATTTGTTTCTTGCATGCTACTGTTAGGTCTTTGATTCTTCAAAAATCTCATGTTCACCTGATCGATGTTAGGAAAAAACTAAAATGAAGAAAATTAAACGGTAAAAGATGTCTAATAGCTTTGGAAATAGAATACATTTGAAAATGTGAATCTTTTAGAAAGGTTTTGCAAAGTTCACACTTATTAAATATAACCAAATCTAATGTGAACTGTGGAAAATACAATGCTTTTTTGATTATTATATAGGCTAATTAGTTTTTAAGGTGTTGACTGTGTTTTTGCTAGTATCTATCGTCAAATTCTTAACATCGTGATTATAACCTTTCTTTTTTTCTTTCTATGAATAGAATGAGATCTTGGGATCATAACCTGTTAAGGAGCAAATAATATTTATGGAATTATTTAAAAAAGATACAAATACCAGAAAGCAAATGTACCACATCCAATTTCACTAAGCTTTTGATATCCACTTTATTTTGTTTGTGGTTGTCTTCAAGCTTTTGAATGATAAGGTTATTTAGGACTGAAAATATAAGTGGTAGAAAACATTTTCCAATCGACTTGATCAAACAGGGTTCTAAAACTAGGAATTTCCCCTAGATGCATTTCAAGCAGCTTATTGATTCATGGTTATACTTTAAAATGTGCTCTATTGTTGTATTTTTGTCAGTATATCATCATTCAATGCCTTAATTGTTCTTGCGCTTATGCATTAATTTTGGTAGCTTTGGTCTCGACTGCACCAAATCTAGATTTATGGTTGGGAATAGATATTAGGAGAATGGGGGTTTGCATTTTCTCAGTGTAGGTATTTGTCCTTTGCTTATTGTAGCATATGTCATGCTCCTGCATTAAATGTATGTTACAAAATAGAAGACATTAAAATTTTCCATCAAGTAAAAATTCTTTCAATTATTCTTCAATTGGCTTAGCCTTATTGTTAGAATGCCTTGAAGATGAATTCTCAACATTTATCAGTGGCTTTCAGAATTTAAACAAATTTAAGCTATTCTAGAAATGAACAGTACTGTCTCTTTGATCAATTGCTGACCTATTTCTAACGTACTGTACTTTTCTTATTTCAACAAACTAATGCCAAACAAGAATATAATCTTACAAAATAATGTGGAACTTTGATATTATCTCAGAAAAGATACAACCTTGTCTTTGTGGACATAGTTCCATGAAACAGGACGAATATTTAGAAAATTGTTTCTCATACCATCTTGGAATGTGCTGTGTTAACTCACTAAAGAACTTGGAATTGAAGAAGCCTCTAAACTATAATTCCTTTAGACAAAAAATGGTGTACAAGTTGAGAGAGTGTTTACCTCTTGAGAAGAATGTTTCTATGGGTTTTTAGTTTCAAAATAAGTTCACCAAAAACTTTGTTTAATTGTATTGATTTAAGATTTCATGTACTAGGTTATGATCACCTAATATTATATTGTAGTTACAAATCTTACAGACTCCTTGTTCCCAAAGTGTTTGTAGGTGGGTCAATCTACCAATTTCACCGTGTAGTTCATGTGAGTTGGTTTGCAATCATGATTTACTATGAGGTTGATTATTTGATGTGTGTAGGTAGGGAGGCTCTAGTTCGGGGTTTAAAATATTCTTGTTATATCACATTTTTATGTTGTTCCAATTTTTTTAGTGATTTTAGTTAGGTTGTTTTATTTTAAGTTGTTAAAATATGTTTTATGTCAAATTTTTGTAGACGTCCCAATGCTTTGTCCATTTATCAAACGTCTTTGCCAACCTTTTTAAGTCGTAGATGGGTTGAACACAATTTTGGGCAGTGAAGGTTGCATATTCAGTCCCTAGCTTAGCCAGCTTATGTTTGTATGACTTGATGTTTTAAGGCTTCACTTTTTCATAAGCAGCATATGTGCCTCCGCGAGAAATTTAATTGGATTATGGGGTTTAGTATCAAGAGCCATCTACTATCGAGTCACATTCTATCCACTGACATAGTTTTAAGAGAAATAAAATATCATTCTGGAGATGGCATTTTTTTATTTCCAAAAATCCTGCATTATTTTAACAGAAAAATAATCTGCACATCTTACTAGACTGAAGGCTGCAAACATGCAAATTCAGAGGGACCAAGGCCTGAAGGAAAGTTTGAACCCAACTTGAAGAATCATTCCTGGATAGCCTTGTTTGACGAATACTTTCTGTGAAGATGGGCTTACTGCCAAAATATACCAGATTCTTGGTCACATTTTTGTTTACTCTCCTTTCTCCAGGTATAGTTTCAACAAACCAATGATGCCTTCTTTGATTTTTATCCTAAGCTAGGCTCCTTTGAATTCAGAGAAGGGGCATAAAGTTCTCAAGTTCATCAATAGCCTACGACTGTTCATCCACTCCAAGCTGAAGTTTCCTCAGATCAAGGTGATGGAAGGAGCCTTTTCCTTTATCCCACAATCAGATGATGACTACTTCAAGGGTTCCTCTGTGACTCTAGAGGAACTTTGCTCCTCTTTTGTGGATTCCTCTGCATTTTAATATTAAAAAATGCCTTAAAATCTTTCTTTTAAGATAACTAAAGTGATTTTTAATCACAAAACTTTTTCTCATTCTTGAATACAATGATAGCCATTGCTACGAGAAATCATTTTTCATTACGTGGGTAGTAACTCAGGATGATTGAATCATAGCCCTCAGGATTTGATTATACATTAGATTAGAGGAAACATCAGCGTTTTGGTAAGCACCACACAAACTTTCTCCCACTAACATATTATGTTTATTGCAGTATCAGTCTATTCCATTCACACGTAGTGGGTCCGAAGGGTCTTTATGAATTTTTTTATCTCAAAGTTATTCCACCACTTTGGGCTTCTCACCATAGTTATGAAGTTGGAAAATTTGGATCCATTTGGAAGGGCAAAAAAATCTGGAATGCCCAAAAGAGTTTGGGAAAATCAGGTTAGGTATATAATGATTATCAAATCAAAGCTTGTATGATTGAAAAACTCTCGTAATGCGGTCTTGAAATTCGAATAATCCTTAAACGAGAGTAATAGTTTATGATTTTAGAGCTTAAGCATCAACATTAAAATGCAAATTTACCAAAGTTTCAAACGATGCCTACATTCATACAAAGTACCCGCCTCAATGGGCATCAAAACTGTAATACCACATCTTTTCGAAGTAGAATCTCATCCTGAAGACCTTTGGTCCTTTTTGTCTACCCGACGGCCAAAGGATGTGTCACAGGGTGACTATACATATTTTGCATTCAAAATGTCACTTTCTATTGATTGTGGCAAAGTATAAAAATTGCATATGGTGCTAAGTTGCACATATAGCCAAATAATAAGGTTATTAAGGTGAAGAATCACACACGGAGTCAAACGTAAACGGTACAATTCCATCTTTGCGGCATTGTATTTACCATAGGGATAGTACGACTTGCAGCCATGTAGATGGGAATCAATAGTAGATTATGTGACATACAGCTTCCTTAAAAATATGACTTGGACAAGACGGAGGAATAAATGGAGTATAATTGAAAGAATTTTGTTCTATTATCTCCCTTTCTCTCGATTCTTTACTTAAGTCTAAGGAAAATTTGGGGCACATGTCTAGCACATGAAAATCACTTGTTGTGATTGGTTGAGTTGGAGGCCCCTTTGGGCCAATTTTCTCTTTAAAAGCCCCAGGGTCGACTTAGAGGAGGGACTTCACATGATGAATTTTATCTTAGAGTTTTTGCATTATCAGAAGTTGAATACCATTGTTAAGCAGCTCTTGCTTTTATCAGATTTTCTCCACGGAGCGAAAACTCCTATGTGGCTGTCTACCTCTGATGTTTGGACGAAAACCCCAAGGAATCTGAGAGGGGATTTCTACTCAGAAATTGTCCATTCGTTGTTAATCAGATTTTTAGGTTCATTTCAAGGCAAGGTGTTTGTGAAGAGTTTTTGAAGGTATTTATCAGTGGTTTTTGAGCAGCAGTTAAATCTGCAGATTTCTGTGTAAATTCCAGCCTGTTTTATTTCCCTCAAAAACATCAGATTTTGCTTTATAATAAACTGTTACAGTTCTGAGCTTGTTATTGCAAGTATATGGATAAGGTGCTGGTAGTAATTTGTGTGGACTTTCATCATCTAGACTAGTTGCCTTTGCTAGAATACAGCTGAAACTGCTAAATTGATGGGTGCCCAGTCTTCAAAACAGTTTTGGGTGTCAGTTTTAGGCATTAAGTTTCTATGCAAACCCCTAGTCGCACTTCTCTCATAAATTCAGATCTGTATTAGTGTGAATGCTTTAAAAAGTCATAAATCAGTTTTTAGTGTCTTAATTGATCTAAAATTGCATTGGAGAACAAGATAGATCCATTTGGGGATCTTTCAGTGGTATCAGAGTGTCAATCCTCCCACCTGGAGGGTTTTGTTTTATGCAGCCTAAAAAAGTTGGGCCACACAGATATTATACAAGGAGTCAAGATCGTATTCAAACAGATTTGATACTGGAAGTAGTTCTGGGATCATGGACAGAAGAGACGAATCACATAGCCTCCACGCGACGAGAGCGACTTGACCCAGATGCTCTTTTCAGCGGTATGATCGATTCCCATCAGGAAATGATGCAGACCATGAGACAGCTGATGGAGAATTTGATTATGGATAGGACGAGAAATCAACATGATAGAAGGGAAAGATTGCGTCCATCAAGCCAGCAGCCACAGAAGGCACAACAGGGTACCTACAGAGGTGGGCAGCGTGAGAGGTTCCCCTCCACGTGATAGGAGATATACAGAGGAAAGGAGACCCACGAGGACTGCGGATCAACCTATGCAGCCTAGATTCCTACAGAGGGAGGAGCCACCATTAGTTGAAGAGCCACTTGAAGACATAGCCTTTCAAGATACTGTGATGGCAGCGCATGATGAGTGGAGAGCTCTACCACAGGAGGTACGGAATGCCTTTCCCCTCCACTAGTATTGTGCTCAAAGGAGGAAATCTTGAGAGCTAGATAGGTACATAGGCCTAGAGAACAACAAAACAGGGAGTTGAAGCAGGCCACCAACAAGGTGACCCTTTCCACATTTGATGGAAGTGGAAAGATTAGTGCCAGAGCATGGATTCACAAGCTCGACACATATCTCACTCTCAAGCCTATGCAAGAGCAGGAGGCTATCCAATTTGCCACGTTGCACCTTGAGGGAGTAGCGTATGATTAGTGGCACCATGGGCTGATCACACAGAGACATGATCTTCTGCAATCATACAGAGAGTTTAGTGAGAAGCTGATTGCGAGATTTGATCGCAAGGATGTAGAGCTTTACTATAGGGACTTGGCACAACTTCGACAGAGTGGACACATTGATGCATACATCAACGAATTTCAGCGTATAGCAGTGATGGTGCCAGAGATGCCTGAGAGGCAAGTGGTGATGTTGTTCATTGAAGGACTTCATGACAGGCTGAGGGGATTGGTCAAGGCTCTTAAGCCTACGACTTTGCATGAGGCTATTCGGACAACCTTGGACTTAGACACTACTCCAGTGCAGCCCCAAAGGAAGAATGTCAAGGAGGAAAAATCAACAACAAGAGCAGCCCATTTCTTCGAAGGTTGAGTTTACACCCAAGATGGAGACTGTTTCAAAGAAGTGAGCTTTGTCGGAAAAATTTGTGCTTTCATTGCAATGATTCGTGGGAACCAGGGCATAGGTGTCTTGGGAAAGGCAAAATCCATCTCATAAAGGTTGAGGATGAAGAGTCCGAGGATGAACATGAGCAGCCAACACCAGGGATTGCAAATGAAGGTAGACTCACCTATCTTTCGGGAGCACCCAAGTATAATCCATTCATGTTTGAAGGCACAATGTTCGGGTGTAGGATCATGGCACTACTGGATAGTGGATCCACACATAACTTCTTGGATGCAGGTTTGGTAGACCAAAAAGGTTTGCAATGTGATAACTTTTAAGGCTTTGATGTGACTATAGCAGGAGGTCTCACTCTTCCTTGCAAGAAGAAGGTCAACCAAGTTAGCATTTTATTTGGTGAGTACACACTTTGTGATGATTTCTATGACATGGATTTGAAAGATAACAATGTTGTGCTTGGCATGCAATGGCTTCATTCGTTGGGAAGAGTCACCCAAGATGTGGAAGGCTATGGAGCTAAGTTTCCAACACAAAGGGAAACAAGTCACATTGAGAGCACTCAAGTACACGCTGCCCCATCAAATGGCAGCTAAGTCTATGATAGTTTGGGACCAGGAACCATCTCGTGAGGACATCTACGAAGATTTTTCACTGCATATCAGCACCGACTAGCAAGGAGGCGATGAAGAATGCGGCAAATTCGAAGCATACATGAGGAGGTTGGTTTCACTAATGACAAGTAAGTTGCATAAGTTTTTTTTTGCAGTGTTTGAGCATGCACTGTATTTGAGCTATTAAAAAAGCTTCGGCTGGTCTGGGATCCTGGAACTGGTAAGAATGCATGTTCAGTTTATGATTGCTTGGGGGCAAGCAATCTCGGGAAGAGAGGACTGTAATGTCCCCTTTTCCCAATCGAAGACCTTTGGCCCATTTCGTCAACCCGACGGCCAAAGGAAAAACATAAGGGTGACTTAAGTCACAATAAGTTATTACAAAGTGCAAAAAAATATTTATAAAATTAATTAAGCACTTGTATTAATTTATTTGACTTAATAATAAATTTGTAATCTCTAAATAGGTGCATTGGGTCTAATATTATGTTGTATCCTTTCTAGGGAAAATAGAAAAGAGGCCCATGCTGTGTTTGTCATCCCTAGGCAAAAAATGCGACCTGGACAAAGGAATGAAAGTGAAGTTTAGAAAAGATAAAAATTATTGCTCTTCCCAAGGAAAGTGCGACTTGGCATGAAGGACCATTAGTTAATGTTTATTTGTCCTAGGAGGAAGTGCGACTTGGTTTGGGCCTATTGTTAGGGTATTCTGGCACTCTTCTCTCATTGGAAGATGAAAAGGTCATTTTGTAATATTTTTCCTATAAAAAGGAGAGGGGCGGCTTGGGTAGAGCACCATTGTAATCATTTTATCATTTCTGAATCTGATCTTAAGCCAGGTGCTTTTGTATTAAAATATTCTAAGGACGGAAACCCTTAGTATATTGCCTCTAGAGGATGAAAACCCTCTTGGAGATTAGGAGGAATTTCTTGCACTGGATTCTTCCATAGAGCTTACACAGAATTTCAGTATTTTTCAGCAGTAATTGTGGAGTTTTTGCAAAAAAGTTGAATAAGTTCATTGCAGCGGTCTGTACTGATTTTCTCTAATGGAAGCGACTCATATGTGGCTATCATGTGATGTTTTGACGTCATTCCCAGGTCTGATCTGTGCTGCTACCTGTTGTATTCATTTTTACAGCTCAAGGGAAGGTATTTTCATATTTTGGAAGGATTTATATTACTGTTTCAGCCTCTTTAAATCTGCAGATTTCTGTGTAAAATTCCAGCCTGTTTTATGTCCAAAAACATCAGATTTTGCTTTATAATAAACTGTTATAGTTCTGAGCTTGTTATGGCAATAATGGATAATGCTGGTAGTAGTTTGTGTGGACTTTCATCATCTAGACTAGTCGCCTTTGCTAGAATACAGCTGAAACTGCTGTATTATTGCTGCACTAGTCTTCAAAACAGTTCGGGTTCAGTTTTAGACTAAGTTTCTATGCAAACCCGTAGTCGCACTTCTTTCATAAATTCAAATCTGTATTATGTGAATGCTTTAAAAAGTCATAATTCAGCTTTTAGTGTCTTAATTGATCTAAATTGCATTGGAGAACAAGATAGATCCATTTGGGGATCTTTCATATTAGTGTACTTCTATGTTGAATATTTCTTATGGATTGTAGGTGGCACCATTTTTCAACTTGCTTATTTTTAGTATTGTCACATGTCTCGAGGATTCCCCTTGTTTAGCTAAGGGCATGCTCACACTAGTTACATGTTGAGACTAACTGCCACATCTTGCTTGGTGACAGGATCCATTGTCTACAGCTACCCCCTCCATGGGAAGACCGAGGATCGCTTTATTTTTAATTGTTTAGCTATCCTATACATTATGGGATATGGGGGAAAACTATGAACTCAAATGCAAGTAGTTCTTTATGCAACTTCTTAACATATCCTAATCAGTAATGCCTTGCCCTTTTTTCTCGGGAGGTTGTTACTATCAAGCACATCCATATAGGGGACCTCTAAAGCTGTTAGGTCGTTTGCTTCCTTCTTTTAGCGCATTGATGCAAGTCAGTTATGAGGGTACCAAGCTAATGACAACCTTTTCTTGTAACCTAGACTTACTCAAATTGACAGATTTAATACCCTACACACAAACTAAAAACCCAAAATACTTAGTATTTATTGAATATATGGCTTGTTACAAAGATTACACACCAACACATGCTTTATTGAATTATAAAGCATACGAAGATGAAAACATAGTATCTATCAATCTTAAGTGGACTTTGAAACAGTCCTCTGTTTTAGAGTTAGACACAACCCTTGTAAGCTAAGTCACAAGGTTTGTGTTCATATTCGTGTTCGACAAGGATAAAATTTAGATTAAGTTTGGCGAGGATAAAATTTGCCAAAAAAAATCGTGATTAAATTTGACTAGTATAAATTAACAAATATAATTAATTAATTTGATTATATTTAATTTAATTTTTGATATTTAAAAATATATATCATTTATTAAATTAATTTAAAATACTTTGAACTTTGTAAAAGTTAAAGCTAATGTTCTAAATATTAAAAAGTTAAAACTAAATAATAAAGTACATAACATTTAAATAAAGCAATGAAAACATAAAAAAAAAAAAGAACCGGACCAAAATAAATAAATAAAAGACTTAAACGTAAACTAAACGTATACCTAAAAACTTAACCTATGCTTGACTAGACCCAATAATGGCGGCAACTACATAGAATGCCCTCCTATGGCGGCGACTGCATAGACTACGTATCATTCTCCAACTCCAACAAGGCAACGGTTCGCATAGACCTAAACTTAAACAGTAACTGCAGCAAGGCAAGAGTTTAAGTTTATGTTTTAAACCCAAGTCACCAGGTTAGTGTTTGGCGAGGATAAAATTCGACAAAAAATCGTCAACCGATAAAGTTCGGGAAAAAAATTAGCCATAAATTCAAATTATATATTTTTATATTTTTTAAATTTATTTTAAAATAAACAATAAATAATAAATATACAAAAATGGTGGATATATACAAATATTAAATTCATAAATATCAAACTAAATACTAAATTAAAATCCTACATGCAACTAGGAACATGTTCTAATCATAATATTTCACCTTTTGAAAATATAACGAAGTTTATCTAGATAAAGTTGTGGCTTTATTTTTATTGAAATAGACAATTGAACATATTTATATTTTAATGAGATCCCAATTTACTTAGTCAACGTGTATGTAATATAATAAAAAATATAACATGGAAATTAACTAGATCCCTAACAAAATGGAGTAATATAAAATACAGTGTGCTAAAAGCCTAAACATACCTTGGGATTTAATTAGTCTTATGTTAAACATCATATAGAAATTAAAGTCCTGACTCCTATTAGTATAATACGGAATTAAATTTATACAATAGTAGTTAGTAAACTAACATATATTTAAACAGCGTGAAGCCCTGATAACGGACAGAATAAGAAATTAACATATATTTAAAAATCGTAAAGCCCTAATAGTGGACGGGAGGAAGTCTGCGGCAATAACATTGCCTGCACTCTGTAGGCTTAGCATAAAGTTTAAACACTTCACATAAACAGTCGTGGTTGAACAGGGACAAATAGACAGTCAGGGCACAACTGACACAAGGCGAAACCTCAGGAACAGACCTCAGCCGCACTTTCCAGCCTCCAAACGTGCTTTGCAGACCTCACCCGTGATTTTAAACGATTTTGAACGAATTTTTTTATTTGTATTAAATTCGACGAATTTCGAATTTTTAAGCCAAAATTCGGCGAATCCTGTGACTTAGTTTTAAACTACTTCAATGGCCGCTGAGTGAGGATTGAAATGAGGAGCTTTACTGGCTCGGGATGCACAGTGGAGGGCAAATGGAGGGAGCGTTGAATTCAAAAGGAGTCTTCCACTGGTGAGCAAAAGCTTTCAAACACGATTTTTTTGACAATTTTATGTGCCACAGTCACAATTTTTGGGGGGTTTTAAATTAAATCACATTACTTAGAATATTCGAATTTCGTGCCGAATTTTAACGAATTTTTGCCATTTTATCAGAGTTTGCTGAATTTCAAATTTTTAGGTTCAAATTTGGCGAATCCCGTGACTTAGCTTGGAAAATGTTTAGCAACTGAAAAAATTCATTGGTGGCTGTTATTGGAAGTGTACGTTTCTAGCGGATGAAACCTCAGGTTTTTGCAGTACGAAGGTTATGTATTTGCAAGTTCATGCAGAACAACACTTCAGAAGTGCTGCTTGTGTAAATTGGCGGTTTTGCTACCTCGTGAACATGATTTCTCTAAAGTGTTGAAGCTCTTGGGACGATTCTTGAACTGTTAGCTCATCTTTGTTGCGTGCGACTATGTCAACAATACAACAAGTGCCAACCACACATGTAAAAACCAAGCATAAAACTCTTGATTATAAACTAAATAATTTTTCTTAGCCTCATCCAATTTCTCATTGAAATACGTAATGCCTTACCTTCTTGATTCAAAACAACATCCACTATTGTTCCACTATCATCATAATCAACTTGGAATGCCTTCTTGAAGTTTGACAATGCTAGAACCGGCTGTTTAGTCACCTTCATCTGCAATAGTTGAAAGCTGTATCTACCCTACTGCAACTGTCCATTGTTACCTCTCATTGTCTCTGTGATCCTGTAAAAACTTGCTAACCTACAAAAGCTTCTTGCTTCCAACATGCTCTTTGATTATGGCCACTCAACAAGGACTCTTTCTTTTTCACGGTCCATCCTTAATCCATCACATGAAATCACAAACCCCAAGTACACCAATTTGTACTTCATAAAACTGCAGTTCTTTAAATTGACCATCAACTTCTCTTCATTTAATCTTTGCAATACTAGCCTCAAATGCAACAAGTTTTCCTCTTTTGTTATATTAAAAATCAAGATATCATCCACATAAATAATAACAAACTTATTAAGAGAAGTTTTCAGCACTCTGTTCACGGGCCTCATGAATATGTTTGGTGCATTTGTCAATCCGAATGGCATAACTAGCCCCTCATGCAACCCATCTTTTGTCTCAAATGTGGTTTTCCATCCATCACCTTCTCAAACATGGATTTGATGATACCCACTTTTCAAGGCAATCTTTGTGAAGTACCTTGTTCCACTTAAGCTATCCATCAAGTCGTTCATTCATGGGAATGGAAACCTATATTTGATTGTAATCTTGTTGTTGGTTCATGAATCCGTGCACATGTGCCACTGTTGTATTTCTCTTCACCTCCTCATTCTCTGTAGATGTCAACCTATACGCTACCTCATTTAGTAAGCTAGATTTGGGTATTAAATCGATGTGACGACTAATGCCCCCGTATGTTGGCAATCCATTAGGCAAGTCTTTGGAGATAATTTCAGCACATTCTCCAAACAAAATCCTCACTTCACGTGGAATTTCATGAACGTTATCCACTGTCCCAACTTCTGTGGGTTTGGAAACGAAAACAAAACACGCCTTCTCCTTCTTCACCATTAGAAATTGTTATAAGGAAATCAATGACACTTTAGCACTACTGTCCACTTCTCCTTTATCCTTCAATGTGTTCAATGCATACTTCCTACCATCCTTCATACAAGTATATGTATTTGCCCTACCATCATTTATAGCCTTCCTATGAAATTTCCAAGGTCTTCCCAGCAGTACATGACAAACATCTGTGTGCATAATGATACACACAACTCCATCTCTACATTAATTAATCTGAAAATTCACTAAACATTACCCACGGGACAAGATTTAATATCGTCTTTACAATGAAGATACCCTGTATGGGTTTGAATGTGCGATCATCAAACCAAACTTTTCTATCATTAGATGCCAAACTTAGCTTTGAATTTGCATATGGTTCTTAAAAGATTGGAATGGTTCATTCTCCTCATTGGCTGGTTTTATCAACACACTCTTTATCATGAGAGCTTCTCCATGCTCTGGTTCCTCTATGTAATTGGGTGATCCAACACTTTCATTTATTCTATTTTTTTTTTTTGGTGTGTTTGTGGGCATTCGAAATCTCTACACCCAATATCTTCACACTTGTGGCATGTACTTATGAATCCTCTTATCTCTTCCTCTATTGGAGGATCCTCTACCTTTTGAAGGATATCATTTTCCTCTCTTTATATGATTAAAATTTTGAGAAGTGCTTGTTTCTTGTTTATGAGCATGTTGTCCTCATCTGGCGTTTACTTGATCTCTTCCTCTAGATAACCTTTCTCTACCTTTAGAGTTTAGTTGTCTCGTAGACAACTTCTCTACAACCTTCAAAGTACGTTGATATGCTTGTTCCAACGAATGCAGTCTTGTCATTTCAAACTCCTCTTGTATGCAAATACGAACACTATTAACATACCTTCAAGATTTTCCCATCATTATCTTCAACTTAATCACCCTGAATTGTGAATCTATAAAACTTCTCTGTGTAATCTTTACACTCATGTCCTTTTGACTCAAGTTTTACAATTTCTGAAACAAACTCATTTGATAATCAGAAGGTAAAAACTTACCCGTTAAACTTTGCAACCATCCTATCCCAAGGCTTGATTTTGTCTTTGTTTCTTCTAATGCTTTCCGTTTGCACATGATCCAACCACAAGGATGTATGGCCGCTCAACTTTGTTCATTTTCCTGGGATCCTACATTTCCTCGTAGTCAAAATATTTCTCCGTTTGTGATTCCATTAATGAGATCCTCAAGGCAAACTTTATGAGTTAGCAGGGGTGTCCAACGTTGGCTTGCCTCCAGGAGCTTATCATTGAACAATTGGTTCATATACCGGATGTTCAAGATGAGTGCAATCTCCTTTACATCCAATCTAGTTTGGATTCCGTTCAACATCTTTACCAAGTTTGCAACCCTTGGTGCTATTCCTTCTCTTCCAAGGGAAACTCCTTTGTGCACCATTTCTTCTCACCACTACAACAAACCCACTAGAGCCTCACAATTTCACACAAGCAAGATACAACATTGCTCTAATACCAAATGATGCAAATCGGGTAAGCAAGGACTAGTTAACAACAACCTTCCCTTACAACCTAGACCTACTCAAATGGATACATACAATACACTATATTCAAATTCTAAATCCAAAATACTCGGTGTTTATTAAATATATGACTTGTTACAAAATGCACTTGTTTTATTGAATTACAAAATATATGAAAATGAAAACATAGTATATGAAAAAATAATTCCAAGATCAACTACTAAAACCAGTACTCCAGAAGACAACCCCCATGTGTTGCTGAAAGGTGGCCCAAAACAATTACAAGATAACACAATGTGCACACAACTTCCAAGAGAGCAGAAGAGAAGCAAATAAAATCCATTGAAGCAGCCCTATAAAATCTCTAAAAGAAGAGATAGATCTAGTGTAGAGTAAAAGGCATGTAGGCTTTTTAAATAGAGTGCAAAGAGAAAAATGAGATACAAACTAACTCCAACCATTGCCTTAGCCAACCTTCCAAGTGTGTGTCTAGTGTCCATGTTTCCCATGAAATGAGTTGAAGTGGGTGCAAAGCGGCAAAAGATTTACATTTGAAATTGTAACTCTGATATTCTTCACACTGAGGAATTTCTCTAATGAGACTAAAAAGGTGAAGTCTACATGCTGCCTCATATTCCATATTCTCCATATTATATGAATTAAGAAATTGTATCATAATAAATAAAACACAGCTGTAAGATTTAATACTTGCACAATCCATAGAATTATTAGAGAGATTATTGACATGACTGTGTGCAGTTTTTGAATCAAATACTGGACAGTCACTCCAAAAAATCTGTCTAATAACACCTATAAGCTATTTAATATACACAAATAAATATTAATCTTCAACTCTCTCCCTTTAGCTTTATTTGGGTGTTTCAAAAATAGAGAATGACATAAATACAAATAAGGGAGGTGACATTACTCAATACTCTTTGATGACAACTTCCTTCAATGAGGAACAAATACAATATTACAATGATTTGAGAAAGAGAAAAAAAAACATTGATGTTATCAATAATCTTGCGAAGTTGGAGGTGAATCCATCGACAATCTCCCATGAATCCTCTTCTGAAAAAGATCATTCCTCTTTGGAACATTGACCAACAAAAGGAAGACAAAATAATCCACTCTAACTTGTAAAACACAAAAGCTTACATCAATCTCGGGTTAAGAAAAAATTAGGCCATAATATATGATCTCCGTACATTTAATATTATATAAGTAGATCTAAGAAAAGTTATAAGGAGCAATGTGGCAACTTCCACAACGAAGTTCTAATTCCCTTTTAGATAGTGCATGATCAAAAAGAAGTTTGTCAAAAAACAAAAAAACTAAATGCATATATTACACCTTTAAAGGATTTAAGAATCACCATGAAGGGTATAAGGCGATAGATCATAATGCAAATATTTTTCTGCACGATTATTACACTACTTTTTATACACCTGGCTATATATTATTGTTTGTCGCATGCTTGTTCTTGTACATACAATCTAACAACTGACACTACTAACACCAGTCAAGTCCGTCACGCCTTGTTAGTCATATCTCTCTATGATGGGCCTGTCATGTTATGTTGTGGCAGGTCGTGTATTAGGTCCCTATGGATCCATTAGGCATTGAGTTATGTTGTGATCATGCTACTCATCCTATCATTGCTATGTTATCTTGTTGAATATTGCTAGAACACTTTCATGACATGTTTCACTATTTTGATGACACACATACATAATTGAGTTTACATTGCTGTAATCTTACAATTTTTAATTTTCTTCACACTTTTTTTCCTTAAAATTAAGCCCTTCAAAATTGAAAGTAGGTTTAAAACAAAGAGGCTCAACAATACTTTTATCATTTTTTAGCAAAACCACATACACTGTAACCCATTGGTTTTATAGTTTTTAAACTAGGGTTAGAAAAATGATTTTGCACAAATAAAAATTCCGAGTTGAAGGAGAAGAAAAATCACGTGGCATATCAAGATTAGAGGCTTCATGCTTGTCTAAAGATGCAATTTTAACATCAAGAGCATCAATTGAAATTTACATTTTTTCTTCATTTCTATATTGTGTTACTTCAATGAATTTAGTCTTTTCTTGATTTTCAAGTTGATATTTGAGAGCAACTATTTCATTATCTTTGGAAACTATTTGTTTCTTAATATTTCTAAAAGCCAAAAGCACTACGAATTTAAAAGCCATACCAAAAACATATGTAGAAAAAGGTTGAACCTCGTGAATAAAATGTCAATTGTAAAAAATGACATTAGAAATTGATTTTGCTTAATTTTTTTCTACTAATGTATGGCAATATAAATTAAATTAACATTATTGAATGATTTATTGAAAACCATTAAAGCAAGTTTGACTTAAAAAAAAGTGCTAATATAAGAAGATTTAGAAAGCATATACACATTTTAAAAATTAAATATTTGACAATGTTTTTCAATTAAAAAAACCCAATTGTCTCACGGAGGGGGAAAACTTCTTTGCAATTTTTTAAAAATGTGTTTATACAAAACCATTGCATGACACCTTAAGCATCAAGATATAGCATACATGCCTATTTTTAACCGATAGGCTATTTTGTGCGAAAAAAGGCCCCTCCCTGTGCCAAAAAACTTGTCTCGCACCATAAATTTACCTCAGCACGTCAGAAAATTGCCTCACCATCCGACAAATCTTCATTTGTGTCTTTATTGAATTTTATGTTCAACTCTCATAGATCCTAGTTCACCTAAATTCCATATGTAATATGTATTATCCACGTTTGTGACTCAATGTTGAATGTACTCAAGTGTGAAGTCAAGCCACGTAGCTAAAAGCTATTGGTCTAATATAGTTTTGAAGTCGGTCTTGTTAGAAAAGTTTGTCGACATGTCTTGTCATCGGTATTTTATAGTTTTTTTAAGTAGTCTTTATTTATGTGTTTTTATAGATTGTGATAATTGTTAAGTTGTGTTATGTTTTTAGGTAATTACTTTACAATAATAAAAATGGTCAGTTAGCTCCATAATTCTAAGTTTGTTATTTTTTAAATATTATTTTTGTCTATAAAAGTAAATAGTGGTTCCTCTTGAATAATTGTGCCAATTGTATAAATATGGATTAGTTAATATGTTTAGCCGATAGGCTATATGGTACGAGAAAAGGCCTCTCCCAGATTGGCCGGAATTGTCTCATGCTTGAATATTTGCACGGATTGAGAAAAGTCGGTCTACAATATGTGAACTTGTCAGTCCGGGTAAATAATTAATAATTTCATAGCTTTTTTTGTAAGTTTTTCATTGATAGGTGACAAATGGTGTCACAAAGATTTAGACATGGTCATAGTTTATTGTGATCCTTGCGCCAAAATGAGTGATGTTGCAATGGAAGTGGCCCTCTGACTAATATAGTGTGTCAATAATGGTGACACCCCAACCTCTGTCTTTAGCTTGGGCAATGCCGTTGGAGGACATGTTTGGTGTTGTGGGCTTGGTGCACCTTGGAATTGCTTCTATGACTCTACAAACCTTACATGCCTAACTACTCATGTCAAACATACCTCTTCAATGCATCTTGAAATCGCCTTGACGACTCTATAAACCATCAGATTTAACTATCAACATAATATTGCACCTCTTTTTGGTGCAAGTGCTAGTTATAAACAACTATGTAAAGAGTGATCTCCAATAAAATCATGTTTGGCTTAAAATACCTTTAAGCGCTAGCAAAAAATTATTCAAAAAATGAAAAATCATGCACAAATAAATGTGTTTTAAAGAAAAAAAATGAAACTGCAAACAATGAATGCATTTGAACATAGATGGAAACAGCTGTAAATGAGTTGAAAAAGAAGAATAAGACTGCCATGGTAAGTGTGCTGGTTAAGTGGGCTAGTTGTGCCTAGTTCCACCTTGTTCAAATCTCATTGGGCTTTTGAGGCCAATTTGTGGCTGTATGTGTAGGATTTGAGGGGAACTAACCCCTCATTTGTGTCCCAGTGGGAATTGAGCTTTTGAGTGTGGCCCAAATCTGTTTCATAGCTTCAGTCAAAAGCGTTTACCTAGCAAAAAAAAGACACTACGAAGAAAAATATTGACCGAAGACAACTAGAATATGCTATTTCTAGTAGCAAAAGAGCAGCTGTTAGATAGAGGAGCAAACAATAGCAACACTTACTGCAGATAGGAAACTACCAAATTGCGACAAGGAAATAACTCCAGAAAAAGAGAGCAAGATACACTGACGCGGTGAAACACGATAAAAGAACCTTAGCTTTTTCGGAGGGGGAGTTTGTTCAAGGGAATCCATAGAGGGAAAGCCACTATGAACACAAAATACATCACAGAGAAGCAGGCTGCAAAAAATGTAATTTATCTTAGAAATATTAAATTTTGACGAACAAGAACATAAGGAACATTTATTTTTATGCAGGGGCTGCATAGAGTAGGAAAATCTGAGCATAAAATTTGGGAAAAAAATAAACCATATACAATAAAGCACTTTCTAAAAAAAATTAATTTTGAATTTTTTGCACTTGGCTCTATAAGGAAATACGTTTTTAACAGATTTTGAGAGATCCCAAAAAAATGCTACAAGTCATTGCTTTTCTTTTAAAGTATTCGTTAATAAAGGTTACAAATTACTCTTTGATCTTGTTGCGAGGAAAATGCAATCACAACCTAATGCTATGGTCGAATAAAAAATGTGAACACAACTTAACACTATGGTTAAATTAAAAAAAGGGGTCAAAGATACAAGAAGGGTTTGGAAGGGTTTTAGCACCTACACACTTAGATACAATGTTTAGTAGATACTGTGAAAGTGTGGAAACCCGAGATTTGTCAAGCAGGAAAACTGGTACACTGGTAAAAAACCCCATGTGTTATTGAAACATGGCCCAAAAAAATTACAAGATAGCACAATGTGCATCCAACTTCTTCCGAGAGAGAATAAGACGAGAAAATAAAATCCATTGAGGTACTAGAAGAAGCCTAAGAAAATATGTCTTTGAAAACCTTTCAAGTGTGTGCCTAATCTCTGTATTTCCTATGAAGTGGGAGGAATTTGGTGCAAAGTGACAAAAGAGTTACATTTAATGAATATCTCTAATGAGACAAAAGAGGTGAAGGCTACATGCCGCCTTATATTATTCAAATTATATGAATTGAAAATTCATATGGCAATAAATAACACACACTTGCAAGATATTTAATATACCCGAATAAAGATTAATCTCCAAAAGTATATATCAAGTCCCTAAGTGGACCTTGACATGGTCCTCCTTTATTTTGAACTTGGACACCACCCCTGCAAGTTCCTAGATGAACTCCACTTTTTCCGCTTCTTGCTCTATTGTTTACTTCTGCCTAATTCTAACTGAAACTCCCTTAACTGAATTCTTGCTCTATTGTTTATTTCTGTCTAATTCTAATTGAAATTCCCTGAACTGAAGGAATTCAAATCTTCACTAACATCTTTCAGGGCTTCTTAACATTCCCAAGCACCTTGAAATGCTGAACGCCTAGCGAAAATTCTTGAATTGTATGTTTAAAGTAGGCAAAACCACTTCTTTGTGTAGTCCAATAGTTGCGAAACTGCTAAGGTGGTTGCAAAACTGCTACAATGGTTATGTAATTATCAGTTCACTTATGGTTTCAAAACTATCACTTGCATAAACTGATGTGTTTGTCACTTGTTTAAAAAGGGTCATTTTGATCCTTTTTAGGTGATGAAACCTCTTGAATATGATTCCTCTGAAGTGTTGAAGTTCTAGGAAGGATTCTTGACTTGTTTGCTTATCTTTGTCTTGCGTGGCGATGCTTCACCCTTGGTGGTAACAGGGGAATCAAACACCTTCCGGATACAACTAATTCACATTTAGATGGGGTAAATTGGCGAGAAGACCTTCCTATTTGGGTATTGCAAATAGAGCTCTCAAATACCCTCAACTTCATTCTAGACAGAGAAGATCTATCTGGTTTCAGTGTTGAACACCTTAGCATTGTCCACAGATCGGGTTATGGAGACTGGCATATTACCAGTTTTTTTTGTGCTAGCATTGGTTCTTCTATCTTGCATGTTAGGATAGGCTATAGATGGAGTACTCAGTCGTAATGGAATATCCATGTCGATAAATGGAAATAGTGGCATTGTGTACCGTGGCACTTAAATTCCTCCTTTTGATTGATCTAACTGCTTGTAATAAGAAAACAATCTAATTTTTCAGCTATCTCATTCAAACTGCTTCTACGATTGTGCCAGATATTTTGTCATTTTTGAAAAACCCACATCCACTTGTAGATGATCCAATGAAAGTGTTAAACATGTGGATGACTTGTGGTTCATTTCGATTCCTCGTTTTGTTTCCTGTGAGGAGTGGATATGATTAAAATCCTCTTAAAATTGCTAAATTCCGTTTCCAGATTTCCAACTATTTTGATAATTCACCAAGATTATGATTTCTGTTTGTCAAATGGAGGAATATAAAAGGAAATGACATTAAATTGTTTGAGATTATAGAACAGAAGAGGGTTATGCTACAATGGGATGGAATGATTTACCTTAATGGAGACCATATTATAGCAATACCTCTAGCATGCTCAGCTTCCTCTGTCCTGGTGCAGAAGATCACCCCACCTTGAAGGAGTTGTTTTGAAAAGCTCATTGTATAAGATATGGGTCTCTTGTAATAAACCAGGTTTGCTTTGGAGAAATGAGCCGAGTTTTAGAGGACGTGATTTTTGCTTGCACTAACATTCCACACTGTTTCTTTCATTTTAAAGATTCAGTTTTGGTCTGTTGTAGGACAGGATCATCCACCGAGAGGGTAGGATTTGAACTTGAGATTAAGGCAGGGTCCGGTATAGTGTTACGTGGGGATGCACACTCCCCATACCCAAGCCATTACAGACATCCGAGATGTCCTGGGGACTTGAGGATGGGACGAGATGTCCCCCCCACGTTTCGGCAAATGCAAAAATTGAATGGAACATCCCGAGGACATCCCCAAGTTCATGGGATGCACCCGGGATGGCCCGGGTGCTTTATAAATAAAGGACATCGTAGGGAATGCCGTGACGTCCTCGGGACATCTTGACGTCCCCTACGGCCAAACACTTTTTAATTTTAAATTTCTTATTCCATCTTTTTTCTACAATAAAAAAATAGAAGTACTGATTATTGAGCTGCCATTTTGGTTATGTACTTATGAGTAATGAGTTATGATTTAATATTTAATAACAGATGTAGTTGTACTATTCTAATGCTAATTAATGAAGACTTGTTTTTGTCATATTGATATTGTTGATGTATCATTGTATCTCTATCTAGTATAAAGTATCAATGTATCTCGGATTCTCGGTTCTAATTTCTATGTGAACATTCTAATTGCTAGGGAAACTTAAGATTTAGAGGTTCATTTGCAACATGAGCAAGGTTGGGAGAAAGAGAGGGGGAGAGAGGATAGGCTTGTCCATGCCTTGTCCCTTCTCCTTCAAACTCTAACAAAGTCCTCCATTGACTCTCAAGCTAAAGCTTGCAATGGAAGCGTGGACACTTCATATTTTTTTAGTGCAAAGTTAGTTTCATTTAAGTAGTAAAACCCATATAGACTTAACCCATGTGTACGGAGGGTTTCCATTTGTTTTAGATCTATTTTTTTATGTATGCGATGTTTGTATCATTGGTCTGTTATTGATTTGCAAGTATAGGTGTGTGCTTGAAAGCATATGGAAGCTTCATGCCCCCCTTCAAGGCCCCAAGGCCATCTCCAAGACATATTGTCCATCAAAACCATATTGCTAATGCATTAACTTTTTAAAAATTTCTTTTACTTTTACTTGTGCTGCTGGAAATAGACTGGAAAGTGCAGGCATATACCTGAGGAATTGCTGTGTTTCTGCCACATTTCAGTGGCATTTCTTACCATCTTTTTGCCCCAGAAATATTCCAAGGCAGAAATGTGGGGGTGAGGGATGTTTTCTGCATCCTAGTAATGTAAATTTGACCAGCCATTGAATTAATCACCTTTTTTGACATTGTTGAGGGGTTTCCCTGTCACCGTCCTGCATTATTTCCAGCAATATTTAAGGTTTTGTGATCCAATGGCAACCCTATTTACTTCGTTGAAAGGATTTGATGAAGGGGGATTACACTGGTCCTACTATGGTTCTAATCTTTCCTAACACTTGACTTCATAATTGTAGTCGTTTCCTTTAAGATTTTGCAGGAGGCTGTGCATTCACTAGGGGCGATATCTTTGCCCGCCACTCCTTGGTTGTTCCTGATTTTGAAAAAGTTGCAGCATACTCTTATTTCATATTCACATGGATCCTATCCATGGCTGTTGAATGAATAGGGAATACTCAAGCTACAGGCACGGGCATGGGCATGGAAATGCGAGCAGTGAAATAGAATGGTCTCATAATCAATGGGTTATTCCCATTCAATACCACCCACTTTCTAGAATTGTCTACAAGGCAATGATTTCCCTGGATTGAGATTGACACAGATGTGTAGCTAAGAACGCCTGGGTGTCAGAGTAAGCTCGTTCACTGCAGTGAAGTTTCCTTTGTAGTGACTACTCATTTTTAGAGAATAATCATCCAAGAATTCATTCGAGAGTAGAGGCAGATAGGCCCAAACAGGGATGGTACTGGAAAGGACATCATTTGGGTTGAAAGCCTGTGACCTTGTACCCAAGGTTTCAAAAAAAGACCAAAATTATTATAAAATCAGGATCCTCCTTCGGCGATCAAGGCATCTTTTGATCTTGATGCAAAAACGGCTGTGAAATACCCCTTTGGCATCATAGTAGATCAACTGCACACCCATGAGTTGACAGGCAAATGTCCTTTCAAGGGAATCAAATCTTAGGGGATTATTCATCTTGTTGAAGCAGCTGTTTGTGATTCTAGAAGAGAAGTGAGGGTTGATTACAGTTTTTGGAATATTTTGATGGAGAAATTTCAATAGGTTATCCCTTGAAACCGAGTCCTGATCTTCTGTCATATCAGCCATACCCCACTTTCAATGATGGTAAACCTTAAGTCAGTCATTCGTGATTTGGGTGGTTACAAATTGAAAAGGAATGGCTACAACGTGTTGGAGGCTGAAACATCTGTTCATTGACGAGGCTGAAAGTGTGGACATGATATTATATTTATTCTGAAAGAGAAGTGATTTTGCTCGGAAACCAACATAACTCAAGGTTGAAAATGGTGAATTATATGTTTGTGCAAAACTTTTGGCGGTGATCCTATCAGAAATATTTGCCTCTTGTTTATGTTAGATCCTAAGGAATCAGAGTTTCTAGAAAATAGGTGTCCAGTATAGTTTAAACATGGCTGTGGAGCTTGACTTATCCAGTTAGAGGAGAGTTGGCATAAGTGAAAGCTCCAACAAGATCACATAACCTGTTGTTTCCTCAATTGATCTGAAACACTTAATCCAGAACATTGCAGTTTCTATATGTTTTTATGTATATTTTAAATTGATGTGCCTTTTCCCCCAAACGTTAAATGGTTCCTTTCAATTTCTATATGTTTTATTGAACAGAGTGTTCTGTTACAAATTATCAAAAACTCTTTTCATTCATTTCTTTCAAATCCAACAAGTCGGACTGTTGGTGTTCCTTCCTGTAGGGATATATTAGAGCTTACTGAAGCTTTGAAGGCTAAAAACGAAGAAGGAGAAGCCTATATCGCCGAAATTGAGGTCAGTTTTTCATAATGATGTATGTTGGAAACATTATTGAAATATGTACAATGTCTGTCTTATTAGTCCGTTGACTATATGAATTTGGGTGTGTCAGACTATTGGGCAAGCATACGAAGATATGCAAACTCAAAATCAGCGTTTGCTTCAACAGATTACAGAGAGAGATGATTATAACATCAAGGTGAGTACGTAATCTGTATAAGGCTTCCAAATATAGAGGCCGATTCTCAGATGGTTCTCAAATTCAGTAATATATACTCTTGAATATTCCATGTCTCTGATAGAATGGTGGCTGCTGTATTGTTTTTGTTGGTTAGAGATGGATGGGTTACGTAGTAATGTTGATATTTGTGATTTTGTTCTTTATTTCTGCATAAGGTAACCAGAAATAAAATTAAAAGCGCTTATTTGTCTCAATTTGCATGGCATTTAACAAACCAAAAGCCAGGAAAGGGGATTTCATGTGACTTATCTGATCAATAAAACTACTCAAATTTAAGCATGGCTAGATAACTCTAGCAGTAGATGATGGTATTGATTTTAACTTTAAAGTTTATATAAATCTTATTGTTGCAAAATATTCTATGGAAAAACTCTGCTCACACTTTATTCAGGTATTCGGTTTGCTATGCAAACCTGCTAAATAAATAACGCAAAATGAGAATCGATGACCATCTCAACCATTTCATGCAATGGTAGAACACACACATATTCTTGGAACAGGCAAACGTCTTAGCTGTCAGGCCTAACACTCTTTCAAAGTAGCAGGGAAACAATTGATTAGAATAAACCCAAATATAAGATAGCCATTTCTAAGCCTAGGATGAAATTATATTTCGATGATATTCTTTCAAAACAAGTATTAAACAGGACTTAATTATGTTGCTTTCTATAGTTGATAGAATCCTAGCACCTTGAACACAATGTTCTCTGAACAGGGGGCTTTGTTACTGGAGTGTCTGGAATTTTGTAGGGAACCTTGAGGGGGCATTGGATATGTAAAAAAATTATTTGAATTTAATGACTAAACAGAGAACATATAAATAAGATAGAAGAAACATTATATATTATCATACTATTAAAAATAGAAAGATATAAATACAAGGAACACTACTTTTTCAATCTCGTCATTTAACAATAATTGATAAATCAAAACTAAACAAAATTTAAAATACAACAGAACAAACACCTCATCAGATTTGAAAATTGATATTCACAAACTGATATTTGAAAGTAGATTCAAATTGAAATGACAAATCTGAAGACAGATCACATATAAATCATGTAAGTCCTATAAAATCAGAAATCATAAAAGAGAATTAAAATGTCAGACATCAAAGTGGGAGTAAGTTCAACAGATGTTTGGAAAAAAGGTACAAGTCAAAACTTATATTCTCAACCTTTGTTTCAACTTTGAAAGGAGTGTGTTCGGATGATTTTACCTTCGCTTTACCTTTGTCTTTTGGAGGCTGCTCATGCTCATCTGTGAGCTCTTCTTCTATCCTATGCTGAACATTTTGCCAAGAGCACAGACCACTATGTTGAAAGATCCCCAAATGGATCTTGCTTGTTCCTCAATGCAATTTAGATCAATTAAGACACTAAAAGCAGATTTAAGACTTTTTATAGCATTCACACTAATACAGATCTGAATTTATGAGAGAAGTGCGGCTAGGATTTTGAATAGAAACTAGCCTAAAGCTGAACCCAAACTGCGTTGAAGACTGTGCAGCAAACAATACAGCAGTTTCAACTGTATTCTAGCAAAAGCGACTAGTCTAGATGATGAAAGTCCACACAAAACTACTACCAGCATTATCCATTATTGCCATAACAAGCTGAGCACTGAACAGTTCATGACAAAGCAAAATCTGATGTTTTTTTGGACATAAAACAGGCTGGAATCTTACACAGAAATCTGCAGATTTGAATGACTGTGAACAGCACTTTAAAACATTCCAAAATCACGGGAAATAGATTATTTAAATCCACGGAGTTCAGAGTAATAAATGACAGTGCTGTTCAGATCTAAAACATCACCTGTACAGTACAGATCAGCCCTTACACGGGTCGCTCCATATGTGGAAAGTACAATGACAGCTGCTGTCAATAAATTCTTCAACCCTTGATTGCAAAAACTCCTCAACTGCTCCTAATCTCCAAGAGGGTTTTCGTCCTCTAGAGGCAATATACTAAGGGTTTCCGTCCTTAGAATATTTTAATACAAAGCACTTGGCTTAAGATCAGATTCAAAAATGATAAATGATTACAATGAATGCTCTACCCAAGCCGCCCCTCCTCCTTTTTATAGGAAATATATTACAAAATGACCTTTTCATCATCCAATGAGAAAAGAGTGCCAAAATACCTTAAAAGTATACCCAAACCTAGGCACACTTTTCTAGGGATGACTCCTAATGTTTATCTTGGCCTCTCATGCCAAGTCGCACTTTCCTAGGGAAGAGTGATAACTTTTATCCTTTCTAAACTTACTTTCCTTCCTTTGTCCAAGTCGCATTTTTTTGCCTAGGGATGACAAACATAGCATGGGTCTCTTTCTACTCTCCCTAGAAAGGATACAACATAATATTAGACCCAATGCTCCTATTTAGAGATTACCAATTTATTATTAAGTCAAATAAATTAATACAAGTGCTTTATTAATATTTTTTGCACTTTGTAATAACTCATTGTGACTCAAGTCACCCTTATATTTTTCATTTGGCCGTCGGTTTGACGAAATGGGCCAAAGGTCTTCGATTGGGAAAAGGGGACATTACATATGTCCATGAATTCTTAGTTTCTAGCTGTGAGCTCTTGTTTTTTTGACATTGTTTTCCATTTCTCCAAGCATAGACCATGTGTTCGGATGATTTTACCTTCGCTTTACCTTTGTCTTTTGGAGGGTGCTCATGCTCATCTATGAGCTCTTCTTCTCTCCTATGCCGAACTTTTTGGCGAGAGCACAAACCACTATGTCCATGAATTCTTAGTCTCTAGCTGTGAGCTCTTGTTGTTTTGACGTTGTTTGCCATACCTTTCACCCTCTGGTTCCAACTTTTAGTAGATATCTCACGATCGCAAGGTAGCAACTCTTCCTCTTTTGATCTCAGCTTCATACAAATAAGTAATAACATTTCCATAATACCCAAAAGTTCAGCGTTGATATCAAAATGATCTTTAAACTCCTAGCTCTATGACCAAATAGAATCCACAAAATCACAATCTCCTGCTGTGATTTGATTCTTACTTCAAAATAACAGTTCAGAAAGCTTTAGTGAAACTTAGAATTAGTGCAATTTGCTGAAACTTAGGATTAGTGTAATTTGCTGTTAAATTTCAACAGTATTGAAATATGAATGTAAACAACATGAACAACAAAGATGAAGCATGAAACCACAAAGGCACGAGATTTTTCATTTTTGGTTTGTTAAACCTGAAAATGGGGAAAAGCGAGTTGCACGTAGCAATAGCTCAACTTCCCTTCTTATGGCCAAAGACAGATATTACAAAGAGTAATAGAACAAATACAACAGTGTCCCACAGTCTTGCTCACTCAGATTCTCTCGTTGTTCCTTCACTATAATCCTTCTTTTACAACCAAATGAACACGAGTTTTAATCACTGATGCCTTCTCTTAACTTGTGCCCCCTATTTATCATGTATAGAGATGCACTTTCGTGCACTAAAGAATCCAAAAGGCTTGGAAATTCACGAGAACATTTGTTTGCCATTGCCCGACCTATATGGTTAGAATGGGTGGACTGCTGTTTGTTGTTGACAGGCATTTCATAACCTTCGCTCTGCAGATACCAGCAGTTACATAAGCATCCCAGTCGTTATGCAACCGTCATTCTTGCTGCTCTGCATAAAGCAGCGGTTTCACCATGTTACAAGAAATACTCCCTTTGGGGCCCTTCAGCTGACTGAGACCAGGTTTACTCTGTTTGGATGATGTAGTGTACTTACTGGTTGTCTTGATCCCTATAAAGATAACCATTAACATTCAATGCATTATTGCATATTTCTTGGAACTTCATTATTCTTTCAATGAATTATTATTAAAAGAGTAACTATAGGGGGATTTGGAAGGTCAAGGGTGGTCTTTCCTATTTTTAAATATAAAACTTCAAGAGAAGTAGAAAGGTGGGAGTTTCAAAGATTGTTCTCTTTGTATGCTTGTTTTCTAGAAGATATTTGATATAGTGTACTTACTGGTTTTCTTGATCCCTATGAAGATAACCATTGACATTCAATGCATTATTGCATATTTATTAGAACTTAGTTATTCTTTCAATGAATTATTATTAAAAGAGTAACTATAGGGACATGGAAGGTCAAGGGTCTTTACTAATTTTAAATGTAGAACTTTTGAGAGAAGTAGAAAGGTGGGAGTTCCAAGGATTTTACTCTTTGTATACTTGTTTTCCAGAAGATACTGTGAATACAACCAAACAAATTTATTAGCTGAAACTCTGCTCTCTAAATAATTTCAATCCATCTTTCAGTTGCATGAATGAATGATTTATTGATGTAAGATATTGTGAATTCGTGTGGATAGGAGTTTATTAAGATTTAATCATTTATGCATATCTACTATGCTGGAAGTTCGAGATTTAACTGTAACTCAATTACATTACCACACCTAGTTGCGTTTCATCTTCTAGAATTAAATCAGCACTCTTATATCATTGACATTCCTTGTACGAAATTCAAATTTATATCATTTTTGTACAGCAATCACCTAAGATATAACTTTCTGAGGAATTTGCTTCCAAGCATTTTAGAAGTTAAGTTTTCGTTTCATTGAAAATTTATTTTGTTGCAAATTTTTAGCCGATAGGCTATATTATAAGGGAATTGAGCCCTCCTAAAAAAGGCCGGAAATGGGCCTTGTGCTGGCAAAAAATGTCTGCATGCTGGCAAAAACTGTCCTGTGAATGCCGGCAAAAACTGTTTATCAATGTCACTGCGGTCCTTTGTAAGAGGTAATTGATTGTAAGTTGACTGTCTCATGCTTAGAGGAAAGAAATGTCAGGTACAGCTGCTACATTGAGTCCATGTAAGATGGCCCAACATGCTAATACGAGAACATGTAAGAGGTTCCAACATTCTGCCACTATCACTGTACAACCATGTTGACTGCAAATACCAAAATATATGTTACTCCCACAATTCCTTATTATATCACTGCCCTTCCATTCCAAGATTTGATCTGCTTGAGCCATTAAAGTTAAAATTATAAGATTTGATCTGCTTGCGCTATCAAAGTTTAATAAAATAGAGATGATATAAAACTCTGCCAATGTGATTCGACCCTGAAGATGGCACATTTATGATCGTACGACATTTGCCACAATTTTGAAGTAAAGTTATCTCAGCAGGATTATAACTGAATCCACCAATTAATTTGCTTGAAATAATGACATTTTATTGAACTATGCACTGATTATATATAAGCTTGTAGCTTAGTCTTTAAGTTTTTATCTAGGTCATATACACGTTTTCGAAGTTTATTTATTTATTTAGGCATATCTTATGTTATTTAAAAACATTAGGTGTAGTGTCAATTTCATATGTCATTCTTTGAATTATATCATATCTATGCTAGTATCTCTTTCTTATTGCATTTTTTAAATTCTATTAAACATGGTTATTATTATTATATTTTATAATATATATCCATTAATCGCAATTAGTTAATATTAGATTGACCTTGATTTCTGCTGGTAAATGTGAATGCCATTTTGACCTCTTGGCCCATGTTTTTAACAGATTATAATCCTTATGCCAATGGGGGTGAGGCCGGTTGGAGGTGACCCTCTCACTAACATAATGGTTGCTTATTTGCCGGATACGTATGTTGACTTGCTACCTAGGTTGGATATACCTCTTCAGTGCATCTTAGAATTGCTTTGACGACTTTGCAAACCTTACGTGCCTTACTACCCAGGTCAGACATATACATCTTCAGTGCATCTTGCAATTATTTCGAATGATCCCTACACCAATAAGGGTGTCACTACAGAGGAGGTGGCCCTGTCCCTAATACAGTATGCTAATAACAATGACACCCCAACCTCCATCTTTAGTTTGAGCAATGCCGCCGCTGCTTCTAGACATGCTCTATGCTACGGGCTTGGTGCACCTTGGAATTGCTTCTACGACTCTAATGGTCGGTTGGCCTGGTCCACAGTAATGTATTGCATTCCTTATGCCACTTAGGGCGAAACTGCACTGGAGGTGGTCCTCTCACTAACACAATGGGTGCTTATTCCTTTGTAGTGCATCTTGGAATGGTTTCGACGACTCCGCAAACCTTACACGCCTCACTACCCACATCAGACATACCTCTTCAATGCATCTTCAAATCACTCCAACAATTCTACAACCCCTCATATATTAACTATCGGCATAACATTGCACCTTCTTTTGGTGCAAGTGCTAGTATATAGTCTTTACAAAAAAGTGTAGTACCTTTAAACTAGAGGATTAAAATCCATGTCAACAAATACCAGGACATATTTTCAGATACAAATGCAGTTCTACTGTTGTATATCGTCCAGAATGTTCTACTGTTGTATATCGTCCAGATTGTGCAGTACTTCTACTTTAGGACAATGCATGTTATTTTTCATTTGGAGACAAAAGTGTCTGTTTCAATCCTTTTTTTTTGGTCCAAATACCTATATGTGTTTATAGATGCTAAGAGGTTTAATGTCATGCATTCCAGCTGGTATCAGAGAGTGTCAAGGCAAAGCAGGTTCAAAATTCTCTTCTTTTGGAGAAGACAGAAATGGAGAAACAATTGCACCAGACCAATGCATCAGCTGAAATGTATAAGTCGAAGATTGTGCGCCTGGAAGAACAGGTACAGATCAGTTTACGTAACCATCTTATGTGAAAAGCCATATGCTATTGTTGTCTTATATAATTGTTTTCTCTTTGCTATTTTTTCTACAGGCCAGGACTTACTTGGATCAGTTAGGAAAGATGAGTGAAGAAGGCCGGCAGTATGCACTTACACTAGAAAGCACAAAACGGAACTTAGTGGATGTAGAGAAAGAGTCACAATCTCTTAAGTCTTGTCTTGAATCTCTACGAAAAGAAGCTGAACAGTGCAGGCATAAAATTAGTGAGATACAAGAGGAATTGATTAAGGAGAGGCGAGTTGAAATTATTTTTTGGAGACCTTTTAAACATTATTGTTACGTGCTTTATGGTTTTACAATCTCTAACATGCAAATTGTATGGCATGCATCAGGTTTGGGAAGAAGAGAGCTGAAGAAGAATTGTTAGCTTTGAACACGAAAGTTGCACGCCTTAGTGCCCTTAACGAAGGTGGAACACTTGAAAAGCTTCAAGAAGAAATAAAAGAGTACAAAGCAATTTTAAAATGTGGTGTTTGCCATGACAGACCCAAAGAGGTAAAACAGACTGAAACTGAGATTTTTCTTCAATTTTTGTGTTTGTAATTGACCTACTGTGTTAGCTCATTGAATTAACAAAAGGAAAGTCAACTTTGTTTTTATTTTGTTTCATTTTATTGGATACAAAGTCAATTGACAAATTGTTATTTTGTGCATTTTTTGGTAGGTTGTTATTACCAAATGTTTCCACTTGTTTTGTGCTGCTTGTATTCACCGGAACTTGGAGATCCGTCACCGCAAATGCCCTTGCTGTGGAGTAGGGTTTGGACAGAATGATGTGAAGCCGGTATACATATGATAAGCATGGTTCAAATAATTTGTATTTCTAACTAAATGGAGAGAACAATGTAGAGTAGAGGTTTAAGACCAAAGGTGGGGGATCTACTACCAGAGTTTGCTGGCGAAGACGTACGCAAACATATCACTGGGTAGACCATCTCCCTTTGAAAAATGTTGTAAAATTCTAACTGGAGACATTGATTCCTTGGTTAAGTGTAGCCTTTCCCCATTTTTGGAGGGTTCTGTTTCTGATAGATATTTTTTCAGACATGCTGGGAGAACTGGTGTATATACCGTCCATTCTCCCAAGTAATATCATTGGTCTTGTAGATGTAGTTTTTTCAGGTTTCAGTTCTAGATTTGCTGGGGTGGATGGCTTGCTGTGTATATTTGTCTGTAGCTGACTGCATATTTATCAAATCATTTGATCAGATCTGGAAGACATTGATCATGCCATGCTTATATAAGAATGGTACCTAACAAAAAAGCATCATCATGTCTTTTGGATGATCAAACTGAAACTTTTCTTTGGCTTTTTATGTTTAGCAAAATGGTCCTATACTTTACCATATGGATGGTGAAGCAAATCTAGAATTTGACATGTTGTGGAAATGGCAATGTTACCCAGGGATGCATTCACTCTTCGATGTCTTGAAATCTTATTTGCATTTCAGATATTGGTGCTGATTGTCATCAACCTACCATCGCATACCATTATTGTAGAAGCATGAGAAACAATTTGTTCATAATTTATTTTCATGGCTATTGTCTTGCTTTACCATTCCTCATTGTTTTACGTTGCAAATAGTGCCAAATTCTGTTAAAGCTTTTTTGGAGTGGACATACATGTGACCTAGTCTTTTCTAATACAGGTGTAAGCGATCTAGTTTTTACTTATACAGATGTGCTAGCTGATTTGGTTTCAACTGAATGAATATGGGATTTTATTTTGCATAGTTTGAAGTGTTCATTGGGAAATTGAGCTCGACTTTATTTACCAATGAAACACATTCCAAGACATCAATGTGAATGAGATGTGCACATTTCTCTCCTGGAGAGTACGAGGAACTAACACATTTTGAATAATTAAGCTACCCCATGAGTTTTGCCAGGATTGTGAGTTGTCAGTGTTCACCCCAAACTAGATTCATGTAGACATGAACAGTAAATCAATCATTGGGAAATTGAGCGCGACTTATTTACCAATGAAACACATTCCAAGACATCAATGTGAATGAGATGTGCACATTTCTCTCCTGGAGAGTACGAGGAACTAACACATTTTGAATAATTAAGCTACCCCATGAGTTTTGCCAGGATTGTGAGTTGTCAGTGTTCACCCCAAACTAGATTCATGTAGACATGAACAGTAAAATCAATCAATGAAGGTGATACATTTAAGATGTTACAGAAAACTGTGATGCATGTCAAAACAGGAGGATTACATGCATCTAGGAATGACATATTGTGTACTGCATTTGTGTAATAAGGACATGCATATTATCTTGTTTGAAGAATCATGCTGATTTTAATCATGGCTGGGCATGAAATATATGGGAATTTCTTATGTATCGGAATGAATTAAGTTCTGAAATTGAGTTGCATGCTGCAGATAATTGTCCATCTGAAGGTGACATGTACCTGGACAGTCGGGCATGTCTAGATCATACCTGCAAAATCTAAATGTAAGTTTTGGGTGCACTGTGCTTGACTAGGTTTCCTCTAAGAAAGATCTCTAGGCAAATTGTGATTTGCCTGTATACTTGGGCTTATTAATGAAGGAACAAATCGTAGGCAACTACAAAAACCATTCTTTTACGAGGGAGTATCGACAATATGCTTGAAAAAGCATTGGTTAATCTTTTAGTCATATTGTTGTAAGTCATTATGAATTGCTCATCCTTTTTTGCCTATATTCTGGATAAATTGCAAACCCCTTACTTTATGGGTCCTCCACCAAAAATATCTTGTGTACGTTAGAAAAGCAAAGGTCAAGATGCGTCCATTATATTTATTACTTCCCAAAAGATATCGTTGATCTATATAATTAGTCCTGCTTAGATATTTATACATCTTCACTAGTCATATAATTTTGTTGGTCTGGTCCAATGTATGACACTATTTGTAGACATGTAAAGGTTCTAGGTGAACTACAATAGCTTGTGCCTTATTTGAGGTTTAATACTCTGATGGCCCAGATGTGTCCAATGCATTTATTCTTTCATAAAAGATATCATTGATTTATATAATTAGTCTGCTTAGATGTTTATATGTTGTTATATAATTGTGTTGGTTTGGTCTAACATATGACATTATTTGGAGTTATGCAAAGGCATGTGGTAAACTACAATAAAAGCTTGTGCCTTGTTTAAGTTTAATACTCTGAATTCTGGCTGAGGTGATCCATAATACGGAACCATATGGGTGCATTAAACACAAACATGTTAAGTGTCTGTGTGGGTGCGCATATTTTCAAGGTGTACCTAGCATAAGTTTTAAAATATAATATTCATGAATTATGGGGGACGTGTTGACCTTTTCCAAGAAACATGGATTCCTATTCATGATTTGAGATATATATATATTTTAAATATATATTTACTTTCAAGCAGTGGTAGTTTAATTTGGGAGAAGCCAATGATCCCTTTTTGCAGGAAGTCTGTATGCTGACTTAATTCACATAAAAGAGTGGAAATATGCAGAACTGCTTAAAGAACGCAACGTGGTACCAATTCCTAACTGAGATGCACGGAAAGAAACTGTTATTTTTGGAGATCAGCTTATGCAGCATTCTGCTTTATTAAGATCACACAAACTTTATAAATATGCACACATCATTTGTTAAAAGAAAACACCAAACACTGATTCACAGTAAAATCACAAGGGAAGTAAAACTGTGTTTTGTGGGAGTCAACATGGTAACAGGCAAATGCTGCTGAAGGACATAATTGTATGAACATGCCTTACATTGAATCTGAGAGTTAAAAGTTGCCTTCCATGAGTGGTGGAATGAGGATGTGTTCCAAATAACTAGTGGGAGAATTTGTGGAAAGGACTGGCTTTTTAATGTAAAACAATAGCAGTCGAATGTGCCTTATATTATTGGAGGAACATAATCGAAATGCCCACTTTGTGCATGCACATGATAGAAGAAATCATTGCAGTCTTATTAATGCCAAAAGAAAATCTGTAAAAGACGTGAAACGATAGGTATAAATTAATGACACTTGGAAATCAGATTGAATGGCTGCGGAGGTATCTCACCAAAAGCGCAGTAAATGTTTTTTTAGTTGCTTGGCTTCTTTTCTCAGAAACTCATTTATGAGATTTGAAAAAGAACACTATATTTCCTGAAATAAAAAGAAATAGGAAACATGAAAATGGTTAATTCAGCGTATTATTTAAGGTCAAGCGATGAACATCAAAATGGCTACACGTATGGGAAAGAAATTTGTATGGGTTACGATGAAAATTGTCCTTGTTTTTTAAGGGGTTTTTTATCAACTACGCCAGGATGGAATCTCAGCAGGTTCGAGGAAAACCTGGTTTGAAACAGAACACTATATTTCCTGAAATAAAAAGAAATAGGAACATGAAAATAGTTTATTCAGCGCATTATTTAAGGTCGAGCAATGAACATCAAAATGGCTACACCCATGGGAAAGAAATTTGTGTGGGTTATCATGGAAATTGTCCTTGTATTTGAAGGGGCTTTTCTCAACTAAGTCAGAATTGAATCTCAGCAGATTTGAGGAGAACCATGGAAGCTCCAATCACAAAATATGTTAATTGTCTGGATCAATTTAAAGGAAAAAAAACCATTCCTGCCTATGAATGGGTTTTTCCCTTCAATTGATCTAGGCATTAACATACTTTGTAATTGGAGCCCACACTTTCATTTATTCATCAAGAGAGAGGTGATTAATTTTTTTGGCTAATAATTTTTTGATTGAATCAGGGTAGGTGCACATGTATCTTAGGCATAGCTGCAAAGGATTGGGGTTTCTATTCTGCCAATTTGCCTTAATTTTTCCAAGGATCTAATATAACACACTATCTTAAGAAAAACAGGAATGCAAACATTAACAATCCACCATAAACCATTTGAAATGTACCAGGTGCAGAGCAAAAGTGTTGTTTACATAATTTCGCAGAAAGTCAGTAAATTCAATAACTTCAAAAACAATTTCAGAAAATTACTTGTGTAATCAGTGCGTATTTCATAGACAATCTGTTCTACGGAGTTGTCTCTATAATTTTTCAGGTAATGATGATAAAAATCCCAATTAACATACCTGTCGATCATAAAGGACTATAGTGACAGGGGTGGCAGCAGTGTATTGGACTTGGTTTAGATGATGAGCGCACTCATCGTCTCTAAAACTGAGCTGAGAAGGGCCCACATGAGATGCGATCCAACGGTTCACCGAAAACAAATGCTGCGCACATGCAACACGGGGCCCACAGGACGTTATCTCCACGTAGTTACAGAACCATCCATGATGTGGGTCCATGCCGTCCGAGACAAGCTCCATGCTACATATGGGCCTGCTGAAAATGTCGAGGTTTCCCTTCTCGAAGTAGACGTAGTTAGCGCCCATGAGACCACCCCATGCGACCAGGTCCCTCATCAATATCTTTTCTCGAAGGATTGCCCAGGGCAAGGCTTATGGTGGAGTCAGTTCCTGCGTTGAAAAAATCTTCCGTTCGCACGTACACCGTGTAAACGCAGGTTGCTCCCTGCAATAAACCCAAAAAGAATAAAAACAAACACCGAAAGTAAAAAATCTTTCTATTAAAATAGTGTGATTAGCCCCGAGTAAAAATATAATAATACTTGCGTTAGAAGAGGGGCCATGCACTGAGATGGCGTAAAAAGAAACGAGCAGCAATGCCATTGCCATTGTGGTGGTGCTTGGCATGATGCGGAGATGGCGTGGATTTTATAAATGTAATGGAGGCTTATTTTAGGCATAATAATGAGTGTAAAATTTGCATCATGTTTAAAAAAGCAATTAGTTGGGCTCGGGTTTGTTTCATTGTACCCTCTAGTTTAAGTAATGCCAGCGGTTCCCCTATTTAAGCGGGTGAATATGGGAAAGATGGGGAGGAAGCATATTATGTTGTAAAGAGCCATAAGTATATTGTTCATTTCAAATTCTGGATAATTCGGTTTATAACCAATTGTAAGGCCTCACCAATTTTGTATTTTGGTGTAAATTTATGTTTATAATTAAATTGATTCATATTCCAAAGAGTAACATGTTTCATCTCCATTGGAAAACTGGTTTTATATCGATTACATTGTATAACAATCAATGTTAAATAGATACAACTCTATAATTCAATGGTGATTGTATAAAACACTATATTGTATATTTGGAATATAGGAAAATGTAAATAATTTAAATACATGATAAAATGGATTTTGAGATCGATATTATTTTTTGTAACAATTGCGGGCATATATATTAGATAGAGACAATGTAATGTAGGTTTGAAAAATGTGGCGAAACAAACATAGGAAAATATATTCAAAACAAAGCACTATGCCAAATGTTTATACACTTGAGATTTAAAAATGCCACTTGCTTTTTCTTGAAAGTCATTGCAAATTGCTAAGAAATTGCTCTCCTTCTATGGATTGCTAATATAACCACAACACCTTGTAAAATCATAAAAATCAATGAGTTATGGCAATTTGTGTCACCCCTTCATTATTATCAAACCCCAAGGATTTTAAATAGTGGAAAATAAACACACCAAGTATAATGCAATTTAGCGGACAATTCAATGTAGTGTATTAATACATCAAAAAAAATGGGTACCTGGTGGTTAAGAGTTGGCCTAGGTAAAGATTCAATGAAATTGACATGATGTGATCACAAATATATAGATGTGGCATCATTGTGAAGTTGATATCCCCACTTCTTTTAGTGACTTTCGGAAGGAAGATTGTTGAAGGGGGGAGGATGTGCGGCTATCTTTTGGCATCAAACCTTCTCATATGTAAATCACTATTTTATACTCATTAGATACATTATTACGTTGCGAGGTGTTTTTTAATAACGACCATGCAATGGTGGTAGGTTGTAATGTTTATGAATGTGTTCACTTTTAATTTCAACATTAAATTTGACCATCACTAAGAAAGCTTTTCTTTCTCTTAGAAAATTGATTGAAAAATCATAATTTTTTATCCATGGTAAGGATTTGGAGCCTAATTTTTCTCCAAAATATTTTTTTGAGCCTAATAAGTGTAGATAGATTGACAAGATTTGTCCCCATTCAATGGGAAATTTGTGAAGAAGGTAATGAAGTTATTAATAATTGTTTTATGCTAAAATTCCAAGATAAAGGCCTCAAGATTAATATCTCTCAACATTTATTAGATATATGTATTTAAAATATTCGAATTAATAACTTATTTAGCATGATGTTATGTTAGTTGTTATTACATATGAATGTTCAAATAATGGTTTTTTATGATGGTTATGTTATGTTGGTCATTATTTCACATGTGATGTTTAGTGATACTTACCATGATGTTTATGCTGGTTGTATCACTCTCTCTCTCTCTCTCACACACACATACACACGCACACAAAGTTTGTGTGTGTGTGAGGGGGAGGGGTAGGTGACGAGTGAAGATGGGGGGATGAGGGGTATCTTAGATATCTCTATTGATTTTAATCTTACAATGTTGACTCACTTCGCCTTAATGTATGTGATTGTGTTCATTTCAATTATTAGCTACTAACTTATTTCTTTTATTTATATTCTTACCTTCTAAACCATCACAAATACCAATTTAACCCCTGAGTATGGTTGGGTTGACCCTCAAAACTAATCCATGAATGCAAATGTACAATTGCATTTAAACACACTCGGGACTCTTGAGTATTTGACAATGTCTTGCATGCTTTCTTCAAGCCACATACCTATACCTTAGAGGTGGTTGCGTTTTTGTTGACTTTTTTCTCTCTTTAGAATTTCAAAGACCTTCACTAATGGCCTTAAGTAAATGTGGCAAGTTGACCCATGTTTCTCGAGTGTAAGCCCATGTGAGTGTAAAAGAAAAGTTGGTGTTTGTAAGAAAAAAAGATGCGATTGTGAGAAGGTAGGAATCTTGAGGTGAGAATTGTTATGCGTCCATTCTTCATTGGTTGAGGAGGTTAAAAGCTTCCTTTATATGTGTCAAACTTATTGTTTTTTTAAAAGAGAGCTTTGTTCAAGGGAAAAGAAGTTTGTAGGAGCTTAAGGTTAAGTGTTCGAAATATAGCTAACGTAAGCTCTTACATTCTCCTATTTATGTTTTCAAAATAAATATTTTGTGCTATTTGTAAAAATCCCTGTTGTTAGGCATGTTTAGTTAGTTTGTAGGGGTTTTGTTGGGTGTGTTTGAAATGTTAAGAGTTTTTGGGAACTTATTCACAAGATTTTTTTAGGAAGTTATTCTCAAAGAAATTTTTGGTGAAAAATGGTGTCAACAAATTAAAATCATAATAATAAGAGAAGTGACAGACTTAGGTGAACATTTTTCTCAACCCATCTTTTCTTAATATTTTTAATTTTTAAGCTCTTAAGATTAAAATAATTTTTTTTAAGTTCTTAAGATTAAAATAAGTTCTTTAATTTTGATAAAATTAAATGATTCTAAGAGTGGAATTTTGTAGAAAGTTGAAAAGTTGCATGTCTCTATATTGTTGGGAGGTCTAAGGAGGTTTTTAATATGGATAAAATGCATGTATACAAAGGGAAAATGAGTTTTTTTTTTATTGGTTTTCTATGTTAAAGTTTTGTTTTAGTTGAGATGTTAGCTTGGTGCAACCCCATGCTTTTCCCTCTAGCCTTATGCATACAACACTTACATATCTCTTCCCCTTGGACTTGGGGGTGGATTCACATGATTCTCATGTAATGATGACAATATTATGGGAGGCGAGCAAACTTCCTTTGCCCTATTTTGGAGCATCTCACAGCTTGGTTTGTGTTGTAGGTTCCTCCATGAAGTTTGCAAATTGAGCTTGTGTTTGTGCTTGGTTGTGGATTTACTCATGGAAGCTTATGTTATATTAAGCCTTTGCGAGTGACTTCATGTTGTATCCTAACCTCCAATTGAGTTGTGGTTTTATGTGAGTGGAGGAGGGATCACATCGTGGTGGTTGTGTGTCGTTGAAGTTGTTCGATATTGTATTTGAGCTTTGACACTGTGTGAAGAAAGCTAATGAAAATGCTATTTCACTTTCACACTAGGAAGTACTCTACTTCTCTTGAAACCTTGTTGATGCATAAGAAAAACTCTTGAAATTTTTATTTGATCCCCTCGAATGGCATTAAAACATCTCCTCACCTCCTCATAATAGTTTAAGCAACTTCTTGGAAATACTTCATCTAGGGAAGTTAAATGAATATAATTCCACCTCCTAAAACGGATTTAATGGAAACAACGCATAGTATTAGAAGGCATTAGAATGGGATTGAATATTTAAAAGTACGACATACATAAAGCATTCACAGCCCAGACGGGTGGCATAGTTGGTTAAGGGATTTGGGCTCGTCCCATATAGGTCTTCAGGTTGATTCTCTCCCTGGATTTACCCGGCGGAGGGCTTGTTCGAGCCTAGTCTGTCGTCCCAGGGGGAATAGTGGTAGTCGCTTGGTATTGGCTGGGCGCTGGTCACAATAGATTCTAAGCCTAACAAGATGAGAATATTGGATTCTATTAGAGCTCTTTTTCAAATGTAATGTCAATTTAAGAGATTAACACACCATGATATCTCCATTGTGCAATTTAGGTTCATTAGGCTTATAATACCATCTATTCAATTGTAGTGTTTTATTTGTACTTTGAATTCTTCAAAATGCGATAGTTGAATGTGTTCCTCATGGTAGTGAAAGCAGTTTAAAAGGTGTTTAGTAAAATCTCTGTGTTTAATTTTTTGCTTTTAGTTCGTAGTTTCTTAAATCATTTACAAAGGTAAATAAAACAAACATATTACACATATATTTAGATGTGTAATAAATTATAAAACATGCATTAGAAAATTATACAAATATGGCAAGAAGAGATAGAGCTCACTAAAAGGGTAGATGCCCAAGTCTAGTAGTTCTTTTAGTAGTAGAGTCCATTCAAAGGATTGTGGCATTATCTTCATGTAATGTTTGTTTTTGAATTCAATAAAGAATATATACATGTGTGTGGGAAATACTTGTAATGAATCCATTATTCATGAATAAAAGTGTGTTTTGGAAATCCTTTTGGTTGTGTGTGCTTGAGAGTTCTGTTCTTTTAATGATGAGAATTTAGTTTTGGAACTAAGACAACTATTAACTTTATCCCCTATTTATCATATATATCATTTGGTATCAGAGCAAGGTTTTCCTTACTGGGTCGAGTCTTGAGAGGTTCTAAGAGTTTTCTGTTGGTATGAGAAGAGTCATGTGATTGCAGAGAGTCATGAGAGGAAGACATGACACATTAAGGAGATCCCTTTAAGAGAGGAAGACTGCCAAGAGTACCAAAATTTGTAAAAATAATGAGAGGCATCAAAACAAGATTGAGGCTATGGAGACTGCTTGGATAATATTTGTCTTTATTCAATTTAAGGTGAAGATGAAGCACCTAAGGTATGTGCTGAAGATATTGTAGAAGAATCAAAGGATGGGTTCTTGAAGGTGATTGCCAAGAGGGCATATAACCCACAATTGGACAATCCTATCTACTTAAGATGGCTATCTTGAGGAACTCATTGACGGTGTTACTAAATTGGAGAATTATTTTGACTGAGTCAATAACGGACCCCAAGAGAGCTATTGTTTCTTGCACAATGTTTGAAGGTTATATATCCTTGTGGTGGGTTCATGTGCAAATGGAGAGGGGAAAAAGAGGCAAAGTAAGAATATATTTTTCTGGGATAGGAAGGTTGAAAATTTTAAGGGCGATCCTTGTCCTCAAACTACTAATTCAATCTATTCAAGACGCTGCAAAACTCAATATAAATGGAGTTGTGTTTGAAGGAACACATGGAGGAGTTCTATAAACTAATTATTTAGGTTGATCACTTGGAATACGGTGAGGAGAAGGTCTCAATGTATGAAAATGATCTTCATATGTTTATTCGAGATTAAATTGGTATGATAAGATTGAACTTGGTAGAGGAAACTTATACATGTGATTTGAACGCTGAGGAGACGTTTTTTTCTAGGAAACAACAAAATACATTGAGGAAAAGGAAAGTTTGAGAGAGGAAGAGGACCAACCCCATACTGGTAGAGGACAGCATACGCACGAAGGAGAAGAAAGTACTTCTCAAAGCCAGAATAGTGCACCGTGAGGCGGAGAATATCCTTCTAGAGGAAGAGGATACTCTAAACATGAAAGAGGTAGAGGATTCATTATGTGCTTAAAATGTGGAGATACAGGGCATAGTGCATTTGAATGCGTGCAAGCTCAGCAAGACAAAGGAAGAAGAAATGAGGCTAAGAATCATATTACATAAGTTGATGAGTAAAGTGTTGTATCACCGGATTGCACATAGGAACAAGACCATGGAGAAGCTCTCATGATGAAGAGAGTATTGTTAAAACCTGCAAAAAAGGAGAATGAGCCGATGCATAGGAAGAATATATTCAGAACCACATGCAAGTTCGAAGGTAAGTGTTGCAAGGTTATCCATTGATAGTGGTAGCATAAACAATCTTGTGCCATATAAGATGGTATAAGTTGGGGTTGAAGAGGATCGTGCACCCAAACCCATATAAGGCGTCTTGGTTGCTAAAGGGACACCAAATTTTGGTGAATGAACAATGTTTAGTAATTTTCCAGATCAGTGTATATAAGGATGAAGTATTGTGTGATATCATGTCAATGGAAATTTGTCATGTGTCGTTAGGAAGGTTTTGGCAATTTGATAGAAAAGCATTGCACGATGGTAGAGCAAACACCTACACCCTTGCAAAGGACAATAGGAAGTATAAACTAAGCCCATTGAAGGACAAAGGAGGAGTGGACAACAGTTTGAAAATATGTTGATTTTAATAAATTAGTTCTTGAGGGATGCGAAAAAGGAGAAGGCATGTTATGATTTCGTTCCCAAACAACTACAAGTTGGAATCACAGAAGAAGTAGACGATTTTCTTGGAGAGGTGAAGGATTTTTTTAGTGAGTATAAGAATATCATTTCCAATGATATACCAGATGGATTACCCCCCGTGAGGAGTATCAGTTATCACCTGGATTTGATCCGAGGATCTAGTTTTCCAAACAAGGGGGCGTATAGGAGACACACCTGGAGAATAAGGAAATTATGAGACAAGTACAAAAGGGTTGATCAAGGAAAGCTTGAGCCCTTATGCAAAGCCAATGGTGTTAGCACCGAAGAAAGAGCATTCAGAGTAGAGGATGTGCACTGATTCTAGAGCCATCAATAAGCTTATTATAAAGTACATATTTCCATTGCCTACGATGGATGACCCAAGTACTTCACAAAGATTGATTTGAAGAGTGAATATTGTCAGATAACGATCAAAATCAGAGAAGGGGATGAATGGAAGACTATGTTCAAAACAAAGGATGGTTTATATGAATGACTTGTCATATCTTTTGAGCTAATAAATGCACTAAATACATTCATGAGACTCATAAATGAACTACTAAAGCCATTCTTGGGGAGGCTTGACATTGTATATTTGGATGACTTTTTGATCTTCAATAGGACAAAGGGAGAGAGCACTTAATGCTTATATGCCAAGTATTGCAAAGACTACAATAGGATTTGTCAATCAACTTGAAGAAGTGCAACTTTATGAAGATAGAGTTGGTTTATGTGGGTTTTGTGTTATCCCAAGATTGATTGCAAATGGAGCCTGAGAAGGTGAGAGCCATCCTAGTGTGGCCATCACCGAGTAGCATGTTTGAAGCTTGAAGCTTCCATGGCCTCGCAAGGTTTTATAAGTAGTTCATCAAGAATTTTGGTGGGATATGTGCACCCATCACTGAGACAATGAAAGAAGATAAAAAAGAGTTCATCTGGACAACAAAACCATAGGATAGGTTCTAGAGTTTGAAGAAGAAGGTAACTGAACATCTAGTCTTGGAATTTCCCGATTTCGACAAGGTGTTTTAGGTTGATGGTGATTCCAGTAGACTTGTAATTGGAGTTGCGTTGAGTAAATAAGGTAAGCCCATTGCTTTCTTTAGCAAGAAATTGAATTAAGCCAAGCGGAGATATTCAATTTATGATCAAGAGTTTTATGCCATAGTGCAAGCTTTCAACAAGTGGAGACATTATCTGTTTCCCAATGCGTTTGTGGTATACATGAATCATCAAGCACTACATTTTATAAAACAACCAAGGTAAGTTGTGAAAAACATGTGAAATGGGGTTAATTTTATTTCAACGTTATTTACATTGAAGCATAGGAGTGGTAAATAATATTGTTGATGTATTAAGTGGGGGACACCTTTTGTTCCTTGAGTTGAGAGTAGAGGTGGTTACATTTGACTTTATGAAAGAGTTATGAGAGGATTTAAATTTTGGGGAGGCTTGGGTAGCATGTAAGAGACCAATCAACATGTATAGAACTCCACGGTCATATTATTTCATTCAAGAAGGTTTGAAGCTCAAAAAGACGTGTTTGTATCCCCATAGTTCAATGAGAAAGAAGGTTTTAAGTTCATATTATTTCATGCAAGAAGGGTTGAAGTTCAAAATGAAGTGTTTGTATATACCCATAGTTCAATGAGAAGAATTTGGGGAGAGCACAACATAGTGGAAAAGCCTCGTGGATCACTTCAAGATGTGGACAAAACATTAACACACCTAGGTGAGGGCTATTACTAAGAAAGAATGAGTGAATATTGTAGTCTTCAAACATTCTATAGAAAAAGGTAACCCTACAAGCTTATATCAGCCATTCTCTAAGAGAGAGTGATCATGGAAGAAAACGTGAGCATGTAATTTTCAACTTATGCAAGGACCTTTGCCAAGAACTCAAAAAAGTAAGGATAAATGAGGAGATGTGAGTCTTGGTTCACAAGACTTTCCCCACAAGCCCCCTTAAGCAAAAAGCATAAAGAGGTCTAAAAGAAAACTGTTTTTGTATTCACTTTGTATAGGTAAGGATCAAGGACGGATACAACCCTAAATATACAGATCTTCGCTATCAAACCCACTCCACCTATATTTTTAAAAAAACTTGTGACAATCAAAATCTAGAAATACCCTTTTATTCAGATAGATCGAGTGTCTATACAACAGCTAAATTCAGATGGCGGCGGCGGAGGAGGCGGCGGAATAATTACACTGATCTGTGGTAAAGGACAGCTGATAAGGCGGCGCATCGGTGGCGAGCCACTGGTTAACATCAAACAGGCGCTGTCACATGAAATATGAGGCCCCGTGGAAGTAACCTCAACATAATTACAGAGCCACCCGTGATGCGCGCCGGTGCCGTCGGAGACGAGATCCATGGCGCAAATAGGACCCTCAACGCAAGCCCCTCGCCCGCTGAAAATATCCAGATTACCCCTCTCGAAGTAGTCATAGTTAGCGCCCATGAGACCGCCCCATGCGACCAGGTTGCTTATCACCAGCTTGTCTCCCCTGGCATTGCTCAGGGAGAGGCTGATGTTGGAGTCGGTGCCGGCCTTGAAGAAGCTCCCCGTTTCGCACGTACACTGTGACAACGCACGTCTCGCCCTGCAACCAAATACACAGGCAAAAAACACAAGTTTTTTTCAATTTTTTTGACAGTGGGGAGAAATTTTGGTTGATGTATGAAGAAAAATACATCAGAGAGAGAGCTTACATTATCAGATCCGTGGGCAGAAATGGCAGCAAGCAAGAAGAAGAATGCGAGGAAGAAAGCTATGGCTTTGAATGCCATTTTGTGACGCCCAGACAAGTGTTGTTGGGGCGGATTTTATAAGGGTTGAGTTCCCGCCGTGTTAGGGTTCCTGCCATAATCCATTAATGTTCCATGTGGTTTTTAATTTTTAATTTTTTTTTAATAATGTGCACCTTGTACTGTACTTGTTAGGATAGGGCCTCTTGATGATGCCGGGGGATTAAATTTAAAAGTCTTCCTCTATTTTAATTTGAAGCGTTGGGTTAAACTTGACCTTGCGAAAGTGATAAACAATAAGGGAGAGGAGCCAATAGTGGAGCATGGACGAGTAATGGTGAGGGTATTTGTGAAGTGAGTAATTAGTACATGTACATTTGTCATTCAACATTTGAAAAAAAAGTAGCTAATAAAATGTGTCATATCAGATCACATCAAAAAATCATCCAATCACATGATGCCACATAAGTGAAAAAAATGCATGACATAATTACCTATAAATGGTCCACCCTAAATTTCTTTGTATGAAAAACTACTTTGATATAATATAAATGCTCAAAAGAAAATATTTAGATTAAAAATAACAAAATCTATTAGAAGGTTTGTTTTTTCAAATTTTATGGTATTTATATGGCTATTGTATGCCCTTCAACTTAAGCTCCTCTCCATTTGAGACCGTCTTTTATTATTTAATCTATTAAATAAACATTTCTAAGAAATTTTCTTGTTCATGGATTGTGCAGGAAAAATTATTGCCGCATTACAACTTGCAACAAAAGAAGTACTTAAAGACTTTGCTTCTGTGACTGCTTCACTTATGTTTATCAGGTTCTCTCCTCTTACTATATGTTACTTTCATTAGTTTGGCATTAAACCTATTAATATGGGACTGATATGTTATTTTTTAATTTTTTTATTTAGGGTACAATTGCACTGTGATTAAATTTAAAACTCTTCCTAGTTTGATATCAATCCTATTTATAATATGTTTTAATGTACAATTGCATAATGATTGAATATTTTTTGTTTCCCAAATGTTATTAAAGATACAAATATTTAAAATAAAATCCCCAATATTATATTTTTCTTTAATTGATTTTAGTCTCTTCAACATTTTCTTAGATATGGGGAGGAGGCTGCTCATGTGACTCATGACTATATAGAAGCATCAGAGCATATATTACAAATTCTTTGGAATACAGTTCAAATATTGGATCCAGTTGGTCTTCCATTAGATGCGATAGAAGGATTTCATGAGGTGTATGTAGAGATGGGTATAGATAATATAAAAGACGAAATAGATGAGGCAATAGGTATCAATTTTCCTGAGGAAATAAAGGAATTAAATGAAATTGCTTCCTGGGAAGCCTTAACTATTGAGGAAAAGAACAAAGCTACTACAGTTCTCTAGTATGGGAATCAAATGCTACTTTTGAAGGGAACCAATTATGAGTGTTAAAAAAACATTCTTTTTTATATTGAATTGGTAGACACACGGGTACCTTTCCTTGCCTATTTAAAATATTTTCTGAATGATCAAAAGATTGAATTTGATATTGTCTATTTGTGTATTTTTAATTTTAAAAAGATTGAATAATTTAGATTGAAGATCTAAGATTAAAGCTACCACAATGTTTTGTTAGTATCTAATTTATAATTTTTATATCGTACTTATCATTTTTTCCAATTTGAAAATCAAACCTTGTGTATAAGCTTTATGATGTATGTTATTTTGTATGGCATAATAATTATATTTACTCTTTATTTCAAATTGAAATATGTTGTTTTGGTTTGATGAGGTGTGCTATTTTCTCTATTGTTTTCATTGAAGTGGGTTTTATTGGGTTTGAAAGGGTATAATTCGAAAGAATCTTTATCAATATTATATTATATTGTTGTCGGTACTTATATCAACAAATGGTAGAATATAATCACTCCACCAAAATAATAAATCACATTAATATAAGGAACTAAGAAAGGAGCTTTAAAAAAACTTCAAGACAAATACTTAATTCTTAAGAACATGTCAAAATTTTATTAATGTAATTATTTCTTATTATTAGTTCCAAACTTGAATATGTATAACAAAAATTATTCCATCAGGTACAATAATATGTCATTTTTATTCATTACAATTAGTCAATTTCATTAGTTCAATTAATGATTAATAATGTGATTAGTTCTTATTATTAGTTTTTAAGAATAATTAAAAAATTTCATTGAGAGGTACAAGAATATGTCATTTTCTTTTCCTCCCTTCTTTTGCCTGAATCACAAATTGGGTTGATTTTTTATCTGAGTTATTGTTTTACAAGTCATTTCGTCATATAGAAATATATATTGGTAGATAACCATTAAGTAATGAATATCAAGGTGAAGAATACACAAATAAAGTGATTAAATTCATAAGCACCATCAAAAATAATGGGTTAGTTATAGATGGTGAATTATCCCCGAATATCAATTATGAAACTTTAGGAGCTAAACAAAAACAAGAACTTGATATAATATTGACATATTATCATTAACATGTAATTTTATTTCTGTTATTCATAATAATTCAAGGAACAATAGGAATTGGAAAATCATATGTGATTGGTGCCATTCATCAAGCACTTTTAGATGTATCATTCCCACAATGTTTCCCTCTTCTATTACTTGCACCATAAGGAGTTGCAACATTTATTATTGGTTTCTTAAAGATCCGTTCGCAACTTCAAATCCCTATTACATATTTTGCATAATCACAAGGAACAAGGCTTACAAATTTCCAAGAAGTGATATGCAACATAAATTATATATTGAGTGATGAAATTAGCTTCATTTCAAAAAAAATGTTAGAAAACATGGACTCCCTACTTTGTCAAGCATTCCCTAAAAAATCTGATCTCTGATTTAGAGGAATTTCTATGATTTTGCAAGAGAAAGAAAAACTACTTTTGAAATGGAAGGCTTTGGAAGAAGATTACATATTTTGCATAATTGGAAGGAACAAGGCTTACAAATTTCTAAGAAGAGATATGCAACACAAAATATATATTGAGTGATGAAATGAGATTCATTGGACAAATTTTGTTAGAAAACATAGACTCCCTACTTTGTAAAGCATTCCCTAAAAAAGTATACATCATTTTTAGAGGGATTTACATGATTTTGACAGGAGACAGGAAAACTAATTTCGAAATGGAATGATGAGGAATAAAGATTGAATTCCTTAGAAAATAATTAATGTCATCTGTGTAGTAAAAATTTCATCTTATGATTTTTCATTTAATGTTATGTACATTTCACATTTCGATTCTTATGAAATAATTCTTTATTTTTCATCTAATCTTATGTACATTGCACACTTGGATGTTGTAAACAAAAAGAGGTGTTAATACACAAATGCAAACAAATAAATTAACCAAACTAATTCATAAACTAACACTTCTAATTGCTACCTCAGATAGAGCAAGATGGAAAGGAAGGAGAATATAGTAACTGCACTTACCTACAAGATTGCACAACTCCTCCTTTGATGTGGTGGATTTGCTCTTGGATTGTTTGTTGGATGCTTCATATTTTGGAGACACTTGGGCAACACCTCCCCTTGATTTTTCCTTTGATTTCTTGATGAGGAATGCTGGAATGATATAGTGGATTGGATTGATTGAGTGATAAAAAAGGAATGGAGTTTGATGATATAAATTTCCAAGATATTCTATGGACTTGCAAGCTAGCTCTCATGGAGGAGGAGAGCTCAATTTATAGTTTTTGGGTGGTGGATTAAATGGATAGGATGAAGCCATGTTGGATTTGGATCAAGGGTGGAAACATGCATGAAGATGGGGAATGGATGGAGGTTTCTAGAATTTGAGAGAGGTCTAGAATTTGAATTAAAAATTTAATGGAGATGAAGATATATTTGATTTTTTAAATATGAAAGAGGAGAAATTTAGAGAGACTTCTAGAAATAGAAGCCTCTAGATTTAGAGGTGTGAGGATGTGATTAGGATTAGGATTAAATTAGGTTAATAAATAATGATTAGGGGTGAGGTTACATGGAAAGGCTAGGTGTAGGGATGTGTAGGGTAGGTGGTTAAGGAGAAGTGGGAATATTAAATTCCTAGAAAATGTTAATAAGGATTAAAATAGGATAATATGATAGAATAATGAAATAATAATATGATTAATGATGATGGATTAAATATGAAAAGGATTAATAATGGAAATGGAAAATTAGATAAATTATAAAAGGGTAATATGATAAAGATGGATTAAAATAATTAATAATAATTAATCTTGTGATTAATTATTATATGGGTGATGTTGGGATGATTTGCGAGACATATTAATCATAATTAACCATGTCGACATTTTAGATGTCTACATTTTAACCTTGTTAGAATGGTTATGTGCTAGTAATGACTAGAAACAAGAAATAAGTCTTAAAGATGTAACTAGGATTGTGATATGATGCCTCCTCGAGGGGTTAGGCGGGTAGGAATGAACAACTCTAACCTAAAAAGAGGAATAAGTTAGTAAATGAGATAGGATTAAAAGGAAAAATGGATTTTTTAGATAGATTAATATAATACCAAGTTGGATTACAAAATAAAAACCTACTTCTACTTTAAGATTGAAAAAGAGATTTTTAATTTGAGGATTAGAGAACTCAAAGTGGATGTAACAGGATTATTGATCAGATCTAGGCTACTTATGACACAAGAAATTGTAAGATGATGGAAAAGTAATTATTGATATCCAAAATTAGAAGAAAATTAGTGAAACACATGAAGATGATTGAAATCAACCTCATATTTTAAGTATTAAGTGCATTGAAAAACACTTTAAACATGAAGAAATAGATTAAAAAAATTCAAATTGTTACAAATTCTATATGATCCATGTCATAAGGCCCACGATGTTGGTATTGGAGGTAAATCCTATACTTGCACTAGCTATGAGTTATTATAGAATTTGTAAATGAAACAACATGTAATAATAAACCAAACAGGGTTCATTTTAAGAGACCTCCTGGAAATCAGAGGTGGAGAATACCTGGCGAATATCCCCGGAACCGGTTTCATGGGAAGGCAAATTTTTTGGGGGTTGTATGAAAAAATTTCGCCTGATTATCAAGCACTACGACAGAAGGCTGCAGACGCGCGACAGGATTATTTTGCTATCGCGCGTCAAAAAAAATGCTTTGAGGTGACGCGCGTCAACAGACCTTAGTGACGCGCGTCACTGAGGGTGTTGTCCGTCGCGCGTCTGCAGCCTCCGACCTCTGCTTTCTCATCAAAAAATCTCCGTGTCGCGCATCAAAAAACTCTTTGTCGTGCGTCTGCTATGCGTCAATATCTATTGTACCTCCTTGTCGCGCGTCAAAAAATGCAGTGACGCGCATCAACAGGCCTTAGTGACGCACGTCAACAGACCCTAGTGACGCGCGTCACTAAGGCCTGTTGACGCGCGTCACTAAGGCGTCAATAGGCCTTAGTGACGCGCGTCAATAGGCCCTAGTGACGCGCGTCAACAGACCTTAGTGACGCGCGTCACTAAGGCCTGTTGACGCGCGTCACTGCATTTTTTTGACGCGTGACAGCAAATATCCTGTCGCGCGTCTGCAACCTCTGCCCTCTTCTTGCTCATCGAAAAAAAATCCATGTCATCCAAAATCTGTCATGCATCAACAAAATCTTTGTCATGCATCTACTATGCGTCAATATCTATAGTATCTCCTTGTCTGCAAACCCTCCTTGTCGCGCGTCTATAATACGGGATATATCATATTGTTGAAAAATGTGAAGTAGAAGTGTTCTACCTGGTGAATAATCTAGGTTTATATAGGGGATATTTTTCAAGGGTAGGTGAAGCCGACCCCTAAAAAAAATTAAAGTGTAATTTTTAGGCGAACAGGTCACTGGCCCGTGCCAAAAAATTCGCCTTTTCAAAATTTTCAAAAATGGAATATTCGCCATATTACGAATATTCGCCACTAAAATTTTCCCTGAAACCAAACACATTCAAATTATGAAAAAGTATTTGTAAAATACTATAAGTTATATTCAATGGAATTAATAGGGAATAATATATTACTTTACAATGTTTGGTAAGGCTATGAATGAATATTCCTATGGTTAAAAAGCGAGAAAACACTTCCTAACTAATTTTTCTTTATTGTAAAATATTATAACTTCAATGGAATTAATAGGGAGTACTTTAATGGAATTAATAGGGAGTACATTAATAGTTTACAATGTTTAGTAAGGCTATAAATGAATATTGCTACGGTTAAAAGAAGGAATCCAATTCCTAATTAATTTTCCTATATATTGAAATAAGATATATAAGTGAATGAGAGATAACATATACTTATGGAATGTAAATATTCACTACTATCTAATATATGTATATTATGTGATCGTTTGGTTTGAATAATTTTTCATATATACATTATTACAAGAGTTATAATAGAAAAATAGTTGAAAAGGGAAACAATTACAATGGTTCATCTTTTGGCTAATGGATTATGTTCTTATCATTGCAGTCATGAAACTTATAACATATGGTATGCTAAAGGTGATCTGGTATGGTGTGTATATGGAGATGGCCAATTCATATGCCATATGTTTGGAGGAGGATAATATGCAGACTTTGATTCTAGATAAACTCTGTGTAGTATGGAAGTATGATTTATAAATGGCCTAGTATATCGTGAGGTTGTATTGGAAGTGTAGTGTTCAGGACATGTAGTGCAACATGATGAAGATACCTTCATGGAAGTGCACAAAGTACATGTAATATTGCAAGTTATGCAACATCAAAGCCCTGCACAATAACCCCTAGGCATTGCACATGCACACAAAGGGTATTATGTGTAGTGTTATGTAATAGTTCCAAGGAATCGTATGAGCATACACATAGAAAATGTGTTTGTTGGAGTGTCCATTCATTTAAATGTTTACATTTTTTTGGAACAACGATCCCCATTATATATTTAGTTAGTTAAAATTGACCCTAAAATTATTGAGGGTTGTACTTCTTATTCTAATTAGCATATTTATTTACCTTGATCACTCAAAATAAATAATGTGTTCTTTGGTGGGTGTGTATTTGATGTGGATCCAGCTGCAAGAGGTTGAAATACCTCCAAAACTTACACAAACAATTTACAAAGAAATCAAAAGCTTCAAAATAGTTTTCTTCTCATCATTCCAGAATCTAAGCTAATCTTTTATATCATTACAAATTTCAATCTTCCTTTTTATTTCACATTAACTCTAAAAAACCCTAGAATGCCCAAAAACCCTAAATGCCAAAAAACTTATTGACTGGCTCACAGAGGTGGAAAGAATACTTTGAATTCGATGAAGTTGCACAAGAATGCAAAGTGAAGATCAATTGTGCAAATCAAAGCTGAGATGCCACGTTGCGTATGTGGTGGTGGAGAGAAGTTCAGTTGGAGCCCAACAAAAAGGGTAAAGATAAGATTACTTGTCAATGGGAACAAATTGCTTGCAATATTGAAGGGGAAAGTTTTTACTTGGTGACTACTAGTTACATTTGGCTGAAGAGTTTGCAAAATTTGCCATAAAATGAGTTAAGTGTGAAGGAATATACCAAAGAATTCTACAAGATCACACTGTGTGCTGATCATAATGAAATGGAGCAAGAGACGATAACACGAGTACATCAACGAGCTGTGATGGGTTATCCAAGAGGAAACTCAGTATTGTGAAGGTGTAAATAGTAGAAGCAGTGTATCAATATGCTCAAAAAGCAAAAGGAAAAATTGGTGTGCAAAAGAAGTACGCTCGACAAAGAACAAAAATAAGCCTCAAAAGTGATAGTGAACTAGCAATACTAGCATGAGTGTAAGCAAGCAAGAAGTGATTCACAAGCGCCATGCCTGTCGATGACAAAATTAGATTTTAATTGAGCAAAAAGAAGCTTTTGATTCTGCAATTGATGTATAGATATCCTGGTGCACAATTCTAGGAATACCTATCTTTCAATGCTGAGAGGTTGGACATCGAGCTTTCCAAGTGTCCTCATGTACACTAGGATATGATGGATGAAGAAGGATGCTAGTGCACTTGTTACACAAATGGTGAAGAGGAAGGAAAAGCACTAGGGCTGTTACATTAATGAATCCTGAAGAAGGAGAAACATTACTAACAATAAAGGACATTCTCACGAGTTGTGGAAATGAGAGAGAAGATTTATTGGCACGGAAAGGCGACATACCTTCAAACCCAGATGTCAAACCAAAGGGAAAAGTGCATTGTAGCAATGGACAGAGCAAGAAGACAAGTCGCTCATAGCAGTAAAATGGTATGGATAGTTGGGACTTAACACACAATTTTGACCATCTCCAGATAATTATAAGGTGACATGGTTGGAGGAAGGACTGAAGTAGGTGTTGTTGCAGGAACAATGTGAAGTGGAAATGAAGATTGGTTGGTTCACGGACAAATGGCTATGTGATGCCTTACCTCAAGATGGATGTTTGTCATGACTTGACTCTTACTGGGAAGACCATGGCAATTTGACAAAATGGCAATGTATGATGGAAGAGCCTAATACAATGGCAAGTGTGGAAGGATGGACAACATTTGCATGTTCAGAATTATCTTTGAAGGAAGAAGGCTAGCAGTAGCACACCAAGATAATGTAGGTCCTGATTTGCAAAAGAAAGCATACCATGTGGAATATAATAGACTAAAGCTTCTGCCAAAAACTCTTTGGTGAAAAATTCGAATGAATAAGAGAAATTGAGGCATGTGCAAAAATGAGATTCCTTCCTCTAGAGCAGAGTTTTATTGTTTTGAGTAAAGCAGGAGGTGACACCTTTGCACCAAGAGAATGCTATCTTACTAGGAAGATCACCTCAACCTTATATAATATATTGTACAAAAACATGGCCGATTAGCGCTCAAGGTATGGACACCTGAAGGAGGAAATGATTCCCAAACATACTGTCTCCGAGTTGGAGCCTAGAGAGAGATTGAGTCTGGTGCTGATTTTCCAAGGGGCAATCAAAATGTGGCATTGAATTTGCGAGGGTTAGTTTGCCATACGTAATTGATTCCGACAGTTGGAAGGTAGGGAGTCCCTTGTTGGTTTCAGATTAGGTACACCAAGAGCTTGCTTTGTTTGCATTTATCCAGGTTGTAGAGAGTGGTACATGGTTCTATAGCCACTTTCGAGTCCTACAAGTATGGAGTCACTAGGCTCATCACTTTCTAACTTACCCAGGGTGTATATCCCTACAATCATCTGAGTTCTTATCACACCTATCTACACAACTCAAGGAAAAAACACACAAGATAGAGTTGATAGAATAATACTGAGTTCTGCCATGTCACACACATTCCTAAGCTTGAGTACTCAAAATGTTTTTGCATAATTTGTGCACGCATATACAACCCCTGTTGCTGCAATATGGGCTTGTCCTATCATGTATTTATGTAACGTGTTGTAATTGCACAGATTTGTGCCCCTGCGGTAACTGTAACCTTGGCCTAGGAGAACCTATCCGTAGCAGGAATTTCAGCTCCACCTTAAACAACCCTTATATTCATATGGTGCAACCAAAAGGAATTACAGCACGAAACTAGAAACCTCCAAATGTGACCCGGTCATTACTATAAGTCATTTCATATAAGCTCAAATGCAAGAGGGAAGAGCTCACCTCGTAAGCAGTCACAAGATGAGATATAATGTCATGTGAGAAGATTTAGTCATTGGCCTTACAGCCCAGAAGAATTATAAAAACAGAGGGATAAAAGGCCTATGTTGTGACAGGCATAGGTTCATTTCCCATTAGGTCACAAAGGGCGGGGTCATTGACAGCAGTTTTCTTCGTGATCATAAATGAGGCCAACGAAGGTTAACCCATAATCACTTTCCAAATCTACGCAATTTGAGTAGTAGAAACATGCATTGACATCTACGTTTGGCCCACTGTGTGGATTCCTTTGGGACGTACAGTATCCACATTGACTAAAGTAAATGCATATAATTGCTTACTGGGTCCCACGACTGTCATTCGACAGATCCTGCCTATCCATCACCAACAGTTGACTTGTTAATCTACCCATCCACTCAGCCCTATCACTCCAATTGAGCAATAGTTTTCCTGTTATGATTTGGCTCGAAGAGAATTCAATCTAAGGAGTTTAGAGATGATTTATTTCTTTAGAATTTAGTTTGTGCAATTCGGTTCTAGATCAAAAATCTCGTAGAGTGACGACATGTATGTGATTCTAAGAAGTACTACAATAAGATATATGCATAAGTCTAGAAAAGGTAAAAAGGGGAGACTGAGTTTAATAGAAAACACTACGGTGTTGAGTGTTTTACTTTTGAGCATTATTTATGTCCAAATCATTGGTGATTGTTCTTGAGTTTGTAACATGTTGATATTTAATAAAACATTGTTGTTGTCAATTTTTGTTGGTGTTGGTATTTCATTGTGTAATTCTACGATGTTACATTGTCTAAATTATCCCTTCATTGGGACCCCTAACCATGGTTGCATCACAAACCATATTTGGTCTACAACACTTGTATAAATTCATCCGTGTCTAAGAGGAACTTGTCTAACAATAAGAATTTCATGTCCTATTCACATATTTTATTTTACATTATTTTTTATAAAATTTAGATATAAATGTCAACACCCATTAAAGCACGTGAATTGCATACACAAGTTATAATTAAAAATGACTAGATGTTCCGTGGGAGATAAATATGGGAGCATTCCCAAAACCTTAATGAAACTCAAGTTTAATATGGTTTTACTTCCTTACTTTTCTTTGGAGTTAATTTCTCAAGCATACATAAATATCTTAAATTTTCTTTAGCATGCGGATGAAACAAATCTACATATATTAATTTTACTTTCTCGACTGAAGGTAAATAACATGGAATTCTAGAAGAAGATAATGAGATGCTAGCACTTGGAAAGTTCAAAGGGTAGATGATTTGAGGTCAAGGTTTAGATTATGAATGAAGTAAATTCAAGATCAGAATAGTGGGAAAGTGGAGAAAGGCACGGGCATTTGTGATTTGTGTTCCAACGATGACCACGACATAAGGTTTTTGAAGTCGTTGTGCAACAAGTTTGTGATCATTCAAATTAACTTAAATTTTTTGGTGGAAAATGTCTACTAAGATTTTTAAAATAGAATATACAATCCACCCTCAAACTATTTAGCCATTGTCAATGATGTGTTGTGGATATTTTTCTATTTTTATCCTTCTTAAACTATAAATGTGGATATTGGCGGGGCTAAGGTTGGGAGGAAGTTAATTAGTTTTTTTAGGCTTTTGTGGTTTGTCCCCCCCAGATTTTGTTTTTGAAAATTAGGTAGTTCTTATAAATATTTTGGGGCTTTATTATAGAAATGTTTTTTTTTTTAATTTCAAAAAATTATAAATTATGGAAAATATGGTTTGTGAACGTTGACCTTCATTGTTGGTGACTGCAATTTGTTAACTAGTCAAATTTACTGCCTAAGTCTCCATTGACCAACTTGACCACCCTTGTTGACATTTCCAACCACATTGTTGTGTTGCCCAAGACCCATTTCAACCTCATAATGTTGACCTCCCCCTACTCAACCATTGTCACACATACGCCCCTCGTCATACACAAACCATGTTTCCCATATGAACCTTATTTATCCCCGTGTAAACCATGTACCCTTTGTGTGCCTTGTTCCCCTGGACATTGTTAGCCTTGTCTTGAGCCCTATGTATTACTCAGCATGTGTATACACCTAAGGGATTCCCCCAAGTCTGAACTCCCTGCAAACCACAACAATATACACTGCTAAAGACCTCATGCACCATAGGGTCCCCTTACCTTAACCTAGGCTTCCCTTCATTAACCCGTCTGATCATCTCCTCCAAGTTTGTCTGCCAAGTGGACCTCCCCCCAAGTATACATCTCGAAAAGCCACCAATGAACCTCTTTTTTTTCAAAGGACTACCCTGATAGTGTATTTATTTAATCATATGTTATTATATGTAATATTCATTGTAATATAATTCATGAATAATGCACTAATTGGTGCACACTTATCCACATGTTATTTATAAAGAATGGTATCAATCATAATATTGACTTGATTGACTTTCACTAGGTAGTTTGATTCCTCTAACTGGAGGCCTAAGGGAAGAGTCTCAACAAAAAGTTCAGAGCTTCAGCCACAATTGTAAACAGCCTAGGAGCAAGGGGAAAACTTTGTCTAATAGATCTTTGAAGAGAACAGGGGTCAGAAAGGTCACCATTCATATCCACTTGAGCAGAGGCATCCTAAAAAATGGTAGACCTCTTTACAAAATTTGTCTTGAATACCGAAGGCCTTAAAGCATACTGTCAATAAGCGGTCAGTCAATTGTGTCATAGGATTTTTCAAAATCTAGAAGAGCCATACAAATTTTCTGTCCAGAGCTTGGAGCATGGTGCATACGTTCCCAATCAGTAGTCAAATTGTCAAGAATATATCTACCTTCCACAAACCCAGTTTGAGTGACTGAGATAATTAGCTGAAGAATAGGAGCCAATCTGACAGCCAAAATGCTAGCTAGGATCTTGTAGGGACATTAAGGAGTGGGTCTCCAATTGTAATGAAATTACTAGTATAATTCAAATTATGAGTAGCAATATTATATAACACCAAATAACACAATATTTCAGAATAATGATCTCGATATGCAATTAGAATAGCTTCGCCACTTCGAGGGGGCAACCTCCAAACCATACAATAAGACTCAAATGCTCCAAATGATGATGAACTACTACCTAAAATCCCCTATATATACTATTCATATGTTATGGCCAACACCAAGGCCGACCTACTAAGCATGAGAAAGTATAAATGATATAATAAAATGATATGGTAAGCCACAAGTCGGCTACTCATATCCTAATACAAGCAATAGGTTAAGGGTGTAGCATGCCCTTCCCCTTCAAAGCAACATTGTCCCCAATGTTGAGAAGCTCTGGGTGCTGCTGCAGGAATGTCATATCTTCCCATGTTGCATCTTCATTGTCCATATTCTTCCACTTGATCAGGTACTCAGTAATAACCCGTGTCCTCAATCTTTTAGTGCGTGTTTGAAGGATGCATTCAGGTTCCAAGATGACTCTCCCCTCCTCATCGAGCTCAGGTAACACTGTTTGGGCTGATACTCTCTGTCCAATTACTTTCTTCAGGCAAGAAACATGAAAGACTGGATGTATTTTGGTTGATTGTGGAAGTTCTAATTTGTATGCTACAGTACCAATCTTCTGCAATACTTGATAGGGGCCATAATACTTCGGTGAAAGTTTGTTATCCTTTTGTTGTTGTTTCAAAGACATTTGCTTATATGGTTGTAACCGCACAAAAACCCAATCACCGACTTCAAAATGCCTTTCTGTGCGATGTTGATCAGCCTGTTGCTTCATGCGGTTTTGTGCCATGACCAAGTTCTCCTTGAGACTAGAGAGGACCTCTTGTTGATACTGAATGTGTTCTTCTACTGCTCTAACCCGCGGTTGTCCTCTCAATGATGATGTGATGGATGGTGGATGGTACCCATAGAGTGCCAAAAAAGGAGACATTTTAGATGAAGTATGGAAGGAAGTGTTATACCACCATTCTGCAAGTGGCAACCATTGGACCCATCTTGCTTGTTTATCTGACGTAAAGCAATGGAGATATCCCTCCAAACACTTATTTACAACTTTTGTTTGCCCATCAGACTGGGGATGATAAGAAGAGCTACGAGCTAACTGAGTACCCAAACATGAGAATAAATCAGTCCAAAAATTACTAGTAAATATAGGGTCTCGATCACTTACTATAATCTTCGGTGTCCCATGAAGCTTCTGAACTGTGTCCATGAAGGTTGTTGCTACCGTGCTTGCAGCAAATGGGTGTGCCAAGGCACAAAAATGAGCATATTTGGTGAGTCTATCCACCACAACCATGATGACATTTTTTCCTTCAGATTTAGGCAATCCTGTGATAAAGTCCATGGAAACCTCTTCCCACCGCTGGCTAGGAATAGATAGAGGTTGTAGAAGACCTGGGGATCGAACTGTTTCACCCTTATTTTGCTGACAAACCATGCATTCTGCCACAAATTTTTGGACATCCCCTTTGAGACCTTCCCAAAAGAAATCTTGTTTGACTCGATGATAAGTCTTCAAGAATCCAGAGTGCCCCCCTACTGGAGAAGAGTGAAGCTCAGATAGAATCCTATTTTTAAGAGTGGAGTTCTTACATAGGTATAATCTATCTTTATACCATAAAGCATCCCCTTTCAATACAAATTTTTCAGACATGCTTGGATCATTCTGGAGATGATGAATGAGGTTTTGTGTGGTTGGGTCATTTCTCCATTCGGACCTTGCCTCATCTATCCAATCTTCCTGTAATATGGATATGGCACATAACAAGGCTGCAGTTGATTCATCTTTCCGCGACAGAGCATCCACAACTACATTCTCCTTCCCTTTCTTATAGATAATCTCAAAATCATATCCCAACATCTTGGAGACCCATTTTTGTTGTTCTTCAGATGATAAACGCTGCTCCAAGAAGTATTTCAGACTATCATGATCTGTCTTCACTTTAAAGTGTCTTCCTATGAGATATGGTCTCCATTGCTTTACTGCATGAAGTATGGCTAGCATTTCCTTCTCATAAGTCGGCTTGGAAAGATTCTTACCTTTGAATTGATGGCTCAAAAAGGCAATAGGATGGCCTTCTTGCATGAGAACTGCCCCCATACCCACCCCTGATGCATCACATTCAACAATGAATGTTTTGGAAAAATCTGGAGTAGCCAAGACTGGAGTGGTGCACATGGCCTCCTTTAGTTGCTCAAATGCTTTGGTTGCATCCTCACTCCAATGGAAGGAGTCCTTCTTTAATAAAGTTGTGAGAGGTGCAGATATGCTTCCATAATGCCTTACGAATCTTCGGTAATAACCTGTAAGCCCCAAAAATCCTCGTAGATTCTTTAGGGTTTTTGGAACCTTCCACTCCATCATGGCTTTGATCTTATTAGGATCCACTTTAACCCCTTCATGAGAGACAATGTGACCCAAATATTCAACCTCCTTGAGTCCAAAAGAACACTTAGAGGGCTTTGCATAAAGTTGATGTTGCTCAAGGGTTTCCAAAACCTTATTTACATGATGCAAATGTTCCTCCCATGTTTTGCTATAAATTAATATATCATCAAAAAACACTAAGACAAACTTCCGCAGGAATGACTTAAAAATAGAATTCATCAAACTTTGAAATGTAGAAGGTGCATTTGTGAGTCCAAAAGGCATTACCAGGAATTCATAATGGCCTTCATGTGTCCGAAAGGTAGTTTTATGAACATCCTCATCCTTGATTCTGATTTGGTGGTATCCCGAACGAAGATCAAGCTTTGTAAAATAAACAACACCATGCAACTCATCAAGCAAATCATCAATTACAGGAATAGGAAACTTATCTTTGATTGTGTACTTATTAAGTTCCCTATAATCAGGACACATGTGCCACATGTCATCTTTCTTCCGTACCATCACTACTGGAGAAGAATAAGCACTCTGACTATGACGGATAATTCCTGCTTCCAACATCTCTTGTACAATCTTTTCAATTTCACTCTTTTGCACATATGGGTACCTATAAGGTCTGATGTTAGGCGGTTGACTTCCTGGTAATAACTGAATAGCATGATCATGATCTCTCTTTGGAGGTAAGCCCTTTGGTATATTTTCAAATACAACAGAGTGTGCATCCAACACTGCTTGCATATCTGATGGTATAATGTCCTTAGAATGATGAGCCTCCAATGAAAATAGTTGTGCCACAAATCCCTCTGCACCCTTTTTTAGCATTTTGTGCATCTGATGAGAACTTACTATTTGTGGAGACTTTGCTCTTAAGCCTCTTAGCTCAAAAGTCCTTCCTTCAGAGTGAAATCGCATGAACAAGTCTTGGAAGTTCATCTCAATGGTTCCCAAAGTGGTAAGCCATTGAACCCCTAACACAATGTCTGCTCCTCCCATAGAAATGGCATACATGGGACTATTTAGTATGTAATCTCCCATGGCAAGCTTAATGCTATGGCATTTTCCAGAACAAGTAACAGTACCTCCATCAGCAATCATTACTTGACATTCAGGAGCTGGATAAATGAAGCAGTTTAGGCGCACTGCTAACTTATGATTGATAAAGTTGTGAGTACTTCCTGAATCAATCAACACTGTGACCCTCTATTTTTTTAGGAATCCAACCACCTTTAGGGTTTGGGGGGTGCTAATACCTGAAATTGCATGGCATGAGATTGTTGGCTGAGGATCTCCTGACTCCTCCTCTGGCTCAACCAAGACCTCTGACTCTGAATCTTCATCCTTCTCTTCATCTTCACTAGGCCCATCAATGTAGAACAACTTCTTTTCAGCACATTTATGTCCTGGTCCAAATTTACTGTCACAGTTAAAACATAAACCTTTTTCTCTTTTTTCTTCAATTTGTTGAGGTGTCAATCTAACTGGTCGAGGGAGTGTTGGGGCCAAGGTGTTGCGATCTCTGGTATAAGTGAAATGTTGTCTCCTACTTGAAACAAATTTCTCCTCTGCCCTTCTTGCCATAATCATCGAATCAGAAACCTTATGAGGATTAAACATACGCACCTCATGCTCAATGTGATCCTTAAGACCCCCAAGAAATAGGTCATTCAGATTCTCTTCAGTAATATTTTCCACCCGTAGAGAAAGGTTTTGGAAGTGATGAATGTAATCCTTAACAGATCCTATCTGTCTCAATTTTGCTAATTGGCTGAAGTAATTATCTGACACACTAGAACTATAGTGTAATTGCAACTCTTCAGTGAACACTGTCCATGTAACATTGAGACCACTCTTCTGCCTTTGAGCACATAACCATCGATACCAGACGAATTGGTCAGGTTCGAGATACAAAGCTGCCATGGTCACCTTTTGTCCTGGTGGAATCTGATGTAGTTCAAAAAAATTCTCCATTTGGTTGATCCAATTGAGTGGATCCTTTCCATCAAACTTACGCATCTCCACTTTTGGAAACATAGTACGGGCCTGCAGAGTGCTCGTATTTGGATTGTGCACACTCGAAGATCCACTCTGGCTCATGTGTCTATTATGTTGACCTGAGGATCCACCTTGATTGACATAAGTATGATTACCCATCATATACGTACTGAATTTTTGCATGAAATCCTCCAATCTTTTTCCAATCCTATCCACATCTTCTTTGCTGGCCACCCGAGATTCGAGGTCTCTCAGGTTAAACTCAAGTTGGCTTACTTTATGGTCTGTCGAAGTAAACCCTAACCCTGAGGAATCTGTAGTTATATCTTCTGTCTCCAACTCCTCAACTACTATCTCATCCTTTTCTGGTGTTTTACCCGGAGTGATGGGATTCTTTTTTCCTCTTGTGGAAGGCCCCGCCATGATGCCCCAAAATAGTAGGATGTAGGGATCACAGTCAAATTTTAGGGTTTCATATTTCAATACGAATTCGGCCAAATATAAAAAAACTTAAAGAACAAACCCCAAATAATTTTTTTTTGCTTTCCGAAAATGTAACGAATTTGAAAAAATTCCACAATTTGCACCCTAGGGAGCGATTTTATGAAAAACCCTAAATTTGTAATAACTTTTGCAAAATAAATCAAAAAAGTCTGAAATTTTCAGGGAACCTTACTTGAAATGTTTTGCAACTCTGGTAAAAATATCTCCCACCAATTCGCTTTGGTTCGCAATATATGGTGGAAACAAAAAATTAGGGTTTTTGCCCTAATTTTGGCCCAGATCGCAGCTCTGATACCACTTGTAATGAAATTACTTGTATAATTCAGATCATGAGCAGAAATATAACACCAAATAACACAATATTCCAGAATAATGATCTCAATATGCAATTAGAATAGCTTCGCCACTTCGAGGGGGCAACCTCCAAACCATACAATAAGACTCAAATGCTCCAAATGATGATGAACTACTACCTAAAATCCCCTATATATACTATTCATATGTTATGGCCAACACCAAGGCCGACCTACTAAGCATGAGAAAGTATAAATGATATAATAAAATGATATGGTAAGCCACAAGTCGGCTACTCATATCCTAATACAAGCAATAGGTTAAGGGCGTAGCGAGATTAATTATTGCAACTATTCTGGATGTTGATCCAATGTCATTTTTGCAAGATCCTACAATCTTTGAGCTTGATGATGGAATTTTTGGCCTTCTTTGTAAACAAGTCCCTTCAAAACTAATTGCCAGTCACCAACCACTAAATATAGTATGGCTCCAAGCTGTTACTCTGTTTGGGTTGAAGCTATTTTTCCCTGATCATATTGACAGGGTTTTCAATTAAAAGCTATACATTAATATTTTCAGATCACTCTTCATTTGTGGGATACCAATTACCATATGAATTATGATACCTAGGGAATTTGTGTAACATGTCCTCACATTTCGTTAAAATTCACCTGTAAATTTCAGAATAAGTTAGTGAAAAATCAAGGTAAATTTTCCTTAAACTTGAACTTGTTTGACTATTTGAATGTCACTTAAGTCAAATAAAAGGAAATTATCTTGATCAAGGTATTAGAATCAAATTGATTCAACATTCAAAGATTAGAATCATCATATGATTTCACTTGCTGCATTTAGACATGTTAGTTGCTTCATTTGGGGGAGCCTTCAAATTTAAGTCTTAATTTTATGTCTAAGAAATCCAGGACTATCATCCAGACACTGTGTGAATGAAGACATAGTTTTATCGTTATGCATCCTTCTACAGAATCCAAATTTTCCAATCAAACTGTAATTTAAAGTTGGATTAATATTTGAATCATATGAGGATAAATGCAAATCTTATCTTGAACATCTCAAAAATCCTTGAGAAACCATATAAATGTGTTTTCTCAAAGCTCATTTATTTCTTGGAAATAACATAAAAATCTTCAATCAAACTTGGTGAATTTCTTATGCTAAGTAATTACTATTTTGAATTGGCCCTAGCATAATAAGTCACTGCACCTTTTAAACTCTGAATCATAAAGTACTTGTTTTCATGTTTTTTAATCTTTCATTATTGACATGAACAATTTTATAAATTGCATTGTCACAAATTATGTCAAATTTACAAGTTTTGAATTTGCATTTAACCTTTTTGGAAGAAAAACTATACATGGGAGTATAAGCTTAAGGTATACATAAGTTAGAAATGTCCCTTGATCTTTAAAATCTAATGTATATTTTAGGCCTTGATTTCCTTTACAGCTCCTATATACCACTTAAATGAACATTCTAGGTAGCATATTAATACCACATTAAGTTGCATACTCTAGATGAAATAAGTATATCATATTCTCATACAGATACGAGTCTAATTTAGCTCCCATTTTATAGACCTATGAATCTTAAACATAATTTTCTTCACCTATCTTAACAACTTGCATGAAATCCACTTGTTCTTGTGCCGAATCACATCACTCAAAATGACCTTCAAGCTTTGGCCCATATACACTTTTTTCACTTACTCTCATTTTCTTTGAACTTGGCTTCAATAAAAATATTGTGTTTTTAACTCATACTAAATCTACCTATCCTCTAAATTATCTGCTAGAAAGTGTCAAATTTTCAACTTTTCTAGTTATTTTCCGTAAACTGTTCATGTACATGCTCTATACTTTCCAATTGCTTATTTTAAATTTCCTTATTTATGAAAAATTATGTATTTATTTACATGTCTTGTTTGCGGAATTTGATAGGTGTCTGTAAAGTGTTTGACCAATTGAAAGAACGAGACAGATTCTTCATGGAATATGATTATGTAAACAATAAAAAGAAGACATGGGTTTCCTCAAGAGACAATCATTGAAAATTGTATGCGAAAAACTAATTTGGTTCTAACCAACTCAATTTACAGTTTCACCATCCCTCCCAACCTATAAAGCTCATCAAATATATGAGCTCAAGGAACAGGTTGTTCACATCTATCATTCAACATAAAAGATAGAAGTTCCAAATCTTTGTTAGATGTTGTAGTTCGCAAATGCTTTGGTAGACATTATGCAAAATGTGGAACATTACACAAGGCACACGAACTTTTTGACAAATATGAATCAAAAAATTAATAATTTTTCATGGCCATCATTCTATTGCATTGGTATGCACAATGCAATTGGTCAAGTATAGAGGAATTCCACTCTAAATATGTGGGGAGTTACTGTGATAAGTGTTTTTTGGCTCATTTAGAAGCTCACATATGAATATAGGCTTAGGAGATTCAGCCTATTTACATCCGATAATGCATTTTGATTTGGATCCTAAAAATGATTCATTTTATTTTCTTCTTCAAAAATCTATGCACCACTATCACACCTACCTTCACTAGTTTGAGGTGAGGCTCAATCCTTTGATACAAAGATTGATCTGAAAGATACAGAAATTAAGAAGATCCTTGGATAATAGTTGGATTTAAGTCCAGGAGACATTCTTAACTACCAATAGATTCCATCCTACAGATATGAGGATATGTTCATCTGCTAAAAGCTGGAGAAAATGGGTTAGAGATGAAATACAAGTTATTTTTCAATAGGATATTAAAGTCACATTCTACTTAATTTCCTCTGGAACTTGGAGGATCTATTGTAAGAATGATTTGTTTGCCACCATTGTAAACTTGGGTTAGAACAATTGCACTTTGGTTTGTTAAATCCACACCCCCTGGACTCAAATATTACACCTTGTCAAGAACCTTCGATTATGCCTGCTTCATTGCTAGAATTGCAACGAAAATTCACTTAAGATTGAATGCAAGACACACTTCACAAACTATTGTTGTAGAGATATGAGAACCATTTCACTTTATTTAAAATTGGAGAATGTTCTTGCAAGGAATACATAATTCATGATGCTTAAATGAAGCAATCTAAAAAAAATAAGCTCGCATTGTAATAATGTGCCAATGCTTAGATTATTCTCAATTTCTATGGAGGCAAAAATAAATTGTTTAATTTTAAGTTCGTATACACTTCAACCTGTAAATTACAACTCCAAAAACTGGGATCATTGAGAATCCTCTCCTACAAATTTCCCTCATGCGCAATTGCTAGTTATAGCTAAACCTTTCTTATGTTTATGATTACATGCATGGAAGAATTGTCATCTAATTTTCTAGATAATACCTTGAACCCATATGCTGACTTGAATCATCTATTTGCACATCTAAATCTAGCAAAATATAAACTCTCCTTACTTTATGAATTGAAACATTTTCAATTACTTCACAGGGCACTCTAAGAAATTGATAAAGTCATTTCCATGTTAAATTTGAGAACAAAATGGATTAGGCATCACTAACCTTGTTGGATAATTCTATAAAACATCCATTTACAACTCACAAAAAATCCTCCAATTGTACATTTTATGAGTTCAAAATACATGATATATGAACTTCACATTCCCCTAGATTCAACTAGTTGCAAGGATCTATATTTCCTTCTTTCTAAGGATCATTTTCCATGATCCTCTTCCAGCCTAACCCATTTTTTATTTAGAGAGCTGGAAAGTTGGTCCACAATATAATCAGAATTTATCAAATACCTCATTTAGTTGATCCTCACCTAGGTTGTTTGTGAAATATTTCATTCACATGACATAGGCCTATCAACTGTGTTGACCATATCTAGGGATCTTGCATGAAAAGCATCCTCAGTAGTTTCTTGACCATCTTGTCAAAAATATTTTGATAATGTAGTTGAATCTAATTGAATCAAAGCATCTTGCATGACCATTCTATGAATATTCTGACTCTTTATTTGATTAGGTTATTAATTGTTCGATGATTATTGCGGTAACACAAGGGTTCTCTTTATCTTTTTTACTATCATCCTCTAGGATATCTATCATGTGTAGGCATCAATGATGCTCATTCTTGGAATCTTTCAATCTTTCATGCGCATTTCTCCAAGATTCAAATCCTAATTTTTTTAGCCCCCTGGAGTTCAGTTTGATCTAGGGAACATTGCTCCATAGCTAAGTACACCTTCTTCCACAATAGGATTTGTGCTTACCTATGCAAAATATTGGAGCTTGTGTAGATACTGGCTCAACTTGAAATCTTCTCTGTTTTATACTAGTCCTAAACACTTTCTTGATCCTATCATATCAACCTCAGTGGTGGTGCAATTATCGATTTTAAGTTAACCTTTATTACATCATTGATCACTCATTTAGATAGCAAGGTTTGATCAATTTCTTAGACCATTCCTTAGTGGTTCAATCAATGCATCCTTTGTTATTTGGAATCAGTGAGATTAATAAATTTGGTTATTTGAGATCGGGGCAATGTAGGAAACATAGAACTTGAATATGTTGAATCCACTTTCTGAAAAAATGGTTGTGAGTTGATCAACTCTCATTCCAAATTGTTATCTTTTCATGGCCTGATATTTGTCCATTTATCAAACAATGCCATGCTAATTGCAGGTTGGATATCCTACTCAACACCCTCTCTTGCATGACTTTCCCCAGATTGAACCATTTTTGGAGACCTGGTAATCTTGTTCTTAGCAAATTAATGAAACAGATAAGGGTAGTAGGCCAAGGAGGAATACCTATTTGTAATGTCGGTTGAAGGTTGTGCGTGTGTTCTGATTTCCTGATCCAAGTTGATTGTGAGAGCTCCCTTTTGGCTAGGAGGAACTACCTGTAAATGCAAAACAATACCACCAAATAGAGTTAAACAAAACAATGAGTGGACTACCTAGTGGAAGCTAGATCCGGGAAGTGTGATGCTTCCTGAACAGGCTGTCAATCCACTTTTATATAACAATATTAATGCTAGTTAAATCATACATGAAGTAAAGATCCTATTGGAATTGAAATGATTTAGGTATCTCGTACAAAACAATAAGAAAGGTCATTCAAAAGGTTGTTTAAGGTCAAAATGGGAGGGTTGATTGGCTGGTGTTGAGTTGCAGGTCTGGTACAGGCTCTGGGTAAGGTCTGGTAAGGATTAGAAATGGTTCTGGGCTATTGGGAAGTGGGTATTAGCTCACTGGTCTGAGCTATATTGATAGACACAGTAACCGGTGTCGTTGACTGACCGATGCTGGTTAGGAAGAGTGACCAACGTGGTTGGCTAACCGGCGTCAGTAGAGGCAATTATCAGAAAGTTGCTAGAATTGGTTTTCCAGACTCCCTGTGATTGCACAAAGGTTGGAAATGGTGAGGGTGGGGTCGTAAAATGGTCTTGAAGACTCAGAGATGATCAGGAGAGGGTGAAACTGGGTGAAAAATCTCTAGTATGATGATCAGGTGATGGGTTGATGGAAGGGAAGGAAGTATATGGGTGTGGAGAGAAATAAACTACAGAGATGAAAAAATAAATCTACACAAGGAAACTAGAGATTTAGTGTAGCGATGTTAAATAATTACTAAAAATATATTGGAGGACGTAGGTGATGAATATGGTGACATTAGAGATCTAGAGAGAAGATGCATTGTATTCATGCCATGGTAGTTTGAAACTTCGTGCCTCTCTGTTGTGAATCTGTGATCGTGAAGAGGATGATGAATGGTGACTAATGTTGGTAGTGCTCCCGTGTGTCTTATTTTTCCTGAGTGCTAAAGAAATTTGAGTGCTCCAAGTCTCTGGAAGAAATGATATCCTGAATGAATTGAACAACCTGGGAAAAGGCTTTTGGAAATGTATTTAACCTAACCGACAATGGTTAGGTGACCGATGTCGGTTGAGATATAACCGACGTTGGTCAAGGTGGGAATATCTAGGTTGGCCAAAAATAGCCAAATTGTTGCTATTTTTGGTGTGATCTCCAACCTTCTTCCTGAGTCTCGAGTGATAGATCATAGAAAAATAAGTAGGAGTCCTTTTAGGTTTATTAATAGGAGTTAAGTCTAGGTTTAAACTAAGTCCTAGTTAGTTAGGATAGGTTTAGACTCGGTCTTAGGTCATTAATGAGGTTTGAGTAGGTCATTGAGTGAGGTGGCTAGGGTGAGGTGGTTAAGTGAGGATATTAATTAATTTAATTAAGATAATTAATTAATTATGTGGGATGATGAATAGGTAGGATATGGTTAATTTAATTAATGGGGTTTAAAGGGGAGTATGACCCAATTTTGGTGTCTACATTTTGCCCCTTTTTGTGTGTAGCTTGTATTTGTAAGTGATGCTGACAAAAAAAGGAAATTGGTGTTCCAGGTGTGAATGGAGGTTAGATTTCCCCAAGTAGGGTTGAAAGTGAGATTTCCCCAAGTGTGGGTGGAGGTGATCCCCCTCAAACTAGGAACTGATGAGGTGTTAGATGGAGTTGGTGAGTGGTTTGATAAATATGTAAGTGATGAAAGTGAAGGTAGGTGGGTTGTAGGTAAGGGTATGGGCACTTTGGGTAATGGGTAATGGTCAAATTGGGTAATAGGTAATGGCAATCAAATGCACGCACACGTATAGACTGTGACATGGTACCAGGTAGAAGAGCTTGCAAACTCTACATCGTCCAAGGTCGATAGGTTTATCCAAACAAGGTTGAAGTGATTCAGGTATCCAGGGTATAGGATATGGTCCAGAAACACAACTTAGGTTAGGTGTAGGAATGTTTAGGTATGATCTGGTACACCAAAGGTTTGGTCAGGATAAACAACATGACAATAGGCAAGGTAAGGTCATTAGGCTAAACAACACAGGTAACAACATCACAAGGTATAACGAGTACACAAGTTCAAAGGTCACAAAAGGTAGTTTCAGTTCAGGGTATGTAGGTCATGGCACGAGTAAGGCTGAGGTATAGGTAAATAACATATCCCTAAACAATTAAGGAAATGTATAGGTAATTTAGGCTTGTGGGTAGGTTGTAACAAGTGTTGGTAAGGTCAAAAGGTATTTGGGAAAGTAATGAGTTTTAGGTCAAAATGGGAAAAATGTAGGTGAAATGGTACTAGGCAGGTGATTGATGTCATTTGGTTATAAGGTAATTGATGGTTGGTAGGGCACGACATGACCGACGTTGGTCATGGATTTGGGATTAAAAGAAAAATTCATGTTTTACGAAATCATTTTAACTTGTTTGTCATTTGGTTGAAAATGAAAGTTATTATTGCTTCCATGGAGAAAAGGTATGGATTAAAGAGGTTCATTGAGCTGAGTATGGTGAGCCACGTAATGGTAGTGATTAGAGTTTGATGTAACGGGTCCATGAGATGAGTTCAATTTGATCAAGTTGATTGGTATGAGATGATACACAGAGGTAGATTTTTTTGATATCATGGTGAAAATGGGGTACGTAGTTTAGGGTTATTGATGGAAGTGGTAGGCATGATTGAATGTATAGATGTGGACTAGAGGAGAATCTAAGATTATAGGAGGTCAAATCATTTGGTTGATATGTGGTTTTAAATGTGGTTATTGGTAGTATGGAAAATAAATGATGATGTAAATTTATGTTCATGGTTAAAATTTGTGAAATACTTGATATCATGGATATGTGAAATGAAGGATGTGATGATAATGGTATATGTATGTTTGTATTAAAAATGTTGTAAAAAATGGAAACTAACTAAGGTAGAATGTAATAGGAAAATGGGGGAAATAGGTTAGGGTAAAGAGTGATGAGCTAACCTCCAAGGGCCCCATGCCCTCGGAGTGCTGCCTACATAGTTTTAGGCATGAAAAGGGGCCTCAGGTTGATGTAGTTCTCTCGTAAGCTAGGGAAGAATATGATGAGGTTAGATGAGTTAGGCATGTTGGTGGTAGGTTTTAGGCATGGTTGAGTCTAGGTCATTTAGGCATGGTTGAGTTTAGGTCATTTTAGGTCATTGGTGAAAGAGGAATGGGTGATTCTTAAAATTTAGGTGTCGATGGTCTAGTCCTGTATAGGAGAATCAACAAGTAATGAAGAAGGTGAATGGTAAGAGGTGACCAAAAAAGCCACCTAATTGGTAAGAACCATAACAAGTCTATCATACCAAAGATGGGCTTATGAACGTAAGACCCTAAAGGCATTGCATAATTGACTATTCTAAGGGTGAAGAAAGTCACATGATCATGAAATGTCACATTTGCGGCACGTCCCTTGAGCGGGCAGGAAATTAGGGTGAAAAGGTGATGAGGTGAAAGCAGTTTGGTTTTAGCATAACCTAGTGTGAGACAACATGCCTATTTGGCAAGAGACCCAAGATCAAAATAGGCAAGTCCATGACAAAAAAGTTAATCTTTTTTTTTGCTTTTGCTTTTGTTTTTTTTTGATAGACTGATCGATGTGGGAAGTCTATGTGGGATGAGTATATTATCTCCTTGAGGTCTTCATGAAGCTGATCGATGCGGGAAGCTTCTGAATATTTTATTTTATTTTTTGCAAGAATAGTCTTCTTTTATTATGATAGACTATGTACAATATGGCTAGCTTTGTATAGCTGTCCTTCGAGGGAGTAGTCTATTTATAGCAGTGAGATAGAAAGTGTAGATGTCCTTTTTGAGGGAGTCATCTTTTTGCTAGAAGTTTGACTCAAGGAGTTGAATCCCATTTTACTTTTGAAATTGTTTTTCTTTTGGACTTTTAGGTCATGGACAAGACTATAGAGACCGATAGGCTCTTGTGTTGCAGACAAAACCATAGCACACAGAGGCTAACTATGAAAGAGAGGGTTTAAGTGATGAATGACCATGGGATTCCATCTTGAAAAAGATGAAAAGTATCCATGAGAATCATGCCATGAGTAGAGCCATGGTACTCATATTGAAGATAAGGCTTAAAAGGTGATGGGTAATCACATGATTCTTGTTTAGTCATTGATCCTTAAAATAGGTAAAATGGAAGGTGAATGGTGCTCAAGGGACAAGCATTTAATAGACAGAAGGTGATATAGGACTTGATTCAACAATAGAATGGTCGAAGATGCAAGGCATTGAGGGGCTCAGGTTTGGGTTTACCTTCGAGTGAAGACAAATGATAAGCACCTGATCCATAGGTATGAGTAACAATATAGGGTCCAAGCCAATTAGGAGCAAATTTTCCCCGTTTACTTTTCTCCTCTTTTGTTACATGTTGATTTTCCTTCAGGATGAGGTCACTGACCTGGAAGGTTCATTCATGGACATGTTTATCATAGGCATGTTTGATACGTTTTTGGTAGATTTGGAGATGGTCAAGAGCATTGAGATGATGTTTGTCTAATAATTTGAGTTATGCCAAATGGTCTTGGTGAAAGTCATCATCGTTGAGCATCTCTTTAAGTGAGATACGAAGAGACAGAATCTAAACTTTCAAGAGGTAGAACAACCTTTGTACCGTAGACTAGAGAGAAAGGTGTGGCAGTAGTTGAAGTATGAATACTAGTGCGATAAGCCCATAAGGTAAAAGGAATGTGTGTATGCCAATCCTTTCCAGTATCATCAACAACTTTCATAAGAATTTTGTTTAAGGTTTTGTTGGTTGATTTTTCTTGGCCATTTGTTTGAGGGTAGTAAGGTGAAGAAAAACTGAGTTGAATGCCGAAGGCATCACAGAGTTTCCGTAGGGTTTTGTTTTTGAATTGTTTTCTGTTATCAGTGATGAGACGATGAGGAACACCAAAGTGAAAAATGATGTGATGGTTGATGAATTCACATATTTTCTCAGCTTTTGTAGAAATAAGAGGTATGGATTCTACCCATTTAGTGTAGTATTCAGTAGTGGTAATAATCCATTGATGACGTTGGGAAGAATGAGGATTGATCTCTCCAACAAGATCCAAACCCCATTGAGAGAAAGGCCAAAGGTCTCGTGCGACCTGTAAGGTGTGACTAGGTGTGTGATGAAGATTAGCATGTTGTTGGCATTTCACACAACATTTGACATAATCACAACAATCATGGTTTAAGGTAGGCCAATAATAGCCCAGGCGGAGAATGCGTTTAGCGACAGCTAAACCACTGAAGTGACCTCCACAAATTTCATCATGAACTTCCTTGATGGTGTAGGGAATTTCAGAACTTGTAAGGCATCGTAAGAGGATACCATCAAAGCCACATTTATAAAGAAGACCACCCATGATGACATAGTGAGAGACACTTTTGAGAAAGGTGTGTTGTCCATTGCGAGTAAGGTCTGGAGGTAGAATTGAAAGGGAAAGGTAGTCGTGGCAAACTGCTTATACCAAAGGTCACATGGGTTAGTTTCAATGGTTTTGAACAAGGTTGACGTCTTGAAATAGATAAGAAGGTGATTGCAACCTTTGTATGATGTGACAAATATTTTTGAATTCAAGGGTGAAGCGGGTATTTGAGAAGCAAGACAGGCCATGGTGTCCATAAATTTATTAGTGGAATGTGGGGTGGTTTGAAGTTCATAATGGTCAAAGGTAGTCAAAAGTATGTCTACATGATGCTTATACTTTTGAAGTATTTCATTATGACACTGGTATATACCATTAACTTGATTTACAACCAGTTGAGAATCACCAAAGATATTAATTGATTTAACGTCTAAGGAAATGGTGGTTTGAAGGCCTAATAAGAGTGCTTCATATTCAGTGCGATATTATTAGTACAATCAAAATCTAGTTTGAAAGATAATGGCATAGGCTCACCATCAAGAGGAATGAGGATAACACTGACACCACCCCCACGCTGACATTTGGAACCATCGAAGAATAAGGTCATCTGGTAAATGGTATCATCCAAAGAGAGGGTAGCAATGGATTCATCTGGGAAATCAAAGTTAGAGGGTTGGTCTCTAAAGAGAGGTGTGTCTGCAAGTTGGTCAATGATGGTTTGTCCTTTGATAGATTTTTGATGGTGAATTCAAGGTCTAGGTCTGCAAGAAGCATGAGCCAACGTGCAGCACGTTGATGTTGGTAGGGCTTGGCGTACATGTAATGTAAGGGGTCAGTATTGGTGATGAAAAATGTTTTGTGGTTAAGTAGGTAATGGTGAAGTCTAGTGGTGACAAAAACTAAGGCTAAGTAGAGTTTTTCGGCATGTGGGTGTATCTAGTTTCGTAGTCTAAAAGTACAACTTATATAATAAACCACTTGTCTCCCTATGTTGCTCGTTGCGATGAGCGAGCATGGCACCCAAGGAATGATTAGTAGCAGAAATGTAAAGGTAAAATGGTTGGTCATCCTTAGGAGGAATGAGCACAGGTGGTTGGAGGAGGTATTGTTTTAAGGCATCAAAGGCTTTGTGGCATTCATCATCCCATTTGAAGGAGACAATCCTTTTTTAGGAGATGATGAAATGGGTGACAGGGGTTAGAAAGCTGTGAAATAAAATGACGAATAGATTACAACTTGCCTTGTAAACTACAAAGTTGACGAAGGTTAGTAGGTGGAGGCATTTCAAGAATAGCCTTGATTTTAGCAGGATCAACTTCTATGCCATGCAAAGAAATAATAAAACCAAGGAGCTTTTCTTAGAAAGAACAAAAAGACACACTTCTTAGGTTGAAGGTGAACACAATACTTGATGAGATGGTTGAAGATGACCTTAAGGACTGTAAGGTGTTTGGCCTGATTTTTTTAGATTTGGTAGCAAGGATATTGTCAACATAATATTCCAATATGTGATGCATGATGTCATGAATTATATAAGTCATAGCCCTGATAGTTAGCACACGATGCGTTTTTTTAAGGCCAAATGGCATGAATCGAAGTAGCAGAAGGTCCCCCAAGGAGTGATGAAGGTAGTTTTGTTGTTGATCTTGGTGGCAAGTAATATTTGGTTATAACCTAAGAAACCGTCCATGAGTGATAGCATCTCATGGTAATGGTAAGATCAACTAGTTGGTCAATACTATGTAGAGGAAGAGTTTTCTTTGAATGCAAGTGTAAGTCTAAGTTTCATGGAAGTCCTATGCAAATGCGAAGTCCCCTTGACTTATATATATAAACTACTTGCTCCTTGTGTTTCTCATTATGATGAGCGAGCATGGCACCCAAGGAATGATTCAGTAGAAAAAATGTAAAGGTAAAATGGTTGGTCATCCTTAAGGGCAATGAGCACAGGTGGTTAGATGAGGTAATTCTGTAAGGCTTCAAAGGATTTGTGGCATTCATCATCCCATTTGAAGGAGACATCCTTTTTTAGGAGATGATGAAATGGGTGGCAACAGTAGTAAAGCTGTGAAATAAAATGACAAATAGATTGCAACTTACCTTGTAAACTATGAAGTTGATGAAGGTTAGTAGGTGGAGGTATTTCGAGAATAGTCCTTGATTTTTGGTGGGATTGAATTCTATGCCACAACAAAGAAACAATAAATCCAAGGAGCTTGCCAAAAAGAGACAACAATGAAGACACACTTCTTAGGTGTTAAAGAAAACACAATACTTGATGAGATGGTTGAAGATGACCTTAAGGACTAGTAAGGTGTTCAGCCTGATGTTTTTTAATTTGGCAAGAAGATCATCAACGTAATATTCCAATATGTGATGCATAATGTCAATGAAAGATATAAGTCATGTACCCACGTTGATATGTGCAGCACCAACATTTTTAAGGCTAAAAGGCATGACATCGATAGTAGAAGGTCCCCCAAGGAAGTGATGAAGGTAGTTTTGTGTTGATCTTATGAGGTAAGTAATATTTGGTTATAACCAAAGAAACCGTCCATGAGTGAATAACATCTCATGGTCGGCGATGAGATCAACTAGTTGGCCAATACTATGTAGAGGAAAGTTTTCTTTGGGGAAAGCTAAGTTAAGGTCATGGAAATCCATGCAAATGCGAAGTCCCCCTGTAAATTTTATGACATGAAAGATGTTAGAGATCCATTAGGGATAATCAATGGGTAGGATGAAGGACACTGAAAAGAAGGTGTTGGAGTTATTCTTATTTGACAAGAAGAGCAAATGTGAGGATGCATTTTTCGCAGCTTCTGTTTTACGGGTTTGGCTTCCGGAATAGTTATGATATTGTGGACCAACAATGTTTGGGTCAATACCAGGCATATGATCGTAGAAACAAGAAAAAGCATTGTTATGATCTCAGAGGAAAGAAGTAAAATCTTCTTGCTTAGCTTTTCTCAGCAGTCATCTAAAGATTGGCCTATCTTTAAAATGTGTGGATCATCCTGAGTGTTGATATTGATTTTGATGGTCAATTCATTCAACATGGTTTGTGTCTCAGAAGGTAATGACCGATGAATATAAGAATCTTCTGCACCAAGGTAGGTGAGAATAGACTCATCATCCTAACATTAAACGACATTAATAGAAGGTGTATCGTCATCAATCATGTCAGGATACAATAAGGGAAGAGAAAAGGGAGCCTCTCCATCTCATTGATAAGTCAGAGGTCCCAGGGAAATGGTGTTCACAAAATTTTTTTTAGGAGGAATGGATTTTGGATCCATAAACTCCACAGGTGAAGGTGGTGAAGTTGGTAGATGGGGTGAAGTAAGTTTTTCATCCTCAATGAGTTTGACGTGGGCTTTCTTGGAAGATGGTTTGGCAAATCCAATACCACTTTGGTATTTAAGTTTATGTGTGGTACACGGGATGACGGTATGATGGCCTTATTCATAGAAACCAAATCTAAAACCCTTCCATGCACAAAAATGGAAGAAAGGTGTGGGCGAAGCGGCAGTTGCTGAGATATTGAAGGTTAGATAAAAATGGTGCATGTTTGGGTATGGCAACTCGGTGCAAGTAGGTAGAAGTATCAAGTCCCCCATAAGTTAAGTTGGTACGAAGGTGAGGAGGACCGTAAGGGAAAACCTTACCTATGCGGTGATCATAGCGAGGATGTTGGCAAAGGTTACCATACTCTTGAGGAGAAAGGAATGTGTTGATGTTGGTACAGGCAGGTACTCCCCCAGAGTGAGAAGTTGAAAAACACCTTCTAAGGGATTGTGTAGTTGGTATATGGGTAGCAAGAAAGGATGAATCATTGGAAGAAGAAGAATTGGTTGGTTGAGAAGTAGATGGGTTAGCAAATGAGCTTAGCTACAGAGGCTATGGTGGCAGTAGGAATAGAGGAGGTAGGTGCAGGAAGAGGTAGCAGTAGCATGTTGGTGGAAGGGGTTTTTGGGTGAAGGAGAGGTGGCAATGGTGGAAGATTCCTTAACTACTATGAGGAAATCATTAGGTCTGGTACAACATGTTACAAGTTTTGAATGGTGAAGGGTCAGCTAGAATGGTATAGTTATGTCCTTCATGTTCAAATTTTACACAGTGATGTAAGGTTGAAGGAACACAACCCATGACACGGATCCAAGGTCGACCAAGCAACAGGTTGTACTGGAAATTCCCCTCTAAGACATAGAATAATTTTGTGAATAGTACGGGGGCCCACACGAATGTGGAGAATGATGGTACCAAGGTTCAAAGTTATGGCATTATTGAATGAACGCAACATAACTGGGATTATTATGCATGTACAGTTGGCAGGGATGCACATTTGGTTGTATGCATGGGAAGACATAATGTTGATTTTGGCACCACCATTGATCATAATGCATTGAATGTGTATATTATCAATGTAGACGGAGATGAATAGGGCATGATCAGGATCATCTGATTGGAGAGGTAAAATCTCATCATCAGAGAGACTAAGAGTGGCTACTTGATGAGTGGTAGTGGGTGTAAAGGAAGTTGATGAAGTGGTGAGAGATGATCAATGGAGGATCATGGATGCAACAAGATTAGGGTTATCAGGTAAAACCTCAATGGATTACAGAACCTCGATGATGGCCTGTCGATGAGACTCAGAGGTCTAGACAAGGTTGTATAATGAAATTTTCAGTGGAGATTGGTGCAATTGTTTTATCATTGTATGATCAAGGCGACCCCATCAGAAATAGGTTATGTGGGTCCCCGAATGACAATGCTTGGTGCGGGTGTAGATGGTATATTGGGCACAAGATTGGCATATGGGCTATTTGTTACTTTGTCCTTTCCTTTTTCTTTCTAGGCGTGAGTGGCAATGCTAACCATATTAATATGCGGGTGAGGGGGCAGTTGAATCATGATAAGTGTAGTGACAAGATGGGCAATATAATGATGAGGGAATATATTGGTGTTGTGAAAAGAAAGCAACACATTGGTATTTAGGTGGAGGTTTGGCTAACTCTCTTATGTGGACCATGTTGATCTCAAATTTTGGAGGTCGATAAAAGTGTTGTGGAGGTGGAGATGACAGGTTGTTGAATAGGTAAGTGGGTGAGGATGTGTGGTGATAGGTGAAGGGGGAACATGGTCCTCATCTAAAAGATCATCATCATCAAAGTTTTCTTTAGAAGGACAGAGTTGGAGAAGAAGGGTTTTTAGAGCCTTACAACTTTCTACATCATGTCCTTGCACACATGATGGTAGGCGCAATTTTTAGTATCATCAAACCCTACTTGGTTTAGGTTTGAGTGGGTCATAAGGTCTAAAGTGGTGGCAATGTGATGACAAAGGTCTCTAAAAGGTTTTTCCTAAGAATGTTGGTGTAAGACCCTACCAATGGATCACAATGTGAAGTAAGTGTGGGTCTGAGATGGAGGTGTGAGTGATTTTGGTGGGAGAGGCACCATGGGAGGTGGAATTGAATGTGAAATGGGTTTGACCACTGTGTTGGTAGGTTTTACTATTTTAGGTTTTGATTGTAGTTGCTTGGGTAAAGGCATAGTAGATGAACTAGCGATAGAAGATATTGTAGGCTTAACTACCTCTTTGGGGGGGTAGTGGGTTTTTTCAACTTTAGTTGCACCTTCCTAGGTAAAGGTGAGGAAGGATTATGTGATGTGGAAGGGAAGGTAGATGGTAGAAGAGGAATAGCTATCCAAGGTTATAAATGATGCATGGTGAAGGTTATTGGAAGAGGTAAGGTGGAAGGTATGGGTTGAAGAGCCAAATCACTGCACCCTCCGAATGGCCAGGATGTGAATAGGACATTCGGTGTGATTGGGACACATGGGATCACCTCTCAAGCTATGGGACTTGGGCTCGAGGTGAACCTCCAGAGAAGGCCAACTTCCTCTTCCTAAACTAAGTGTTGTACTACTCCTAGTGCAATAAAATGGTTATCTAGACCTATGCTAACATTTTCATGGGTTTTAGGGAAAGAGATTTGCAGAAATGAAACTATACTAGGGATGGTGATGCACCAAATAAAGGGTGTTTTAGACTTCAGGAAGGGTTAATTTGAAGAGGGTGTGTGCACCACAAGTCAACTTCACCTACTGCAACTTAGAGAGGGTACAGGATACCACAAACTAAGAAGCACGCATTCCCTTTGTTAAACTTTATCAGACTGAAAAATATACCAGTCTTCCAGTGAAGAAGGATGAACTTGAGAAGGGTGAACAAGACACCACAACTCAACTGCATGCAATACTCCACCACTTGATAAGCACAGAACTCCAAGAACCTGCAATAGAAACTTGAACTTGCACAGTGTACCTGCAAGCATGAGAAAGGCACAAAGAAGTATAAAGGATGAAAGGACCGAGATTAGTCACAAAACACACACTTTTATTGCTTCAATAACATGCACAATGCATCATACATTCAGAAGAGGCAATAGTTGCCATTACATTCTTGAAGAGGAGGCTTGAAAGTTCTCTCAACATACAAGAACAACTTGCAGAAGAGAGAGGATTCTTGAAAAGTATACACTTGCCTGAGATATCTAACTGTCTAACTTGTCTGAACCTGTTGGAACCCTTTGGAATGAGCTTCCAACTTACATTTATAGAAGAATATGTGAGAAAGAAGAGGAAAGGTCATAAATTACATTCCTAAATTGAAGGTACATGATGTATTTATTACAGTTAGTTGAACCACCTGAGAAGGTTCCATCATGGGTCATTAATTGCCTGATGACCTAGTCTTCTTAAAAGAATATTTAAATAAAATATTTTAATAATAATAATAAATATTATTATTAAAATATTTAAATAAAAATATTAATTTAATTGAAAATACTGGTGGGACCCCCCGTTTGACCAGTTTGTACTGAGGAGGAGGGATCATGAAGAAAAGGCCAAAAATGAGTCCAACTCGGTGGTTCGCTTACCGAGCCAACTAACCAAGTTGAATTCGAGTTCTTCCATGCCACACCTAGCTCCAACTATGAACTGAGCTACTTTGCCTACATGCATCAAACAATCTCCCCACGTCGATATTCACAAAACAAACTTTACGCCGAGCTCCATGTGCTGAGTTAGCCCACGACACTTCCAAAGGACATTGAGCTCACCCTAAACACCTTTGAGCTAAACCTAACCATGCCAGAGTTGGGTCACCCATGACTCCCAAAGAACGTGTCAGGTTACTTTACACCACACCGACTGATGCTAACTCGCCATCACTCCGCAAGCTCTTTGTCGTGTCCTCCCTGTCGATCTATAACTCAACTGAGCTTCTCTTATGAGTTGATGTTCTCTTTTTTAAACCCCGCCACCTTTATCATGAGCTCGGCCTACGAACTGTTCTTAGGGCTCTAACTAAATTCCATACTCTGACGCCAAGTCGAGCTCATTCACACTGAGTGATCTCATTTGTATTGAATGAACGGACTTCACTTTTAACATATAGATTCGTCACAGAGCCACCCTTTTTTGTATCACTTCACATGGAGTCAACCTACTCGGCATCACCATACTGCTGAGCTTCCATCACATCTAGTTTTCCACCGATGAGCTCCCAGATTGAGATCTACACCATAACTACGTCAATCTTGTTTGTATCATCACTGATTTACGAGCTTTCTTAATGAGCTTTCTCTTTTCCTTCATAATCGAGTCGACTCGATGATTTATTCTCTAATGTGAGTTTCCTTCCCATGACCGAGCTCAGCCCAAAGTTTCATTGTCTCTACCTGCATGACAAGCTATGGTTATGGTTCACTCAAATTCTTCTCACAACTGAATTCCTTGTATCACGCCCTATGATACAACACTGAGCTCCCATACTGAATGTGCTCATTTACTCCTTTACAATGTCTGACTTACAAATTATGTTTTTGCGCCATACGGTTTTCTCAAACAGACCATTTACAAGTGACAAGGATGTAGCATGCAAAACGGCCGACCAGGTATTTCAGAGTTGACCTTCACATTCAATTTGTTTCTAGGAGAAAACAATGCTGAGCAATATGAATCGTTTCACTCTGCACGTAATAAACCTTCATCTCCTGGTTCATGGAAATTCTATGAAGCCTTGAATGACGTGACTCCAATCCATTGTATACAGCAGTGAATATTTGTTTCCTGCAACTGCTTGTTTAAAGCTTAAACCAAAGAAAGGCTTCTACTGTACTGCACATGCCTGTTGCCTGTGGTTGATCATCTTGCGACCACCGAATGCTCAGAGCCTGAATCAGAGTTGGGAGAAGTAACCCAAAGGCTTGAACTGATCAGGGACAGACATCCCTTCTGTTGCATGCTGGATAAAGGCGAACTGATCTGAGGACATCTGTCTGTGCTTCATGAGGATTCCCCACTTTATCAATGCTTCGTGAGGAAACCCGTGTCTTCTGTAAGTTGCGATTATGGTATTCCATGAGAAGGCGTCTCTTTCTTGTGAAAGCATATTCCTGGAAATGCAGGTCTGCAATAGTTGAAGATATGTAGACGGGTTTACAGGGACGTTATGCGTGGTAATGCAGAATGTGTGGAGCTTTGAGCGTAGAACCGTGTCATACTCGATTTTGGCCAGGCTAGACCACCACGTCCAATCCTATTAAACACTTCAACTGCCTCATTCCCATGTTCTCGACTTACCTTCCGTGTGTTTGCACAACGTGCTCCGATCCTGTTTACACGGCCCGTTAGAATTCTGATCATGGTTTCCATCTTAATATTTCCCATTTGGCAGTGTTTGCCTGAATCTCCCCTACGCGGAGTGCTAGCTTGGAATGCCATCTTAATATTTCCCATTTGGCATACCAGCTCCGAATCCCCGCATAACGGCTTGGCCACATCAATCCACGGGCCCCGGCCTCATGCTTTCCCGCCAAACTTGGCAATTTGACCCGATTAGAAATTTCTCCACTTCACGGAATATTTTCAATGGCTTGACATCACGTCATTTCCCTTGGCAATGCTTGCCTTATTTCCCACGTCTGGGATTGGAGTGCGGGGTTTTGTTATCATTTGGCCATATTTCATTTTGGACAGATGGCCACCGATCTCCACTTTTCCACCAACGCGCAGGATCTTCATGAATCTTCTCCTACCAAGTTTTCCTTCAACAGATTTGAGGATAACATTAAACTCTCAGTGCAAACATTTCAGCTGTAGCTTGTAAGGTGTGATAATTTCAACAGAATCCTTTATGCCTGCCAACTTAGTGACTTGTTGAAGATGCTCATATAATTGCAAAGCAAATTATGCCTCATGAATATTCTGATATGAAACAGTTACACCTCTATGAGATCCGCTTCCATGAATTACATCGTAAAACCAGTAAGGTCTCGATAGAGAATCTTTGTAATAAATTTCATCAGGTCTCCTGGTAACACTCTCATTGTCACTTAATCGATTTTCATAAAAATATCTTGAAGGAAAATCCCGAATTTGAGGATGCATTCGATGCTGAACAGATAAACACATAGTTGGACAACCTGCTTGTTGTAAGCGCTCAAAAGGCTTCTATTACTACTGCAAGACCTACCATCGAATGCTCGGCCGCTTTTCTTGATTCACAAAATTTTTACAACTCATTTGAATCGATATCGTTACCTCATATTCACTAATACCCTGAGCCCGACATTCTCAGCTACCACCTAAGATGACTCTCGATGAGATCTTTCTGCCGATGATCCTTATAGAGTTCCCTTCATTTGTCAATTTTCAACGAGCTATATTTTGCATTAACAAGACCTCGTCGATCTCTTACAATGTTGAGAGTCTCCACTGAGATGATTTCTGAGATGATTATCAATTTGACACAAAGTTCTTTATCAACTCGACCCTGAACTCTCCACTGAGTTGAGCTCAACTGGGTGCCATTCGATGCTAGGTGATCTCACTCATATGCAATTTAGGAATTATTTTTAATTATTGCATCTCGTTATAACCGAAAGTGGGTTCCTGGGACTATTATTTCATTTTGAACGTGATAGGACCTCGTTGTCCAATCTTGCCATGTGTGCAAAATTGGATAGTATTAAACAAAACCGGTGTATGTGGCCTAGAAGGTTGGGTCTTCCTTTTAGGTGGAGGAATAGTTTTGTGTAGGTTTGTGAAGATGTGGCTAAGTCCAATTTGATAGGAGGGTGGACTAGGCTTGATGTCGGCATGATTCCCAATGTTGTGATGGCTTTGGATGTAGGGGAAGGTGTAAATGCAGGTAGGTTCTTAGGCATAGGAATATGTTTGATTGTTGGTAAAGGTTTAGGTGTAGGCAAGGGTGATGAAGAAGAGGTTGTTATGACCAGTATGGGCATGGTTTGTTTGATTGTTTGAAATACATTTGGATAAATCATAGAGGTATCAATAGATGAAATTTCATTTGGGTTGAAAAGGGGATCCGGGGATGTCCCCAAAGCATGGAATTATCAACGTAATCCAAGTGGCCATTCAGGCGTGAAAATGGATTGTTGTAAGAGGAGATGATGTTGATTTAGTAGTAATCCCTATAAAATATGTCTGTGAGATAGGGAACTAGTTGGCTTTGGACTCTGTGGGTAAAAGTGCCGAGAGAAAATCAACTGGATCCTCAAAGGCTAATAGGAAATTGTCACCAATAGGAAGTGGCGCTTTCTAAAGGATCCCCTATGGGTAGGGGAGATGATCAGGTGGGATGAGGTAGGTTCCTCTTTTCGGTAGAGAGGGAGGTGAGCATGAATCTCCAGTGGGTAGGAGAGTTAACACCATAGGTTGTTCATTAGGTTGCGATGGGAGTGATGAAATGGCATCGACAGATATTGTGGTCTCCTTCGTGGGTGAAGGGGGAGATGAAGGGGAATCCTCTGTGGGTGAAGGACTAGATGAAATAGGCTCCTACATGGGTAAAGGAGCTTGTGCTAGAATCTCCTCGATGGAGGGGATAGGAGGAAATTGAGGAAGGGTTGGTACGATGTCAAACACAACATGGACCTCATGGACATTACTGTCATTAGTTGAAGGTTCACCAGTTTGGTTAGATGACGGGGTGTGATTAGGAAATGGCTTCTTGAAGATATGCAAGTTCTGATTAGCTGGTGTGTTTGGGTTGTCCAAGACAAGATCTCCATTGTCTAACATTTCCTGGAATGATGTTTTTGAAGGTTATACAATTACCATCGCTATGGCCTTTAACATGATGATAGTTGCAATAGTCATGTTCCTTGTACCATGCAGGCATAGGACGAGCAGGGTCAAAACCAGTATGTGGTTTGATGGGTGGTAGAGCAATTGCTTTGGCTTTAAGAATTTTTTCTAATACTGAAGAATAAGGCTCCTTGATTGGAGTGTACTTTCATTACTCTCACTTGAACTAGAAAGTTTGAATGGGAGAAAGGTTGGAAGAAGGTTTCGATTGATTGGATGGGTGAGATGGGCCAACTTTTAAAACTACCACATTGGCAGATCCTTTTGCTTTGGAATAGTTGTTTTGTGGTTTTGAAGAGGAAGAGGCATCATTGGATTTGAATGCAACATTTTTGTTACGCAATTGAATTTTCTTCTCTTCTATGGCATGGATTTCAAGTTTTCTAGCCATGGTGAATGCTTCATCAAAGGTACGGAAGGTTTGCACTTGGAGAGTTAGTGAGATGTTCTTAGCACAAGCCCTAGTGAACAACTTTATAAGCTCAGTTTGAGGTAGCTGGAATGTAAGTTGGTTGATGAGGCTCCACCAACGAGTGACAAAATCTGTGATAGACTCATCGTCGTATTGTCGTGTTGAGTACAAGTCGGTCATGGTGACCTTCTTGACGATATTGATTGAAAAATGGTCCAAGAAGGCTTGATCCACTTGGTTAAATGAGTAAATGGAATGTCAAGGTAAACCACTATACCAATCCAACGTGCAGGTCCTGTTAAGGACATTGGGAATGTCCGCAAGAGTAGAGCATCATCATGAGCGATTAGATAGCACCCATGTTTGAAAGACTGCAAGTGTTGTTGCGGGTCCTCTTTGTTGTTGAACTAGTTGAATTTGGGTGTTTCCCAATGTGTAGGGTATGGAAAAATGGGAATAGATGGATGAATGGGCTCATTACATATTTCATCGTATGTTAAAGAGTTGCGAGAGCCAGAAACTGATGCTTCCAATGTTTGCATCTTTTCCATCATCATTTTAATAAGGTCGTTGGTAGGTTGTGATGACTGGGCACCCCCTGTAGTATAAGGGGGTTGATGATGAATGTATGATGTGGATGAACATTCTAGTATATGGTGGTGTCAAGTATGAGAACTGCGAAGGGGGAATAGATGCAGGCAAAAATATCTCGAATAGGCTGATAGACGAGATAGGTGGTTGTTGGTGATATGTGTAAGTAGGTGGGGTAGATGTAGTGATCCTGGTAGTGATTGGAGGTAAAGACTGTGGGATGGAGAGGAAGATGTTTTGGAATGGGGTATGGGTTTCCGACACCATGGGTGGCTGTGATGCAATAGGTATATATGAGGTGGCAGGTGCAGATGGGGCTATGCTCAAGGTGGCTGATGAAGGAATGGTTGACACCATGGGAGAAACTGATGTCAAAAGTGCAATTGATGTTGTAGGTGCTGCAGATATTGATGATGTGGGGTCAAGTTGGGATACTATGGGTGGTAAGGTGGAATAAGGTAAGGCCGAGCTAGTACTAGCTGATGCAGAAGTGGGGGTGAGGGAAAGGGGAATGGACACAGGCATGCCATATACTAGTTGTCCTGATGAATCCTGAGTAGATGAATGGGCAAGATAATGTTGTAAGGCAGCGAGGTTGTGGTCAAGGAGTCTTGCAAACTCCTCATCACCGGTATTGATGATAATGGGCTGAGTAGGATCCATAGGTGACAGGATGGAAGGTGGCGATGGGCTAGGCGGGAGCAACTGAAGGCTTGCATGGAATACAAGGGGGTTGGCTTGACTACGAGTCAAAACCATGTGAGTTGGCGTAGGCTTGGCAATTTGTTCTCTGTAAATGACACAAAAAAATAGAAGAAATGGAGAAAAATAGTTCCGGGAGGCAAAAACTAGGTCGATGTTTTAATTAAAAATTAAAACACAGGAACCGACAATGGTTGGGTTAACCGATGACAGCGATAGGGTGACCTGATGTCCGGTTAGGTTAACCGATACTGAGTTACTGTAGGAAATCAAAAATTTTGCAAATGGGGCAATAACTGATGAAAATGAGACAAAACTGGATCTGACAGTGATTTTAAAGATCCAGGGGTATGATGATATGTCTAAGGAACTTCAGAAAGAACAAAAAATGTGGTGAGTGTTGTTTTTGGTAAAATGACCAAAAAATAGATAACCGAACAATGGTCAGGTAAACCGATGACGGTAGAGTAAACCAATGTCGGTCGCTGGATTGGCACCTGTCACTGTGAAATTTGAAAAGATGGAGAAAGTTGATTTTTTTGACTTAGATCAGGTAAAATATCAAACCAGAAACCTGAGTATGATAGTGATAGACCCTAAAAAACTCAAAAAAAATTGGAATACACCAACGATAATTGTGGGGTGTGAAAGGAAGAAAGAAAGAATGGAGAATGTGTCCTCACAACTCAAAACACAAATCAAAAAAAAGTTAATAAACACGAAATCCTATGGGTGAATTTTATGTTTTAGCTTATGCTATTTAAGACTGACTCATGAATAGAATAGAGTTTTTGGTTTGATAGAAGGTGTCCTATGAAAATCCAAGATCTAAGGGTGGTTTAGGTAATGTTTTGGCGGGGGTGGTCCTTTCTCTAAGATATAATGACTGGACATAGAAACTAGCTGGGCTCCCACTATCAATCCTCTGATCATGTGATCGTTGACAACTTCTTCCAGGTAGGAGGATGTTTAAGAAGATGTGTAAATTATGTAAGTGGTTTGGTATAGAGAGAGAGAGTGTGCAAGTGAACTATGATTAAATTAGTCAACCATCAACTAGGCATGAATTTCAATGTATAGGTTTCCCTCAATTTTAATGTGAGCTAAAATGCAAAATAGAAATGAAATGCAAGTATTTTAAAGCCCAAATTGAAATGTGATATTCGATGTAAAAAAAGAGTGAATAAGAAAGGATATGACTTTCACTAATGCAAATGCAAGAAAAGAAAGAAGATTCTTTTTAAAGTCTAAAATACAAATTTTGAGACAAGTAGAAGAGAAGAGAAGATTCCTAGGGAGAGAATTTAATGTTAACTTACTTTTGAAGGGAAACAAACATACAATGGTTCCCTAAGAATGAACAAATGAAAAGGAACCCCTAATGGGTCTCATCGGGCATGCCAAAATGTTTCACCGGATTCTTATCAAATTAATGAAACATATAAGGGTAGTAGGACAAGGAGGAATACCTATTTGTAATGTTCGGTTGAAGGTTGTGTGTGCATTCTGATTTCTTGATCCAAGTTGATTATGAGAGTTCCCTTTTGGCTAGGAGGAACTACCTGTAAATGCAAAACAATACCACCAAATAGAGTTAAACAAAACAATGAGTGGACTGCCTAGCGGAAGCTAGATTTGGGAAGTGTGATGCTTCCTGAAAAGGATATCAATCCACTTTTATATAACAATATTAATGCTAGTTAAATCATACATGAAGTAAATATCCTATTGGAATTGAAACAATTTAGGTATCTCATACAAAACAATAAGAAAGGTCATTCAAAAGGTTGTTTAAGGTCAAAATGGGAGGGTTGATTGGTTGGTGTTGAGTTGCAGGTCTGGTATAGGCTCTAGGTAAGGTTTGGTAAGGATTAGAAATGGTTATGAGATATTGGGAAGTGGGTATTAGCTCATTGGTTTGAGCTATATTGATAGACATAGTAACCGGTGTCGGTTAACTGACGATGTTAGTTAGGATAGAGTGACCGACGTAGGTTGGATAACCGGCGTCGGTAGGGGAAATTATCAAAAAGTTCTTAGAGTTTGTTTTCCAGACTCCCTGTGATTGCAAAGAGGTTGGAAATGGTGAGAGTGGGGTTGTAAAATGGTTATGAAGACTCAGAGATGATCAGGAGAGGGTGAAAATGGGTGAAAATTCTGGATATGATCAGGTGATGGGTTGATGGAAGGGAGGAAGTATATGGGTGTGGAGAGAAATAAACTAGAGAGATGAATAAACAAATCTACACAAAGAAACTAGAGATTCAATGAGGAGATGTTGAATACTTACTGGAAAATAGATTGGAGGATGTAGGTGATGAAGATGGTGACAATAGAGATCCAGAGAGAAGATTTGTTGTATTTGTGCCACGACAGTTCAGACCTCTGTGCCTCTCTGTTGTGAATCTGTGATTGTGAAGAGGATGATGAATGGTGACTGATGTTGGTAGTGCTCCTGTGTGTCTTCTTTTTCCTGAGTGCTAAAGAAATTTGAGTGCTCCAAGTCTCTGGAAGAAATGAGATCCTGAATCAATTGACCAACCTAGGAAAAGGCTTTTGGAAACGTATTTAACCTAACCGGACAATGGTTAGGTGACCAACATCGGTTGAGATATAACCGGCATTGGTCAAGGTGGGAATATCTAGGTTGGCCAAAAATAGATAGATTGTTGCTATTTTTGGTGTGATCTCCAACCTTCTACCAAGTCTCAAGTGATAGATCATATTAAGATAAGTAGGATTCCTTTTAGGTTTCTTAATAGGAGTTAAGTCTAGGTTTAGACTAAGTCCTAGTTAGTTAGGATAGGTTTAGACTCAGTCTTAGGTCATTAATGAGGTTTGAGTAGGTCATTGAGTGAGGTGGCTAGGTGAGGTGGTTAAGTGAGGATATTAATTAATTTAATTAAGATAATTAATTTAATTAACATGTGCACTAGGGGATATGAATAGGTGGGATATGGTTAATTTAATTAACGGGGTTTTTTTCGGTTGACTGATGGTAATTGAAATAAACATTAAATTTGAAAATTTAAGTGTATATTCAATAAGGAACGTGATATATTTTGGAAAACATTGTATTTTGAACCACTAGTAAGATAGGTGCTATGTAATAAACCCCCCTTTTACATATTAATATTACCTCCTGTAACAAATCTAGCAATCTTGCATGCCTTTGTAATGCAGTACTTGAAACTCTCTGCACTTAACATAAGTGTATCTATCTTGAAAGATGATATCCTTTCTATCCTCATCTGGATCCTGCAACATCCTGTTACATATTTCACTCATGAAATAAGATTAGTTCAAAATGAAATCATGTTTGATTACTTTGTCTCTGTGAACTATTGAGACTCAAAACTATGTGATGTGAAACTTATCCTTAAGTGATTTGTCAATATACTCACCAAACATCATTTTACCATCATGTCCCAGAAACAACGTTAACACATGTATATTTCCCACCAATTGACATCTCCATTGTTCGTCAACTCTACCCATGAATGTCAACCATGGTCGGTAATTCTTTGATGAACCTATTAGAGTTATAATGGTACATGTACCTCATAATCACAATCCTTCCAAAAATATTCATATATGGGAATGTATATGGGAACCTGATCCCAGGGTGTGATTTTCAGCCTAGTGCCAATATACCTATATTGTGGAAAACAATAAGAACTTGTACATGGGTAAAAGTGCATGGTCACTTCGTGTTTTCATGCATTCATATTATTTCCTTATATGTTAAGGTAAGTGATTACCTTTCCTATTCTAACTTATGTAGACATTGAATTTCCATATTTAATGTTATGTTGGACCTACTATTTTTGTACTATGGTCTTCACATATGCCAAAGTTAGTCATTAGGGCATGATCCTTGTAAGACCATATATGGGTTCACCTGTAAATCATCCCCAGATCTTTGTTTACTTGTTGTCTTGTGAATGTGCTATGCCTTAGGAAAAATTGTAAAGAAGATTACCATGAAAACCACCTATGTCTAATATGGGCTTGATGTTTTAACTTGAGCACCTTGTTGGATGCCAGTGATTTAGATTCATATGGGATAGGTGAATGCACATTAATAGATAAAATGTATCAGTGTATAAGTGTAAGAGGATTAAATTATGAATATATGGCATAAACAAAGGTGAGTTGTAAAGGATAAAAATCATATAAAAAATGGTTGACCTAAGTTGACCCACTTTAGGTCAACCCGAGAACATTCTAGATTTGTCCACAACACATCGAGGTATAGGTCATGTAGAATTGTTTCCTTAATTGTACAAGGCTTAACATTGTTTATGAATTAGGAATCATTGTACAATTCTAAACAGGTGATGTGTTGCTTATTCTGCAGAATAATATGGATGAAAACATCAATTTAAAACTCTTATGTTGACACAGGATTACGTGGTTCACCCTAATGAGGAGTGTAATCATCATTGATTTATTGTTTGAAGGCCATGTACTCTGAGGCAATGTTCCACCACTAAACCTAGAGGCAGAGCCTTTGAATAGCTTTTTCCAAAATATAGGGTTTTTCATCCATTTTTGTCTAAACATAGACCAAGTTCTTGTTCTAGTGGTCGATTGGTGCAGATGGTCACTTGAGAAATGTAAATACATTCGAAATCATGAATCTTTTGGGGGCACTGTCCTCAATATAATGTACACGAAATTTTTAGAATGGTATTCAGACCATGGAATTCTTTAGTTGACCTTGTGAACTTATCGTGACGCTAAACCATTCAACAACCAATTTCGAGCAATGAGTAAGTATGGTGGGAATGTATCAACCAGAATCCTATCACATGATCATATGATCCATTAGAGTATTTAATAATTTCATGTAGTTAGCTTGGAGACAATGATCTCTCAAAAACCATGATCGAATATGCCCCAATGGTCTATATCTGTGATTTTGTCGACATTGTCGACTCCAATTAGATGTGAGAGTGACTTGGTTCCTTGAAATTAATACTTTCATAAATTTCAACCTTTTGATCCTGTCTGAACATTAAGGCTTTCCTCCCTATACTAAAAACCTGGAATGTTGACCCAATCCCCCTTAAGGAATTAGATTTTGAACGATGCAAAACAAGTTTCTTTTTAAAACTTAATTAACTCTTAGCATTCTATTTATGCTTTATGCAGGAAAGATTCCGATCCACAATTTTGGTATGATTTAAGATGTGCAAAACAATCCTCATAAAATGATTACATCCTTTTGATGTAGCAATGTATAGGTTAATCTCCTAGCTTGAATATTGACAGATTTTGGAGGTCTTAACAGTTAGTTGAATAAATCCCACCAAGAAAATCATTTTGGAAAGCTTCCCTTTTTAGGTCAAATATAGGTTTATGCATAACAAAATCTATGACTGAAAAATTAGTGTTTCATTTTATGGGAGTCTACAAGGATCCCTTTTTTACTAAAATCAATGTTTTCAGCACTTTCCGAGAATAATCTTTATGAGGTCTTCATAGGTGCAAACCCCTGGTGTTTAAAATGCAAAAAAAGTCACACTTCAAAACATGACAACTGGAATACCTGAGCAAATTTGGTCTTGAGTGATTTTTGATTGTAAGACCAAAGGAAATCTTTGGGGTGCTCGATCGAAGATATAGTTCATGGATGTCAGATGAGATAATCCTGAATCCTTCCAGTATCATTGAGGTTGCACTAAGAATGGTCTAACCTTTGGGATCATATGTTATAACTAATTCAGAAAACATGAGTTCCATCTAATATTGGTGAGAAGTCCAATCAATGGCAGATCTTTCTGATGATGTTATCCAGGAGAATGAGATCAGGGATGAAATTTACATATTCATCCTTTTCATGTGCATTAAATCCTTCAGAATGAGTTGAAAGACTCAAAATAGGGTCAGGGAAGAAATTGAGAGTTGAAAAACATTTTTGGAAGTTCATTTAGGAATTTTTAGTGCAAGATTATGGAGGTTTAGGACAAACCCCAAGCAATATTGGTCGGGATTTTGAATGGGGCATCAGGAGCTTGCAATTTCAAAATTTTCACCCAAGCTTCAGAAGAGTGATTGGACTTGTCGAGCTCCGAAATGAGTTCTGAGGTCAAGAATGCAATTTAGCCTATGTAGAATCCTAATTATAAAATTGATCTAAACTAAATAGGTTCTTTCATATTTTGTACAAGACAGAGGCCCTGATTAAGACTGCATGAAAAGGGAATATTGGCCTTGTAGTAAGGTCAAAAGTGGGTGAGATAACACTAGCGGAATTTTGGTGTACTTTGCTAAGGAATCAAAAGATCATGAGGCCCATCCCATTATTTAAAAAAAAAATCAGTCAAAGTTCATGTAAATTCAATTTGACAAAAAGACCCTAGGACTCTTATGATTCCATCTAACTTCATGAATCAAACATCAATACATCCTGTAGGGAATCTGTCGATAATATGACCATGCACTTTAAACAACCATTTTTGTGAAAATGGAGGATAAGGTGCACTGTACGTACCCAAAATTGTAAGGTACTGTACTGCGGAACAGCGTAATAAGTGCCCCAATGATGATACAGGTCTCCTCGCAAGGTGTTCGGGATCCGGAAAAGCTCTCCAAGTATGCGTTAACATCCCGCATGCCCTATTTAGCCCCCGTGTCCTTTGTTTTCCCCTTTTTCCCTCTTTTCTTTGCCTTTTGATCTTCAGTGACGAAACCGCCACCCTGCATGGGCGGCGGTCCTGTGACCGCCGCCCTGCTCAGAGTGGCGGTCCTGTGCCGCGTTTTCCATTAACGTTCTTTTGACTACTCGCCCGTGAAATATCACGATTCACCAGCTTTCTTTGTCGACTTGAGCATGCATTTATGTTTTTGGTCCCCTGGAATAGTGTTTTTCCTTTGTTTATTGTTTAGGAGTTCATTTGGTTTTGATTTTTGGGTGATTGAATTCCTATAAATGCATGGTTTGTACACAAGCAAATGGTTTTTTCTAGAACTTTGGCTTGCATTTATGATCTTTGGTCTCCTAGATTTTTAGTATTTTGGCATTGTTTATAGTTTTAGAAGTTCATAGCTTGGTTTTGCATCTTTAGTTAGAATGCTCAGCTGTTATAAGCCATATACCCATCTTGTGCAGGCAGTGTTAAAATGGTCTCCCCTCAAAACTTGCCTCTAAATTTCTCTTTGCAATAGATTTAGTCTTTATTTTTCTTAGAGTTCATAGTTTCAATTCTTTGCATGCTTAGTTAGCTTTTTTTTCAGCTGTTGGTAAGCCACATATCCATCTTGTGCAAACAGTGTTGTTATTTTATCCATTCCATTGGAGTAGAATAGGTTAGGAAGCCATTAAAGTTGCAGGTTTTGCTCTTCAAATAGGATAGTTTCAGGTTCTTATCGCTTTACATTGCATGACTCGCAATAAAATCCCGCTAGGAATTGCATAAGCCAAGCTCTGTACTCTTGCGCTATCCCTCTCCTACTTGCATTATTCGGTCTGCATTTTCTGAGCTGCCTTGTCCCAAAATCTACTCCTAGTTGATGCTAGCATTACACGCTTTTCTGGATTCACGTGAACACGAAGGAACGAGGAGATCACACTGAGGGGACAAGATCACACACACCATCGGATTCGCCACTGTTCTACGGAATCCAGGTTCAAGCTTTCAAAGTTCTAGTTAGAATCATATCAAATAGAGTAGATAATCACTTCATTTCAGTTAATTTTACTTTCAATATTACCAGGGAAGCTGTGGGGATTGATAGTTTCTGAGAAACTATGATTCACTCCTCACTTCTGAGGTAGGATCGAGAATCTTGCAAATAGATTAGGCGAAGTTATTCATTATTTAGAATAGATCTACAAATTGCACAGGCAAATAACTACACTCGGTTATTTTGTTTGTTTTAAATTATTGTTTAGTTGTCAATTTCTAGATACGTTTAAATATATGTTTTCTTTAAATTCTTAAAATTCTTAAAAGATTTCTTAGAAAATAGAAGTTATATATATGTTTTAGATTTATTCCACGTAGTTAGAATTCACTTTGTTCACAGTTAGATTTACATTTTGTTTTGTATGACAATCACGGGACCTCAGGGAGCCCAGGGAATACGTATTTGAGCCAATCGTGCCTCAACCAAATCTCGTCACAGCAATAGTTGACATAGACCAAAATCTTAGAATACAAGTATTCCAAACAACAACAGATTTACAACTGATCAGTTCTCAGTTGAGAGGGTTAAACATAGAAGACGACCAAGCACACACGTTCTGGTCAAACCAACCAAACTACAGATTACCTTAGATAAACACTACACATGACTGTAGAAGGGTTCGAAAGAGAACAAACCTTTGGTTGTGATCCTTTGGTCCCACAGCCAGATGCAGGAGACACCCTCGTAGATATAGATACCAGCTTAAGAATCCAGGTTGCAAGAACGCCTGTGAGGTATTCTGAGAAGATGCACAAGTTGTTGGTTCTAAACATAGAAGCCTGAGAAAGCATATGATTATTGGATACTAGGGATTAGGACTTGATTTCATACATGACCATAGCAGGACCACAACAACCAAGAATCTACGGTTGTGATCCACAAATCCCACAGCCCAACGAATCCATAAGTCAATCAGACATAGACACTGGCCTACGCACACTAGTATTTAGATCCACTCCACTTCCACCCATCATCATCGAACAATTGTCCTTATTAGATATAGCGGCTAACAAAGCTAGAGAATTCTGGACTAGGCCAGAGAATCATCCGTAGAGTCAATTATATTCACCATCCACCATATGACCTTATCTGGAGACATACACGAAACTATCCCAGGTCATTTCCCACGTATTCCACAACCCATAGATCGAATCACGCCAGAGCAAAACCCCATGCACATCGAAGAGGTTACACTCTAATGGTAATGTGCTCCAAGTAATCAACAAGAATTGAACAACAATGGAAAATCATGCATAAGGTAAAAATAGTCTACTCATTCTCATAGATCAAAAAAAGGAGGGTACATATAGGAGTGTTGTGTAACTCCCATGCCTGGAAAATCATTCCCTTCAAGAGGGAAAGAGGAGTTACAATTCCAAATAGGGAATGTAACTCCTATGATGCCACTGATGCATATGACAATGATAGATTCTATGATGGAATCTTCCATGTGTCATATAACTCCTAAGACCTATGATCTCACTAAGTGAGATGACTCACCATGTGATGTGGACAAGACCTCGAGTGATGATGAGGAAAGTCACACACACCAACACCCCCCTTCATCGAAGTTGAGGTAGAGGTCATGGAAAGTCAGAACAGAAAGAGAAATCCCCTAGACAACTAAGAAATATGTGTCAATGGGGTCCAAAAACTAAAGGCCTGATAAGGTACCCATGTACAAACAACATCTCTCTAGAAAAAAAGAGGAGGAGAAGAAGGACTAGAAATCCCAAAGAAGATGGGTGGCTCCAACAGACCTCACCCCAAGAAGAGACCGCAAGTGAAGAAACTTTTCCTCAGTGAAGGGCTTGGTGAATATGTCTGCAACCTGATTAGATGTCTGACAATACTACAAGTTGATGATGTCTTCATGTATCAGCTCCTGAATGAAGTGCATGTGGATCTCAATGTGCTTCATCCACTGATGTTGAACCAGATTTTGTAAATTGAGATGGTGCTCATGTTGTCACAGTAGATAATGGTAGGCCACCGAAAGTGAATACCAAACTCTGTTAAGATACCCTGCAACCAAACATCTTATGTAGCAGTGTTAACTACTCCATTGTACTTTGCCTCTATAGATGATATGTCAATAACATTTTGCTTCTTGCTAGACCAACTGACAGGACCCAAACCAAGAGAGAAACTATATCCTGAGGTATATTTTTGATGATCTAGATCATTGGCCCAATCAGAGTCAGTATATCCAACCAAGTCAATCTTTGTCCCTCCTAAATAGTGAATGTCATCTGTATGAGTGCCATGAACATAGTGAAGGATCCACTTCACTGCTTTCCAATGCAACTCATGAGGCTCCTGCATAAATCTGGACATGATCCCAACAACATATGATAGATCTGAATGAGTGTGAGTCAGGTAAATCAAGCTCCCCACCAACTGTCGATAAAGGGTACCATCAACCAAGGGAGTAGAGAAATCAGAAACCAACTTAACCCTATAAAGGAAAGGAGTAGGAGAAGGCTTAAAATCAGACATGTGAAACCAAGCTAGAAAATCAAGGGAGTACTTAGGCTACAAAATTACAATTCCTGAGTCAGATTGTGAAATATGGATCCAAAGAAAGTAATGAAGCAAGCCCATGTCAAACATGGAGAACTTGTTGGCCAAGGGATCTTCATAGAATCGATGATAGAGGAAGAGATTTTGTGATCAACAAGTCATCAACATACAGAATGAGGATGAGCATGGAGTCATCCTACCACATAATGTAAACATTTGGGTTAGAGTGACACTGAGTGAACCCTGATGCAAGTAGAAAGGAGTCCATCTTGGCATACCAAGCCTGAGGGGCTTGTTTAAGGCCATAGAGAGACTTATTTAACTTGCAAATGAGGGAGGGATCATGGACATAACCCAGAGGTTGTTCCATGTAGATATCTTCCTCTAGGTCCCCATGAAGGAAGGCACTCTTAACATCCATCTGGTGGACTTCCCATTTATTGATAGTAGCGATGGCGAGGGTTAGTCAAATGGAATTCATCTTCACAACCGAAGTAAAGGTTTTTGAGTAATCAACCCTAGCTACCTGGGAGAAACCCTTAGCTACAAGTCACACTTTACAGTACTTGAATTCTTCATTAGCATCATATTTTTTTATACACCCACTTACACTGAATGATTCTTATTCCTTTTAGAAGAGGGGTGAAATCCCAAGTATCATTCTTCATGAGTGAGGAATACTCCTCATCCATGGACTAGAATCCCACTCAGGAATCCCTAGAAGCCTCCCAGAAATACTGAGGGTTGAAGTGGAGGTGAAGAAGGAGTGGGGTCCAAAAAAACTGAAGTGAGTATGTCTCTCATCTGAAGGATCTCCAATCCACTCTCCAACACTCTACAAAGTCTTCCTAGCCCAACGAGGACCAAGAGGACCAGGCTCAGAGTCGTAAGATTCTTCACTTGAGTGAGAAGGGAAAAATTCCTCATCATCACTACTGTCAGAATCAGAAGACTCTAAAGCATGAGGGTTGGGAGGAGAAGGAGGATCAGGAGGATCAAGAGGAGGAACATGCTCAACAACATCATCATCTGAAGAGTCAGAATCAAAATCAGAGAGCAGAAGAACCTCAGAGGGTGGAGAAGTAGAAGTCAAAGATGACTCATCAAACTTCACACTTCTCTCAATATAAAGCTCATGAGTAGTAGGGTTCAACAATCTATACCCCTTCATGCCATCAGGATACCCTACAAAAATACAAGGTTTGGACTGTGGTTCCAAGGCCTTGCATTTATTTTTGGGAATCCAGGCCATAACATTGGATCCAAAGATGTGAAAGTGCTCTACATCATGCTTGCATCCAAACCAGGCTTCAAAGGGTGTCATCCCTCTTACGGCCTTGTGTGGAACATGGTTCTGAATGTAGCAAGCACAATTCACTGCTTCGGCCCAATACTATGGAGGAAGGGATTTTGAGTGAACCATACAAGTGGCCATCTCCTTAAGCATTTGGTTCTTTCTTTCCACAACTCCATTTTGTGAAGGGGTTGTAAAGCAATTGTACACTGCAAAGAAATCCCTTTGGAGGTACAAAATATTCAAAACCTATTTCTCACATACTCACCTCCATTTTTGGTTTGAAGAACCTTGATAGACCTTTCACTTGTTTCTCAGCAAGAGCCTTAAAGTCTTGAAAATGATTGAAAACTTCAGACTTTAGCTTAAGAAAATACACCCAAGTGTAACGTGAAAATTCATCAATGAAGGTTAGTATATATAGAGCTCTAGTAAATGAAGGAGATGGGAAAGGGCCAGAAATGTCACTATGAACAAGATCCAAGGGATGAGTAGCTCTCTAGATTTTCCTTTGACAAAAATTTCTTTGGGGTGCTTCCTGAGGGCACAACCCTCACAAAGACCCTTAGAAAATTTGACGTGGGGTAACCCATTGACCATTTCATTTTGGCTCAATTGTTCAAGGTAATGATAGTTAAGATGGCCAAAATGCTCATGCCATAGCTTACTAACCTCATCTACATGAGTGAGCAAGGAAGTGGGCATCAAATCAGAAGTAAAGTGGGAGAAGGTATACAACTGTAAATGGTGATCTACCTTTCCCTCAGCCACTATGGAGTCAGAGTGAAGCTCACGAATAATCACCGAGTTAGGACCAAATTCCACTCACATTCCTTCACCAAGGTGAGTGATTTGGTAAATTGATAGGAGATTGGTAGAGAGATTGGGAACACTCAACACTTGGTTAAATGTTCCACCATCCATCTCTACCGATCCACTACCAGAAACTGACACTGTAGTGTCATCACCCAATGTGATTTGGGACATGCCACATGGTTTGATGTTGGAAAACTCAACATGCAAAGAGGCCATGTGGTGTGAGGCACTGGAATCAATAATCCATGTTGATGAAGGAGTTGTTCTAGCTACAAGGGCCTTTCCTTTCTTCTTCTCAGATTTAGACTCCTTTTCTTTGGAAGACTTGACCTTCAGAGCATTTTGTTTGATAGACTCAGGAACACTTATTTTATTCTTCTCAAGTAAATGAGTTAAGTGATTGATTTTTTTTCTCATACATTGATGCTCTTCATGGCCAGACTTCTTGCAATAGGAACACTTACACTTTTCCTTCTTCACTTTAGGCTCAGAAGTAGAAGCGTTCATGTTAGGCTTGGTTTGGGCTTGGTTGGTCTTGGTTTCCTTCTTGGGTTGGTCCTTTTTCTCTTTCTTCTTTTCAGTTTTCTTTACCCTTACCCTTACTTTCCACAAGGGCATGTGACTTGGATTTTAGAGTCCCCATTTGAATGAGTTTGTCTGTTCTTGAATGAGTTGGGATCAAAAAGTGTCAAATAAGGTCATTTTCCAAGTACTTCCCAAGGGTGGATTTTCATGGCATGGAAAATTGAAATGAAGATGGAGTATTTGGGACCTAACTTAGAAAGAATCGACAAGATCAACTGAGAATATTTCTTCTCCACTTTACATTCCTTTAGAGCAATCTAGTGTGGACAAACTTTGAGAAGAAGGCCTGTAGGTTTTCAAAGTCACTAGGATTTAATCCTAGTAGTTTGTTTTCCAACTCATGTGCTCTCATGTCATCTTGTTTCCAAACATATGTCAACATTTTCCATGCTTCATCAGGTGTTCAGATGACTCAATGTGGAAGAGAAAGTCAGGAGAAATAGACATAAAAAGAATACCTAAGGCTTCATCACATCGGTTCAACCACTTAGATTTTTTGGGCTCATCATCATATTTATTCTCTACTCCCACGGTGATGTGAAATAACCCTTTACCCCTTAGTTTCATTACCATTTTTAGATCTCCATTTGAAGAAGTTGAACGGTGTGAGAAAAGGAATAGAAAGAGCATCCATCGTGAAGAGAGAGAAAGAAGGAATGCAGAAGGAAAGAAAAAGAAACACAACCACCCCAGAACAATATTATCACCCCCTGAATTTGGCACTTTATAGTTTAGTGTGTTGATTACAATCAGGTGTGAATGTGCATCATGAAACAGTCGGTCACTCACCTTGCAATCAAGTGTAATAATGTGCAAGAGTGGAGACCACAATCAAGTTTCATTGATTGCACAGTTTGTCACCGCAAGCAAGCAAAAAATGAGTTAAAAATAAGAGAAGGGGAAAAACAAGTCCTGTGTGAGAAAAAGTGTCTCACGTCACAATAGAAACTACTTTCTTGCAAGACTGTGGTGGATGCGCTCACTAGTCTGCAAGCAATAATAAGGTGATACAATGCAAAAATGACTCAAAATGAGTCTAGAGGACCTCCAGGATACAACGAGGGCTCTTGCAAGGCAAAAAAATGCTAGAAATGCCACTACACACTCCAACAAGGATTAGTAGAAAATATTGTCTAATACGTTTAAAAATCATGCTTTCAATATTGTCAATTAACCTAATTTTAAAGATTAAAAGGTCTAAAAATGCAATTAAAAATGTTAATTAAAAAAAAAATACTACTAATTAAATTTAAAAAGAGCTTGTTTAAAATTAGATGCCTAATTAAAATTAATAAATCTCCTAATTTAGATTAATTAAATTAACCACTTTTAAAATTAATTATTAGATCCTAATTAATTAAGACCTAACCTAATTAAAAACCCACCTATTTTTAAAAAATTATTAAAAACCGACCCACTTTAAAATAAAAACCCACTTTTTATAAAAATAACCTTATATTTTCAAAAAAACACCACCCACTTTAAAAATTAAAACCAACGAGGAAATATTGGCAAGGTTTGAATAAGATAAGGGTAAAAAATGGCTGGACATTAATGCGATGAAAAGGAGCTCTAGCATTGTGGAGAGCAGGGGAAGGGTGAGATTAGGATGGAGAAAGATAGGAGAAGGATGGGATAGGTGAGAATGGAGGTACGAACACGGTGGAGGTGATGATAATCAAGATGGTGATGGAGTGAGTGACAAAAGAGCAGGGAGGGTGAAGCAAGGCTGAAAAGGTGAGCAGAGTCTCAAGCGCCAAGGGAAACTAAAATGATCCAACATGAGCATAAAGCAGAAGGGAGCAAACATGACCAACAGAGACAGACTCAAATTGAAGAAAGGCCTGCAAATCAAAAGGTAAATGCCAGACAGCTACAGAACCAAAACTGGCAATGTAAAAACCAAGAAACATGCACCAGGCAAACAGATACATAACTGCTAACAATGCAAAAACGACACAAAGGCTCGACCATGCAAATGCAACACAGGGAAAAACAACCCAACAATGCAAGCATGAGAATAAAAAAACTCAAACCATCAACAAACAATGCAAAAAAAAATGCAAAAAAGCAATGCTCGACATGATCAAGAACCTCAACTCAACAATAAAACAATGGAAACTCAATCAACTTTCAAAAACAACCTAGAAAACCCAACTCACAGGAGCTAGCTGAGCCTGCAAGAGCTTGCCGAGTGAGAAAGGGAGAGAGAGGAAACAGGGAGAAAAGAAAAGTAGGGATCAAAATAAAAAACCAAAGGAGGGAGAGGCCAAAAATAGGTCAAAAAATAAATTTTTTTCAAAAAAAATCACTTTTAAGTAAAAAATACTAATAAGACCATAAATGCAAAACCAACCTCTAAACCGCTTTCCCACCAAGTATAACTGCAACTAGATAAATCTGGCAAGTGAAATTCCTAAACCTGCACATGCACAAACCCCAAAAAATGCACAAACTCCAAAAAACAAGTTGTTAATACCAGTTAGCAAGATTCCAAATAAAACAAACAAAAACTTGCACGAGAAGCGATAAAAATGAAACCAGAAGTAATTAGCAACCAAAAACCATGAGTGCATGTTTACCGAACAAGAGTTCTGATACCATGTGAGATTGTTCGACGAGGATCAATCTGGAACCCCGTGCACATCGAAGAGGTTGCACTCCAACGGTAACATGATGCTCCAAGTAATCAACAAGAATCAGACAACAATGTAAAATCATGCATGAGGCAAAATAGGTCTACTCATTCTCATATATTGAGAAAATGAGGGTATATATGAGAGTGTTGTGTAAATATCATCCCTGGAAAATTATTCCCTTCAAGAGGTAAAGAGGAGGCCACTGAAGGAGGAGAGATCTGATATGGGCTCATGTAGATCTCAAACCAATATACTGCGAAATCAAAATCGATGCAAAAAGAGGAAGCACCTCATCAATGAATCAATATAATAATTCACAGACAGGTGCGTTACTCTGCTGCCCTCCTCTGGTCACGTTCCTACAGTCTCACACCATAGGAAGAAAGAAGTCCACCCCTGAAAAGTACAGATACTGACAGGTCTACAATTTTTCTTCACTTATCACGCCTATTTCCAGACGGCAGACTTGTGCAAACAAATATCACAAAACTACTTAAAAAAATAATATACACTACAATCTCGGATGCATTTTCTTCTCTCAATATCAAGGCATTATAAATATGACTACCCCTACAAGGTTTATTATGTTTCCATTGCAACCAACCCAGCTCTGATACCAAATGAAATCTAATATATCAACAATAATATTTCAATATAATTCATACGGTATGTTACATGATTATATAGGTTTTTAGTTTCCTATAAAATAGGAAACCACTTTTACCCGCGCAAATATAATACGTAAGTTGTTTAAACTACTAAACAACTTTACAAATATAATCTATAACAAGAATTTACCTCATAGTAAATTATTTCTTACCATGTGAGAACTAGAGTAACTATTTCCTAACAGATTTTTCCAAACGTTTTCCATAATTCCAGATTTTTTATTTTGTCGTGCTGATTAGATCCAGATTTCCAAACTTGGTAACTATGGCTTTCTTAACTGTTATTGTTACTACACTTGTATTTTGCAGTTGCTTGTAGAACATCTCTTCAATTGTGTTTCATGCTATTGTATCGTACTTTGGGTCCTTGTCCTTGGACGGACCCGGATGTACTTGAGCTGAAACAAGGGGAGGACCCCTAAGGTAACTTTTGGTTCATAACTCTTCCTTTCAATTACTTTATTAAGTACTCTCTCGTATAATTTAATCAGAATTATATCTTTCAGTTTCACATCAAAGTTTTCGAACATGCTATCTTTTAGTTCTCTTAATTGTACTTCAGATCCTGCTTCTTATAAATCGTGTCCTCTTCACAGTTACCAAATCCAATCATATCTACACAAAACCCGACTAGATCCAGATTTTAAACGAGCCTGGATAAGTTTGATCCAGGGTAACCCTGATTTTTTTGGCAGTGTTTTTTCCCCCAAATAAAATACACCCAACATCCACATATTTTAGTAATATTATATATATATATATTACATTTTTTATTATGTTTTTATTTTTTTCATTGTATTTGCTAATTTTAAATATTTATAAATTTGTGCTTGTGTATAATATGTTAATATTTTGGACCGGATTTTGAAATCCAATATATCAACAATAATATTTCGATAGAATTCATACGGGATGTTACCTGATTATATAGGTTTTTAGTTACCTATAAAATAGGAAACAATTTTTACCCGCGCACCTATAATACGTAAGTTGTTTAAACTACTAAACAACTTTACAAATATAATCTATAACAATAATTTACCACATAGTAAATTATTACTAACCATATGAGAACTAGAGTAACTATTTCCTAACATTCCCCCCCTTAGTGTGAACATGGGAAAAACTTGCCTTTGTACTTGCACCTGCTCTTGATCTGGTGATTTTCACAAGATGATCACAAACCTCAAGGATGGTTTTACAAACGGTTGACCACAAACCGAAAATGGTGGTTTTGCAATTGGTTTCCACAAACCACAATGAGATGGTTTTGCGAATGGTTTACCAACAACTAAGAATGGTGGTTTTGCAATTGGTTTACCACAAACCACAAATGAAGGTTTTCAAGTGGTTTACCTACAACCACATCAATGTCCAAGTCTATTATCACTCATCTCACTGTAGGGAATAACATAGAAAATTCTGTCGAAATTTGCTTCTTGTACACACAAAGAAAATGTTGACATAATGGAAATGGAACATTGTGATCATGTTCCCCCTCAATGTGAAATTTCCACTTATTCAGCAAACCAAGAAATCATGAACACTACATACGAGAACACTGAAATTTGAAGCATGCCACATGCAACTGAAAGCACACTGAAAAATGCCACCAAGCCTTTGTGCGGCCCTGCCGTTGGCGACTGACAAGAGGTCGTTGATCGACCTCCAACCTCTTATGCCTCTGTCCTCCAGTATACGAGTTGCTAACTCAGTCGGATGTGATCATGAAGCACAATTACAACTCGGACGTCGGATTCCACCGAAAATGCGTCCGTGAGGCAACTTTTTTTTTTTTAATTTTTTGACAATTTGACTATAAATGGCGTATGGATACACAAATTTGATCACACAAGCTATGAAATTTTAATAATTAACACTTGACTCTTGACTTTGAACACCCTAGACCTAAAACAATACTTTTGACGATATTACAAATTTGATGACTCTTTTGACTCGGACAAGAAGATTCAACTAAAAATTTAAAAAGTAATATAATGAGATTACTTTTTAAATGAAAATGACTCTAGACTCTCGACTTATTTTATTTTTGACATTCATAATACTAATAACTCGCAATTGACACTAAATAGACTAAACTAATACTATTGACAACCTTTATAACGATACACATTGGAATCTTCTTTTAAATCATGACAATTGTAACTTTTGACTACGACCACTAATGACTAGAATTACTTATACTGACCAAAGAAACAATGTATGACAAAATAACATGACTTGTAATCTTGAATTTATCACAAATAACCTGCACCATACATGATTTCGGGTGGAAGCAGCGTCTGGAGTCTTTGTATCGATCGTGGAGCCACAGTTTGCAAAGTTGAATAGAGGATCCAAATACGTAGCATGTTCTTCTTGGAGAAAACAAACCTCGTCACTACCAAAGATAATTTGTTTCTGATGAGAGAGAACAACAATCTTAGTGCAAATGACATCAAACACGTACTTTGCACGTGCTTGCAATGCATATGTGGCGTCGTTGGGAGGAAACAAGTGCCAAAGCTTTCTCTTGTAGTTGAGGAAGACCATAATGTTAGAATTTATCCTTTGTTATTCCCAAAATGACGTGGATCCTTGTGCAATGATAAATCACATGAATATGTATGCACGGGCATACGTGGAACTTGAATTCAACTCAAAACACAAAATAAATTCGTTCACGAGGAGATGGGGGGGAATGGGGGAGATGGGCCTATCCGTTGTCTTATGAACAGAAATAGATAGGATAGGCCCGCCCCAATGAAATTGAATTAAGAATTCAATATAGCGTTGGGTTGGGTTGGGTCAAAACACATTGGGTTGGGTTGGGTTGGGCTCAAATCCAAACAGATCTATGAGCACAAAGATTCAATTGTCGGGAAAATATTGTTATCTGCAATGAAATTTTAAGTCCAATTTAATGTGTGTCCTTTCCAGATTAATGCTCTATCAGGTCCTTGGCTTCATCAAGATCACCACGATCCAATGTAAATTTATTTCTATAGAAATTACTAGTCCTCCAAATGCCACTGAAGGAGGAGAGATCTGATCTGGGCTCGTGTGGATCTCAAACCAATATACTGCGAAAGTAAAATCGATGCAAAAAGAGGAAGCACCTCATCAATGAATCAATATAATAATTCACAGACGGGTGCGTTACTTTGTTGCCCTCCTCTGGTCATGTTCCTTCAGTCTCACACCATAGCAAGAAAGAATTCCACCCCTGACAAAGTACAGATACTGACAGGTCTACAATTTTTCTTCACTTATCACGCCTATTTCCAGACGGCAGACTTGTGCAAACAAATATCACAAAACTACTTAAAAAAATAATATACACTACAATCTCAGATACATTTTCTTCTCTTAGTATCAAGGCATTATAAATACGACTGTCCCTACAAGGTTTATTATGCTCCAGAGCAACCAACGCAACTCTAATACCAAATGAAATCCAATATATCAACAATAATATTTCAATAGAATTCATACGGTATGTTACATGATTATATAGGTTTTTAGTTTCCTATAAAATAGGAAACCACTTTTACCCGCGCACCTATAATACGTAAGTTGTTTAAACTACTAAACAACTTTATAAATATAATCTATAACAATAATTTACCACATAGTAAATTATTACTAACCATGTGAGAACTAGAGTGACTATTTCCTAACACATTTTCCCAAACTTTAATTCCAGATTTTTTATTTTATCCTGCTGAATAGATCCAGATTTCCGGACTTGGTAACTATGGCTTTCTTAACTATTATTGTTACTACACTTGTATTCCGCAGTTGCTTGTAGAACATCTCTTCAGTTGTGTTTCATGCTATTGGATCGTACTTTGGGTCCTTGTCCTTGGACGGACCCAGATGTACTTGAGTTGAAACAAGGGGAGGACACCTAAGGTAACTTGGTTCATAACTCTTCCTTTCAAATTACTTTATTAAGTAATCTCTCGTATAATTTAATCAGAATTTATATCTTTCAGTTTCACATCAAAGTTTTCGAACATGCAATCACCCGCCCCACCCCCCAAGGGAGAATTTATTACCATGATCAAAATTAACAGTATGAAACCTCGAAGTAGATAAAGCAATTGATATTATTTTTAAATGTTCAACCAGATGAAGGAGATGTTGGAAGAAATAAAATTACATTAGCACCAAAAGGATGACGCATTTCCAAATGGCAAATATTAAACATTACATGCATCTAATGGTGCCAAAGAAGAATTGAATAATATTTATATAAATTACACAGAATTTTGCCGTTGAAGGTTAGTTGAACCACTTTTTCTTTGGCCAATCTCTACGAGCAAGGCCAGTAAAGCTTCACACATTTGAGATGCATCAGGTTCAAGAGAATCCTTTTTATAACTAGAGTACACCATCCATGCATGATCCACCTTTCTGTCTAGGCGCACAACTACAGATCCGGGAACCTCTGCATCTTTCCTGGTGACAAGGCCATCACTTTTCTCACCATATCTGAGTTGAAGATGCAATGCACATATAGCCATTGCTGCTGCAATGGGAACAGCAACCGGAACCTTTGTGCTTTGACTGTTATCCTCTTCAGAGTTTGCACTTGAACCTGGTAGAGACAACCATGGAAGTTCTGCATGTGCAATATGGGACATGGTAGCAAGGACTCCAGGAGCTATTGTGACTTCTGTGTGAAATGATACTAATGGCACATCTGTGGGCAGCACATGTGCAGATATAAACTCCCGCCTCCTTTCATAAGTCAGGTCCTCTAATGCTCGCATATCACCCTACAAATGAATTCAAACAAGTGTAGCTTAGGAATGCTTTAGGCAATTGCCTTGGATGTAATAACAAACGATAGGTTTCTTTCTTATTTCTCACCAAATAATTTGAACAAATCTAATTTTCTTACCAGAGATGGTTTTTAGCATGATCTGGTGGTGTACTGAAATATGTTTCTCAATATACTTTTCAACAAAAAAAAATTTAAAAATGAATTTGAAGAAAGGTGGACAAGGAGATAGAATATAAATAGACCAACTATAAAAGCTTCCCCTAAACAGTGTGCAGAGGGAGAAGATTAAAAATCAATTTCAAAGTAATATAAGTGGTCCTTTATGAATATGTAAAATAAAATAAAAATTAAATTATTTTTGTTACGAGCATAGCAACACTAGGCCACAGACAAGCCTACATAACTAGCATTCTACATTCAAACAGAATGCCAGATTAATGAGAATCAGAAAAAGGTGCAGCGGAAACAGCTTATTAACTTATTTTTCAATGATCTTGTCCCTAAAAATCCATTTAATCTAATTCAAGTTCTAACAAATTGTCATGGGTACTTATTATGAATATTATCAACCCAAATGGACACACTATTTGGAGGGAATAAAACAAAGTTGGCATGATCATAAAAACATACCTTAATCACTTTACAAATCAAAAGCTCCATTAGACGCCTTGTTTCATTATCTCCAATTTGGCCTTCTCTTAAAATATCAGAAGCTATTGGGCTGCCACCATATGGGCTCTGCACCAAAGCTAATCCGGCAACTTTATCCTTCAGTTCAGGCCAGTACATAGCCAAAGCTGCCGCTGCATCCACTCCTCCTTTACTGTGGCCAAGCAGCATGACACATTTGCCTGAACCCCAAAAAAGCTCTTCAATATATTGCTTTAGTTCGCAGGCATTTGTTTCAACTGAAGCCTGTCATTTTCATCAAAGAAACATGTTTTAAACATTTACTGCATTGTTTCCTGAATCCCAAAAAACTAATTGTGAGGTATGAACAAGTTACCTCACTGTGAATCTTCGCAATGTGGCATGCAAGTCCCAACTTTGAGAAAAACTTCTTAGTATCGACAAAATATAGTGGGCCATGATTGCTAAAAAGGCCTGGCATGATAAAAGAAACAGCATCAAATATATTTACAAAAAATTACAAAAGGGAGGAACACGACCAGTGTTTAATCAAGTTATGAAACTATTACCTGGAACCAGTAAGTAGACATATTTATCAGGCAACATATGTTCACCATTTCTGAAAGAAAATAAATCAGTAAGTTCTCAGGGTTACATGAAGAGCTTCTTACAAGAATAGTTTTCATAATTCTAAAAAAATTTAAATACATGATTGAACTAGCTTCTCCCAAACACTTTGATAGGGACAAGACCATAGTTATCAGTTATCACCGTATCCTTTCTAGCAACTCTTCGAACTTATTTGTCCCATCTTCAACTGGAGGCATTCCAGGAGTGCGTTGCAGCCAGCCTATGTCATGTGCAGAACCTCGCAAAGTTGTCTGTACCCGAGCAACCAACCTGGAATAGCTAAATCTGTCAGCCACTAAAAATGGGCAAAACAAACACTATTCAGAAGAAACAGCAGCAAGCAATAATAAACAAAATCACAAGTAATAATGGGATACTATATAAATCACATGTTGGACTCGGCCACTAATCAGTCACTGTGGCCAATCATCCAATGTATCCACAATGTGGAAGTAACAGTTATAAACCCAGACTCAAAGGACCTTGGCAAAAATTGACATAAAGTTTAAACAAAATAAAGGAAGGCTCCGGAAAGACTGACAACAGAAACTTTGGTATTTCCCAGTATAACTTGTTCTCTGAAATAAAAACGGGGTTAATGAGAGGCCACAATGCAGATTGCTTTGCTTTGTCCTAGTTTTTACCTTTTCAGTCGTTTATGTGTACATCTTACACGGAAACAGGAACATGTCACACATGTAAATGTCAATCTCCAAGCAAATTTGAAAGCAATTATGGGAAATATGAACCTGCAATAATGAATCTTACATAAGGTGAACCGCACCAGTCAATGGAACAGCAGAACTCATGATGAGCTTGTTTAACAAAATAAACTAAAGTTATAATTGGGGCATGAACAGTGTTAAAAGGACTCAAACATTGACTATGACGTGAGAGAAACTGAAAAGTTAAAAACTTGAAAGATTAAAACAGAAAACTGTCTAATCATGTAACAAATGGAACACAAAAACATGAGCCCATAAAAATCTTGCAACCACTAGTTTTGCAGTATTCTAGCAAAAGAAGCAAAGATAATAAAAACTAAACCCCTCAAAAGTGAGTGGCATATGAATGAAAATAATACAACCCAACACTGATCAAATCAAAGGACAGTGGACATAAAGGGTCCAAACTTTCTCAAACAAACCAATATGAACATAATTGGCTGCAATAAAACACCGGAAGGGTATAAACCCTCAACAGAAACATTCCTCTTGACCCATCATCTATCTCTTACAACTCTCTGTTTTGAGGACTACTACACTGCAACCAACCTGAACTGTTTCTGCTTTCAAGGAAGAACTGGTGTGCGAGCAATGGCTTGCATAAGACGGATTCAGAAACCCCAACTTGCACGTGAAAGAGATAAAAAACCTTTCATGTTATGGAAACTACAGATCAAACGAAACTGTATCTGCACTTTCCAACCGAATGGGCAGCAGTCAATTCCGAGTTGCAAGTAAAAATTTATGGCCTAATGATTACACACTTTCCAGAAAGGTTTACCAGCAGTTAGGAAATCAGCAACGTGCATATATTTGCAATGGCAGCTATTCCTAACCTCAAAAGGCAGTTACCGTGGCTCTTAAAAGTGTTTGTCAAGATTTTTTAAACCGAAAGCATATCCCATTTGTATTCTCAACTTAATCTCCTTTCTTTATGTTGCCTCATGACAGCTGAAATGTTCTACTGCATGTCATGATGCTTACTGATAAATTCGATTAAGAGATGCAAGTTCAATATTTTGTTGTGTACATAAATCACAATTACATTACTGGCACTTGCATCAGCCCCGAAGGCCTAGAGGGAAACAACCAAAGCTGCATTGTGTATGATGGGATGATATGGACTAAGTAGCCGAAATGGCTGTCTGGGGCAGCGGGAGAGCAGGAGCGGGAGCGGCGGCAAGAGCGGGCAGGGAGTGGCGGCAGGCCTGTGGAAACGGCAGGGTACGGCCTGTGCCGTACCTGGCCGTTTCCGCAGGCCTGCCGCCGCTCCATGCCCGCTCCCACCTCAAAAAAACATTTTTTTTTAATTGTTTTCATGTTTTTCATTACTACTTAAAAAAATTAAATATTAATCTAATTTACACCCTAAAACACAACTCTAAGCAATAAAACAAAAGAACAACTCAAAAACAAAACATAAAGCAAAGAAACTTACCTTTGGCTCTCCAAAATTGCATTGTGCTTGTCTAGGGTTTGAGGAGCTATTGCTAAGCTTGTAGGAGTGTGAGGAGTTGTAAAGGAGGAAGATTTGTGAAGGATTTGTGGTTTACTAAGTGAAGGTAAGTTTTTTTTTAATTTCTAACCTTGTTTCTCTTTTTTTTTTTGTTATTTAATCTTGCACACATTACATTTTGATTTTTTTGCTTATGTTCATCTTTTTTTTGCTCTTTCTATTTAATTTTTTTAATTTTCATTGTTCAATCACAATGCAATTGCATGCCATTGTTTTCTTTGTTTTTTTTTTTTGAACCTTGTAGGTATTTCTACAATGGCAACAACAAGTTCTGCTTCTTCTGGGCAATCTTTGGCCAAGGACTTTGACCCAAATTCACCGTTATGGAGGCATGTAACAATACTTCAACAAATTGCAGGTGGTGGTTGTTTTGAATGGAAATGCAATGATTGTGATGGACTATTCAAAGGCTCTTACAGTAGGGTGAAAAGCCACTTGTGTGCCATAACGGGTAATGGTATAAGAGTATGCAAGGGGAGAAATAATGTTGGGGTGCCAAAAGCAAAAGTTTTGGCATTTATCAAAGAACAGAAAAATGTAGATGCAAATGTGGCTATGAGAGCGGCTCATCCATTGGCCAAAAGAGGAGGTTCATCTCATTCAGTGAGGCCTCCAGTTGCTCCATCACCTAGTGGATCCCCAATTGTGGCCATGCCACATCCATTTGTGGCTCCTATCTCCACGGATGAGGATGTTTCCCTTGCACGAAAGAAAAGTAAGACAAAAGGGCCATTGGAAAAGGCCTTTCAGAATGAGAGCAGGGAAATTGCAGATGAACAAATTGCAAGGTGTGTATATGCTAATGGGCTTTCTTTTAATGTTGTGAAATCACCTTATTGACATGAGATGGTGAAAGCCATCAACGAGGCACCAAAAGGGTATAAATCACCAGGATATGAGAAGATCAGCACCACCCTTTTGGATAAACAAAAAAAATATGTGGAAACCTCCTTGCAACCAATTAGGGACTCATGGACCAAAACAGGTGTGTCCATTGTTTCTGATGGATGGAAAGATGCAAGAAACCGCCCTTTAATCAATGTGATTGCAGTATGCCCTAAGGGGGCAATGTTTTTGAAAGCGGTTGATTGTGAGGGGCAAGTGAAGGATGCCCAATTCATAGCCAACATTCTCTTTGAGTCCATTGAGGCAATGGGGCCTAAAAATGTTGTCCAAGTCATAACGGACAACGCCAAAAATTGCAAAGCTGCGGGGATGCTAGTTGAGGCACGGTATGGGCATATTTTTTGGACACCATGTGTCGTGCATTCATTGAATTTAATGCTAAAGAAAATGGCAAACAAAATAGAGTGGATCCAGCAAGTGTATGCAGAAGCTGAAGAGATCCAAATGTTTGTCACCAACCACCACATGTCACAGGGCATTTTTAGATCATTCTCGCAGTTGGAGCTACTGAAGGTAAGGAAAAGCTTTCTTTCTTTCTTTTTAATTTAAAATTTAAATATAAGTTTTTTAGTATTCTTTTAGCTTTCAATTTTATTTTTAATTTTTGTTCCTCATTCTTATTAGGTTGCTGAGACTCGGTTTGCATCACACACAATCGTCTTGAGACGACTAGTGAAGGTGCGAGAGGCACTCATGAGGATGGTAACATCCAATCTTTGGTCTGTATGGAGGCAATCAAACACTCAACGGGCTCAAAAAGTGAAGAACCTGATCTTAGAGGACCCTTGGTGGGATAGAGTGGATTATTTGTTGAGTTTTACGGAGCCCATTATGAGCATGATCCGGTTTACTGACACGGATCAGCCATGTCTAGGAGAGATATATGACGGCATCGACTCAATGATTGAGAAGATAAAAGCCGTCATAAATGCAAAAGAACAAGATCCCGAGGAAATATTTTTCAAACAAGTGAAGTCAATCCTCATTGAGCGGTGGAACAAAATGACCACCCCATTACATTTACTGGCTTTTGCATTGACTCCTAGATTTTATAGCACAGAGATCCTTTCCTTGCCAGGGAGGGTAGCACCATACAGGGATGCGGAAGTCAGATGAGGGATATATGGCGGCATTGGCTAGGCTCTTCCCTGATCCTGAGGCCCAAGACCAGGTTATGGTAGAGTTTGGCAATTTCATAGCAGAAACGGGTCATAGCCTTCTCGCTCTTCGGAGCAAATACAAGATGGATGCTCATATGTGGTGGTACCTCCATGGTACTTCATCGGTTTACTTGCAACCTCTTGCAATCAAGGTCTTGGCACAGGTAAGTTTTAAATTTTTTTATTCTCTTTTCTTTTAGTTCTTTAAAATTTAAGTTTGAGTGTTTAAGTTTGAAGTTGAACTTTGCATTGATTTTGAAGTTTGGGTTGCCTTAATAGGTTGCAAGTTCATCTTCCTCTGAGCGCAACTGGAGTACATATAGTTTCATCCACTCACAGAAACGCAACAGGTTGGGGGCTAAAAGGGCTGAAGATTTGGTATACATACATTCCAACTTGCGCCTTTTATCCCACAAGCAGTCGGAGTACAAGGAAGGGTCAACAAGACATTGGGACATTGATCCAGAGATAGTTGACTTGGATGCTTCCATTTCCCACCATGGAGCATATGATGATGAGGGGAGTTCTGTGGCACCACGAGACCTACATGCACAAGGGGGTGCAACTGGCAGTGGCCCTAGTGCGAGTGGTTCGAGCCCATGTGGTTCTAATGAACCACATAATGATGATGATGTAGCTGATCTTGATCCTCTTGATGAAGAGGAATATGATGAATATTGACAATGAAAGATAGTTTGAACTTTGAATATTGATCTATGATTGAATTTAATATATCATGAGATTCATGACATTCACATTGTGTTTGATTTAAGTATTTTAATTTAACTTTTAAGCTTTTAAGTTTCTAAGTTTTATCGGTATCCTAGCTTGTTTGTTGTGGTTATTCACTTATTTAGCTTATAACTTGTCTTTTATCTTGTCTTTCATATGCATAATATGTGGTTAATAATTAAATTCCTATTTAGAAGGCTGAAATTTATATATTTTTTAATTTTTATATAGTTTTTGTACTGCCGTATCCTACGCCGTATCCAGGGTCAAAAAAATTTTGCCGTTTCCGCGTATCGGATACTCTGCTCCCGCTCCCGTATCCATAACGTTTCGGCAACTTAGTACTTGTTAAAAATGGTGATAATAAAAGAACAAGTTTAAAAAATAAGTTGGGAAACAATCTGTACATCGAACTGGTGGATTTTTCAATGACTTTTTCTACTCACTTATTTAACAGGTAATATTTTACCTTCTCTCCCTTTTCCCTATGCGTCACTCTACTCACATTGACCCCATCCCATTCCTTTCTTCCTTTCCTTCTCAGATACCCTAACATTAGTGCCTTGATACTTGCAATAGCAAGAACCTACAAGTCACATGAAAAGCACATATAGCAAGTATACAAGAGCACCTCGGCCATTTCAGAATTATGAACGAACTTTTTTCCGGGCAAGATGCCCTTGAGTGCTGCATAACTTAAAATTGAAAAAAATAGTTAAAATAAATGTATGTGCATGATAATAATCAAATTAGATGCAAAATTGAAAGAACGCAATAATAGGCAAATAAGTATGACAATGACAATACTTGATGCAAAACACAGCCACAGAAAAGTATCCAAACCTACAATCTATGTGTTATGTCCCTGTTTGAAGGCTGATTTTTTTAAGACCTTACCCCATTCTTCTCCCCGTGGGTCTAAGGAAAAAAGCAAGGGGAAGATCTGGATTACATTTTTATTGTTGTTATTTTTATTATTATCATGTATCCTATTGGGAAGCCTAGCGCTCCAATAGAAGAACTTAAATAGTTAGGAAATAAAAGTATTTTTAGCATGTAAGCTCCAAATACTAATTAAATATTTAAAAGTACTTTTTCTTAAGGGGTCGGCCATCATTTTTGCATTGTATAAGCACTCCTTATGGTTATAAAAGGAGGTCACTTGGCCATTAGTGAGTCATGCTTTTGGTGAATTTTCATATTTTGGTGAAGGATTACTTGTTAAGCACCTTTTCCGTCTCTCTCAAGGACGAAAACCCTTGGTTGAGACCCTCCCAAGGACGAAAACCCGTGTGGAGAAGTTGGTGTGGACGAAACCCCACACTACACTTGGTTTTCTACACTTCATTGGTGGTTATAACTGATTTATGCCCTGAGCGACTTGCTTGGGAGAGTATTTCGGGTGATGTTGCTGGATTTTATGTGAACAATTTACATGATTGGATTCTCCATAATTTCTAAAGGTGAAATCTTCCATTTCTATCAATTGTTGGAGTGTATACGAGTGTTATTTCAGTTCTGGAAATTATTATTTAAATCTGCAATGGAAGGGTTTCATGATAAATTTAAAATAGCACTTGTGGGCTTCCAAAAATCAGTTTTCTTGCATCTAACAATTGTTGGTTATTTCTCATAAATTTTGAGCCTATTTCCTAACGGTTTGAGTGAAGTTTGCGCGTAGAAAAGTGTGTTTGAATTATCCTAAGAGGTCGTCACCCTAGGAGCAAAGTGCTGGCAGCGTGTTGAGGGTTTCACAGTGAATTTTCAGTCATCTTCAGTCTACCCTAGTTCTGATTTCAGTCCTTCATAACCAGCTTTGGGTCATTTCCGGAGTCCCCAAAAAGGGACATTACACCATGCTGTATAAATTAGTCTCTGTAGCAATCAAGAATTATAAGTGATGAAGGACCACTTCTATAACTCACCAGTAGACATATGAGTGGAGGAACAACTGAACTAAAAGACTGATAAAAATTGAATACAGTGAACGCATATTTCAAATGTCATTTTAGGAACTAATGGTTACAAGATTAAAAGTCATGTCTTCATAAGAAAGACACTAACAAAATCATATGAAACAACCAAAAAAAGGTGGAGTACAATGAAATAGAAGCAAATAGAACATTTCTATTTCCGAAGCTAAGGAGTGGAATGGAACACGAAAACTTTGCATAAATTTAAGAGGACAAATTGGTTAATGCACGTACCCTTTAAAAATTGTTGGAGCACTCCAAAAGCTCTGTGTTGCTTCTGCCAAAGCAGATCTTGTTACATTGATTGCTGACGTTAGAGTAGAATCAGTTATAACTCTGCTTTCGCTCACAGATACACTAGTACTACATTCATTTGCAAACATCGGAGATGTACCACTGCTATCAACAGATAATTGATGGTAGTTGCTAGAATCAGAACCATGACCTGAATGCCCTTCAGAAGAAGACATTGATGATTGTTCTTCGCTTACCCTAACATCTTCAGCCAAAACATCCTCTGTAGAAAGAATAATATGATTAATAATATTGCATCCAATGTTTAGAGACAAATATAAGGGCTCAATATTTTGAAAATGTGAAATCTAAGACGGTACACAATATAGTTGCAGGAGATTTTTAGAAAACCTTGGACAGGATATTGATGGGATATGGCATCCATACAAAAACATCCACGCACAAAAAATACTGTAAAACAAAAAGCATTCATAAATGTGCAAATATAACTGAAAAGATAATTCCCATTAACAATAGGAAAAGCTATGAAAGCTTCTGTGTTTTTTCTAATTTGATTTTGTTGGATACAATTTCATGAACCCTACTGCTGTATCAAGAATGAATCCCAAACTCTTTTGGGTGGTACCGAGTACTGATGTGCATCAGGATCATATCTGAACAAGATATAAGATATGTCATATCTAGAGAGAATGGGGACGTGTCTGTCAGTATGACATGAAATATCTATTACCAAATATATATAGCAGGATTGATTCTACAACTTACTGGTATTTGTCCAATGATACTCCAAAATCCATTTTGGAAGTGCAATTATGCCCAGTACCATAAAGATATTAACAAAAGAAATAAAATTACCTCAATGTCAACAGACGACCGAAGTAGGTTAATGGAAACTACTTCATGTTTAAAAATATATTAAAAGAAGGAAAGAAATTATAATTATGTGAATGTCCAAGAGAAACCAAAGTAGGTCAACAGAACTGAAAAATACATCCAGTTACAATAGAACAGTACTAGGGTAGAAAAGAACCGTAAAGATGAAAAAGTGATTAAGACTAAAGCTAAAAGACAAACAATTGAAAGCACAATAAGAGGGAATGAACCCAAGGCCGGTAAACCCTAGCCATAGATTTTAAATACAAATATAAATAGCCAATCTTGGGGCAGACCCCCACAAGGGAAAAGAAGCCGATGAAGACCAAATATGAGACTTCAGTATTGTTTTTGTTAATATATGAAAACTACTTTTTTTAAATGCAATATCAAAAAATGATTTCAATATTTATATATTTTGATATAGAGGATATATTCCTTGTCTGTTACCATTTCTCAAAACTAAAATACTTTTTTGGTTTTCCCTATGTGTTGCAATACAAGAAACTACAACAGGCAATCACCAAGCATGGAATCGTGACACAGTAATTGGTGGATTGTAAAAGCAGCACAATTATATAGATTATAAAAGCAAATCTTACCAACATAATTGAACAAGGATCAGACATTTGCTTGATAGCATCAACATTGGAATTTCGCGCTTGTGAAATTCACACTAAAATTATCCTTTGAGACATCCCTAGTTCCAAGGATGAAGCTCATCCTTAGGTATGCAATCACGCACACGCACGCATATGCATGTGCACACACTCACATATACAGACACATACATATGAGGGGTGGGTGGGCAATGGAAACACACAAGGAGCTCTCGAGAGATGATGGCAAGGATAAGATTAGTGACTGACTTATTCTTGTAATAGTGATTAAAACGTTCTTTCCTCTCGTCCTTTGTTTGCTGTGGGTGTTCTGTGTCGGCCTTCTCTCTGAGGATTCCAGCTTTTATTATTGTACTTGGAATCTCGAGGGAATGCAGGTCGGGCCAGTCATGAAGGCATAGCATACAACTCTAAAGAAGAAAAATTCTTCTTCTTCTTTAGATGCATTAAGAATGCCAATGAATAATTGTCCTGAAGCAATGGCCATCAAACAAGCATTATCGTTGGTCCAACAGGCATTATCGTTGGTCAAACAGAGAGCTTAGGCTAGATTAGTACATCCTCCCAGGTAGCCATATGTGAATTTTTTTACAAGGCACCTAAATGGATCTGAGTAGATGCATGACAGGCATATTGGGGAAAACTTTCTAAGATAATGTATTAGTTTCCTTTGTTTTCTCTATGGTTAATGTAGATTATTTCCAATTAGTAGGGTCTTTATAATCAAATTTTCATAGGTAATCTGTTGCAGGCTTGCAGCATTTTCAGACATTCTGTTTTGGATCTCCTTTCAGAGACTACAGATAATTGTTTTAGCCTTTTAGGTACTACTCTCCAACACCTTAAAATATTTATTCTGCTTTATAAAAACAAAGCTTACACCTATCTCATTTTTGAGGAAAACTCAAATTTTAATTCACAAACCAAGCAAAAACGTTCATAAAAAGAACGTGAGAGCTGTGAATCCAGTAAGTAACATCATGCACATAGGTTCACACTTTGAGAGTATCTGTTTCCAGCATGCCCCTAAAGAACCCAACAAGAGGATTACCTAGAAATGTAGCCGTTCACTCTCGTTGGTGGGAGCTTGCTACTGGATCCACGGAAGACCTTCAAGCTCTGAAGTATCATTCATGCCATATACCGACCATTTTATGTGAGCATACTCATTCATACTAAGCAATATTTATCAAAAATTTATCATAAATAACTAGGAGTCAAGTCTGATTTGTTTTGTCTGTTTTCTTCATCCAGATCCATAAATCCTGCAGTGATCACTACACCTTGACCACACACGTGACGTCAACGAGGGAACAACTAGGAAAGTGCTTCTCCCACACAACAGCAAACCAAAGGGCAATGATGCATGGAGCCTCTGTAGTCAAGCTAAGATGTGATTGATCAACACCATGTGCTGGCTAACTGACTTAGCATTGTGCTGATACATAGTGTTGGGTCATCCATGGATCATTTTTGTTATAACGTGACGAACCTTTTTGCACCCCAATAATACCTCCAAAAGAACAGTCAAATCAAGATGTTGCAGTCTGAAACATTGGGACTTACCTCACCTAAATTGTTATTAATATAGTTATAGTTTTTTCCTTAGTATAATTAATGTTTTTTTCGTATCAAAATAAAGTGTTTCAAACAATATAGTTGTACTTGAGGAAACGTGGATCACAGTGCTTTGAAAAGACTTTAGCACTCTGTAATGTCCCCAATGGACATTATTTTACCCCTAAACGGATTTTAGGCAATCCCAACTTTAAATATGCAAAATACAGATAAATTGCAGCCAAACAGAAATCTGATTTTTGCAGAAAATTAAATCTAGGGCAGCGAACAGAAAATAATGGATAACTCCAAAAATACTTGCTCAAATCTCTTGAAATTTTAAATGGAGCTTGTTAATACAATCACAGATATTATAGAACTGTTTTTGGAATTTTTTGAATAACAGAATGCTGCCAGAAATTTACAGCGTGCCCTAAACAGCTGAAAACTTCTAAAATTAATATCTTTTGCTAGAAAAGTCCAAATGAGCTGAAACTTTGGATCTTAGGCCACAAAAATATGAAAAATAATATTCCAAAAATAGTTTTTGCACAGCAAACACGAAACCCTAATTTTGCCCTAAAAATTAGGTTGCCCAGCACATTTAGGGCATCAATTCAGCTCCAAAATTAACAAGCTAGGGTAGATCTCTCACTACCGAAGAATGCCCTGCTAGCTAGGGATGGATCTCTCACCACCGAAGCTAGGGTTCCCGTGGGATCTTACTCCACAAGTTGGATATTTGCGAACAACAGTTGCACATGAAAGGATATGCATAAGCTACAAGCTTAAGACACAAATCAGAAAATATCAAATGGTCTGGAATATTTCCCTTCAAGTCGACTTCTCCTTATAAAGGAAGAAGAGACCCAAAACAACCTCTACAATATCCAATTAGTTCCCAAGGATTTTCCCTATGCAAGCATTTAATATTTTCCCATATTAAATGTTTTTTCTAACAACTTTTTCCCTCCTAATGCAAGTCGCATTTTTCTAGGGGAAATACATAGTAAAATGGGCATTTATCCTTTCTATGTTCCCATTCCCCCTTCTAAGGCAAGTCGCCTTTTCACCTAGGATGGATAACAATTTATATTTAGGCCTTTTCCATCCTTGATTTAATAATTATTAAGTCATATAAATTATTATAAGTGCTCTATATATTTTTTCCTTTTATTAATGGCACTTTATAATAATTAAATATAACTTAAGCCACCCTTATATTTTTCCTTTGGCCGTCGGGTTGACAAAATAGGCCAAAGGTCTTCGAATGGGAAGGGGATATTACAATCCTCCCTTCCCAAAATTGCTTGCCCTCAAGCAATTGCATCTTTGTTTTGTCCAAGAGCCATGCACAAGAGACAAAACATGTTGAAGTGTTCTACCATTCGGGCCCCTGTACCTGTTAAGTGAGCTAAAACATGACACCATATATCATCCACAAGATGCTCATATACACATAGTTGGAGCAATGGTTCAACAAACTCCATAATGAAGACTTCATCATCTACCATATCATGAATCTCAAGATGGAAATAAATTGGAATAGGCAGCAATAAATAAGACATGTCCACTTCATACCTTGGAGTATCCTCATCAAGCTTGGTCTCCAAAATGACTTGACTTTTTAGCCACAAATCCTGAGTATTCTGGTCTACAATGGGCTAAAATTCTTCATAAATCAGCTTATCATAAGCTGCTAGTTTGGAAATTGTAGCAGCGTGCATTTCTACACAAGTGCCCATGTGAGGTTCCTCTTCATGTGTCAGCAGCTCCATAGAGTCTTCTTTCATAGGTGAAAACTTCATTGCATCGTTTGCCCACATCTTTTCCTTGAACTCTTGTAGGTGTTGTCTTGCTTGAGCAGCTATCAATTTAGCAGCTCTAGCTCTGTTATCCCACTCCTCACACCTTTTGAGAGTTTCCATTCCATCCTCCTTACTTGCATATACAAATTTCTTCTCTTGAGCTGGAATAATTTCTCTAACAAGCAAAGTTTCATTAATGCAATTATTTTTCTCAATGGAAATCATACCTTTTTCTCTAGAAGCTTCTTCTTCTTCAAGGGATTTCTTTTGTAATTCAGGTACCGGCATATGATGACCTTGCTTGGGCTTGCTACCAATCTTCATCATGCAATAATCTGGAAATGGCATATTATCTCTGAAACCCTTACTCAAAGATTGGTATTTCCTCCAACAAGAATCCTCATCAATCACCTCTTTTGGATGCCCTTTATTATTGTTCTCACATTTTTCCTTATTGTCCCAAGACCTGCTTTGATTTAAATTCTGAGTGAGTTGACTCAAATAAAGGTTAGTGGTTTCATGTTGTTTCACCATGTTGGTGAACATTTCCTTCATAAAACCCATATTGAAATCTTTCCAATTTGCCATATTTAACCCACACAGGCTAGAGGAACAATAGCTTTGATACCATTTGTAATGTCCCCAATGGACATTATTTTACCCCTAAACGGATTTTAGGCAATCCCAACTTTAAATATGTAAAATACAAACAAATTGCAGCGAAACAGAAATCTGATTTTTGCAGAAAATTAAATCTAGGGCAGCGAACAGAAAATAATGGATAACTCCAAAAATACTTGGTCAAATCTCTTGAAATTTCAAATGGAGCTTGTTAATACAATCACAGATATTATAGAATTGTTTTTGGAATTTTTCGAATAACAGAATCCTGCCAGAAATTTACAGCGTGCCCTAAACAGCGGAAAACTTTTAAAATTAATATATTTTGCTAGAGAAGTCCAAATGAGCTGAAACTTTGGATCTTGGGCCACAAAAATATGAAGAATAATATTCCAAAATAGTTTTCGCACAGCAAACACGAAACCCTAATTTTTCCCTAAAAAGTAGGTCGCTCAGCACATTTAGGGCATCAATTCAGCTCCAAAATTGACAAGCTAGGATAGATCTCTCACTACCAAAGAATGCCCTGCTAGCTAGGGATGGATCTCTCACCACCGAAGCTAGGGTTCCCGTGGAATCTTACTCCACAAGCTGGATATTTGCAAACAACAGTTGCACATGAAAGGATATGCATAAGCTACAAGCTTAAGACACAAATCAGAAAATATCAAATGGTCTGGAATATTTCCCTTCGAGTCGACTTCTCCTTATAAAGGAAGAAGAGACCCAAAACAACCTCTACAATATCCAATTAGTTCCCAAGGATTTTCCCTATGCAAGCATTTAATATTTTCCCATATTAAATGTTTTTTCTAACAATTTTTTCCCTCCTAATGCAAGTCGCATTTTTCTTAGGGGAAATACATAGTAAAATGGGCATTTATCCTTTCTATGTTCCCATTCCCCCTTCTAAGGCAAGTCGCCTTTTCACCTAGGATGGATAACAATTTATATTTGGGCATTTTCCATCCTTGATTTAATAATTATTAAGTCATATAAATTATTATAAGTGCTCTATATATTTTTTCCCTTTTATTAATGGCACTTTATAATAATTAAATATAACTTAAGCCACCCTTATATTTTTCCTTTGGCCGTCGGGTTGACAAAATAGGCCAAAAGTCTTCGAATGGGAAGGGGATATTACACACTCTATCACATTACTGTGTCATGCATGGGAGTTTTCCTGATAAAAAAACATATGGCCTCAGATAATATAATCGTTAGGTAACATAAAAACACAAGCAATTTCAAAAAACAAACACCCTTAACAAACATAAAATATCATGGGATGCATGCATTAAAAAGAATTAGGTCAATATCTTTGTGTAGAGACTATCAAATACAAATTACAAATTATGAAGGAGCAATCGTTGAAGGCAACACTTTTCTCAAAAGTTTATAAATGATTCAAAATACAAAGCATTTCAAAAACAAAGGAACTACTTACCAACAAAATCTTGAAATTGATGAGTCCAACACGAAACTGTTTCAAAGAGTTGGGGAATTACCCCATCCTTGGAGCCCATATTGGACTCACTTTTTGTTGTCAACTGGCATAGATGATAAAAAAATAAAACAAATTATCAACACATCACTTTCATCCCTGAAAATTACTTACAGCTAGTTATAATTTTTCATTTTTTAGAAAACTTGAGATGCTGCCAAAAGAGAACATTTAACAACAAGAAATTGGCTTATCCAAATAGTAGCTAATATATATTATATTCCTTAAAGAAAAAAATACACCAAATCAAACTACCAATATTATCCTACAATATCAAATATGGTCCAACATTCCCAACTTGCTAGTAAGTTAAAAAAAAAACATGGTAATAATATTGCAACACTTTATGGCAATTGTTGCCAGACAGTCCAATCCTCACACGTTATATAAAGGTCCAACAAGACATGCAATCAAAATAATTGCAAATTAGTTCCAACAAACAACCAACCAAATTTCAATACCACTTTTACTGATGAGAAATGACCTTATGATTCTCATAAACTAATCAATCATTGCACATTTGGATCCACAAGAAATGGGGAATTAAGATTTTTCAGAACTGTCCTCTCTCAGCAAACACATTTTCCTTGGTGAAGTACTTATTATAAAGAACTAAATAAACAAAAAGTAAAATTAAAATGATCTAACAAGACAGAAATGGCTCTATTTAAAAGTCCAAACATGTCAATCAAATTTTTGCTCATTTTCGGGGGCAAACCAGGTGGAGGGGGGGCAAATCCACAAAACTCATAATTGGAAAAGAACATGTCTATATGATCATATCTATATTGAGAGACTGTTTGTCGTATCTTTCTTCACAAACAATAAAAGAAACTGAGAAAACCTATAGCAAATGTCCGTTCTCAAGTTGAAGGTCCTCTTCATGTTGATACAGATAAAGTCATCGGGAAGCAGTTGGTAATTTGAGAGATCATGTTGGGAAGACAAGAACATGTAATTTGGCAGAAAATTCAACCCATTTCTTGTTCAAGTTAGGTCAAAATTCAATGGTCATTGGTTACCTATGCAGAATCAGAAATGTCTTCTCAATAATGTTGCATAACTAGAAATAGACAATTGCTATGGAAAACTCTTCTAACTTTGTTTACATGATAAAGAAAAAGGAGTCCATTTCTATTCATTTAATGTATGATTCCTCTTGTGGAAGTTAAACCAACCATCCATGGTCTTGCTTTTGAACACCCATTTTCACCTAAGCACTAATTGTCATATCATTTCAAGTTAAAAGAAAAATCAAAAAAATGTTAGACAAACAAAAAAATCCAACCAAAATGTTAGATAATGCAAAAGAAAGTGATTAAATTAATTATAATGTTTAGAAAATTAACATATTTTTTTTACATAGAGATAGAATCCCACATAATGCATGCAATTCCCTAGAGTCTCCTTGGAGATTGTAAGCAAAAGTTATGGTGAAAAATTCAATGTTAACCAAACCTCTATAGGCACTATTTCAAAACAGAAAATGTTAATTGAATTTTTAATCTGCTGCAGCATGTAATTGTCATGCAACTGAAACACGCCTACTGACAATTTTCTTCCACATAATACTTGGCTAAACATAATATTTCAGAGAAAGAGACAGAGAGCTCTATCTTCCACAGTTTCAACATCCAAGTGGCTGTTATCTTAATTTTAGCAGCATCAGGTAAATTTTCAGTCCTCAAATGACATTCTCTTGAGAATAAAATGCATAATTAGCTACTTGGCTTTAGAGGTGTCCTAAAAAATGGCTTTTGCTACACTTCCATCTAATTACTCTAGAGTGAAAGAACTAATGCAGAGTTGACTTTGCTTTCGTATAGTAACTTATATACTTAATGTTAGCATTTGAACTTCTCTTAGTTACTTCGAACTAATCAAGTATTGACTGGCTGATGTACTTGATTATGTCAGTCTAACAATGTGAACATAATCATCAGCTTCCTTTGGAGGACAAGATGCCAAGCCATCCTTCAAGAGGATATCTGCCCCCTCAGTATGGGGAAGTTGAAACTCTTCAGACAAGAGTTGGCTTTGATTGTACAATCCCAGTTTGAGTGGTTTCGCAGAGATGTGAATTCTTTGCCCCTTGGAGCACAGGCTCAGGTGCTTTCTTTCCTTACCAATGTAGGGAGTGACTCTTCTTGTTAGTATAATGCTTTGATGTAAATTTTTGTTCCTTGGAGTAATATACAAAGTATTTTTTAGAGAAACCAAAAACAACAATCGACAACTTTGTCCAATGAAATATGAACTTATATAATCTTCTTTATTGAACTCGGTGAAATTGGTTTGCACTATACAGAGCAAGGCCACATATTGGATAAGTAGCCTCTACTACATGTAGACACCTAGTTTTGGTACAAGAGCAATTATTATTTGTAATATTGCATTGTTCTAGGGTACTTGTGTATTTATTGATTATTGTTCTTGATTAGGCTCTTATTGGCATGTTTTCTATGTTCTAATCATTTCATATCGTGTTCCTCATGTTTTATCTCTCCTCCTCTCTCCTCCTCCCCCTATTTTCCTATCGTTCTGGGTTTTCTCTCAATACCATACAATTATAGTTTTGGTTCCCCAAAAACTATTTATATGGTTTTAATTCCCCCATAACTGTATTTTGGGGCTTTCACTTGAGTGAGCCTTTTTGACCCTTCTTTGGATCCCCCGAGGATTTTGGGCCTTCGTTGTTAGTTTTCCTGCCCGTTGTGTGGGTTAGGAAATAATCAGATCTAAAAGTAAATATAGAAGAGCTACTAAACTGTAGATCTGAACAGCATACAAAGACATCAAACAAGATATAGACATAGGATTATCCTGGGAAAACCCTTTCGGGTAAAAAATCCAGCACAATAACCTTTCTTATTGCATTAACTTGAACCTAGCTTACAAATACAACAAGAGTACCTTCAAGGCACCATAAAACAGTATTCAGTGTCCATGTATTTCCACAGGACAACTACAATACTTGACTGTGTTTCCATGCCTTACTCCCTCTCGTATCCCTAGGTATGGTTGACATATTTATGCATGCTAAGACTTGATCCAAAAGAGCACATAATCATATTCATTCTTTGTCAAAAGAAGGAAGATCCAAGGAATCTTCAATGAAAGGTATGAAACAGGTTGCCACTCACTACTTCCAGGATTTATTTACAGCACAATCTCTGGATATGACAGCTCAGCAGAAGTTTCTTGATTTGCTTCCCAAACAAATTAATCAGCAGGATAATGAGAAGCTTACCCAACTTGTTACTGAAGAGGAGCTGCGGAAGATTGTCTTTAGTTTGAAGAAAGGGAAAACTCCGGGGCCTAATGGATTTCCGATTGAATTCTTCCAAACTTTTTGGGAAATTTTAAAATCTGATTTGTTACAGGTGGTGGAAGAGGCAAGAACAGCTAAAACTATTTTGAAAGAGTTGAATAAAACTTTTATAGCTCTCATCCCGAAAGCCAGAGAGGTTGAAGATATATCTGGTTTCCGCCCTATAGCTCTTTGTAACGTGGTCTATAAGATAATTACAAAAATCATAGCAGAGAGACTGAAACCTTTGCTTCCTAAAATTATTTCACCTGAACAAGGTGGCTTTGTTCAGGGAGACACATTCATGACTAAATTGTTCTTGCTCAGAAGATTTTACATTCTATGGAAATTCAGAAGAAACCCTCAATGTTCATCCGGCTGGACTTGACTAAAGCCTATGATAGGGTGGACTGGACTTTCCTTAAAAAAGTTTTGGAGCAGTTTGGCTCTTCTTTGGATTGGATTCAATGGGTTTCTGCATGCTTCTCAACTGTTTCCTTTGCTGTTTTAGTTAATGGATCTCCATCGGAATTCTTCGGTGTCTCAAGGGGAATAAGACAAGGTGACCCTTTATCTCCTTTTTTGTTTATCATTCTTGCTAAATGTCTGGGTAGAATGTGTCGTAAAGAGTGTCTCAAGAAAAACATTAAGGGAGTTAAATTGGCTAGAAATCTCCAGCCTTTGTCTCTTCTTCAATTTGTGGATGATTCTTCAATGATGAGTAATGCCAATATAGTAGAAGCTAAACATATTCAAAAGACTCTCCAGTCCTTTTCTTTTGCTACAGGGCAGAGTATAAATAAAGGAAAATCCCATATTTATTTCTTCCATTGCTCTCAAAGACAAGAAGAACAAATCCTTCTTACTCTTCAATTCCAAAAAGGAGTTCTTCTAGTGAAATACTTGGGTGTTCCTTTAGCACCAAATAAACCCAAAGAATGGAAATGGTTAATTGACAGGTTTGAGCAGAAAAGTCAAAAATGGACAAACAGATGGCTATCGTCTGGGGGAAGGATGACTCTTATTAAGGCAGTTCTTCAAGCTATGCCTATTTATGTAGCCTCTGTTGTGAATATTCCTGCTACTATATTGAAAAAGCTTGATTCCATATGTCAAAAATTTCTTTGGAGTGGTGCTCAAGAAAAGAAAAAGTGGGCATTGGTGAAATGGTCTTCTCTCTGCAAACCAAAACAGCAGGGAGGTTTGGGATTTCGATCTTCCCCACAACAGAACATAGCCTTGGCAGCTAAATTATACTGGAGGCTCATAAGCCAACCGAATGATTTGTGGGTTGTTAATTTCAGAAGAAAATATGCGGAAAGTAGTCAACCAGAGAGAATTATCAGGACTGTTCTTCCCAATAATGGCTCTCCGGCTTTAAAATTCATTAAAAGTGGTGAAAAATTGATTAAAATTAAGTTGTTCTGGATCATCCATAATGGTCAGTCTACCGATTTCTGGAAGGATTTTTGGGATGGTCACTCCCCACTTCTTTCTATATATCCTGACCTTCATGATATTAAGGGTCAATTGCATGAGAAAGGATGGATCAAGCTAAATCATTATATTCAGACTTCTTCTAAGCCTTGGGGTATGGAAACACATTGGAAACCTCTTAGGGAATGGCCAGTTCGGCTAGAGCAAGAGAATCTAAACTTGATGACTAAAATCTTGGCTGATAGATCTATTTTTTTTTTAGATGAACCTGATGAAATTGGGTGGGGAGGTAGTTCTTCAGGGAAATATGATGTGGCTTCTGGATATGGCTCTCTCATTACAAGTTGCATTCACCCCCAAAAATCTTTGTTCCAGTGTATATGGCAGCCACACATATGGTCTAAGGTAAGTTTCTTTCTTTGGCTTATCATTCATAGAAGATTGTTAACTGGTGACAGGCTCCAAAAAAAAGGATTCAGAGGACCTTTTAGATGTGTACTTTGTTATCATGATGAGGAAACTTTGGACCATCTTCTTTTCCAATGCCCATGGGTTTCTGTTCTATGGACACAGCTAGCTTCGTTGTTTAAAATGCAATGGAATAGTTTGGGTTCTCTGGCACAGATAACTGAAACCTGGAAGAAAGCAATTCCCACAGGGAAAAATTTGTTTCCAGCTGTGTGGAGTGGCATCTCTTTACTCCTTTGGAACACATGGAAAGAGAGGAATTATAGAATATTTTGCCAAACTAGCAAACAAGTTTTATATGTGTGGCAAAAGATTAAAAGTAACTTGTGTGAGAGTCTTAAACATAAGGTTTCTATACCTGAACAACCAACTCAAGAATGGCAGCATATATTTCAACAGCTATCTTTGGATCCCCAACTTGCCAGTATGCCACGTTTTCATAAGAAAAAGGAAAAGATAGTCATTCAGTCCAACCAAGGTCAGGATATAACAGCTTTTGATGGGGTAATTCATACTAACGGAGCTTCTAGGGGTAATCCAGGCATAGCAGCTATGGGAGTTATTGGGCACTATAGAGATGGAGAGGTCCAATTTTTGCTTGCTGAAAATTTGGGTATCTCCACAAATAACATGGCTGAAATTAGAGTTATCCGTAGAGGAATATAAGAAGGTATTAAAGTTGGATGGAAAAAGATCAAAGTCCAATCGGGTTCAAGAATCATGATTAACTTATTGAGGGATTCTTGTAATGGTAATCCGCCACAACGGAGAATTGCCAAGGAAGTGTGTGAAATTCGAAAGCTTCAACTTCAGCTTCAGGAGATTTAGTTCATCCACATCCCAAGACAGAATAATAAGGTTGCTGATGGATTGGCTAACTGGGCACTTGACAACAAGGACATCATCTGTTATGGGCTACCTCCCCTATGGTGGTCAACTAAGATACAAGAAGAAATCAGGAAAATCATAAACCTTGACTCTTCTCAATGATTATTTATATTGTTCTTTTTGTTTATAGTGCTAGAGATATGGCTAATAGCTTCCATGCTTGGCATGATAGAGTATGTAATTCAATATTTTTATCAATATAATGGGTGACTGTTTTTTTTTAAACTTAAAGCCAACAACCACAATAAGAATTACAGTCGTTTCCTCCTTGATTTACGTCTAAGAATCTACATGCTTTAAAAGTAGATGCATGCTTTAAAACATCTCGTGACTTTACAAGCAAAGAATCCCAAGATTCTCTCTAACCGCCATCCAGTCATTAATAAAAGATATTCCCCCACCAATTATGTCAAAATATTCTCCAAGATGTTGTTTTATACCTATGGTCGAATGATCCAATCACACAGGTACTGACAATGCATTACTATTACACTCCAAAGCCATTACGCACAGTCTTGTACACAACACAATACTACGCACAACATTCTAAAACACTTTGTGAAGTCCCAAGCAATGCCTATGTACCCACATACTTGCGCACATGCCCTTATACAAGTTTTCCTTGCACAACACTAACCATTACACAATGCATCTTGCGCAAACCTATGCAAAGTTGAAATATTCCCAACATTGTCCCACTAGTTGGACACTTTGCATAAAAGGAGAACAAATGCATTTTTCAACAAATGTGGGCATCCAAGCCCATGTTTTTCCCGCACCAAGAGAACTTCTTCAATAGCCAATACCTTATCAATGAATACGCAACATTCAGTTAGTTATCCACCTTCTCTAGTTGTATCCTTCTTTTCCTCCACCATATCCCTTTCAAAGTGACATTGCACATCAATATGCTTTGTGCAAGAGTGATACTCATTCTTTTCCAGATAAATTGTACTCAGGAAGTCACAATCTATCCTTCATTGTTTTTTGTATGAACCCAACGATGGAACATATTCTTTCAAGCCAAACCACTTCCTTGCTTGCGTGAGTAGCTACCATATACTCCGCTTTATGATGGATATCAACACTTGACACTTACTCATCCAACTTGTAGCTCCATTGAACAAGTTGAAAATGTACCCACAAGTATACCTTTGCATATCAAGATCTCCACCCTAGTTAGAATCCACAAAACCATGTAGACTCACTTCCTTGCTTACACCAAGACTTCCCTGATAGCAAATAGCATGGTCAGAAGTTCCAGCGCAAATACTTGAAGATCCTCTTCACTGCACAATTTAATGCTCCTTTCCCGTATTGGACACATATCTACTAACTACTCCCACTGCATGTGTAATGTCAAGTCTTGTGCAGACCATTGCATAGATCAAGCTTCCCACTACACTTGCATTAAAACCTGAGTCATGTCCTCCAACTCCTCTTGTGTCTTTGGACTTTGCACTACCAAGAGTTTCTGACCAACTGGGAAAGGTGTGCTCACAAGTTTGTTGTCATGCATCTTGAACCTTTCCAACACCGTCTCAACATATTTCTCTAGGCCTAACAAGAGCTTTTTGTTCATAATGCGACTTTTTAATTTCCATGCCCAAAATGAACTTTGCAACATCGAGATCTTTCATGTCAAACTACACAACAAATGAGACTTTTACCTGCTTGATCATTGCCTTAATTTCCAATCAGCAGCATGTCATCCACATAGAGAACTATGATGACAAAGTTTTCCCCTTCTTTGAAGTACACACAAGGATCATCCTTTTGCACACAAGGCCAAGTTTTAGCATAGTTATCAAAATTTTGATTCCACATCCTTGGTGATTGTTTCAAGCCATATAAGGACTTCTTCAAGCAAAGACCAAGTCCTCTTTCCCCTTGACTACAAAAATTTTTAGGTTACAACATCTAGATTTCTTCTTCAAGTTCCCCACGCTAAACAGTTGTTTTGGCATCCATCTGATCTATCTCCAAATCATATGCAGTAGCAATAGCTAAAAGAAAAAAATCATTGAAGTCAATTTTGCAACAGGAGAGAATATCTCATTGAAGTCAACTCCCTCAACATAAGAGAATCCTTTCGCAACCAAGCAAGCCTTATGCTTCTCCAATTTTCCATGCACATAACACTTCCTCTTGAAAACCCACTTGCAACCCACAAGTTTTCTCACATGAGGTAACTTCCTAAATCTAAGTCCCATCCTTATCCAAAGACTCAATCTCCTCCTTCGTGGCTCTCTTCCAAAAGATGCCCTCCTTGGATATAAGAGCTTCACGCAATGTCTTGGGATCATCACCATCAGCTACTAAAGTAAGAAAGCATAATGAAATTCTAATGGGCTATACCTTTTCCAGTACATTTTGCACCCATTATGATCTTCTCTGTGCAGGGGTTTCGGGTTCTTCTTTCTCCTCTAACACCTATTCTTCATTCGCACAACTCATACTCAAATACAGGCTCTTCAAACTCCAAGTCAACCTGCACTCTTTTTTATTCTTCTTTTGGCTGCTCCTTCAGATGCTCCGGCTCAACTTCACCACTGCACACATCCTTTTGGGCAAGAATCCTCTTCAATATTCAAAAGACCACATTCCGGTTGTAGACCACCTTCTCTATTTTAGGATTCCACAGCTTGTACCCTTTAACACCGTTTCCATATCCAATGAAGACGTACTTCTCAAACTTTGTAAGTCAAGCTTTGTCCTCTTTTCCTTTGGAACATGACAACATATGCAATCATTCTCAAGTTGTTTCAAGGATGGTTTCTTACCAGTCCAAGCTTCCTGTGAAGTCTTATCTTCCACAATGCTAATGACGATGAACGATTCACCAAGTAACAATTAGTGATCACTACTTCAGCCCAAAAATTTTGCTCCAAGTGCACACCACTTAACATACTCAATGCTTTATCCATCAGTGTCATGTTCATCCTCTCCACAACTCCATTTTATTAAGGTGTGTATGGAGTTGTCCTTTGTCTTTTAATTTTGCACAACTCATAGAATTCGTCAAATTTCTTTAAGCATAATTCACCCCCATTATTTGTGTGCATGACCTTAATCTTCTTCTCCTTCTATTTTTTCACAAAGGCTTTGAATCCCATGCATTTATTGAAAACTTCATATTTCTTCCTAAGAAAGTATATCCTAGTTTCCCTAGAAAATTCATCCACGAATGATACATAGGACACAACTTGCCCGAGTAATGGGACCTTCACCGCCCCGAACACATCATTATGCATAACATGCAACTTCGCAAGATCCCTTTTGCATGCACAATACTTGTGGGAAACTTGACTTTCTCTGCTTGTCATTGACACAATGTTCGCAGAAGTCAAAGTCCAAGGGACCATCAATATAAGCGCAACCCTTTCTTACCAAGTTGACCCATCCTTTCATGCCAAAGCATAGTATTCTTTACCAAAAGCATGTTGATTTTCTCAAATACTTCATTTACCTCAGGAACAATAATGTGGCTGCAAGCACCTATAACAATACTTCGCACCAGCCTATCCCATGTCTTGATCTTCTGTTTGCCTATTTGCACTCGGCTTGTCTGGATATGTTCCTTCCATAGAGACCCGTGACCTTTCGACTTTGTGCACGCAAATTTGAATTTCCTAGCATCTTCCATGTCTTCATACTCAAAATACTTTTCAAGCTTCATAATCCAATCAATGAGATATGTTGGTTCCAAACTACCATGATAACTTGGGGCATCCTCTAGGCTTACTCCCCATTCCACCATTCCCACATAACAACCTCTCCTTCAGACCATTTTGTGCTTCCTCATTCACATTTGCATTTGCATCTTGTGCTCCCAATTGTGGGGGCTCCACTTTATTATCACTCACATTTTCGACAACACTTTGGTGTTGTGCAACTTCCATGGCCTTCAAACGGGCTTGCTAGTCTACATTAACTCAACCAAGTCCTCATTTCTGTCTTGCTGACTTCGATGAGATCCAACATCATTCCTCCTTTGTGCTATTGTGTTTCCTCAAACGAATGTGATTTCTGCACTCCTTCAAACCTTCCACCCAACAATTTCTCATTGGAAGATGTCCACAACGATTTTCTACCAACCTTCGCAAAAGTGGAAAACCGATGATGTTTGTTATGTAATCCTCACACCTTTTGCCTAACAATTATCTGTTGGAAGATGTCTATAATGATTTTCTACACACACTCGTAAATGATGAAAAACACCAATCTCTGTTGTGCCACCGCTCACAAGGAACAAAACCTTACTTTGATACCAAATGACGCAAACATTGTTAAGGTGCTCAATGAACAATCATCTTAGACCACGCAACCTTCAGAACCACGTGCACAAAACATACAAACTTACATACAAACTTGCATACAATAACACAAATAGAATTCAATGGAAGAACAACACATTAACAAGTTTTATTCGTATACTTAGAGGAATAGCACACATAGACCGATCGCTGGAGATACAATGATAACATCATATAATCATTCTCTTGTCAAACATGAATTGCTTTGAGCCTTAAAATTGCTCACATCCACACTCTTCTCTCTTTCTAAGGGCTAAACTAAGCTACCAAGAATTGATTCTCTAAGGCAATTGGGATTTGTTTATATAGCCAACCAATAATACAAACTTAACTCCTAAAACTAATATGATGTATGGTCCAAAGGACCCATTACAAACTCAGTTGGAATTTTTGAGCTTTCACAGCTTCAAATGATCTTTATCTAATGTTTTGCAATTTCCAAATGGATTTGCAATATTGCACAGCTTCCCTTAAGCTTGTGTGGCTCCACCTAATGTTTTGCAACTCCCAATAGACTCGCACAACTTCCTCCGTGTTCCATAACATCCACCAACCTTTCGACGCTTGAAAGATTAGCTTCCACACTTTGCACGGCTTATACAAATACTTTGTTGACTTGCGCAGACTACGCAACAAACTTGATAGTGCGCAATAGGACCACACGCTATACTTAACATCGCGCCAAAAAGCTTGCACACTCCACAAAATGCAACATTGTACTCCGCAGCCTGTCAACAATGTAATACCTTTACAGCGCGGCCCGCCAACAACACAAAATGCAAACAACTAACTTTGACTATTCAAGTTGTTTTTGGTTGATCCAGGATTACTTGTGAACCCGGATGCTCCTACATCATACACCTTAGGCAATTTTGAAAACTTGGGCCCATGCTCAAGGAATCTGAAAGTCATGTATCAAAACATTCGCAACACTTAGCCAAGTTGCATCTTCAATGTTCTTCCCTTTCTACTTCACTAAATACTCCTTATACTCCTCCTTGCTCGATTTCTTGTTTTTAGTGTCAATTATTCCTTCCGCTTCCTTGCGCACTCTTTCTAGGATCTGCTCTCTCCAATCCACCAACCATCTTCTAAATTTGAACATTCAATGCTTCCCTATACTACGTGGTATGGATAAATATCCGTCACATTAAATATGTTAGAGAAATCAATGCTTTCAAACAACTCAATCTCATAAGCGTTCTCCCAGAATGGTGTGTGTACTCTCTCTCCTGTTGACAAAATTGGAACACCTCAAGGCTGTGGGTAACCTATGTCTGAGGTGAACCTCCAGAGAGGGTTGGTTCCCTTGTGAATCACCTAAAAAATGAAAACTTTGACAAGGAAAAGGGAGAAGGAATGCGGGAAAAGGGAAATAAGGGTGATACACCAATAATTTAACACATGCATGTAACTCTGCACACAGAGAAATCAAAGATCCACACACCTGCACAACTCTAAGCTATTTTGCAAAATTAATTCAAGGGTTTTAGGAGAAAGGACAGCGGTAGAGGGAGTAAATTCCACACTAAAGCAACACAATATTCCTATCAAACACAATGAAAAATCAGAAAACAACAATATGAGAGGGAAAAATGGAGTTTTTTTATTCAGAGGTGCAAGTACAAGGCTAGGAATTGCCAGAGTAAAACAACCCAAAGTGTGTCTATATCTATCAAAATTTTTTTACAATAAAATCAGCCTATATAGATGAATCAACTTTGCCTTTTAAATAATAGCTTGTCTGCACTGCTTTTATTTATTTTTATTTATTTTCTTCAACCCCTTTTGGCACATGGGACATAGGACTGCATTGTTGCATTTAAATTTATCCACCTTTTCTCTTCTCCTTTTAGCCAATTTCTATTTGGAGCTGCACTTGCTAAATTTAATAAAAGCTATCTTTATCCATCCACTCATGCACTCCTTTTGGCTTCAAAATAAAAATAGAGTTGCAGAATTTATCTTTTTCTTCTTTTTAGCACATTTCTATTTTTAAAAGCACTTGCTAAATTTATTTTTTAGCCATGCACTATTTTTAGCCTAAAAATAGAACTCAACTTCTATTTTTAGCACTTCCACTTTTTTACCACTATTTTTATCTTTTTTAGCCAAATAGCTATTTTTAGCCAATGCTATTTTTAAAATTCTAAAAATAGAATTGAAAAACCAATCCTTTGCGTGGAAAATATGGTAACATTTTGGCGACATCACGGGATTGTTTGCCTGCTAAACAAAGAGATCAGTAGCCTTCTGCATCCATTGGGCTATGGAGTCACATACCTCTGTCAACAACTTGTATCCTCTGAAACAAAACCACTGAAATACCCTCTCCAACAAAAGGAAAACATGTGCATGCAAGCACTTCTTGAAAAGACAACTAACTAAGAAAACTGGAAAAACAATGTGCATGCAAGCACTTATTATGCAAGAAACAAACCTAAACTACTCCTAATCTAAACAAAGAGAAAGGAAAGCTAAACAAAACCACATACTGGTTGGGAGAAATAACTTCCTTTTCTCAGAAAGTGCGGCCATGAGATCAATTTTGCAACTAGATCACATGGTAAAGTGCAGACATGGTTTGCACCATTGATTTGCTCAAAATATCAGTCCAGAAAAGAATAAACTCTATAGGATCCACACTCTGTCTTTGTAGATGTTGGGGCTGATTTTTGGCAACTTGAAGCTCTTTCTTATGCTCTGAAATGAGCACAACTGATGGCAACTCCTTTTGTGGCTCTAAACTAGCCAAATACCTGATTGGACATGGTTTTCTCATAGCTGATAAACTGATTTTTCTGATCTGCCCCTCTTCTTTGTGTGTAATCTCATCATTTGGAGTACTTGAGGCCCTTCTGTGATGCTTGGAGACTGATCTGAAACTTTTTCTACTTCATCCTTTGCAAACAACCTCATATTTGGCTCTTTTCAAGCTCGAAAGAAGATGTAATAACAAGAGAGTCTTTATTGAAGAAGATAGATGATGGAGGTGGAATACTTACAATTTCAATTGGCTCTTCCTCATCATCAGAATCTTCTAAGTCTGATAAAACCTCATCCTCTTTATTGTTCATGCTTGAGGAAAACTCCTTTTGAATTTGAATTTCTTTGTTGATTTCCTCCTCTGTATGACTGTTTGCAAGCTGATCTGAAGATGATATAGGCTCAAGATTGTTGATCTGATCCTTAGAAACATTCATATGCTCCTTCAAAACATTATCTTTACGTTGTATCTCAAGAGATTTGAGAAAACTTTGTCTAACCTTTGCTTGTTGGTCATATTCCTCCTGTTGCTCTGTAATTTCAACCACTTTCTTGCACTCCTCTATTATAGGCTTAACCAACCGTGGAATTTGTTTGTCCTCAAACTGTAAGCTCCATTTTGTTAGATTTTTGCCTGAGAACTTCTTCACTTGGCTCTTTAGTTGGCTTGTCTTCCAAACTGATTTATTGATTAGTTTCGTTCCAGAATGGATTTGGGAATATGAGGGGAGGTGTGGGTTGGGTTGCTAACTGATTTTGCAATGGTTGAGATGATTGGAGAGGTGTAAGATCTTGTGGAGGAGAAGCTTTAAGAAAGCTAGGAATTTGGGACTTGGGCTCTAGTTGAAGTGGTTGGAAAGTAGAAGTAGGAGGGCTGCATGATGATAGTGAAGAATTACCCCATTGACAGGGTTTCTCAACACTATATTGGTAAGCTTCCATCTCTTCATTCCACTCTGATATTTGTGGTATCAATTCAGACACAAAGTCTATCTTCTCTTGAGGGCTATACCAGTTTGGCATAGGACCGGCCCATGGGTAGGGTACCCTGAATCCAAGCTTGGCTGCCTTGATGGAACTTGTTGCCCTCATTTGTACCATTTTTATCTCCAAGTGTTGTACCTGCATATGAAAATCATCATTAGGCATGGAATTGTTTCCATAATCTGCATATTCCTGCTCCTGAAAAACACCATGATTATTAGGATAACCATACAAATTGTTTGGATCATGGGCATATTCATTATGATAGGGCTTATAATACTGATTTGGAGGAGGATTTTGGGGAAAAGGAGGTGGAGGGGAGTAATAATTCTCTTGAAACTGGGAATTCCAATGAGGAATTGAAGTCATGATTGCACAACCTCATAAAAATATGGAAAGATGGAGGAAATGGTCTGCTGATTGAGAAAAAGGGATCTTTGGGCCAATGGAGTCGCCAGATGCTGAATATTTGTGTCTGAAACACTGATATTTGCTAAGAATAACATCAACTTCTTTAGCAAATTTTTGTACTGTCCCACCGGGCGTGCCAGAAACTGTTGTCACCCAGAAGTTGCACCCTGATAGAGAATGGTGTGTGTACTCTCTCTCCTGTTGACAAAATTGGAACACCTCAAGGCTGTGGGTAACCTATGTCTGAGGTGAACCTCCAGAGAGGGTTGGTTCCCTTGTGAATCACCTAAAAAACGAAAACTTTGACAAGGAAAAGGGAGAAGGAATGCGGGAAAAGGGAAATAAGGGTGATACACCAATAATTTAACACATGCATGTAACTCTGCACACAGAGAAATCAAAGATCCACACACCTGCACAACTCTAAGCTATTTTGCAAAATTAATTCAAGGGTTTAGGAGAAAAGGACAGCGGTAGAGGGAGTAAATTCCACACTCAAACAATACAATATTCCTATCAAACACAATGAAAATCAGAAAACAGCAGTATGAGAGGGAAAAAATGGAGCTTTTTTATTCAGAGGTGCAAGTACAAGGCTAGAATTGCCAGAGCAAATCAGCCCAAGTGTGTCTATATCTTTTTTACAATAAAAAATTATCTGAACAATCCCAAAATCTGCTGCCTTTATTAGACTGCTGCCTTTTAAAAATAGCTTGTCTGCATGCAATTTTTTTATTTCAACCCCTTTTGTGCCAATTATAGGACTGCAGTTGCTAAATTTATCCAAAAGCACTTCTCTTTTAGCCAATTTCTATTTGGAGCAGCACTTGCTAAATTTAATAAAAGCTATCTTTTTCACTCCTAAAAATAGAACTGAACTTTTATTTTTAGCTCTTCTTATTTTTAGCACCTCTATCTAAAAATAGCCAAGTGCTATTTTTAGGTCAAACTTTTTGCTATTTTTTTAGCCAATCTTCCACTTCAATTGCTCAAACTTTTTTTAGCCAAAGCTATTTTTAGCCAATCTTAAAAATAGCCACTTTTCCAAAAATAGCCAAGTGCTATTTTTAGCAATCCTTTGCGTGGAAAGTCCCATGTTCCTAGCTTATCTCCACCAAACACCTCAACAAGTCTCCAAGACTCATGTTCATCACCTCTGTCTATCCATTGGTCTGTGGGTGATATGCCAAACTGAATTGCAACTTTGTATTCATCTTATCCCACAGTGTCCTCCAAAAATAACCAACAAACTTAGTATCTCTATCAGACACAATACTGTGTGGCAAACCATGCAGTCTTACAATCTCCTTGAAGAAAAGATTTGCGATGTGAGTCGCATCACTAGTCCTCTTACAAGCAACAAAATGTGCCATCTTAGAGAATATATCCACCACAACATAGATGGAATCAAATCCCCTTTGGATTCTAGACAAAAACCCAAAACAAAATCCATATTTATATCCACCCAAGGCTTCTCTGAAATGGGTAAAGGTTGATACAACATTGCATTCTAAGATCTCCCCTTAGCCAACTAACATACTTTGCATTCTTGCACAAACTTGCGCACATCTACAGACATTCACGGCCAAAAGTAACTCTCCACTAGTTGCGCTAACATCTTATCCAAACCAAAATGCCCTACTAATCCACCACTATGCTTCTCCCTCACCAAATTCTCTCTCATTGATCCACTAGGAATGCACAACTAGTTGCCCTTAAACAAAAGGCCTTCCTGCACAAAAAAATCCAACCATGGTGTCCTATCAACACTCGCAGGTGTTGTGCATGCTCTCCACACCTTACCAAAGTCTTCATCTTGTGCATACAACTTCATGGATTCAAAACCCACTACTTCAACCTCATCTCTGTCAACAATATACTACACCTACTCAGCGCATTCGCAACCTTATTTAACTTTACACTTCTATGCTTCAACACAAGAATATAGCCTCGTAGGTACTCAACCCACTTCATATGCCTTTGACTCAACTTCCCTTGGCTGATAACAAACTACAATTCTTGATGATCAGTAAATAGCACAAATTCCTTTGGCAATAGGTAGTGCCTCCATTTCTTGAGTGCTTGCACAATTGCATAGAACTCCTGATCATACATGTTATACTTTCTCTTTGCATCATTCAACTTCTCACTTAAATACGCTATTGGTCTCCCTTCTTGACTCAACATTGCACCAATGGCTAAACCACTAGCATCACAATCCACCTAGAACACCTTCACAAAATCAGGCAATGCCAACACCAACCATTTTGTCACCTTCCTCTTCAACTCTTGAAAATTGTTCTCTGCACACTAGCTCCAACAAAACTCTTCTTATCTCCTCGCATGGCCTTTGTGATAGGCGCACACACTCTGCTAAAGTCCCTTATGAACTTGCGGTAAAAGCTAGCCAACCCATGAAAACTTTGTGCTTCAAAAGCACTCGTGGAGATGGCCACTCTACTATTGCGCAAACTTTCTTTGGATCCATCTTCAAAACCTTCACTGGAAATCACAAATCCCAGATACACCAATTACTCCTACATAAAATTGTGTTTCTTCAAATTAATCGTTAACTTCTCCTCATGCAACCACTGCAACACTTGCCTTATATGCAACAAATGCTCTTCTCACATCTATTGAATATCAAGATATCATCAAGGTACATGATCACAAATTTTCCCAAAAATGGTTTTAGGACTTCATTCATCAACCTCATAAAGGTACTTGGTGTGTTGCTCAATCCGAACAGCACAAGTAGCCACTCATACAATCCTTCTTGCATCTTGAACACAGTCTTCCATTCATCCCCTTCTCTAATGCAAATTTGATGGTATCCGCTCTTCAAATCAATCTTGTTGAAATACTTCACGTGCCACTCAAACAATCCATGATGTCATCCATGTGCAGCAACGTGAATCTATACTTGATGGTGATCTTGTTTATGGCTCTCAAATTTGTACACATTTACCATTCACCACCCTTCTTCGCTGCTAGAACCACAGGTCTTGAGCATAGGCTCAAACTCTCTCTGATCAAGCCTCTATCCAACAACTCCTCGACTTGTTGTATCTTTGCATTCTCTTGCGTGTCATCTTGTAAGCTGCCTTGTTCGGCAAACTCGAACCTAGAATCAAATCCATGCGGTGACTAATGTCTCTCACAGGCAGAAGCCCTTCTAGCAACTCACTAAAAATAACTTCCGCAAACTCTCCCAACATCTCTTTCACTTCTTGCGCCATCGATTCATCTTTCTCTGTCGATACCATCTGCGCACTTCTCTTTGCACGACAGGCTTCACATATCAACACAAAACATGCACAATTTTACTTCACCTCATTTAAGAATTGTTTACCTGATACCAAAAGAACCTTAGGTCCCTGCTCTTCCTACACCCTTATCCTTCATTGGATTAAGAGTGTACTCTTTCCATCCTTCACCAACTCTGTAGGTGTTTGTGCAGCCATCATGTTGTGCCTTCCAGTCAAACTACCAACGCCTTCCAAGTAGCACATGACATGCATCCATGGGCATGATGTCGCACAAAACTTCATCCTCATACCTTCCAATCTGGAACTTCACCTAGACATTGCTCAGTCACTAACAATTGATGTCCCTTCTACAACCAAGAGACCTTATAGGGATTAGGATGCTCAATCCTCTTCAACCCCAACTTATCCACCATCTCTATGCAACCAAATTATCAGTGTTGCCACTATCCACAATCAATTTGCAAACTTTTCCTCCCAACTTGCATGTTGTTCTGGACAAATCTTCCTCTATGCTCAAGACTAACTTCCTCTTTGTTGGTTTCAACAACATGCACTTAAACATCAATGCTTCACCTATCTTTGGGTCTTCTCCACAACCTGGTGCATCATATTCATCACCTTGTGCAATGTGTACACACTCACATTATTCTTCCCATCATTTTGGGTGTGTGGGCACTCAAAAGCTCTATGCCCTATTTCTCCATGCCTATAACATGTGTCGTTGAATTTGCAACCTCTTCCATGTGACCAAAGGATCCTCTTCCATTGGTAACATTTCCTCTCAAGATTCCTCTATTGTTCTTTCACTCATGGCATGAAACTCGCTTCACCTTCATGATGTGTAGAATTCCTCTCTGCCACCACCTTGTCCATGACAACGGCCTTTTCCCTTTCTGCGGGCAACACTCTCCACTTGCTTGCATGCCAACTTCTCTTCTGCCTTCAGTGCATATTGATAGGCTTCCTCAACTAACCTCACTTGGATCATTCCAAACTCATCCTGAATCGCAATGCACAATCCATTCATATACCTGGAGATCTTCTCCATGTCATCTTCCACATGTCTCGCTTGAATAGTGAGTCGGTAAAACTCTTCAGTGTATTCCTTCACACTAAGCTCCCTCTATCGCAAATTTTGCAACTTCTTAAACAAACCAAGCTGGTAATCTGCAAGCAAGAATTTCACCTTCAACTTCACCACCAACCTATCCTATGTCTTGATCTTTTGTTTACCTCTTTTCACTTGGCTTGTCTGGATATGCTCCCACCATAGAGATGCATGACCCTTCAACTTTGTGCAGATGAATTTGAATTTCTTGGGATCTTCCATGTCTTCATACTCAAAATACTTCTCAAGCTTTGTTATCCAATCAATGAGCTCTGTTGGTTCCAAACTACTAGAATAAATCGGGGTATCCAATTTAGGCTTACTCCCCATTCTACCAATTGCATGCATAACAGCCTATCTTCTGGATCTTCGGCTTGCGCTTCTTCTTCTTCCTCATTCACATTTGGGCATCTTGTGCTCTTTGTTACATGGGTCCTTCATCATCACTATGATCTTCACAACAACACCTCAGCATTGTGCAGATCTTCCATGGCCTCCAAATAGGCTTGCATAGTCCGCATTAACTCGGCCAAATCCTCAACTCTGGCTCCCTGATTTCTGTGATCTCCAACAACATTCCTCTTGTGTGCCATTTTTTCCTCAAATGAATGTGACCTCTGCACTCCTTCACACCTTCTACCCAACAATTCCTTGTTAAAAGATGTCACCAATGATTTTCTACCCACCTTCGCAAAAGTGGAAAACCGCCAATGCTTGTTGTGTAATCCTCACACCTTCTACCCAACAATTACATACTAGAAGATGTCTGCAATGATTTTCTACCCACACTCGCAAATGTGGAAAACCACCAATATTTGTTGTGCCACCACTCGCAAGGAACAAAACCTTGCTCTAATACCAAATGATGCAAACATGGTTAGGGTGCTCAATGAAGAGCCACCTTAGACCACACAACCCTCAAAATCATGTGGAAAACATACAAACAATGCATGCAATAACACAAACATAATTCAACAAAACAACACATCAACAAACTTTATTCATATCCTTAGAGGAATAACACACAGATTGATCGCCAATGATACAGTCAATGAACGTCATATAATCATTACTCCTGTCAAATACACATTACTTTGAGCCTTAAGCTCGCATCTCACACTCTGCTCTATTTGAGCTCTCTAAAGCTACTAAAACTGACTTTCTCTACGGCAATTGGGCCTTGTTTATATAGCCAACCAATGCCACAACTTAACTCCTAAAACTAATATGAAGTTATGGTGCTAAGGACCCATTACAAACTCAATTAAACTTTTTGAGCTTCATGGCTTCAAATGATATTTCTATAATGTTTTGTGGCTTCCAAATAGAATTTGTAGTATATCATGGATCTAAATAATGTTCCATGAATTCAATTCAGCATTTGTAATATTGTGTGGCTTCCTTAGTTATGTATTAACTAATGTTCGTTTGTAACCTCCTCAACCATTTTGTAACTATCTCTTGCATAATAAAATGATGGACACACAATCTACAATGTGTGCATTCTAATTCCTCTTCATTATTTCTTTGTTCACATCTTCTAACATTGGTATCAGAGCCATTGGTGCTCGAAGGGGTTCAAGTTCTAGAAATCTTTGGAAGTGCTTACGGACAAGCGATAGAGAAACTCATGAGGAGATCATTTTGAAGGCAGAATTTTAGTGAGGAGGAAGTAAAATGCAATTGTGAGGGCATAATGGATACAGCCATAAAAATTCCAGAAAAAACATGCAGACATCGTTTTGTATCAGAGGAATTTTTTTAGGTAGAAAAACCCAATGAAGACAAAAGACAGAATTATATGTGATTAAAACATATGGGGTGAAGATTTCATGAAAACAAATCCAGTACGGCAATAGAACATTTGCAAAGGACAAAAAAACAGTCAAATTTGTGCAAATTGTGAGTTAACTACAATCATTTGAGGACAAGCAAAATACAGATTTGGATCTCAAGGGCATATTTAGTAAAAAAGAAGGCATACAAAGGAAAACATGCAAATCATGACGATTTCATGAAGAAATAATTGCAAAAGGACAGTTGCTAGGGCATATCAATGTGATTTCTGAAGGCTGTTGAAGTTTTTGCCTGGCAATTGAATTTTATAGTCACATTTTATAGTATTAATCTAGGACTTGTTTGGGTCATTGCACTTTTAGGGCAAATCTTCGAAGTTAGGCAAAATTACAGAACTTGCAACAAGTACAGTCAGAGATTTTGAGGACAAAATGAAAGAACATATTGATTGATGTTTAATTTATTTTTAAGGCATTAAACTACAAAGAACAGAACTGTCATTATTTCTCTGGTTATTTCTCTATGCGGAAATGTTTGTCAATTTATTGTTGCTGTCAAAATTGCATTGTTTTTCGGGTCAAAACTGCTGCATAGATTTATGAGGTTTTTTTTTGAGAATGGAAATTCCATTAGACAAATATTTTGCCTCAACTTTCACAGTTTGGAAAGTAAAAATCTAGATGCAATGACGTGAACAAGAATTTCATGGGGCATAGTAAATGGGAATGAGAAACCACCTACAGATGCAAATAAATTCCTAGATTAGCATTAAGAAGAGATGATAAAGCCAAAGCCATTATTGGTCTTGCTCTCTCTGATTTTGAGTTACATCATGTAGATCTAGAAAAATCATGTAAGGAAATCTAGGATAATTTGAATAAATTGTTTGGAGCAAAAACAGTTAATGCAAAGTTTTCTCTAAAGCTTCAGCTATTCAGATTCAAGATGGATGACGAAGTCACTATGTCAAGCCACATAAGCAATTTGAGGTCTCTCATCAGACAGCTAGCAAAATTCAATCATACAATAGATGACGAGGATGCCAAAGCCATTTTGTTAAACAATTTGCCTTCTAAATACAGCAATGTCATTTTTACTCTCAATCGAATGCATTCTCAAGCTCTAGAAGATATGATTTCAGCTCTCTTAGCTGAAGAAAAGAGAACTGCAGGAGATACAAAAGGTGATCCTCAACATGAGAGTGCATTATACTCGAGAAACTATCGTAGAAGATCAGATAAAGACAAAGGGGAGATTGAATGTTATTACTGCAAGAAAAGAGGTCACACAATGTGGAACTATAGAATTCGAGCCAATGATGTTCTCAAGGGAAAGCTCAAAGACAAACCAAATGAAGTTAATATAGCCATTGTTGAAGATCCACTAGATGCTGAAAGTGGTGAAGAATTCGTTGATGAAGAATACATATTTTAAGAAGCCCACACTTTGAAGATAGGAAGGGATCTAGTGTAGATGAAGCTCAACATGGATGGCTGCCCAGTTAGTTCGGGAGTTTGTGGATCTTGGGAATTATACCCTTACAAGGGTCATGAGACAACTTGATGGAGCATTGTGGATGTAGCTCAACATGGATGGTTGTCCAATAATTTAGGAGGTTTGTAATTCGAGAGTTTGGGGAGGTGGAATCCTGGGAACTCGGGAAATTCAGCTAGGAGCTACATCTTTACAAGGGTTCGAGGCAGCTTGATGGAGTTCTACCTGGTCCAAGAACTGTTTTCAAAGAGAAAGCTTTTGAAGAATGTGTGGTTCTTTGTTTGGTTTTGTTGTTTTAATTGTTTGTTTTTGCTTTCTGTACTGTAAGCCTTAAGAGGGGGTATTAGAATATAAGGCTTACCTTTTATAATTAAGTCACTATTTTTTGCAACTATATCTTGTATGATAAAATGATGGACACACAATCTACGATGTGTGTATTCCAATTCCTCTTCATAGAGTGCAAAGCCATCTGTTTCTCGCAGTTACTTCTTTGTTTTCTCTGTTGTCTGTGAGTGTTTCTTTCTCAGCTTTCTTTACTGAGAATTGAGAGGACAAATCACAGCTGAATTGAAAATTGATGTGTGAATGATCTGGTTTTGTTTAAATGTATTTATTTTAAAACAACTACATTGTTCCAAGACCTGTCATCTATTACACTGTATGCATGAGGTTATGTGAAAAACAACAAACACAATTAAATGAAAAATACATTAGTACCATCGACTCATTTTGGTCGCACTAATCCCCTTAAGTACTGTCTTGCAAGATCACTTAAAATTGGCATTGTTCCGTGGAGAAATAATTGGCTAACAGAACTGCCAATTGTATGTGAACCAAGAATGATTGATGAAGGATCCTCTAAAATAGGATAAGGAAGAAGACCATTTTAGGACCAGCGCACACAAAATTCCAGTCCACAAAGTGGTCCAGGGCTATAGAAAAAGGGTTGTGTGCAAAGGAAGTTATAATGGATCTAATAGGAAAATCTACACACTATCACCGAGGGCTGTGACTGAGGCACTGTTAAATAGTGGTGCTAGGCTCACAGAAGTTCTGAAACAGCCACAATATCCACCACTTCATGTCGAAAAAGGGATAGGCCCCCTCAGGCCTACTCTACTCTACCGTACTCTACTCTATATAGCTCCCACCTATCTATATATGGGTCACCCTCCCCTCCCAAGGTAGGATGGGTAAATGGGATATAATGTGTAGGACCTTTGCTAGATCCGGGGGTGCCACTAGGCAAAAGAAAAAAGCTATAGAGTAAGAGATTGTTGTTAGGTGGTGAGCAAAAACTGTCGAAACTAAGTTAAGTTTGTATACTAGGGGTGCCTCTAGGAAAAAAGCAAGAGTTGTAAAGTAAATGACTATGATGTAAAAGATAAAGATAGGCTACATTATCCTATCTAACACATGATACAAAGATCAACCATCAACGAAAGTAAAAGAAATTGTTCAGGGTTAGGGATACTTACCTAGGGTTGGCTTGTCGGCACATTAATCTCCTTCCTTGGCTTGTAGCACCTTGTGAGAGATTGTTGTGGATGAAGTCAATATGGATAGGTAGAAGACCTGAGTAAACCTTTGATTGGGTACTCCAAACACTAAGGTAGACCTTAGTGATTCAACCCTTATTCTTGGTCTCGTCAATGGCGCAACACTTCAACTTGTCTTCCTCAATGTAATTTCCACTAAATCCTAAGTCCTCTTCTCCTTCCTAAGGTAGATTTGCAAGCACAAGCAGAGTGGATTGTTTGATGATAGCTTGAGAAATGACAAATGGGAACTCTATATATGGCCTTACGCCCTAGAATTCATGACTCAATTTTAGCCAACGTCATCAACACGGCCAACAACGTTAGCTAAAACAAGGAATCTATAGGATATCATCGGCACGACTGATGACGTCGGCTATGTCCAATCTAATAAAGGAGGAAGAGGACAAACCAAGGGAACGAGAACCTAGGGAGGCAATTTGAAGTTGATCAAGAGCAAATTGTTCAATGATATCTTGAGAAATGACAAATGGGAACTCTATATATGGCCTTACGCTCTAGAAGTCATGACTTAGTTTCAGCCGACGTCATCGTCCAGGCCGATAGCATTGGCTATGTGCAATCTAATAAAGCGGGAGGAAGAGGATAAACGGAGGGAACAAGAACCTTAGGAGACAAGTTGATGCTGATCAAAAGGTGATGTAAGATGGTATGAGGTGGCGGTGGGAAGGGAAATGCCACAATGATCTCTAATGACGTGCTATAAGTCGACCCACCCCAATCCCGAATGTACTCCTTAGGATGTACATTCAAAGAGGTTAATCCGTCGACGAGTCCTCAAAAAGGAATCGTAAGTGAAAATAAGGTATATACACTGACAAATTGTCGAGCCTACATGAAACAATGAACCCAAAATGTTTCCAAAGAACCCACAGACAGAATGACAGCTACAAGATAGGCTAAAGCTTTCAAAACCTTAGATAGCTAGCTAGGATAGATAGTTTGTGTGGGAGTTGAATTTGGCTCATGTGCAATACATTGTAATTATTGAAGGAAAGACGTATATTTAGGGTTTATGGGTCTTCAACTGCAAGAATAAGAGAAGGATATAGCATATCATGTATGAGATAGGATATTTCAAATAGCCAATAGATAGGTATACTAACATTTGGAAACATGGAAAAGATTATGTGAAGACAATTTTTGAATATAAATTCAGGAGCTAACCAATCCATTAGAAACAGTATATTTAAGTTTTATGAGTTTTCAACTGCAAGAAGAAAAACAGAAAATAGCATAGCATTTATGAAATCGGATATTTCAAATTGCCAATGGATAGGTACACTAGCATTTTAAAGCATGGCAAAATTTCATGTGAAGATACTTTCCAAACGTAAGTTCAAGAGGTAATCAATCCACTAGGTCAGCATATTTAGGTGTTATGAGTCTTCAACTGCAAGAAGAAGAGAGAAACAGCGTAGGATAGATGAAATAGGATATTTCCTATAGCAATAGATAGGCACCAGCATTTGAAAGAAAGGAAAATTGTATGTGATGATAATTTCTAAACATAAGGTCAGGAGCTAATCAATCCACTACCACAACCTGGCCATATTTCCATATACCTGCACTGCAGGTTCATATTGATTTGAAGATCTCAAACATAACAAAGAAAGTATATCAGTCTCACCAAGTGCCACAGTCTTTTCTGAGTGTAGTCAAAACATTATTGGTGTGCCTCTCATTTGAAACTAAGATGTATTAAAATTGCTACCACCTGAATTCGCAAAGCAGTTGTGCAAAAAACAACTCATATTATTTGCAGCAACCTTTCTTTTCCGCACAATATTTTAGCTAGAAAAATGCTTGGACAAATTTACTGCATTTGTGCTGATCCAATTCTGAGGGTCCTTATGTTTCACATATGTGGTCTGAATAACCGCATGACCATTGATCATCCTGTTCTTTGGCAATAAGAAGAATTATTTCATTTGATGCATGTCTGCAGTCTAATAAGTTTATAGTACCAAACAGTGAGATCAGACAGACAATTTAATGTTATAGATAAATAAAGAGGAATAAGAAACTTTCCGCAGACACTGACATTTTAACCATAGAACTAGAAAACAGACAACTAATTGACCCGGAGCAATTACGTAGGTTGCAGCATCATCTCAAGAATGTGATGGATAGAAGCAGGAAATGGCAAGCAGTTTACAGAATGCCAACAAAAATCTCCACTAATTCTCATTTTCATTTACACAAAATTCCAGCAGAATATTGTGGAGGACAAAGTGCATTGTCAGATGACAAGTAATCGGAGAGTGGATCAAAATTGGATCCAAAATCTCAATAGAATTCTGGTGATGTCTAGATTCTTATGAAATCATTCAAAACAAACCAAATTGGGTTTGTAAGTGGAAAACAGAAATTTTTCTTACTTTATCGTTTGTTCTACTCGTCTATATGTCAATTGCACATTTACCTCCATTTGTAAACATTTGTAAGCTGCTAAGGTCCTCATATTGTGTGTGACTAAGAAATCGACCAAAAAGCCAACAAATATAGGAAAGGTCAAACCTAATCCCATTCAAACACTTTGACCTCTGAATGGCAAGAAGAGAGGATAAGAAGGCAATAAGGAGGATAGGAATTGCTTTGCTTTGAGTTCTTGGGAAGTTTGAGGCACTAAGGGCCTTGCAACTTGCCTTGGAAGTAGTTGGAAAGCTTGAGGTTTTGGCAGAGGTGAGGCTTGCATTGATTGGGTATTTTGGTTTAACTGAGTGTGTAGCGGCCACATTTTGAATGGAGAGGACTCAAACACTATCTACAATTGGTTTTTCAGCTTGGAGAATAAGTAGGTTCTCGTTCTCAAATCTATTTAATATTTATTCTTCTTTACTGAATTTTTTTATTTTTTCCATAATTGTACATGCATTATAAATGATAAAATCCCCCATTTCTAATCCATCTCAAACTTAAAACAACTACCCTCAAAAACATCAACATAAGCTCACCAAACAATTCTGGGAGTGGTTCAAGTGATAGGGCAAGAAACAGTAGCCAGACAAGTGTCAGCACAAATCACTACTAAGTATTCTTGCCCACCCACTCTCAAGAGTATAGTAAAGTTTGGAAAAGGGTCTTATACCCCAAAATTTCCCCTTCTTCAATGGGGCACCAGGCTCCCCTACACTCAGGAAAATGGAAAAGCAAGGGAGCACCACATGGATGGAAGTGCAATACTTGTAAGCAACCATAAAAGCCGAGTTATTGTCGAGATAAGTGCCATTTTAAGGGCAACTTAGGTGCTAAGCACGTCAATTCATACCTGGAATGTCTAAAAGAACGGGGAGAAGGTAACGATGATGTTGTTGTGCCCAACAAAACTAGCAATATGGCTTTGGCTATTTATTCTAAGAGAAATAGCCCTCTTAGCAGCTCAATCTTGAGAATATGACATAAATGATAGAGAGGAAGCAAATGATGCCATTCTCCATTTTTTTATGCATATGTTATTGCCTTCAATGTTACCCACTCTCCTGAATATAAGGAGCTCATAGACAAAATTGCAAAGGCAGGGACAAGCTAAAATCCAACAAGTGATTATAAGTTGAGGACAACCTTGTTCAAAAAAGCAAGCGAACTTTACTAATCAAACCAAGGAGGAGATATAAAGTTCAATCAGGATAGAGTGCCTTATTATTACGGATGGTGGACAGATGCTGCCTTTGATTAATATCATGTGATATTGTATATTGTTCAAGACTTCAAGTAAGCGCAAGGACACCAATTTCTTATTTGAGCTTATCAAGGATGCCATTGAGGAGGCTGGCCCCTTCAATGTAGTCGACGTTATGACTAATGCAGTTGTCATTTTGAAATTGAAGTGCTTATTGGCACAAGACGTGTAAAACAGCATATTTTGGACCACGTACTCTGTTCATGCACTAAACAATGAATTTAGGGACATTAGGAAGATAAAGTCAATTGCAGCATTGGTCAAGACAGCTAGGGATGTGCAGATATTTTTCTGCAGCAACCATACATACTGATTCATTTATAAGTCTAACACATGTATGCTAGCTACTTCCTCTTAATCAAGAGGATGCTTGAGGTGCAGCAATCTTTGCAAAATATGGTTGTGCATAGTGGCTGGTCCAAGTAAGGAGAGTCTAGATCTAATGAGTGGAATACTGGGAAGATTCAGAAGTGTCATTATTGCCCCCACAGCCGAGGTGATTTGTAATGCAAAATAATACTATTCTTATAGAAATATAAGACAGTTTATATAATGTTGGACCTAGTAAGGCCTAAGATTCACCAGAGGAATCCCACAATACAGCGTTATGATGAGAGGATTAGACCCATTGCTCGGCAAAGGTGAGACCATACGAATATAATCTTCCACATGGCAGCTTATGCATTTAATATAAAATGGTATGTAGATAGCGATGGAAATGTGGCTCCTGATGATGATAAGGAAGCAAAACAACATTTTTGCAATTCTATTTAATATATGTGTACTAAGGAGGATGCTGGGAAGCTTAAGAAGAAGTTTCTTTTGTTTGCAAAACGCAATGGCTATTTAAACAAACCGAACACAGAAACAGAGCATGTTCGTCATAAAGGAACCTGAATGGGTGGAGGAGGAGGCATGACAATGAAAATCTAAAACCTAGACAACTGGCTATTAGGTCTCTCTCTCAAACATCTAGTTCCTTTGTGGCTGAGAGACTCATTCACTTATAGCTTCATCAACCCTATAAAGAGGTCCCTTGCATCTTAAGCACAAGAAGACTACATAATATTTGCAGGGTCCTGCCACACATTGAGATGTTGATCTAGAGATTGCTACACAGGCTGATGAGCAAGAAGATGTAAATATTGAGCAGGGATTAATTAGGGTTCCCCTAAACATCTCTGATCAGCTAGAAAATCCCGAGAGTAAAGATGGCATCCTGAATTCAAATTTCATGTAACATGATGAATTGTTGTATTTTAATTTTTGCTCCCTTTTGAATTATCTGTTAAAATAGTGACTGAGAAATTAGAAAATAAAAACTCAATATATTTACTATTTTAATTTTATTATGATATTTGGTGATATGATGATCCTTCTATGATGAATCCATTGTTTGTTTGTGTTAAATCATTAAAACAGTCTTATCTTTATAATACCTTTGTTCCCCAAAGAGTCATAGTATGATGGTTGACTAGGATGTTTTTAGTTAAAGCTATCATCTGACTAGTAATACAAAATCTTTGAAAAGGAACCTAACTTTGAATGCTTAAGTTGAAATATGCATTGGCTTGAGACTGTATCACTGAAATAGAGAATATATTTGTTGTGAAACCAGTATGCAATGGTAAAAAAACTTCCCAAAGGGTTCTCACTAATCTTTGCTCTACATGGCCTGGTGCAACAGAAGTAATAAAGGTGGCAAGTATAAAGGACGACAGCCTCAATTTCTCTTTACTGAAAATGGGGTCAATAACTTTTTACAGCCAGGTAACTGACAGATAGGGATACAGAAACAAGGAATACAGTCCATGGGGCACAGAGCCAAGCAAGGAAATGACAAACTGAAAATAGATAATGAAAGTGGCGGGCAGAACAGCTTTATGAGTTCTCTGAACTTATGACTATCTTTTTGGTTTATAACTCTCTTTTCATTGAAAACTCTGGTTTCTTTCACAGACAGGAAATGGGGGAAAAAAGAAGGTGAGAGATAGGTAATGGACGACAATGTTTAAACATCAAACAAAGACACAAAAAGTGGCCAGTTTACAGACAGCGATGAAGACTTTTAGTTTGACCATATGAAACAGAAAGCCAATGGAATGAAGAGATACAAATTGATAAATGATGGATTATAGGTGACTAATGATATGAGTGCAAATAAAGTTACAAGATAGTTCAGCACCAATCTACAGAACATCGTGATAACAAATCAGCTATGAGTAAAAAGTCAAAATGTTAATCGTGCAAACCCAAGATAAAAAGTACTTGTTTCTTCCTAATTGTTGTTTGTTGGATCTAAGAAAAGCAATCAAAACAATTTCTTTTCTATCAGATCAACTTTTCAAACGGTTCACACAGTCATTCATACTCAAATTTTTAAAATCCAATCAAAGAGATGAAATAAAAACTTTATGCACCATATCAATCCATTCTAAGCTAACATGCTTATGCTAATATGCTTATGCATCAGAATGAGATTTGTGCAGATACAAGACTTTATCGTCAATAACCAGCCAATCTGCTTGCTAAAGAGTCAAAGAGACTAAAGCAACAGGAAAGACAAAAATATATCTAGTTTCATCCAAATATGGCATGAAAAATCAAACCCATAGCAATTATAGGGTGAGCAAGGGCATAATGCACTCATAAGCAACACTTATGATAACACTTCCAGTAAATTTATTATTTAGCACCTCATGCACAATAAGGCCAAAAGTAGTGTCATTTAACATTAAAACAAACGTCCAAACAATATGCTTATCATCAGCACAAAATTCAAAAAAAATGGTTGACCATGTTGATGTTCATACTACCTCGTCGTCTATAATCAAGGAAATTTCTGCAGTTTCTGATTTTGCCTTGGACGATGGCATGCTTTCCATGGAAATTGGAACAGAATGGCTCTGTTGAAACCCAACATCAAAGCAATAAAGCAAACCAGAAATTAAAATAGTACCAGCTTTAAGTAATTGTGAATTGAGTGTATATGCTTAGTTACATCATTTTAAAATGAAAAAGGAAAGCAAGAAAAGCAAAAAGACAATATGCATATAAAAAAAATATTAAGCTGAAAGAAAAACCAACAGCAGCAAAAACAAATGCAAGGCAGGCTGGGAATTAATATGCATGAACATTTTACCTCTTTCCAGTCAATGCCTTGGAACATCAGAATAGCACAGCCAAAGGAAAACGTTGAAATCAACAGAGATTCGAAAAGAAATAGTGGCAATTTTGTCACTGTGCTAATTAAGGGTTGACCCTAAAGCAGTGAAAATCCAAAAAGAAAGAAAAACAAATTTGCCATGCTTAAATGTAAGCAGACTTTGTTCACATTTAATCGTACAAAATCCTCGCATGCAGGTCACACAAAAGTGAGCCACAAACCCCACACAACAAAATTAAGTCAAGTACACTAAATTTGATGCTGATTTATCGATATCTTTGCACTCAATTCCATTAAAAGAGACAAGCATGACAAGTTACCGACAAATATACCCCCTAAACCCAGGAAAAGCAACTGCAAAAGTGTCATATATCAACAACCTGCAGCATTGATCTTTGGAAGTTACAGTTAAAACCCTCCACCGTAACATCCTTCCACTATGTGGCAAAAGTAAATAATAATAATCATATACTTGAGAATTAACAGCCATTAAAAACAACTAATGGACCCCGTACAAATCGATTTGAACATAAAAACTTACAATAACAAGCCAATTGCAGAGAATTCAGAGATTATGAACCTATATTAAAACCTCATTACCAGAATCCAAACGATTTAAACTCTCCGGAGCAATTTTCCGCTTGCTATAGAGTATTAATCGTCGTAATCTTTATAATTGCCTTCAGATTTGAACAAAAATAAGCCCTAGTTCGCTTGAAAAATAACTGAAGACACCGTTTAGCTCGAAATTGACATAAAAGTTGACAATATCAAATTTGTAATTACCAGTAGACCCCGTTTAGCTCCAATTTGACAATAATTTTTACAATAAAAACTGATCTCAGAGAATTGTGAGGTCAGGAAACTAAATTCAAGCCGCATTAACATAATATACACAATTCAAATCATCCCCAGGCCCAATGTCGTAAAAGCCTTGAGAGAAATGAAAATTACCAAATAAATTGCCAAGAAATGACTCCTAACAAACCTACCAGCACGATTTTCCTATCAATATACAACAAAAGCGAAATCTATAGAAATGTAGATATCAAAAGAGCAAAAACAAAATTAGCGTAATTTAGAGAAAACATCAATTATCCCAATCGATGAGATGAAAACTCCTAGCAAACAAAAAATCCCCTGGGACCTGTGGGAATCACCAGATAACTTGCACAGAAATGTCTCCTTACAAATCTATCAGGACAATTTTGACATAAATATACAAAAAAAACACGAAAACTGGAGATTTATACACATTCAAAAAGCAAAAATGTAAGCGTAATTTACAGCAAAACATCAATAATCCTCATCGATGTGATGAAGTCAAGAATTCCTCAGGGACCTTCAATTTTCAATAGTTCAAACCAATTAAGAATTTAATGTTATAAAAAAATTAATTCCATAATAGATCCTTAAAGAAAATCATGGTCAGGAGAATACCAGGAGAGATTTATTGGAAAAATAATGGTAGCCAGAAACGTCCCGAAGAATTGGAAAAATGAATATAAATACTGTTGATTTTTAGCGGATAGAATGAATAGGCGGGAGAGGAGACTTTGATTGCTTTGGCTAACAATAACAACTTTATATTCCTTCGTATCTTCGCGTGCGCTTTTATAGTCTGGTATTTTTTGACGAGGAGGCAATAAATGAATGGGGGCATTGCATACGGACAAAGGCCTTACCTATTGGAAGGCTCTTTTCAATTTATTTGCCCCTTTTTCTCGGCTTCTTTTCTTCCCAAGCATACGATAAGGATTATATCTTCTCTTAGTCACATATGACCTTAGGGGTTAACGTGTAGGAGTCTTGTGGTTCCCCGTGTAGCGGGTGGGGCTACAGCGTAGGGTCGAGAGGATATGATAGGTACATGATGAAAATAGTGTTTGCGTGGAAGGAAATTGGCAATAAGAGAGGAAGGATTAGAGCAAACATATGAGTGGGGTCCATGGTGAATTGTGCATAGTAACCAAAGCACGACGAAACCCTAGGTTTGTGTAATCATATGAAAGACTTTTTAAGAAGATCAGTTAATGAATGATGTAGAGGTTAAAGGATGGAGGGGTGGTGAAATCTGAAATTAGACACGTGATAAAACTTTTATGTGTGTAGATGATCTTATTTTGACTGTAATTATAGTTTAAGACTTCAAAAATTATTTGAAAGTCTAAGAATTTTTTTGTTAAGAGGTCGGGATTCAAGTTAACACTAGCGAAACTAAGACCATGATCTTCTTACATCAAAAAGGAAAGATGCATATAAGCTTCTTATTCGAGGGAAACCCACTCAGGATAATCTCATAATATAAGTAGATAGGGCTTGATTTCATTAACAAACTCAATTTGGAAATGTGCATAGTGAAGAGAATCCAAGGAGAGTAGATGTCATTGTATTCTCTTCAAAACAAGTGCAAGGACGTTGATTTGTGGGATTGGAAGACCACCAGGGTCTTGTTTGGGTTACTAGTAGTTCCAATGGTACTCTAGTTATGTGAAGTTTGGGTCAACGATATGTCGGGTGTAAAGTGGAGGCAAATTAAGAGAATCCATAAATGTTTAATTACAAGTACCTTCAAGATCAAAGTATCAGTCCTGTGCGAGATAATCCAAGCAAAAATAGGTATTTTCCCTTTAGAAGTTGTTGTGATTCCTCTCATAGGCTATATAACAAAGTAGAGGACGTGGAGGAGGATTGGTGGTCAAAGGCAATAATAAAACATGAGTTTAACAGAAGAAAGAGGACGTAGATGAGAGAAAACAAAATGTGGATGGATAAGTGGGATATTAACATACATGAATGTCTAACGGCCAACCAAGAGACAAAGAATTATGTTAAAGATAAGTTTAAGTTAGGCATGTGGACAAAGTAAATAGGAAGGAAAAAGTAGTACTAAATGATTGAGTTCAACCTCACTTATGAGCATGACCAAAAAACCTAAATAGGGGCAAAAATCAAATGGAGATTGAAGATGCATGTGGATCAATTGAGAACTGGACCGTACTAATATTGCACCAAGATAAGGAGGCGAAAGATCCTGAAAGAAAAGTGGGAAGATAATATATGTCTTTTTTGAACATCAGGCATGGTTGAGATGAAATGGTACTATAACATGAAGCCCTCTACATATGATGACATTTAGGTTACATGGTTGGATGGCCTACAATGGGTGTCTATGTTCGATATTTTTGAAATAGAAAACATTGGTTAAAATGGAAAATGTATCACCAAGATCCGCAATAAGAGAATGAACCTTCATAGGCATAATAGTGGCAGACTTTTGAACCGGGGTCTTTTTGTTGAATTCTTCTCCATTTCATCATCTTCTTCACTCCCTTAGTTATGCTTTTGGTTCCTAGGGTCCCTTAAACTGTTTTAGTCATGTAGACGTCATTGAAATCTCTATCTATCTATCTATAAAACCATGCCTAATAAGATTATTTGGAAGATTTTAGGGATTGGAAAGGTATTTAGTTAGGAGGAGCTTCACATGATTAGAGCTATTAAGGAAAACTAAAAACCGCGTTTTGTGAAGAGAAAGACATACCTAAAGAAGAACTTTTAAGACTAACACCACATAGTCTAATTGAGCAAATGATTATTGAATCTAACAATAGTTACATCAATGATAAAAGCTTAATGGAATGCTTGAAACAACTAACATGAATATAATTCAAAACCTAGCTAAAGCATGCCTACTAGTATGTTCAATTGCTAACTAACATAGACCTAAATAGATCTAGGAGCAATCAAATTGGGGGTTTGTTGCTACTCCAAGGAAGGTGAGATGGTCTCTCCAACAATGACTACAAGATCATATTGGATACCCATCTACTAACCCCATTGAAGACTTGAGGCAAGGATTGAGCTTGGCTATTAATCATATTTCTTATATGATATGCAAATCAAAGCATGGTGTAAAGTTTAAAGGTATGTGGTTAGTCCTTTTTATAGTTTTTCCTTTGAGGAAAACTAGCATCTTGGTGCATGTGGGACTAAAAGCAAAAATTAGATTAAGAATTGCTAATCATGATTAAGGTTTGCTAATCACAATTAGTGAATTAACAAGTGATTAAGATGTGAGGAGCCTTAATCAACCACTTAGGGTCAATTAGGAGGCTAGGATAAGCTTTTGAAGCTTCTGAGATGTTGTGGAGGGAAGTGGGGTGATTTTGAGTGGTTGGAAGAGGGGTTTGTGCCAATAATAGGGTATATTGACCAAAACAAGGGTAAAATAGGCTTAATTAGCTAATAATCGCTAATTGTTGTTTGGAAGAGGATTTTGACTTACGATTTGTCGTAAAGTGGCATCCTGAATGCGAAAGAGGATAGGTAATCAACAAAGTGTTGTTAATTGACCAAAATGGTAAGAAACGTTAGTTAATTAGTGGAAATCACTAATTATAATGGAAATGGTAAGAATGAGAGTGATTTGTGTGCTTTTGGCAATAAGATTGCAAAAGTGGAATTTAGGTGTCTACATTTGCCCCTGTTTGAGGTGAAGTAAGTAACTTCACTTCAAATATAGTAGACAAGCATAAACAAGTAAATTTTTGAAGAAAAATTAGTAGAATGAAGGATGCCCCCTCGAGTGTCGATGGGGTGATAGAAGAAGTCAATCGACGATCGAAAATATGATTGAAATGGATAGAAGAAATAGGATAGGGATAAACATGATTGTTTATTGCCCCAGGTGATTTGGAAGAAAAATTAATAGTGATAAGAAATGATAATGGAGAAATAGGAATACCCAATCTTTGCATCCAATCTTTCAATAAGCAACTTTGTTTTCATCATGTTGCCCCTATGATCTACATCATCGGCCTTTATTAAAATAAACAAAAGTGTAAAATAACATGAAAAGCTAAATTACTAACATTTGTTCATTGCTAAAAATATGTAACTCCATGCAACATACATAATGCAATGCAATACGAGAAAGTAAAATGATGCTTAACTCCATGCAACATACATAATGCAATGCAATATGAGAAAGTAAACCAACTAACCTAACAGAGAAACAAGTACAATCACACATACTCAAACAAACAACGTTCAAGACAGTTGCACCAATGTTTTTGTTATCAAGCTTCAGTTCCCGAATGTTCGTGTTGTAACGACAAGGGTTAAAAATGGTGCCCCAAGCAAGGATACATGTGAGGGGAATAACGGAGGACACAAGTAGTCCCATGGAAAGCATTCGTGCACTATGACACAGTCTCTGGCAACTCACTGTTGCACGGGAGTACCGACATAGTAAGCAAGCCAACTTTGTTAATGGAGGTAGATCACGATGATCTGCAAGTCGTTTGAGACAAGAACAAGCAAGAACCTAAGAAAGATGTTTTTGTAGGACAAATTTTGATGTTCGAGGACAATGCATTTGATACATGCTTCAGCTGCGTGCATGTCATTTACCAATTTTTGAATTTTTTTGAATTTTTGCAATTTTTTGGATTTTTAATGATTTTACCAATTTTTTGGATTTTTGAAAATTTTTATATCGTTTTAAATTTTTGAATTTTTAGGAAGAAAATATTGTAGAAGAAATAATGAAGTCATGGGACATCGCCAAAAGTCACCGTAAGACAAAAATATGCCCCAGGTAGTAGAAAAGGCCGTCGAGAAGCAAAAACATGCCCCAGCGTAGCAAAAATGGGCGCGAAAATAATTATTTATTAAAAATAATCATCATGCGAGTGCTAGAAGAATTTAGAAGAACCGCGATGGCTCCAAGGTGCCTCAGGGGTGCAAAACACATCACGGGGGGTAAAAATGGGTATATAAGCCATCACGGCAAGTTCATTTACCACATTCACTTACCTTTTTACTGTTGATTGAGCTCTGACCTACGAGAGGAAATGGCGAGGGTGCAGAACCAGAAACACCATGTGGATCATGTGAGAGACTACATGAGACTTCCAGGGGATGGCCCACAGGTACACAAAGCTAAACTTTTCACCTTTGTCAATTTATAGCATTTAATTTTGGTTAAAAACACATTTATTAGGGTTTTAGTAGAAAAAAGGTGTGAATGTGCCAAGCGTGGCCCTTGGGGTGCACCTGTGCTCATGGGTTGTGCCTAGTGTTGCAATGCATGCATGGGTGCATGTATGTGCTAGTGCCAAAGGGGTGCTATGCATTTTTCAAAATAGCAAAATGTGCGTATGCGCCTATGCAAAGAGAAAATGTGCTATGCACATGCATAGGGTTAGGGGAAAAAATTGAGTGTGTGCCTATGTGCAGATGGGGGCGCTGATGCATTGAGGGGGTTTGGAAAATTGAGGGTGCCTATGCCTGTAGGGGTGTGCTGGTGCTGCTAGGGGGTGCTAGTGCATAAAAGACATTTTTAGAATGTTCTTAGAAGAAAATGAAGGTTTTAGGAAATCCTAGATGGTAGAATAGATGAATTAGATAACAAAATAGAAGAATAACATGGTAGAATAGAAAAATTGGATAGAGTAGAATATAAGAATAAGATCATCAAAAATGACCTGATTGACCCTGCAGATGGATTTAGAGGTATTAGAGATGTAGGAGTAACATGGGTGGCTCTGGGCCTATGAGGTGACATTTAGATGTCACGAATAGATTTTCTTGGAGATCACACTGGAGGTGACTGGTTTATCACACGTGGCTCACATGCCACAGATTACTTTAGATCATAGCCTGCTCACAACCTTAGCTGAGAGATGGTGGAGTGAGAGTCAGACATTTCATCTTCCTACCGGTGAGATGAGCATCACTTTAGAGGATGTGTGGCAGATCTTACGAGTTCCTATTCAGGGTCACTTGATCACATATGATGGTCATCAGGACCGTATTGAGTGATGCATAGCCGAGATGTTTGGAGTGGTAGACATACCCCACCGGGGTATGACGGTCTTCATTAGGAGGTGTATGGCCGATCAGTGGCTGGGATGGGTCCCTGTATTTTTGTTAGCTCTTGTCAGTGGCATATTGTTACCTGACAAGACTGGTGCTTGGTTTCCTCTGGGCCTTATTGGAGTGATTCATGACCTTCTTCAGGGAGAGGTTTACTGTTGGGGTCAGTGTATACTGGCTCATTTATATGTAGATTTACATTTGATAGCTTACCATGGACAGAGGTTTGTGGGTCCTGCCACTTTGTTACAGATATGGGCTTGGGACCATATTGCGATAGGATGCCCTATAGGAGCATTGAGAGCTCGAGTTATTGGAGAGCCTTCCATCATGGGTTGGGTTCCAGATGGAGATGATATTCATGGTCACATGGGGGATATAGACTATTACAGGTGAGTGTTTGATGAGGTACAACCTCACATGATCACATGGTGGCCATACAGGTTGTACCATTGGCCTCAGGATGTAGTTGAGTTGAGCACTACTGCAGTTGATCATTTCATCCTTGGGAGCAGGAGTCATATCATGGAGTGGTACAGAGTGGACTGGGTCCAGTGGTAGTTTGGTCTTATCCAGGGGATTCCTGGTGATGAGATGTGGTATGCACGCAGATATAGAGAGACCTTTCATATGGGGCCCCAGATCAGGCTGGGCCGAGCTTGTACTAGCTTTTTACAGGTGGTTCCACAACCTTGGGTACAACTGGAGTAGATAGTGGATCCAGGGATGACCCCAGATTATGCAGGGTGGTATGCTACAGTGCTGCCACGGAGATTGACCATACCACAAGAGGTACTGGATGCAGCAACACATGGGTTACAGGGCCCAGATCCTAGGACACAGGCATAGATAGGTCCACAGATAGGACCATAGATAGGGGTACCAGCACAACAGGTGCTAGTCCAACAATAGGTTTTAGTGCAACAGTAGGTAGTGGTGCAGCCATAGGTATTGGCACCATGGATGCCCCTTCAGGTTCCATTACGGGCACCATTGCAGGCACCTCCATCACCCCCTCACGTGAGTCCACCACATAGTCCACCAGGAGGTGGAGGAGATGGCAGGGGTGGAGAGGATATGGAGGAGGATGTACAGGTTGGTGGGTAGGTGGCTGCCTTGCAGCAACACCTACAACAGGTTGTAGCCCTACAACTTCAGGTTACAACTGAGAGGGACCAGGCCATTACATAGAGAGACTAGGTTATCACAGAGAGGGATCAGCTCATGACAGAGTGAGATCAGGCCAGGACAGAGAGAGTACATAGACCATGACAAAGTGAGATCAAGTGATCATAGAGAGGCTACGACTATAGGTAGAGAGGGATCAAGCTAGTGGCAGAGTAGAGTTCAGTGGATGGATAGAGCTACACAGTGTGAGGAGAGTAGATATAGCCAGAGTGACTAGGAGAGTACAGTTTTGATTGGTCAGCATCTTCTAGCATCTGAGGCTACATATTATAGGATGCAGATATCATGAGATCCTAGTGAGCAGAGAGCTCTCCTACTACAAGTCAGATAGTACCACCATGTCTCATCTAGAGGGACAAAGGCTATCCCTTTTGATCAGTTAGATGTTACAGGTCCTTCAGATCTAGATCTTAGAGACCTCACATGGGTTCAGCACCATAGTGCAGCAGCCTTCTACACTCCAGGACCACACATTCAGATGCCCCCACCTCCCCAGACCCTAGACCAGGTAGTCCCGGAGAGGGTGAGAGTCATGGTTGACTCTCTTATTGATGTACTAGATGTATATTTTTGGTGTATCACCTCGATATGAAGGCATACTTTTGTATGGATGTATATGTATTATTTTTTATCATGCCTCATGAAGGCACATTTTTGTACAGATGTACGTTATGTATTGTTTTTTATTATGCCTCGTGATGAAGGCACATTTTTTATCCATGCCCATGATGGATTTTTGTATCTGATATGTATGAGACACATTGATTTTGTACATGACATTTATATTTATGATGATATGATGATGGTTGATGGATGGATTACTGATGTATCACATTTTGTTTATGAGATATCATGCTTAATCTGTATGTTTATGTTTGTATCACATGTTGTTAGATTTATGAGATAGCCTTAGCTGATGTCATATTGCATGTTGATGAGATACTTTGAGTAAAACATGTTTTTATTTTTGATATTGGTGTGGGGGGATAGATTTTGATCATGTGCAACCCCTCTTGCCCCATTGATGATACGGTATTGATGATTAGCTTTAGCATACATGTGTGATGTAGACTTAGCTTTTATTGATATATGATGTATAGATGTGATGGTTTATTTGATATGATGATGAAATGATAACAAAATGTACAAGTAAAATAACAAGCACAAGTTAAACAAATCTAATCAAAGCAACACAACTATCTACAAGTATGCAAGATAAAATGAACTCAATGCAATGCACCACAGATTAAAGTAACATTCAATCTAAGTAAGCAAGTGAATCCAACTTAAAGCACACAATATGAAAAAGCAATGCAACTAAAACCATACAAACCAACAACTAAAAGTAAGCAAACTACTACTTTGTTTTTGTGGGACAATTTTGGGATGTTTTTCGTTGTTTTTGGGTATTATCTCGAGACAATTTTCTATTGTTTTGGAGTTTTCTACTATTTGAAACATATTTGAATGTTTTGATCTGTATGTTTTTTTTCAAAGTTATACGAATGTTTTTGATGTTTTTTAAGAAATTTTTCGAAGTGAATGTGCAAGGAAATGAAGAAACGTGGATGCCCCCAACGTTAGATGGGATGTATAAGGGCAGAATGCCACATGTTATGTGCAATAAGGTGATGATGAAGTTTCCCCCAGCGTGAGATGGGAATATTCAAAGTCAAACTCTCTGCATTCAAAAGTAGGATTAGCTAGATCAGGGCAAAGAGGGACAGGCTCACAAGGGACTCAGATGAAGGTAAAGACCAGCTTAGGACAAAGCTATCATACTCCTAAACCTGAAATGCTTGTGAACAACGGACCCTCCAATGGTGCTGGAAACTGGTTTTCACCAAAGGACTTGTCCAAAGTGCCACCATTGTGTGGTTTTCACTATTGGATGCACCTGTTTATTTCTCTTTTTCTTTTTTATTTTTATTTATTTTTTTTATTTTTCTGATATTTTAGGGACCCCACACCTAAGCATAGAAATGCTAAGATGCTTAAGATGCATTGTGTTCATGGGTTCCGAAGCTCTTGGCCATCTGAATAAGAAATATTATAGGCACCTGAACCAAACTTGGCAACCACAACATATGGCCCTAGCCAATTAGGCTCAAATTTCCCTTTCTTTTCTTGGTCCTTATTGGTGTTCTTTTGATTCTCTTTTAACACCAAGTCTCCTACCTCAAATTGATGAGGTATTACTCTTTTATTGTAGCTTTCACCACACTCGATCCTGATACACTTTAAGGTGATTGAGGGCGTGAAGTCTTTTCTCATCTAATAGCTCCAACTCTTCCAGTCAAGCTACTCTGTAGTCCTCCTCTTCATTCAGGTAATCCCTTAGCTCAATACGCAAAGAAGGGATCTCGATCTCTAGAGGTAGCATGACTTCTGTGTTGAATACTAAGGAGTATGGAGTGGCACCTGTAGGGTGTGCAGATAGATGTTCTGAATGCCCAGAGGGCAGGGTGAATCTGTAAATGCCAGTTATGGCCTGTTGTATTCACCATCTTCTCCATAATATGAATGAGGGTTTTATTGGAAGCTTCGGCTTTCCCATTACCTTGAGGGTAATAGGGGGTTGAGAACTTGAGAGATATTTGAAAACATTTGCAGATGCTTTCACAGTTTTATTTTTAAATGGCTTACCATTATCAGTGATAATAGCAGAGGGGATACCATATCGACAGATGATATGGTTCATTATAAATTTAGATATTTGGGCACCTTCAACATAGGTAAGAGGAACAACCTCTACCCATTTTGTAAAGTATTCAGTAGCAGTTATAATGAACTTGTGGCCATGAGGAGATAGGGTTAAGTTTTCCTATTAGATTGAGACCCCACTTTGAGAATGGCCATGGTGTCATGATTGGTTGCAAGCATTGTGCTCGTGTATGTATCAAATTTTCATACTTCTGACAATCCAAGCATTTCTTCACATGTTTACAATAGTCATTTTCCATGGTAGGCTAATAGTAGCCTACTATGAGTATTTTCTTTGCAATATGATCCCATTAGTATGAGCCCCACAGATGCCTTCGTGCACCTCTTTGATTGCTTGGATGGACTCATCTGAATTTAAACAATGCAACAGATTCCCGTCATAGCCTCGGTGGAAGAGGGTGCCCCCAAGTAGGGTATAACGGGCTATACGCTGGATGAGGGTTCATTTTTTGGTATGGGAAATTTTTGTGGGAAAGGTTCCATCATGGAGGTAATTAAATATTTCACAGTACCATGGGGAAAAGGGACCAACAACTTCACACACCAAACAGGACTCTGGTATGTCATATGTTGGCATTCGTAAGTGCTCCACAAAAAATGGCATATCATTGTTCCCAGGTGGAATACTCAACATGGATCCTACTATAGCCATATCATCCACTGCTCTATTCTGGGCTCTTGGTATTTTCTCAAATGTTATCTTCTCAAAGAACTCCTTCAAAGAATCAACCATTCTTTTGTATGGAAGAAGTTTCTCATCTTTTACTTTGTATTCATCTGTGACCTGTTTTATAATGAGCATTGAATCACCAATTAATTTACTTGTCTGATATCCCACTTAATAGCTAGCTTCATCCCTGCAATAAGGGCCTCATACTCTGCTATATTATTTTTGCATGGGAACCCAAGTTGAAATGCTGGGGATCAAGTCTCCTGTAGGAGTGATCAACACAACTTCGACACCTGAACCATGAAAGGTAAAGGAGCCATCAAAGTATAGTTTCCATATGATTGATTCCTCAAGGTACATTATGGATGCATCTGGTAGTTCCAGACTCAAAGGTTTGGTACCTAGTAGTGGAGCTTCTGCTAGTTGATCTGCTAGAACTTGTCCTTTCACTAACTTTTGATGTACATACTCAATGTCAAACTCACTTAGTAAGATGATCCAATTAGCCATCTTTCCTGTGAGTGTGGGTTTTGACAATAAGTATTTTAATGGATCTACCTTTGAAATAAGCTTGACCTTATTGTTGAGAAAATAATGACGTAGTTTCTGGAAGGTAAAAACTATGGCCTAAGCAATCCTTTTCGATCTGTGGATAGTTGAGCTCATAAGCTATCAATGTTTTGCCTAAGTAGTACAATTTGTATTCTCTTTTCTCGTTATCATATTGGGAAAACAGTGTCCCAATTGAAAAGTGTGTGGCAAAGATGTAAAGTAACAATGGTTCACCTGCCGTGGGTGGCATTAGAACAGGGGGTTTAGCCAAATAGATTTTGAGCAAAGAAAATGCTTGTTGTTGCTCTGGTCCCTAGTGAAAACTAACATCCTTCTTGAGAAGATGCGTGAATGTATGACACTTGTCTACAAGCTGAGAGATAAACCTTCTTATGGCTTGAATATTTCCTTGTAAGCTCCGCAGTTGTCTGATATTGGTAGGAGGAGGCATTTCTATTATAGTGGCAACCTTTTTCGGATCTACTTCTATTCCTCTCCTTGAAACAATGAATCCTAGTAATTTTCCAGATAACATGCCGAAGACACACTTCTTTGGGTTTAGTCAGACCTTGTAGTCCCTTAGACGTTGAAAAATATGTCACAGAATCTCTGGGTGCTCTTCCCGAGTCCTAGACTTTGCCAATATGTCATCTATGTAATCTTCCATGATGTCACTAATCATGTCATGAAAGATTACAGTCATTTCCCGTTGATAGGTAGCACCTGCATTCTTGAGGCCGAAGGGCATGACTTGATAACAGAATGTCCCCCATGGGGTAGTAAAAGTTGTCTTGTGTTGGTCTTCCTCAACAATATTTATTTGGTTATATCCTGAGAAGCCATCCATGAGTGATAGCATCTCATAACCAGCAGTCGAATCGACAATCATGTCGATGTTGGGAAGAGGAAAGTCATCCTTAGGACAAGCTTTATTAATATCTCAGAAATTGGTACACACTCTGATACCGACTGGATTTTTCTGAACTGGGACCACATTAGAAATCCACTCTGAGTAGTCGATAGGCCTGATGAAGCCTACTTCTAATAACCTTTCTAGCTCTGCCTTAACCAACAAGGTGACACGAGGATGCATCTTTCAGAGATTTTGTTTTATGGGCTTGGTGTCTGGGTGTACAACAAGATTGTGCACCACTAATGCAGGATCAAGTCCTGACATGTCTGCGTAAGACCAAGTGAAGATATCTACAAATTCTCTCAAAATTCCTGTAAAAGTTTTTTATTCTTGAGCTGAGAGTGAAGCTCCCAACTTAACCATTCTAGGCAGCTCCTTTGTGCCGATGTTAACATCTATTGTCTCCTCCACCAGTAACTTGGATTCATCTTCCATGCATGTAGGATCGGGAGGGAGATTGAGATCCTCCTCTACCAAAGGTGGTTCAGGGAGATCCTCATCTTTAGGTGGGTACACTATCTTGTCCATAGGTTGTTCTGTTTGTTTGTCCACAAGTGCCTCAAAGAGGTTTTCGCTATAGGACTTGGAATTTTTCTTTCTGCAAGGATTTTCTGTAGGATTTTTTCCCTTGCTTATTTTTTACTTAAGTGACCACATAACTCTACCTCCTCTCCAAAGTACGTGCACATGCATTGAGCTGAATGGAGAATCCTTTCTTGTGGTTGTTTCTTGGAATGTTGTCTCTAATGCCAAGGAACTCACCAATAACCTCATCATTCTGAAAGATGTCGATGGGTACGTGTTGTTGTTGGTCCCAATTCATGAGTGATGGGTAAATGAGGTTAGTTTTGGTTATATGGATAAGGGGGTAATAGGGGTTATGGTAAGGATAGCCATGTTAGAGAATAGGTTCATGGAGGTGAGGTCTTTGTAAAGACTACATCGAGAATCTTGTTTCACTTTCATTTTCAGACAAACTATCCTCATGCTCAGAAGAGGCATACTCATCATCTGAAGGGTGAGACTCATACAAATGGATGCCAATACCAGATTTACCCATTATACGATGAGGTATTGGAAGAGCTTCCAATGAACCTTGTTCTTGATGGCCACAACCACGTCCTTTATACCTCATAGTAAGCATTATTCGGTTAGGAATAACATACCTAGGTGACTTGTAACATAAATCCATTTCATCATCTTGAGGATGAAATACAATATCTTTGAGTATCCTTTCATCTTCTAGTAAGCCACCTGAAGTGAAATCATCAAAGGGATAGTTCTCCCTTGATCTTTGGAATTTGTAACATGGCCTACCATGTGCTTTGGCTGATAGGGGAATGTTTTGAACCATAAGGGCTTGTTGCAGATCATACTCTCCACAACCACTTGGTCTAACCTTCATCTCCCATGTAGAAAAAGGAGTTTCTGAGGTGGAAGCACCATTTTCATTGGTAGACAAGGTATCTGGATCCACTCATGAAGTGAGGGCTTTGACTGAACATGAACAATGATCTCCATAGAGGGACACTCGTAGATGGTAGGAAAATAGCCTGACAATGCTCTGCAATGAGAAAATGGTTGGGGATCTCCTTGTATAGTAAGTGTTTGTCCTTCATGTTGTAACTTTAAACACTGATGATATGTTGATGGCATGGCTTGCATGGCATGAATCCATGGGTGACCGAGCAATATGTTATAAGGGAGCTCCAAGTCTAAGACATGGAACTTTGTATCATGGTTTATGGGACCAACTTCCAATGAGAAAGTGATCATTCCAGCTGATTTTCATTCTTCATTGTCATATGCCTTTATGGTGATGACCTTTGTCTCCAAATCAGCTTCTGTGCACCCTAGTTGTCGAACTAGTTTAAGAGTACAAATATTTAGACCCGATCCACCATCCACAAGCACTCTCTTGACCTTCTTATGCTTGATTATTACTTCAATGTGTAAGGGTAGGTTATGGGAGGGATTTTCTGCTAAGACTTCCGTTGGACTGAAGGTTATGTGTTCTAAAGGAGTGATTTGTGCTACCATGGCTTGTAAGTGTGTTGGGTCAATATCAACAGATACTCCTGATCCCTGTAAGGTTTTGCAAAGGATGTCCTTATGGACGTTAGAAATATTTAGAAGGTCTAAGATTGAAATCTTAGTTGTGGTCTTCTCTAATTGATCTAACACATCATAGTGACTCTCTTGAGGAGGAGGGGGAGGAGGTTCTGAGATAACAAGGTGAGCTCGTCGTGTTGCCATGATGCACTCTCTTGCTCTGATTTTGATCGTGTTGATATGCTCAACAGGTGAATCAACACAACCTATTAAGGCATCAAAATGGTTTGTCTTTGATACATAGTTGGTACTCTTATTTTGAGATGATTGTCCCTGATCCTACTTTTTCTTTCCTTTGTGCTTGGGGAAAGGTTCTTTGAAAATCCCCATATTTGTGTTTGGAGATTTGGTAGGGGTGGAAGAATCTATTTCTACATCACCACTGTCAATCAAGTCCTGAATGTAATGTTTTAATTTCAAGCACTTGTCAGTTTTGTGACCTTTAACATGGTGAAATCTACAAAATTCATTTTCCCTAAACCATGATGGCTTAGGTGCATCATCCCCATAGGATTTTGATTCAGGGTATCAAACCATGTTGACGGCCTCTAACTACTTTAGTATTGATGATATTGATTCAGATAGAGGAGTGAAAGCATGACGTTTATACTCCGTAGGTGGAGCTCCCTTTGCAAGCTTCAAAGGAGTGTGGTTTTGAATGGCTTGTACTCATTTAGAGTCTACTATTCCATCACCAACAACATTTTTGTTCTTATTAGGGACAAAATTTGTTTTGTCATTAGTTTTGGAATCGTTATGATCACGTGAAAAGGGTTTTAGGGTCCCTCTAGCTAACAACACTTTTTCGATTTGACTCCCTTTTTCGATTACCTCTTCGAATGTGTTGCCACAATGCATTTGCAAGTGGAATGTAATGTCAGGGTGGAGGTTGGGAACAAATATACTTATCAACTATTTTTCAGGTATGGAGCAAGGGAAGTGACTAGCTAACCCTCTCCATCATTGTAGGAAAGTAACAAAGTTCTCGTTGTTTTGTTGTTTTGCATTGCATAGATCTAGCATGGTGACATCACTCTCTATATTAAAAGAAAAGTGACGTACAAAATGTTCTGCTAGTTCTGGCCATGTAGATATGGATCCCTTGGGGATGTGTAAAAACCACTCTAGCACCTGTCCTCCTAAACTCTGTGGGAAGAGGTGAATAAGATAGTTGTCGCTATATGCAACCTCTTGACATGCCATATAAAAATATTTGATATGATCTCAGGGATCACCTTTTCCCTTGTATTTATCAAACTTTGGACAATCAAAATGTCATGGGAAAGGTACTTGTAACATGGCTCTATCAAATGGATAAGGGCACAATTCATCGAACTGGTATTTCTTGTTGTTATTACCAGTTTTTCCTTCTTGCAATGCTAGAAGGGTGTTCTTCATAGTGGACCACTCTTGATTGAAGAGTTGGTCTTGTGTGGGTGGCGTAGGTCTATACGAAGGGTTAAATCTAGGTGTATTCCCACCCCTATTCTCTGCAAGAAATTCTTCATAAGGGTCTTTTCGTGTCTCCCATCGAGGAGTATTTTTTGGAACTCGTGAAATGAAGCTTTAGGTTTTGCCTTCCGTATAGCTTGTTTCAAAACTTTTGGTTGTTCCTTGTTTATATGTGAAGCCAAACTTGCCAATTGGTGAGTGAGAGCTTGTACTTGTTGTTCTAAGGTTACTTCTCGAGTGGGTATTTTGTTACGATTTTCATTAGGAGGAGGTTGCTCATGATGAGCATGTTCCTCATGGTCTTCACAGTGTACTCTAACAATAGGTATATGATAGTCTCCATCATTTTCAAAAGGTACCTCCTCATTATTTTGTCATCCAGAAGTAGAGGCATGACCTGGGTTTAATATTTCATTAACATTGTGATGAGGTCGGTCTACTTCTTCTTCTCCATGAACCATGCCGGCAATAAGAGAAGGGTCAATGTGTAGAAGGTAACTTAGCTCCTAGTTCCACAACATGCATAAGAACCTCATGTTTGTTCTGAAACAAGTAATCATCAATATGGGTGGGATGAAGCTCTATATCCGCATGAGGAGAATCCTCCTCTCCACCACTATGGTCAATCATGACATTATCCTCTAAAAGAGGGTTGTCACCTCCAAAGAGATCGGCTTCTAACTTTTGTGACCCCATTCTTGTAGTAGGCATACTTGAAATAGGGGGTACAACGTGAAAGGTTTCCACTAAGGTTTACTAAAAATGGACCCTAGGAAAATTTTTGCAGCGTAACGATGCTAAGTCGTCACAAAAAAATGGTGACTATAAAATAGCCATGAATCCAATAGGTCAATATGAACCTAAGGATGCTAAAGAATAAAGAATGATCTACCCTAGCAAGGTAATATATGACATGAGATTTCTATGACAATACAATGACGTATAAAACTCAAATCCAGTCACAACAAAAGTTTACTCCCTATGATTTTTTGAGATAGGTTTGAAACAAATAGTGACAACACAATATCACCAGTTAGGCCAAGTTTGAAACAAACAAGACCTAAATGCTAAGAAAGTGTTGACGCGATCCTCTAACAAGGTATACTAAAAACTAGTTTCTAGACACTAACAAAGTCTAAGTCTTGTAAAATGGAAGATACAAATGTGAGCAGCGTAACAACACTATTTGGACACGTTAATCAAACTTTGCAAGAAAGCAAGATTTTAGTATCAAAATGGTGTTATAGCGATGCTAACAAAGTAACCTCAACACTCACAAAACTCAAGACAAAGGCTAGGATGTAAAAACTATGCCTAAGTATATCAAGGAATTACTATGTGTGCGAGCAGCGTAACAATACAATCTAGAGATTTAGGCCAAGTTTCACAATGGAAACAAGACGTAAATATCACAATTGTATGGCTATAATGTGGGCATCGTAACAACTCAAAAGAAATTCAGTGATAAGACAACCTAACTACAATGACAATAAGTCTCAATATGGGTTTGAGACAAAGGGGCTACTAGAACTTGATGACGTACCATTCACACTTTCAACACTTGCATTCTGGCATTGCAACCTAGTCATGCAAGTAGACTACAAAAGTGGTGGACATGATTATTTCTAGTAGGTATCCGTATATGTTTGTTCTTCTTTTGTCTCAAAATGAGCAACAAGAAAACAAAGGAGTAGACCAAGTGGTGATGAAAAATACTTGGTGTAACTTTGGCAGAGTTTTCCTTGTCTTAGGACAAGTGAAAAACTAGGACAAAGTAACACTAAATAGATTTCGTGATGAAATGTCACGTGGTTTCAACTTTAAGAGATTCTTTCCCTTGTTTGAAAAACAAGAGTTTGAATCCAACAAAGTTGTCACTTTGTGAGAGCTCTCAAGTATAATATCTAAGACAAAATTGGCTCCAAGCCGACAAGCTTCCTATTAGTTCTCTCACCTAGGTTGTCACAAACTACCTCTGCGAGCTTGATTTACCAAGAAATTCACACTGACTAGTCTTGGAGTATCTCGGCTTTACTTTACCCCCTTCAATACAATGAGCATAAAAATGTGTTTAGTTGTACTTTCACTCAGGTCGCAATGGAAATAACTTTGACTCTAATCTTTCAAGGTGTACTAATCAATTGGGTAGTGTGGAGCACTTTCCCATTTCGTTCACAAGGTTCCCTCTTGTGTGAACTACTTTGGGGTTCCTAGGAGCATTCCTCTTGTTATCTTAAGGCTTATGCCAAAGGAAGTTTCTCCTAGTTAAGTGGATGAGCTTTAGCTCTTAACCAAACCTGCAATACAATGTGATGTGTGGTGTATTTTCTTATCTTTTGGATTAAGCAATTTGGTTTAGACCACCGTTGGCAACCTACAACACATGTGAATGTTAGAATTTGGTTTGAAGAGAGTTCTCCTTTCTTTGGCTAGTGTTAGGTCCTTCACACAAATGGTTAGTAGTTCAAAAAGATCTACAATATCATAGAAAGAGGATTAAATGTTGTTTTTGGTTCTCAAGATCATCCAAGGATGTGAGAGAAGAGCATACACAACAAGTAACCCAACTAGATAACAATAAAAATCTTGTAAATCAAATAACCACCATAAAACTTTGTAAATAAAGGTTTATTCCCAATTAATCCAAGTGCTTTTTAATGAAAGACTAAAGTTGCTTTTGGTTCCCAAGATCACACTAGGTGCAAGGGAAGAGCATACACAAACTTTAGCCTTGGTTATTTATCAAATGAAAAGCTCTTAAACTAAAAGATCATATACATGCCAAAATGAAATTTTATTCCCTTAAGCATAACAATGAATGATGATTTTTCCTACTTACTCTAAAATTAGCAAAAAGAAGGTTTAGAGGTGCTTTTGATTCTCAAGATCACACAAAGTGCAAGAGAAGAGCATACACAACCCTATTCCAAACTCATACAAAGCATGAAAACAAAATCACTCATCAAACCCTAAGTTAATTTGTTAGAAAACCTAACTCTAAATCAGAAAATCAATAGTAACAACAACTAAAAACCCCTGGAAAATGACAGAAACACTAAAAACCAGAAGTTGAAATTTTAAACTTTGAGAAAACTTTACCTGAGTGTGCTAGCATGCATCTTTATGCAGGAGTGCATCCTATAGAGCATGACCACATCCCTTGAAAGCACGTGCATACATTTATGCACAAGTGCACCTCTGTCAAATTTACACAGTCAGTTTGCACAGGCACGGCCAGAGAGGCGTGGCGCACACTTTGAAGCAAGTGCAAAATTACACACAGAGGAAAAAATTCCAATGATGCACAAGTGCATCCAGTAGAGGTGTAGGCAGGTGCATCTAATGAAGCATAGGTGCATGTCCAGTAGAGCACAGGTGTGACCTTTAGAGTGGGCGCACCCCTTTGAGCGTAGGCACAGACCTTCCTGTAGGTGGTCAAAATATGATTTTGACAAGAAATATTTGAAAATGATAAAATCTTTGGCCTTTTGAGGAAATTTCGACAGCACTTCACCTCTTTATATCCTACAAAGAACATAAAAATACAATATATACTACTAATCTAGTTGAAACAACTATCAAAATTGAAAATTGATCTACAAAACTTTGAAAAATACTCTAAAAACTTGAAAGTAATCTAAAAACTTGAAATTAAAAAAGCTTGAAACTAATCTAGAAAGCTTGAAACTAATCTAGAAAACTTGAAACTAATCTAGAAAACTTTAAACTAATCTAGAAAACTTGAAACTAATCTAGAAAGCTTGAAATCTAAAAACTTTGAAACTAAGTTAAAAAGCTTAAAAATGAATGCAATGGGGTATGCTCCCACCGGGCGTGCCAAATGAAGACTACTAAAAGTTCCAAGCAAAGCTAAACTAACAAGACTAACACCACATAGTCTAATTAACAAATGCTTATTGAATCTAACAATAGTTACATCAATGATAAAAGCTTAATGGAATGCTTGAAAGAACTAACATGATATATCAATCTATCTTAGCTAAAGCATGCCTACTAGTATTCAATTGCTAACTAACATAGACCTAAATAGATCTAGGAGCAATCAATTGGGGGTTTGTTGCTACTCCAAGGAAGGTGAGATGGTCTCTCCAACAATGACTACAAGATCATATTGGATACCCATCTACTAACCCCATTGAAGACTTGAGGCAAGGATTGAGCTTGGTTATTAATCATATTTCTTATATGATATGCAAATCAAAGCATGGTGTAAAGTTTAAAGGTATGTGGTTAGTCCTTTTTATAGTTTTTCCTTTGAGGAAAACTTGCATCTTGGTGCATGTGGGACTAAAAGCACAAAGTAGATTAAGAATTTCTAATCCTGATTAAGGCTTTCTAATCATGATTAGTGAATTAACAAGTGATTAGGATGTGAGGAGCCTTAATCAACCACTTAGGGTCAATTAGGAGGCTAGGATAAGCTTTTGAAGCCTTCTGAGATGTTGTGGAGGGAAGTGGGGTGATTTTGAGTGGTTGGAAGAGGGGTCTGAGCCAATAATAGGGTATATTGACCAAAACAAGGGTAAAATAGGCTTAATTAGCTAATAATCGCTAATTGTCTGTTTGGAAGAGGATTTTGACTTACGATTTGTCGTAAAGTGGCATCCTGAATGTGAAAGAGGATAGGTAATCAACAAAGCATTGTTAATTGACCAAAATGGTAAGAAATGTTAGTTAATTAGTGGAAATCACTAATTATAATGGAAATGGTAAGAATGAGAGTGATTTGTGTGGTTAACCTTTAGTAGTTCAATAGGTGGGGACAAAAGGATATAATGAGTCATGACAAGTTTTATGACCAAAACATAATAGATGGAACACTAGGAAGCACATGTCATGCTCAAACCTTAGTTGAAAAGGTTTTGGATCCTTGAAGTCTTGACCATGTTTCATTGATTTCTTAAGAAGGTTGTTGTAACATGTACTGATCGGAAGTTGTGGATCTTCGATTGTTGGATTCCTTAACATAAGTCAAGAAAATTGGATAAGGTGGTCACATATGGTATGCAAAGTGAATCAAATCCAGACAAGATCAAAATGTTTTAAGATGATGGAGTTCATTCAAGTGCTTTAGGAGTTTGTAATGATAAGTTCCAAGTGAAGGTTTCAAACATCCCCTGATGAATTGGGATGTATGTTGATGAACCCTAGAAGAATGGGGGTAGGAGAAAATATGGCCATGGAATTCCAATTGTCATAACCTCAACATGTGGCTTAACAAAATACTATGGTGCTAACTTGATGACTATGATTTTATTCAAGGAAGTTTGTTTTAATTATCAAAGAGAGTCACTAGGGAAAATGGCCCTAATAATGTGCATTTTGTAAAGGTGTAGATCTACTTGTAGCTTCATCCGATTAAAATCTTGTACCATTTTATTTGTTATAGCGTCCCTAATATAAGTGACAAAGTTGAAACATTTCAACTTACACCTTGAAAGAGATACACTTGAAGGTTGTGTTGAAATACAAGTTTTTGACCTATATCACAACTTCATAATTGGTGTCATCTTATTCGAAGTGTCTTAATACAGTGATGTAGTAAGATGCTTTGTATGGACTACCAAATAAATGCAATGAAGTACTAGTTCTCTGCATTGGAAGACAAATACAAAGTTTATCGACAAGCATTTACTTACAATCGTTGTTTGCCCATTGGATTTGACTTGTTGGTTGTAGCTCAAGATTTGAAATGGTGCAAATAATTGAAGGATCCAAAAGTAACAATCCCCACAAAAAAATTCAAAATAATGACATTAGTCCCATACAATATGAGACAATGGAATGAGGGATTTCCCATTGGATGGAACCATTACGACCAGTTATATGCCATTTTTGAAAAATATGGAACATGTGAAATATGGGCATCAATGTAGGGCCCCAAGAGAATAATATTTGCAAAGGGGAAGTCGAGTGCATGAATGATAGTTACATGTGGAGATGCATAACTTCTGAAGGCATAACTTTTGAGCCCCTTTGGATCAAGTCTATGGTGAAATTTTCCATACTGGTAGGGAATATTCATTAGTAATATGTTAGGAGAACTTTTCTTGACATTATCTGTTGTCAATTCTGGCATATTTTTATGCTAGGAATTCCTTCATCTAGTGGTCTAACAATCTGCCTCCGAATTGTTTGATTCTGCTTTTGACTATGCCTTAGAGTTTTAATAACTTTTGCCACATTTTATAGAATGAAGCCAAAAATTTAGGCATTAATTTACGAAATACAAATTTGGCAAATCAAAAAGGTGATGTGGGGTGTAGTTCATCTAAAAAATTTCTCTAGTAGGAACCTTTTTTGGCATTTGTAGGGTAGCACTAGTCAGCAAGGATAGTGCAAACAAATCCAAGTATCCTTATAATGATGTAAAAGATTGGTCATGGATTTTGGAATGAGACCAATGATATTTTGATCTCCATTTTGGTTTATCCTCGAACAAATTCAAGTGTGTGTTTTGGAGGTATTTCATCCCTTACAACTTCAAATTTACATAAAAAACAAAACCACCACATGGGATCCTAGTTCAATTGAATTTCCCAAACCCAAAATGTAATAGCTCACCCATATGTTAGTTGTATTTAGTGATGATACATATGGAGAGAAAAGAAATTGGTAGGAAATGAACATATGTCTTAATGTAGAAACATCAACCTACGAGCATTGTGAACATGTATGCTAGGGAGTTGAAATACTACATGGAGGGAAGAATCACTGGCATTGACTTTACATAAGGATTTTTAGATCCCTTTTGTCCAATGTTAGATAAATTCTTAAATGCCTTCTTGGATCAACATGAGGAGAATATGCTATTCCATCTTTACACTTTCAATTATGATAGGTTTAGAAAAGGCATCATAGGACTGAGGTGGCACTATAGACACAAAATCACATGTACTTGGGTACATTTCTAGGTCCTAAAAGCATACTAGCATTTGCAAGATTTCTAAGCAAGAAAACTAATAATTGACGTCTGTCTTTGGCCTCTTTTATGTGTTTCTTGTTTTCTATTTGGTCTTCCATACCCTACAGCCAAGTGGGTACTTTGGTTATTTATCTTTTATGGCTTCAGACACCAGCGCATAGTCAGGACACAGGAGCGCACAGGTGCACCTATCCCCAATGGAGTGCCCTTGACCCTTTTCTACCTTACTCACTCCTATTGGGTTTCTTTTATCTTTTGGGCATCTTTTTCACTTATGAGTTGGCCTTCCAGTTTTCAATGCTGAAATTTAAACAAGTGAATCATATAAATACATAGTTATGTGTTCTAGGGTAGGTAGAACCAAGGAATATAAACATTACTATCATCACTTAAGCTTGATGTAGACACCTAAAATCCGACTACTATGCAATAATTATTGCCTAAAACATGTATTAATGATGAAACTCTCTATTCTATCCCAATTCTCATCGATTAATTAGTGTAATTTCTCGCTAATTAAGTTAATGGTTCACTGGTAAATTTGGTCAATTAACAATACACGTCCGTTGATAGTTACCTCTTTGATTACATTCTTATATGCCATGATTTACGGCGATCATTAGTCAAGAATCCTAGTCTTCAATTGAAGCATGTTAACATATTAGCAATTACATTAATTAAGCCTATTTGAAGTCCCTTGCATTTGAGCAATAAAACCTTCTTATTGAGCTAAAACCCCTCTGTCCAAACACTCTTAGGATGCATACCATATGATGCCTCTACAAGGGGTCTGAGTAGGCTAATCGATTCAATTAGCTTATTCCTAGTTGAAAAGAGCCTAGTTGACCCTAAGTTAGTGAATTAGAGTAGGATGGGAACACCTCTTATTTGAATCCTCCTTGAGTACCATTCACTAATTAGGATGAGAGGATTAGCAAGGCCTGAATCATGATTATAAGATTCTAAGCTAATTGAGGATTCAATTAATTAGGATTAGATTGATTAAATACAAGGATCTCCCAACTCCCACGAGTTAGAAAATTATGATTAGGAGAGCAGGACTAGATCCTGCTTATATATTCTAATCTCACTGATTATACGATTTGCATTCAGATAATAAATAGGGATTTAGGAGTCATAGCTCAAACCTTTGCTTAAAGATCCTACCAATCAACCTAGATGTATACTCACAACCACATGACGCAATTTAGGATAGTGGATTTAGAGAGACCATTTTGATCAAGGGTGTTGGGGTTAGCACACCGGTTGTACAGACAATATATCAGATCTAAGCATACATGCAAATAAAAGTGGATATTCTACCAGAATAATTATACAAAACAAGAGACATAAATCAACACCGGATTTAACGTGGTTCACCCAGTGTGGGCTACGTCCACCAAGAAACAAGCCAATCTATTATCCAAAGCTTTGACAAGATATACAATGAAGATTTACAATCTTCTACACTTCTCAGATGTTCAGTACTTTCTTCCTTCAAGATTTTTGATTCTTCACCAAGAATTCTCTCTCACATAATTATCTTGTAATTATGATCAATCTCTTACTTCTAAACCCTAGATTTATGCTTTATATAGTCGTTTAAGACTTTAGGGAACTTAGCCATGTAATTACATTCGTTAAATCTATTCCAATGCTAAAAATAGAAATTAATCCTGAGAGTTAATTAAAAACTCGTTTTCGCACAGGTAACCGATGTCGGTTACCCTAATGCCCAACCGTCACTGCCGGTTCCAACTTGCCCTGACCGATGCCGGTCACCTCTAACCGATGTTGGTTACTGTTAACTTCCAGCAAGTTCTATTTGCATGCTAAAACATGAAGTAATTTAGCTCCATACTCAACAATCTCCCACTTGGAGATTAATTACTGCACACTATACCTGTACAGTTGTCATTCTTGGATCCTTCCTTAGCTTTGTTTCTTCCTCTTCAAGTCTCAAACTCGAAGACCAACAAGAAGTGGAGTGTAGCTCCAACTTCTCCTTTGCTAATGGCTTCGTTAGCATATCCGCAGGGTTCTTGCTTGTATGAATATTTTCCAGATTCAACTGTCCATCCTCCAATACCTGCTGTATGAAGTGATATCTCAACTGAATGTGTTTCGTTCTCGAATGAAATGCTGAGTTCTTTGCCAAATGAATTACACTCTGACTGTCACTGAACAGTTTACAATTACTTTGCTCCTTTCCCAACTCTTCCATGAACCTACTCATCCATATCATCTCCTTGCTAGCCTTTGTAGCTGCAACATACTCTGCCTCTGTAGTAGACAAAGCCACAACCTTCTGCAATCTTGAAATCTAGCTAACTGTCGTTCCACCTACTGTGAAAATATATCCAGTAGTGCTCCTCCTACCATCCAGATCTCCAGCCATATCCGAATCAACATAGCCACATAATGAAATATCTGAACCTCCATAGCATAACTGCATGCTAGATGTCCCTTTCAAATACCTGAGTATCCATTGGACTGCTTTCCAATGCTCTTTACCTGGATTAGCCATATATCTACTCACAACTCCCACTGCATGTGCAATGTCTGGTCTTGTACAAACCATAACATACATGAGACTTCCAACTGCTGAAGCATATGGCACTCGTGTCATGTATTTGACCTCCTCTTGTGATGAAGGACATTGATCTTTACTCAATTTGAAGTGTCCAGCCATAGGTGTGCTAACAGGTTTTGCATTCTGCATGTTGAACCTTTCTAACACCTTGTAGATATAATCCTCCTGAGACAAATACAATTTCTTGTTTTTCCTGTCTCTATGTATTTGCATGCCAAGGATTCTTTTTGCAGCTCCCAAATCCTTCATTGCAAATGTGTGAGCTAGCTTTCTCTTAAGCTCACCAATGTCCTGCATACTAGATCCTGCAATAAGCATATCATCCACATACAGTAACAAAATAATATAGCTCCCATTTTCAAGCTTCTTGAAATAAACACAATGGTCAGATTCACATCTCAAGTAACCATGCTCATGCATAAAACTATCAAACCTCATGTACCATTGCCTTGGAGCTTGCTTGAGCCCATATAGGCTCTTTTTCAACATGCACACTAATTTCTCCTTACCCTTGACTTCATACCCAAGCGACTGCTGCATATAAATCTCTTCATCCAAATCACCATGAAGGAAAGTCATCTTCACATCTAGTTGCTCTAAATGCAAATCTTCTACTGCAACTAAACTCAATACAGTACGAATAGAAGTCATCTTAACAACAAGGAGAAAATATTTCACCAAAGTCAATACCTGCCTTTTGTGCAAATCCCTTTACTACAAGCCTTGCCTTGTACCTTTTCTGTCCACCCTCTTCTTCCTTAATTCTGTAAACCCACTTGTTCTGCAATGTTCTCTTTCCTGCTGGCAATTTAACCAAATCCCAAGTCTGGTTCTGTTCCAAAGAGTTCATCTCCTCATCCATGCCATGCTCCCACTGAACGTGAGTTTTATCCTGCATTGCTTCTTCAAAGCTTTCTGGTTCACCACTATCAGTCAATAATAGATAAAATAGAGAAGGTGAAAATATTTCTGGAAGTTTACTTACCCTTTGTGACCTTCTCACAGGAGTTTGGGGTACCGGAGGCTCAATCTGGACCTCCTGGACATTAGTATCCAACTTCTGACAGTGACCGATGCTGGTCACCTCTAACCGATGTCGGTTCTGCTAACCAATGCCAGTTCTGATCCTCTGTAACCGATCGGCGGTTCATCTGACCGATGTCGGTCAGGGGCCTAACCGACCACGGTTACTGTGTATTTCTGTAGGTGTTTCTTTAAAATCTGAGAGTTCATTTTCATTCAATAAACTTCTCAATTTTCTCATCCTTGGGTACCAAAATTTGATCCCTGTACATTCTCTTTTCATTCCATTCAACATCACGACTCCTAACAATTTTAGAATTCTCTAAATCCCAAAAATGAAAACTGAAATCACCAGATCCATAACCAATGAAAGTGCACCTCTTGGATTTTATATCCAACTTTTTCCTATTTTCCTCTATCAACATGCACAAAAGCTTCTGAACCAAAAACTTTAAGAAAAGAAAGATCTACCTCTTTTCTGGTCCATGCTTCCTCTGGTATTCCTCCATCTAGTGAACTTGAAGGGCCATGGTTAATCAAATAAACCGTTGTATCAACTGCTTCTACCCAAAACTGCAAGGGCAATCCAGAATGTATCCTCATACTTCTAGCACGTTCCATGATTGTCCTGTTCATTCTTTCTGCAACACCATTCTCCTGTGGTGTTCTTGGAACCGTTCTTTCTCTACGTATCCCATTCACTGAACAATAATCATTGAAAGCCTTGCTACAGTATTCACCACCATTGTCAGATCTAAGACACTTTAACTTAGAATTTGATTCATTCTCAACAAGGGCTTTCCATCTTTTAAAAGTCTCAAAAACATCAGATTTACGTTTAATACAATAAACCCATACCTTTCTTGTAGCATCATCAATGAAAGTAACATAATACTGGGATCCTCCATGAGAAGCTACCTGAGCTGGTCCCCACACATCTGAGTGTACAAGCTCCAATTTCTTGCTCCTTCTTAGTTGCCCCAACTTTGAGAAATCTCACTCTCTTTTGCTTTCCAAAGATACAATGCTCACAGAAATCAAGATCTAAATCTTTCAAATCTGATAACTTACCCTTAGCCTTTAAGATCTACATTCCTTTTTGACTCATATGACCCAACCGATTATGCCACATGCATGCATCTGAATCTGAAGTAGATAATGTAGAAAAGGAATCAGTAATACAGGTAGATAAATATAACGTTCCTACCTTCTTACCTCTTGCCACAACAAAAGCACCCTTGGTGACTTTCCAAGAGTCTCCTGTAAAAGTAACCATGCAACCAGATTCACCTAGTTGCCCTGCAGAAATAAGATTCCTCCTGAGGCTTGGCACATGCCTCACATCTTTCAATACCCATGTATTTCCATTCTGTAATTTTAGATGAACTTCCCCTTTACCAGTAATACTGCAAGGTTCATCATCACCCAAATAAACATGCCCAAAATTACCCTGGACATAATTTCTGAAATAACCCTTATTAGGGGTTGCATGGAAAGAAGCTCCTGAATCTAAAACCCATGATTCAATTCTACTATCTAAAGAAAGAATAAGAGCATCTTGCATTACCTCTGATGCAGCAAGATTCACCTCTTTACCTTTGTCTGGTTGTTGGTTCTCTTTATCCTTTGACCAACAATCTTTCTTTGCATGTCCTTTCTTTCCACATTTCCAACAAGTAATTCCCTTACTTCTGGATTTAGATCTGCTATCCCTTGACTTTGATTTCCCATTACTCTTACTCTTGGATCTCTCCTTCTGCCTGCCTCTGCTTTCTACATTCAAAGCATTTCCAGATGATGATTCCTCTGTACTTTTCCTACGAATTTCTTCATTCAAAATTATACTAACCACATCATCAAACTTCAAAATATTATTAGCAGATGTTGTATTACTAACAATCCATTACCAAGTTGTCCCAACTATCAGGCAAAGAACATAAGAATAAAAGTGCTTTTACTTCATCATCAAATGGTATTGAAACCGATTTTAACTGATTTACAATAGATCTAGAAATCATTCAAATGACTAGATGTAGATTCACCTTCATGCATCTTAGAACTAAATAATTTCTTCATCAAATAAAATTTATTTGAAGCACTAGGTTTTTCATATAAATTAGCAAGAGATTTCATTAAGTCTACCGTAGAAGCCGCTTCTGTAATATTGGAAGCCATGGATGCTGTCAGGCTCAATCTTATAGATCCCAAAGCCTTTCTGTCAAGAATCTTCCATTCTTCATCAGTCATCTTCGTAGGTCTAGACTTCTCATCCAACGGTAAGTACAAATATCTTTGATACAGATAATCCTCAATCTGCATCTTCCATAATTGATAATTTTGGCCGTCAAACTTCTCTACCTTGTATTTATTATCTTCTGTCATTGTTGTAGCTCCCACTCAATCAGAAAACCCTCTGTGAGTAAATCTGTCAACACATAAAACCCTCAAACAAATCTCTGATACCAGTTGTTGGGGTTAGCACACCGGTTGTACAGATAATATATCAGATCTAAGCATACATGTAAATAAAAGCAGATATTCTACCAAAAGAATTATACAAAACAAGAGATATAAATCAACACCAGATTTAACGTGGTTCACCCAGTGTGGGCTACATCCACCAAGAAACAAGCCAATCTATTATCCAAAGCTTTGACAAGATATACAATGAAGATTTACAATCTTCCACACCTCTCAGATGTTCAATACTTTCTTTCCTTCAAGCTTTTTTATTCTTCACCAAGAATTCTCTCTCACACAATTATCTTGTAATTATGATCAATCCTCTTATTCTAAACCCTAGCTTTATGCTTTAAATAGTCGTTTAAGACTTTAGGGCACTTAGCCATGCAATTACATTCATTAAATCTATTCCAATGCTAAAAATAGAAATAAATCCCGAGAGTTAATTAAAAGCACTCCTTAGCATAGGTAACCGATGTCGGTTCTGCCCAACCGATCGTTGGTTCCAACTTTCCTAACCGATGACGGTCACTCTCTAACCGATGTCAGTTACTGTCAACTTCCAGCAAGTTCATATTTGCATGCTAAACCACAAAGTAATTTAGCTCCATACTCAACAGCATTAATCTCCATTGTTTGAAATAACATTCCTCATCTTATGCATCCATTCTCTCATTTGAGTAGTAAAGGAATAAGTTAGACATTGGCTTTTAGTCATGGATAGTGAGATCCTTTCCTCACAATAGAGACATCAACTCAAATTTGATTGCTTTGATCCATATAGGCTCAAGTTTTCTTTAAGCAATCATGCATTAAAATTAGGAATGATGTAGCGTTTAGATAATAGTTTCATGTTTATGCAATGATGTAGTTTTTCCTTTAAGCTTTTATCTAATGTTTATGCTTTAATTTGTTTACTTTGAATCTACTAGGTGTTGGTTTCGTTTACATAGTTTAAAAAAGTTTAGCAATGTCACATTTGGCACGCCTAGTGGGACATACTCCATTGTCTCATGCATTTAGTTTCAAGTTTTGTAGATTATTTTCATTTTTTAGTTTAATAACCCTCATTTATGATTTTTAGCTATATTTCATGTTTCTTAATTAATTTTGTTAAGCTTGTAGGATTTTTATGCTCTTTGTAGCTATAGAAGAGGGGAGGTGCTGCCAAAATTGGATTAAATTTGCAAAGTTTTGATTTTTTTGACATTTTCTTGTCAAAATTTTGTATTTTTGATGACCTACAGGAAATTTGAAATGATTTTTTGAAAATGTGCAGTTTTTGTTGAAAGGTCTCATAAGCTATGATCTTTCAAAGGTGGTACCATTTGTTGACAGACTTGTAGGTGTCAGTCTCTCGGATCTGCGTTGGCATTCTATAGGATTTTTTGTCCTCTGTGTACTATTGTGGGACATACGTCATCAGGATTGCGGTAGCTGTCTCTCAGCTTGCAGTTTCATTACACTATTTTTCACCTCTTGTAGTAGCCTTACGGTTATGTCTCTGAGCTTGTGCACACATTGCATTATTTCCTTTTCTATCACCATCCGGGATTAAAGGAGCTTTTGCTTTGTAAATTTCCTGTGGTTTTGTGTAGATGCTTTTTGTGTTTTTGTGCATAATCTTGTGGTTTTTTCACCTATAGGCTTGCGGTAGTATTCTAAGTCAATTTTTTGTTAGGGTTTCAAATTTTTAGATTTTTATTTTTAACATTTTTTGTCATTTTGCAGGGTTTCTAACTTTTGTTCTTGTGGGTTTTTAATTTAGATCAATTGTACTAACATGTATAATGCTTTGTTTAGTATTGTTTTTCCATGCTTCATATGAGTTTGGGCTAAAGCTTGTGTATGCTCTTCTCTTACACCATTGTGTGATCTTGAGAATCAAAATTAACTTTAGTATTCATTTTTCTAACATTTAGGTTAAGTGGGAAATTTCATTATTCATTATGTACTTAAGGGAACAAACCTTTTACCAAGCATTTCTATGATTCTTTGATTTAAATGTTTTATTCATTAATATAAGTTAGAGCTAAAGTTTGTGTATGCTCTTCTCTTACACCATTATGTGATCTTGAGGATAAAAAACAACTTTAATTTTCATTTTCTAAATATTTGGATTAATTTAGATGAACCTTGTATAAAGCATTTGATGGTCCTTTTATTTAAAGCTTTTCATTGTTATCTAGTTGGGTTACTTGTTGTGTATGCTCTTCTCTTGTGTCCTTGGATGATCTTGAGAATCAAAAGCAACTTTTAATCCTCTTTCATAATATTGTGCACTTTCTTAGAGAATTACTAACACTTGATTGTAGGACCCAAATCACTTGTCAAAGAAAAGGGATCTATACAAAATACTAATACACATGTGTTGCAGGTTGCCAAAGGTGTACAAAACCACATTTTTAATATAAGATAAAAAAACACCCCACATATTCAACACTGTATTTGCAGGTTTTGGATAAGAGCTATGGCTCGTCCACTTTAAACTAGGGGAAGTATCTTGGCATAAGCCATAAAACTCATTGTGAGGATTACCTTAGGAACCCCAAAGTAGTCCACACCTTGAGAGAACTAGTGGACAAAATGGGAAGTTCCCCCTTACCCACTTGACTAGTTAAAAACCCTTATGAGAAAAGTTTCATGTTATCTTATAAGGCCCTGTTCATTAATTTGATTTATGGGGTAATGGTCTATTGTCTAGAAGACAATTCTAGAAATCATGTACCTTTCTTAGGTAAGAATTGGCAGAGATAGTTTGTTAACAAAATCCTAGGAAACTATTTGGCATTGGGGCCAACTTGACTTTATCCAATAGTGTTCAAAAGATCTCTCACAAAGCAACAATTTTTTTGAAGTCAAAACCTTTTTATTCGAACAAGGGGAGAGTCCATTAAAGTTGGAGCCATGTGACATTCATTACGAAACTTATAAAGTGTTACTTTGTCCTAGTTTCTACCTTGTCCTAAGACAAGGTGAAATTCCACCAAAGTTACGGCAAGTATTTTTCATCACCACTTGGTCTATCTTCTTTGTTTTCTTCTTTCCCTTTTGGGACAAAAGAGAGCATACATATGTGTGCATATCGAAAATAATCGTGTCCACCACTTTTGTATTCTACTCACATGAATAGGTTGTAATGATGGAATTTGAGTGTTGAAAGTGTGAATGGTATGTCTTCATGTTTCGTGATAGCCCTTGTCTTGATACCCATATTCAAGACTCTTATCATTGTAGCTAGGTTATCTCATCATTGAATTCCTCTTGAGTTGTTACGTTACTCACATCATCCCAATATAGTGTTGATACTTATGTTTTGTTTCTTTGTGAAACTTGATCTAAGTGTATAGATTGTATTGTTACACTGCTAGTGGACTATCAACTTCTTGTTATACTTAGACCTTGTTTCAATCCAATTTTTTGGCTTGAGTTTTGAGAAGTGTTCGTCATTACATCTGTTTGCATCGTGTCAATACTATTTTGATACTAATATCTCGATTTTTTTAAAGGCTTGATTAATGTATCCAAGTGGTACTATTATGCTGCCCACATTTGTAATTTCCATTTTTCAAGACTTAGACTTTGTTTATGTTTGAAAAAATTGGATTATAGCTTGTTTAGGAATAACTTCAACATCATTTTTATACTTAATTATTGTTTATCCTAAACTTGATTTAAGCATTGACATTGTGTTTTTATTTTTATACCAAACCACATTTGAGACTTAGGGAGTAGTTACTATTTGTGATTGGATTATTGTCTGAAACTTGCTTGTTTATCCTTGGTGCTAGTCATCATATAGTTATTGTCCTTTTTTATTCCTTGGTTCATTGTACCTTGATTCTTTGGATTCTTTTGCCATTAGTTGTTAAACATTCTTTAGCATTCTTTGTGACTGTTTTATAGTCGTTACGCTATTCAATTTTTCCTAGGGTCATTGTAATATTTATACACATTTGTTACCCTTAGTGAAACATTGCCTATTATGCCTCTTATTGCAATAATGGTGCACCAAAAATTAGGGTCAAATACTTTTTGTAAATGATAAATTGAACCCTTTGTTTGAAGACGATACCATGGCAGGCCATAGTGGCAGTGAGGAGAACTCTCCTCAGAATGAATTTGAATTTAATCTTGCCCATATAGAGAACTTCCTCTTTCAGAATAAAAATGAAGTCCTAGTGCATGTTAGAGTTGGGGGAAAATCTACCACCCACATTTGATCACTCTCTTCTCAGGAACATGGTTCATGGAGATGAAGAGGTAAACATCCTCCTAGAACCGTTAATGACATATTAAACCACATATTTTCTTCTACTTCCAGCCAATGGAATGATGAAGAAGACCCTTCTAGAAAAATGGTGGTTATCATATACATATGTCAAGATTAACTGTGATGGAAATGTAGAACATGAAGACCATGCACAACCACCTCCTATGTGAAACTCGTGAAGAAAACCTAAATGAAGAGGTCATATAGAACAACAATTACAAGCTCTTAGTCATTAATTGGATTTTTTAGCTTCTCATGTCCAAAAAATCCAGAAGTAGTTAAAAATCCACATCAAGAGAAGCCTAGAGCTATGTATCATGAATATTATACTAAGCCTCCTTGACAAGAGAAACTAAAATCTACCTACCATGAGTTATACACTTGGATAACAAGTACTTGAAACCTTCAAGGATAACCGTATGTATAGCCTGCCTCACCTAAGAAATGAGGACAACTCTTCGATCAGGAATGATTAGTCCATGAAGAACACCCTTAGCACGTTACATGAAACTAATGTGGGTCATAGTAAAAAAGTATCAATTTGAAGAAGTATGCCCATATCCCTTTGACATAGCAATGTTAAGAACACCTTTCCCTGGGAATTTTGACTGTCCAAAGTTTGAATAAATACAAAGGAAAGGTGATCCATGCAGTGATCATGTTAAATACTTCTTTATGGCATGTCAGGAAGTTGGTATATAGTGACAACTATCTCATCTGCTTATTCCCACAGAGTCTTGGGGGACAAAAGTTAGAATTAAAGAGTATATGGGTTGAACTTAGAAATTCCATCTTACTCTCACTAAAGGAAACTATCTATATCCATTAGTCAGCATTCCTAGTTTGAAATTAGATTAAGTTTCATACGTCACTTTTCATTCAACATGGAAAGCGATGTTACCATGTTAGACCTATATAATGAAAAACAATGAAATAATGAGAACTTTGCTGGTTTCTTACACAGATGGCGAGGGTTAGCTAGTTTTTTCCCTTACTCAATGACACAGAGAAACAACGGCTGGTTAGCATTTTTATACCTAACTTACACCCTGAAATAACCTTTCACTGAAGATGCATTAATATGAATACTTTTGAGGAGATTATCAAGAAAGGTAGTCAAATAGAAAAAGTGTTTTTATCCAAAGGAATTTAAAACCCTTTTCATGAGAACATGTCAGGAGTCAAAACCTCCATTGGACAAAACTAAGTCTATTTTCAAAAAAAGAATAAAAATGTCGTAGGAGATGGAATAATTGATAATAAATGTGTACAGGCCATGTTCTAAATAAAGCTCCATTGAAGTTTGCTAAAGGACCTGCAATATGATTAATTTAAACGTCGCGTGTTTACAACCTGTACTTAGAGTGCACATTTTTATCATCTTTATTGAAACAGTTAGACATGGTAAACATGGTCACATACCCTAACCACTTTATCCTTTGTAGATGATGTAGTAAAACTGACATCATTAGAGACCACAAATTTGTGATCACATACCATCGTGTTAAGGGACATAACACTGATAAATTTTTGAAGCTTAAACACTTCATAAAGGATCTCATTGACAGTGGAGAGGTTAAAATGGACTCACTTGGAGTCAAAAAATATTCCAACACATAGTTGGGGATATAAAAAGAGACATTTCCTAAGCATAATAAAGGGGAGAAAAAGTCAGATCAAGACCAGTCTTCCAAAAATAAAAGTGCTAACTATGTTGATGAATCTTCTAATCCCTTTTATTCCCTAATTGGTTGTGTTTACTCACATATCGAGCATATCAAACACTATTAAGATTAAAGTGAGAGAGTGCGCCAATGACAACCTGAAATGCTCATATTGTTATTCCAGAACATCCTCAGCCTACCACTCTGGATAATTATCATGAAATTTTAGATCCCAACTTGAGAAAACCATTGCTATGTTGGAGAAAGTAATTTTTGTGGGGACACACTTTATGTGGCCTACCACAACAAATACGACTCCAAACTAAGTTTATTTTATAAACTTAGGTTATAGCTTATATCATAAGTTATATTTAACTTTATACTTATTAGCAAATTCTAATCGATTAATTTATTGATTGAGTTAAGAGTGAATTGGTTCAACCGAAATATTACAACCAATTAAACGACCCTTTAAATAAGGTGATATCCCATTGGAGTTGATTGAATTTGATTATTAATATCATTGTTATGCTTATGTAACTATTGTGAATAAGTGAGAAGCTGGATAAACGATGGGGTGGCGTGCAATTGTCAAATAAATTATTGGTAAGTTCAAACTACAAGTGCATTTTGGTGGGAATTTTACCTGAAAAGTTTTTCCATGTGTTATATGTTATTTATATTTCTATATAATTATTTCATTGATATAATAATCATATTGATCTTAAATATCCTTGAGATTATTAGTACATCTAATTTTATGTAATCCTTAATTTCCCAGAAAAAATCAACTCAGAACATCACCATGAATAACCCAGCAAATTTATATGTTTGAAATGCTCTCTAAGAAAATATTGACAAGCGAGGAGAGAACCAATATTGTTCCTATCTGGGCCTACTGATCATGTCCAATGGTCTTTTACTCTACTTGAATTTTTTGGGAGGTGTCTGCCTATTTGTATTTAGCTGGAATTTGGCCTTGTAATTTTGTAATGATATATGATATCGGTAAATTAAATTCCCCTATTTCAAACCCTAACAAACTCTTAGACCAACCTCAACTCACACTCGTTGTATGTGATCATTATACTACATATCCAAAACCTAGGGGAGGTAGGGTTGTTGTAGTTCTTCCAATGAGAATGAATTAATGTTCCATTCTTGATCCTAGAATAATCAAATGCAACTACATGAATGTTCTTAGATCCTTTATTAAGCATTGTAGTCACAAAATCATGCACTTTAGACATTTATTTATCTTGGTCTCATACTACTATTTAGAAGGTTCTAGAGTAAAGAAAGTACTAATTAACCCTCGTCCTTTGGCTATCTTGTTTATTTTATTTCGTAATTTACAACCTATTACACCCGTATGCCCAACCATTTTTTGAAATTCTTCGTTATTTTAGCCTCAGCTATGGCACCCAAATTAGTACTGGAGTGCCCATGGGAGCCCTAGTCCCACAAGGGGCGCCTCGGCCCTTTTTTGCACTTTCTCGCCACATTTTGGGTCTTTTCTAGCCGTTTTACATCTTTATCTTTCTTGTGGTCGGCCTTTTCGGGGTTAATTACAAAATTAGAGCAAGAGAACCCTATAAATATAAAGTTATGAGACCATAATGAGGGACCTAGCATCATCTACTACTATCACTCATCTAGATTTGCATCCATTTATTACATTGGCATCCACGTAGCTCCATCATCAAGGCACAAGCTAGGACATCTGCATCACACTGCATAGGGGGAGGGATTATATTCTATTTCATGCACACATTCTATTACATTTTCTACACATAGTTATTGTTTGCTACTTCATAAAGTGTGACTGGCACAAGAGCAACCTAGGGCATGTTCACACACACTTGCACATAAAACTACATCGGGTTTGAGATATAGTGCAGTGCTCAATTAGTAAGTCCACCATTGTATCCGTTGAGGACACTCCGACCCATTCATTTGCATTTTTATTTTTTCAAGGTTTTGATACTTCCTTTTGGTCTTGCAGATCTTTCTTTCATCTTGGAGTATTGTCGACATTTAGTGTAGGACAACAAAGTTGATGTGACACATAGTGAGGGTTTCGAACCACCTTTTGACCCTGTAAAAACCAGTTTCAAAGCTTTTACACATACCGGGGTGCCCATATTACAGACCAGAGTGCCCACAATCGCCCCAGTCCTCCTCCAAGCACCCCAGTCAAGCTAGATCCTCCATATCCATCCTTTTTAGGACTTCTGCATAGTCGTTCCTACTCCTGATTTTTCCAGTTACCTCTATGACACTCTCCGACAGGCATCTGCTATCACCTGAATTCTTTCCTCACTCTCTTTTGCACATTAGGGTTAGCATTTCCTTTTGCATATTTGTTTATCTTGCTTACATACTTCTTTACTGCATTTATGTACTTTATTACAATTTTTCATAGCTTAGATTAACTATCCCCATGCTACAGAGTTAGTTCATTTCAGTTAATAATTTTGGTAAACCCGATTGTTTTCACACTTAGGATCTTCATTTTTCTCCCATCATGGTTCATAAGGTTCCTCAAGTTCCTCTATTTGAGTTGTTTAACATGTATTCTGACTGTCAGGATGTCCTACATAGAGAACTAGACTCCATCACTCGTCCTAAAAATACACCACCCAACGAAATAAGTCCTATCTTTCATCGTTTATCTGATGACTTTAGTCCTCGTGATGCTCTATTGGACTCCATTCAAGCATTACATGCTTTATTTCAAGACAAATTTATGGCTATGGAATCCATAATCACATCTCTCAGATATGAAATTCAACACCTTAAGGATGTTTCTCAATCGCATGTTTGTGCTCATTCTCCATCCTCTATGTAATCTATGTCCACTTCATGTCATCTAGTTAAACCTCAAGACATGTCATTTCCCGAGCCTCTCATATTTGAGCACAATATTAGACAACATGACATTATTAGTTAGCTCCTTAGTCATCAATTAATCACTCTACCACCTACTCATTACTATTCTCCATATCGGTTAGTGAAATATCAAGATCGTCCATATTGTAATTATCATCGAATTAATAGACATAATGACAATGATTGTCACACTTTTCCATGAATAATCAAACATCTTAAGCGTCAGGGTTTTATCTCATTCAATGAAAAACATCATGTTGCATGCCCATCTACAACTGTTATACCATGTTATGCGGCTACTAGGGGGCCTCCTAATCTTTATAAGGAAGTTGTAGATGATTCTCTTATTCATTACATGTTTGATATTGACAATCACTCACATGTGCATAACGATTCTTCTCTTATTCAAACAAATACTATAGTTTCATCACATGATTCTCCTATTTCTGGTGTTGCTTCTTCTCCACTTAATGAGTATCACACCACCATTTATCACGCACCTTTTTCATAAAGACAAGCACCACCTAAGAAACCACCTATAAAAACCAAGCTCCATAGCACTTACTGTCATCCCAACACATCTACAACATTACCAAGTCAAAGTGCATCAACTGCCTCTCAAAATCAATCGAACTTCTCACTTCGGTAGCATCATCATAGTGTACCTACCAAAGTTTCCACCATTCAAGCTTTCTCGCCATCCTACTCCAATTTTGTTTTCTAATCATTTTGTTAAAGCAAATACCTTTCCACTCAAGTTGTCTGTGACATTACCACCTCAACGTCCCATCACTTTTGTTAAAAAAACTACTCCCTACATTGATCCACTTGAGGGGTCATTTACCATAAAGAACCTCATATCATCCTACATTACACATATGGGGTGCATAGCATCTCACCCCCCCCCCATCAGATCATCATAAGCACATTTCTCATCTTTGCATTATCATTCATTCACATTCTTACATAATATTACATCACACTCTTAACATTCTCGCATATTGTATCTTCGCATCATTATCCATACTCACATACATCAAATGATGAACCTTTCTCCTTCCCCATCATTGATTATTTCATTTCATTCATAACATAGGGGCCATGACACCTAATACACTCCCCCTCCCCCACTCATCATTGCATATATGCATCTATCATCTTTGCATTTTCATATAGGCATTTTCATCACACATTTTAGCATCGTCATTACTTGATGACACACTCCTGTGTTTCGGTTTACCCTTGATTGTTGAGGGATTACTACACATGAACCCCACACACTGCACTATAGGCATTACACATTGCATTTCATCACATAGTATGCAGCATACACTATACATTATACATTTGGTCTACAACATTTTGACATCTATACATCATACATCATACTAGTCACCATTATATCTACACCACTAGCTACATGCCCTCCATCCTATACTACTTATCTTACATACTACATTATTTGTTTATCTACATACCATTCATTTTACACCATGCACTTTCACACATATTCTACATATTATACTAGTTTTCATCCTATATGAATCTAACATTACATTATTCTTACATACTACATTACTATTCCATCTACATACATACCATTTTACACATTCTACACCCATGACATTTGCATTCTACATATAGTGTATTCACACATTCTATTCATGTTGCATTTTACATGTTCTACACATCTTGCATTTGCATTCTACACATAGCATATTTACAGATCCTCCTCATCATATGGTCATCCATTATCATCACCTATATGGCATTGTCTTCTACGCTCTGCACTCGCTACCCTATGATGCACTTTAGTTCCTCGGTCCATACTTGATTACTGAGGGTTTATAAATCACATGGACCTTACATTCATCACAGGTTTAATACTCGACCTTGCATCATTTAAAAATCCTAGGCTAGTGATATACGCTTTAGGCTAAATCGTCACCTATTCTATCATTTTGTAGTGGTATACACCTTAAGTTACATCACCACTTCCTTTTTTAATCTTGTAGTGATATACACTTAGGGCTAAATCATCACTCATTCATTCATCTTATAGTGATATACACTTAGGCTAAATCATCACTTATACATTCATCTAGTTATGATATACACTTCGGCTGTAGGGTTCATGCACACATCGTTTCTAGGTCACATCTCATCACTACACCTACACATTCATCACAACGCGTTAGACACAACCCACTATTTGATCATTTCCCGATGATGCACTCTCGTTTATGGTTCATTCTTGAATACTGAGGGGGAAAATAAAATGAACCTCATTGTATACACTTCCACTCACTCGAGGGGCACGCGGCTCCTATCATTCCATCTTGCATTCCATTCCATCCATCCATCCCATATTGCATTATCTTGGTGGCATTTACTCTTGTTTACTAGCGTTTTACATTATCACCTTACTACACATGTTAGAGTAATTTCTTATATGTCATTATCTATACCATCCACACATGCACATTCATGCCTTTGTCTAGTTGTGATCATGGATGCAAATCTTTTACACTTAACATGGATGCTCGCCTTCTACCCTTCCTACACTGGTCATTGGGGCTATCCACATTCGTTTCTTCCAGGTGTTATTGTTTCATTTTGTACTTAGCACATTACATTACTTGGCTATTCACACTTTAACATATTGGTTATTTCTCTAACATGCTAACGAGTGTTCCACGTGCAACACTTATTTTTCAAGATTACATGTTTCCATGACTACTTCTTGTTTGTTTGTTTGTCACATTTTTTGCCTTTGTTTGTTTCTTGTATGTAGGCCTTGCCCTATGTTTGGTGTGCACACTTGTTTGTTGTTTATAACCTTGATGGCTTTGTGTGTCTTGCAACATCGTGAGTGATGTCCGATGTTTGCGACCCACTTTGTGAGGCTTACTTTATTTCTTGTGTGTTTACACTATTGTGCTTGGTATTTTTTACATTATTTGGGTAGATTACACATTGTCTTCTTACATGCATGTGTTTTTGTACTAGCACTTGTTTTAATCAAATTCATTAAATCATATTTGTTCATTTGATCTATCTGAAAACATCTGTGTAATCCATGTGCGGCTGAGAAGGGTGTATCCAGATCTCCATGATCTCCCTTCGTCACTACTTCGAGTGACAATGCTTACTAGCATTTTGGCTCAACCTTTTTCAGGTTATGGGAACCATGTGAAAGTCCTTGGGTCTACCTCAAAGTTGGTTTCCTGACTTCGCATTCTGGTATCTGACCATTGCCTACCTCATGTTCAGTGTTCAACTTCCCATGATCAGGTTACTGACAATTTTAATTGGAGGACTAGGTGATCAGACAATGCACAACCATCAATGCATTACTTTGGCCAAAGTTATCCGCCATGAAGGTTACGGCTAAACTCAAGACAACACACTAGTCTTATGAGTTTTAAGTCTTCCGCCACCTCACAACTATCCCTTTCACAGTTATCTAGATCTTAAAGTTTGTATTTACTTTATTTCTAATTAAACTTATGTTGCACAATTTCATATTGAGATAGATGCCAAAGGCCAACTAGGATCATTATGAGATAAGTACAATTATCCTCCCATTAAATGTAACTAATTCAGCATTACCGCATGTACTTATCCCTTAATATGCCTAATGGATCTTTTCATCTATTTTCCCAAGTAAATACACCACAACAAGTCATGTTAATCTTTAAATAAATAATGGAGTTCCTCTAGACTCTTAGGTTCATTATTCATTAACTCAAATTAAGTCCTATTGTAAGTTTCCTTTTTTTATTTCTAGTTATCTAAAACATTCAAGTATATAATGTTTTGAAGTGTTATTCACTTTTAGGGATTATAATTAATCTCCTCTCATTAGTCATGTAAATACACTCAAGTAAATACACCATAACAAGTCATAAATAATTTAACAGAAGGATTAAAATTCATTATATTTAGCTAGGGCTTATTTAAAATATATTTAACTTCCATTTAATTACACCACTAGTTAGCTATTTAATTTAGAAATTAAAAGACACTTGAATGTTATGATAATTGTCCATTTATCGGCTACATACATTGATAAATATTAAATAAATATAGCCTTTGGTTAGTGTTTAACAATTTATGATAAGTAAGATTTCACAATTCCAATATTTATCATTTACTCATATTGAGATATTAATACATACAAGTAATCATCTCTTTATTAAAATCATAGAATACATATGCCATTAAGGTGAAATATATATAACTGATACGGTAACTCTCACATAGTGAGGTTTGAATATTAACAATGGATCCAAGATCCCAACAATAACAGTCAAAATCCCAGGATAACATCCTTCTACAAATTGAAATCCAAGTAACTCATTTAGTTCCAGGCTATGATAAAACTTCACAAGACATGAGTTTCCGCATATCCGAATGTGACGGCTAATTGTCCTGCAAGACTGGAGTAGTGGTATGATGTCAGTTCAAAATGAACTGGCATGAATATTGCCTCCATTTTCTGATGCAATTATTTAATAAAATATGAAAAGATATACATGTTGTTTTATCAACAAGCACATGGTAATACAACTGAGAATGTATTACTACATGTTTTCCATAAAGATACAACTATGGATGCACACTAATAGAACAACCAATTTCTATTTCAGTGATCATGTATCCCTCTAATCACAAGGATCAAGACATCCTTATTTCAGTTTCAAACAATAAATATTCAATGTTTAAATTTTACATAAACCGTAGGAAAAATATGATTAAGAAGAGTACAATTTTTTTTTATAAGCTACCATCACAAGAGAGTAATCAAACCATAATCGTTCAGCATCCGAATTCATATTATAACTACAAGAAAATCATGCTTTACATAATACATATTTTAAGTGTTATTTTTCTTTCCTTCCAATCAACGAGAAACTTAACAAAACTATCCAAAATCATCAATACCAAAAACCAATCAAACATATTCTTTCTAGTTAATGAGCAGATCATCATATCATCCAAGAACATCATTAACAAGGAAAATAAAACATATTATTTATAGTCAATGAGCAGCTCTACAAAATGTCCAAGAACATCATTACTTCAAAAAATAAAACGTATTATTTTATAGTCAATGAGCAACTCAATAAAATGTCCAATAACATCATAACAAACACCATGAAAATCCAAAACATCATTTTAACTTGTTATTTCCAGTAAATGAACAACCCAATAAAATGTCCAAAAACATCATTAACAATAAAACGTATTCTTTCTGGTAAATGAGCAGCTCAATAAAATGTCCAATAACATCATTAACAAGGACAAATAAAACATGTTATTATTTCCAGCCAATGAGCATTTCAATAAAATGTCCATCATGTAACATCATTAACAAGGAAAATAAAACGTATTATTTCCAGCCAATGAGCACCAATAAAATGTCCATAACATCATTTTAACATGTTCTTTCTGGTAAATGAACAACCTAAAAAGAAAACCCATAAACCAGATTTACCCATACACCACAGGCCTATAATGTTGAAGTCGATTTGCATACAAAGATAACAATATGCTTCAAAAACTTCTTGCTACAAATTCCTATAAAATCCAACACAATTTTTTCCAAATTCTAGAAAAGAAAAGAACTAATGGCAAATCATTTTGCACATACCCAACACATTTTTATTCAGTGATAATTTTTTTTTGTTAATAGTTATTAAAATCCAGAAGCAAATATATCAGGAAAAACGCAGAAATAGAAATACCAGGCAAAACATTTTGCACACAACCTAAAAATCACTTTGCTCATACAAATAAATTTTTGTTTGACTGTAATAAAAACCTAGAGGAAAAAATCAATTTGGAATACATGAATCGACTTATCTCACCAAAAATCGACATTGGTATCCATGCATCCAACAAAAATAGCAAAGTTCGATTTAGAACACATAACTTCACAAAAAGGCTTTCCTTCTTCTAGTACAGAAATAGCCAGCTCCCTCTTTTCTTCTGGGTACAATTTATTTTTATACAAAGAAGAAATCTTAACACTTTTTTTAATTTTTGCAAATCCAAACCAAGAACCCCATCTATATTTTGGGTTTAGCTGAATCCACACAAAGAAAACTAAAAAAACAAAATCCATCGATTTCCTTTTCAAATTTTACATTCATTCCTCCAAACAAACAAATCAAAGGTTGTCCACAAATTCCATTGATTGCCATTAGAACAAAAATGCATATTTCCACAATTTTTACTAAATAATGCAACGGAGAAGGGAGAAGATATTCATGCCTGGAAAGAAAACCAAAATCAGCAACCTCCTACTCTTCCAGCTCCATCAAGTTGAATCCCTCCTTCCTCCAAAACTCACGCATATCTCCCAGAAGGGAAGAGTGAAAATAGGCAAAGGGAAAAAAAGAAAAGAAAATGAAAGAAACTTTAGCTGGGCAACTTATTGCGGAAGTTTCGGGCTTCCCAATGCTGGCACATGAATCAAATGCATGCCACATACTTGGTGCCATGTGAAGGTATTTTACTTAATTTTTTTAAAACTTTTGACTTACCCAACTTAATGGTTAAGTTAAATTTAATCAACAAAATACAAGTCCACATATTACCATAAACAATATATTACCATAATACTTAGTTGAATTGCTAGGTTCCATATAAAACATTCCAATAAACGAAAAGCACCAAGTCCGTAAATGATAATTCAAATATTCTCATAAATCTAGCATGACATAGCATTGTCAATTTAAAACCGAGTTAGTTATTATCAAGGGTCATAAAGAAGTTGAACAGAACAAAAGACAACCATACCGATTAAAAGAAAGTAACCGAAATACAAATAACCGAAAGATTCATTATTATTTATGAACCATTTTACCTACGATCAAGGCCTAATCATGTTTAGGCAGGATCATCAAGGTGGGTGTGGGGTTATCTGTTCAACAGTGTCATGCCCCATGGCCAAAGTTGTGGGTCATGACACAACGGACCAAATGAACTCATACACACAATGATGATCCCGTATAATCCTGATTAGACTTAACCATAGTTAATTTAACTTTTCTAGAAATTTGGGATGTTACATACTCCACCCCTTAGAATAATCATCGTCTCGATGATTTAAGGATAACATAGATAAACTAAACCCATCATTCATTTGCTGCATATATATATCAAAACTGATCAGCTAAAACAAAAAAAATTTGTAACAACATCATTTTTGCTGAATCACAAAGGTCACAACAATTCTTATATAATTAGGAAAAGGTGGTATAATCTGTAGACATAAAACATTACTGCTCAGATGACAGATTTCTCGAGTTCATAATCAAAATCTTCAACAGTATTTACTAATCAAAAAGTACCTTAGTCTCAATATTCAGTTGCAGGCTTATCTACAGGATTTTCTTATCTACAACTTTATAGAAAAAACTTAATTTAACACTATAACCAAAAATAGATTCTTAAAACAGATGCGGAAAAGTAGTTTGGATATCTTCCAGATTCTCCCAAGTGGCACTTTCTTCAGAATATTGGTCCCACTGGACCTTGCATTGTGAAACTTCACGGTTTCTCAAGTGCAACTTGCGGGTTTCTAGTATTCTTTTAGGCTCAACCGCGATTACCCCTGGATCCAGAACCTGCAATGAATCCCAATTAAGTACATGTGTTAAATCAGGTACATATTTCTTAAGCAAGGATACATAAAATACATTGTGCAACTTGGATAGAGTGGGAGGCAGTGCTAGCTTGTAGGCTACTGGTCCAATGACCTCTAGGACTTCAAATGGTCCTACAAACTAGGAGATAGTTTGGCTAACTTGCCAAGCGAAATGGCACTCTTTTTAGGTTTGACCCTAAGAAAAACTTTATCTCCCACGTTAAACTTCCTTAAGAACAAAACTATGAAAGCATTGTGTCGCCGTTTTGAAAATTGACTCAAGTACTCAACCCCCTAATACCCTCAAGGTAATGGACAGGATAAGGTCTCAAATAAAATTCTTGTTCATATTATGGAAAAGATGTTTAACAAGTCTGGTCGTAATTAGCATTTACAAATACATCATGCCCTTTGGGCCTATCCAATATCCATTTGCACCCCTACTAGTGTTATTCCATATTCCGTAGTGTTTGGCACAAAATCCGTCCTACCCCTTGAGATCGAGATCCCTTCTTTTCGTATATCTTTGTGATCCTATCTAGACAAAGAGGAGGACTATAGAGTTTCAAGACTTGTAGAGTTAGAGTTGCTGGAAGAGAAACACCTTCATGCACTGGATCACCTAAAAGTGTATCAAAATCAAGTGTGTCAAGGCTACAATAAAAGAATCATACGATGCCATTTCGAGGTAGGAGACCTTGTTTTAAAGTAATATCAATTCAATACCACTAAATATCGAGAAAAGAAGGGCAAGTTTGAGCCTAACTGGTTAGGACCATATGTTGTGGTTACTAAATTTGGTTCAAGATCATATAAAAATGTTGATTCTAATGGTGATGAGCTGCAGGAGCCTATGAATGCCATGTACCTCAAGCAGTTTCTACGCTTAAGCATAGGGGGGCTTCAAAATATCAAAAAATCAAAAAATTAGAAAATGAAAAAAAAAAGAGAAATCAATCCGTCCAAGTGTGAAAACCACACAATGGTGGCACATTGGACAAGTCCTTTGGTGAAAACCCGTTTCCCACGCCATCGGAGGGTCCATTGTTCATAAGCATCTCATACCTAGGAGTAAAGTGACTTTATCCTAAAATTCAATTTTCCCCTATGTCATGGGATCCTTTTGAACCTATCCTTCATGGCCTTTATTTGTTTAATACTACTCATGTTGTGAAGAGTTTTCCTTTGTACATTACCACCTAATGTTGGGGGCAACTTCATATCTTCAGCTATCTTGAACATGCATGTGGTGTTTGCCCTTATACATTCCCATCCATCGCCGGGGGCATCCATGTTTTCTCGTTTATTTAACATAGTTTCAGAAAACTCTTAGAAAATCCCAAAAACATTCGTATAACTTTTTAGAAAATTTAAAAAACATTCAAATATGTTTAGTCAAAAATATGAAAACATTCAAATAACGTCCCATAGAAAACTCAAAAAACAATATAAAGTTGTCTTAGAAAAAGATACAAAAACAACGCAAAAAATTCGCAAAATGTCCCACAAAAACAAAGTAGTTTTGTTTACTTAGTTGTTTGTTTGTACATAGTTTTTGTTGGTTTGTTGTCTTGTGTGCTCTTTTAGATTAAGTTGTTTTCTTTGCTTGATTAGATTACATCTTATTTTAGTCTGTTGTGAAATTTACTGGATTCAGTTTATCTTGCGTGTTTGTACATATTTGTGTTGTGTTGTTACTTAGTGTGTATATAATAGATTTGATTAAGTGTTCATTGTGCGTGTATTCATTGCTTGTACAATTTGTTATCATTTCATCATCCATATCATCTATCATCACATCTAACATCAAATATAAATAAATGTTGAGCTACATCGTCATGAAACTAAAAATTAAACATGTACGCTAAGCTAACATCATATGATATTACCATTGGGGCAAGAGGGACTATCTTTATCCCTCCCACATCATAGACCATAATAAAAACATGGCCTAAAAATGTTATCTCATAAACACAAATTGCGATAAATAGACAAGTCCATCATCATCATATATGCATATAAATGTCAATGTCCATAATACAAAAAAGTGTCTCAGTGTACATCAAATACAAAATATGCCATCATAGGCATGGATCAAAAATGTGCCTTCATCTTGAGGCATAGTGAAAAAACAATACATATACATCCAATCAAAAATGTGCCTTCATCACGAGGAATACAACAAAAATAAATACATCAATAAGAGAGTCAACCCTAGCTCTCACCGACACCGAGACTACCTCGTTATTAACTCGTACTATCAGGCATATGTTGCGGTGGTGGAATTTGTTGTGCTGAAGGCCCTAGCTATGGCGATGGGATCCCCACAAACCTTGTAGACCTAGATGGGCTATGTGATCTCAATCGTGAACGACTGCCGACTAACTGAATATAAGGTATGCCCCTTTGTCCCTCTGGAATGGCCCCATAATACAATGCTCTATAGTATACAACCTCACATGTGTTACAATGAAATCATACACTAAATCTTGAGCACCGCCTACTAGTGTTACATGATGGAGAGCATCCCGCTCTGCTGTCAATCTAGCCACATTAGCCTGTAGCTAAGTCCTCTCAAATCCCCACTGTGATATCTTTGCGGTTAGTTGATCATGCTCTCCTGTCAATCTGGCTATATCCACCTGTACTTGTGTCCTCTTGTTAGCAAGTTGATCTCTCTCAGACATCACCTATCATAGTTGATGCCTCGAGACAACTAGCTCAATGTTACTATATTGTACTTGGGGTTATATCTGTGGTGACCCACTCGATCCTGAAATAGTTGTAAAACTCGACATTGGTATTGGTAGTGACCTCAATGGTGATCCCCATCCCGTAGTGACCTCAATGGTGATCCCCATCCTAGCACCTGTCTAGGCAGAGATCCCCATCCATCTCCCCCCATCCCCACCTGTTGCAATATGAGGACTAACTACTCTAGGTGGTGAGTTTGGAATTTGTACTAAGGGCACATGTTGTGCCTGGACTTGTATAATGACCGCATGTTGGGCCTGAACCTGAATACCCTGTATAGGAACCTACTATATAATAGGCACATGTTATGCTTATACCTGTAGGGGTGGTTGTAGTGGTGCTTGCTACTATGGAGGTTGTTGTGGAAGTGGACCCTATGATTGTGGATGTAATAGTCTCTATCCATGTCCATCACCTTCCTCCTCATCTTCCTCAGCCTTGGCCTGCTTGAGTTGCGACCTATCTCATGCCTGACCTACCTCTCCTTTTACAGCTACAGCTATGCCTGCGTCTATGGCAGCTTGTGGGATGGTGAGCCGACGAGGAACTACTGTCGTGTACCATGCTACATACTTTGTAGTAGTGTCATGATAAACTATCTGTGTTCTCTTGTCTCTTCGTTGTAGCACTAGACCCTCAAAACTTTGTATTGCCCTTAGCGGTCTGATGCGGGGTCTAAAGTAAAAAACCTCCTGATCACGACATGCATACCACATGTCATCTCCAAGAATACCCTGGATGAGACCCAACTATCGTTACAACCTATCCTTATGGTACCACTCCAGAATATTCTTGTGACTACTAATCAAAAAGTTCTTGACCTCTATGACATTGAGCTATGCTACATCCTCTCGCCACTGATAAGACCAGTATGGTTGCCATGTAATCATGTGCAACTATAATTCATCAAAAATATGTTTATAGTAGGTGGTATCACCCATGTGAGCTCTGATATCATCCTCAGCTGGCTCCCATCGCTCACATGAAGCCTCCTCGTGTCCTCTGACGCATAGATCTCTGAGTGGGTGCCCGATCACAATATGATCCCAAGTCCAAATGTATAATACTATGGTAGGGCTTGTCATCACCAATCTGGCACTATGATAATTCTCCACTGGGAACTCCTCGTGCTATGATTATTTACTAATGCATAACTTTTAGTTTGGTGGATGTAATCTGGAAACACAACAACAAACATAACACAATAATACCATAGACTATGATACGAAGGAATGATGAAAAATTTGAAATATAAGTGTAAATTATAATATCAACATGAAATTGTTACAATCTCACCCATGAGGTTCTTCAAGTATTATTAACTTCACTTGCCTTCCAACAATAACTATGGGAGAAACTTCACAATTACACCTCTTAATGGCTTCTTTAACACACTTACTCATACAATATTTCTCACTACTTCCTTCTATGCTAAATGAGGGGGGGTGGCCTCTTTATTTATAGGAATTTAGGCTTATCCACCATATCTCTAAGATAGGATAGGAAATCTCTTTCGGCCAATCATATTCCATGCCTAAACTCTTGCCTTTACATGTAGGCTTATCTTCTAAGATAAGATAAACCTTATCATCTCACATGGGTTCCACCTTTTTAGACTTTTCTACAATTAAAATACACAAAATATTTATGACATCACTCTTTGTCCTTATTAAAAATATAATATTTCCAATTCCTAATCATGTAGACCCTACTTCTCTACTTACCCCAACTTTGACATTTTAACATTACCGGACCACTTACGAAAAATATTTACTTTTTACCACAACATTCCTATTGTACTTTGACTGTTACCGTATTCTACTTTATTGGTGGCACCGTACTGACGGCACTGTTATCTTCTATCAGACGCCACTACTAATCATACTTAACAACATCCTATACATAATAAAATAGAAATTACGGAGGAAATTTTAATGTCGACAGGCCCACACTCCTCATCCCTTTGTATGCCACTAGATGTAGATCCCAGTATAAGTGCGCAAGTATGTACTGACCCCAAAAAAATGCCTCTTTATCCATGAGTGTGTGTGTGACTCCTATCAGACCAAGAGGAAAGTTCATCCTAGACTTTTTAGGTAATCAGGTAGACACTGACAAGAGCCATCAAATATATAGGTATGCGAACAATCCTCCTATCATCAAAATAGCTATACAAATGAACTACCATGCCTCGTCAAGGAATGTCATCTAACGGAAAAAGATACCATATGTGGTCTAGGATCTGGCCGTGGCATCCATCGTAGGTCATTATGCTACCCCGAATAGGAACTCAAAGGATCTGATACATGTTCTCCAATGTGACTTTCATCTTTCCAGTCAAGGAAATCTAAAGATCTGGCTCTCACTACGCCATCTCTCTGTTGAGGTTGTGAGAAGGGCATGATCTAGCATAATCCTCGACATCTATGAAATGCGGGCTAATCATGTAGCCTCTAGCACATCCACCAGTCTGTGTTACTCACGACAAGAGAAATTTATCTCACAGGCCTAAAGACATCCATGTCACTCATGCACATCTAAGTTGCACAATATCGCCTACAAAATTACCCAACACAATTAATTAACATCACTTATTCTTAAAACATCTTCCTAAGGTGTTCTAATTCCTCTAACATTCTTCTAAACATTTCCTAAATTCTTCTAAGACCTCCTAAAAGGAAAAACTATGCACTAACGCATGCCTTTTAGCACTAGCGCAAGGTTTTTAGCGCTACCCACAAGCCTTTTTCACATAAGTGCTACCAAAATCCTTTTTAAACAGGCCTTTTAACTATGTAATCATTTTCACAAAAGCTCAAGCCTCATGCTAGCGCATCCCTTTTTGCCCCCCATGCACTCATTTTAGCGCATAGTGCAAGCCTAACCTATGACCAAAAACTAGTTTAATGCCCATGTAACCATTTTAACAAAATGGTAGTGCAAGCCCTTCACTCTACCACATGCCTTTTAACGCTATTATGTGCAAAGGCTTGTGCTAGTGTGATCCCGCTAATTTCTATTGTATTTAAAGCACATTAAATGAACTCAAAAAAATTTAAAAAAATGTATGTACCACAGGATCATCTGTGGGCAACCACCGGTACTCTCAAACGCGATCTGCTCAGTGTCTACGCCTCTGAATTCACGCCATCTCTCTCACAGGTCAGAGTAAACTCCCTCACAAAAATAATAAAAGTCAATAGCAAATAATGGGCCGTGATGGATTTTGCTCCTCTTACCTTGTTATTTATAGTTGTTGAGCCCTAATTCTTCATTTTTCTCCCTCTCCCCCCTAGGGGCAGGATGACTAATGAACTCTTTTGTTTTCTTCTAACCATGTGCTGACATCCTACCATGATGATTATTTTTAATAAATGGTCATTTTTACCCCGTTTTCATTGCACTGGGGCATTTTTTTCTTCCTGGTGACTCTTTCTTATCCCTGGGGCATATTTTTGCTTCCTGGTGATTTTTGGTGGTGTCCACGTGCATCATCATTCTTCTAAATCATTTTCTTCCTAAAATTCAAAAATTCACCATTAAAAATCCAAAAATAAATTGGTAAAATTTAAAAATCCAATAAAATTGGTAAAAATTAAAAATCCAAAAAATTGATTAAATTCAAAAATTCCATCAAAATTGGTAAAAATAATTCACACATTTGAATCATTTATAGGACACAACGTCCTCAAACATCAAAATTTATCCTACAAAACATCTTTCTTTGGTTCTCACCTATTCTTGCGCACGACTTACGGATCATATTAATCTACCCTCCATTAACAAAATCTGGTTTTCTTGTTATGTTTGTCTTCCCTTGCACAAACGTGCTACTTAGGGTAGTATCATAGTGCATAGTTTTTTTCCATGGGAATTCTACGTCCTCTGTTTATTCACCTCACATGTATCCTTGATTTGGGGTGCCATTTTTAACCCTTGTCGTTAACTCAAACATGTGGGAACTGAAGCATGATATCAAAAACATTGGTGCAACTCTCTTGAACATTGTTTGTTTGAGTATGTTTATTTATGTGTGTTTCCTTGTTGGTCTGCTTGTTTACTTTCTTGTATTACATTATTGTATGTACGTTGCTTTGAGGTAGTGTTTTGGCAATGAACAAATGTTAGTATTGTGTCTTTTCATGCCATTTTATATTTTTTTTGTATACTTGTATATATATAATAAAGGGCTGATGACATCAAGCAAAGCAAAATGATGAAATAATGTTGTTCTTCAGAAGCCGAGATACCTGTAGTAACCACTATATATTCAAATTTTTCTTCATCTCCACTCTTCTTCATATCATTTTCTTCTATCACCAATCTTTCTTCTAACATCACCTAGGGAAACTAGGATTTTATTTATCCACCCTCCTTCCCCTTGTTTCTTCTATCCATTGAAGCACTCGTTATTCTTTCCCCATTACTCAAATTCACACTCGTCTACATGCTTGTGTTGCCTCTTCTTATTTCCTTCTTCTTTTCGATCATCGATCGACCTCTTTCATCACCCCGTCGAACACTCGAGGGGGCATCCTTCATTCTATTCAATTTCTCTTCCATTCATTCAAAATTTACTTGTTTGTATTTTTCTATTATCTTTGAAGTGATGTTGCTTATGTCACCCCAAAGAGGGGCAAATGTAGACACCTAAAATCCGCATACGCAATTTTATTACTAAAATTGTACTAATTACTCTCTTTTCTATCATTCTCATTGTAATTAGTAATTTCTCACTAATTAGCTAACATTCCACTCTATTTTGGTCAATTAACGACACTTCGTTGATTAACTACTCTTTACCCCATTCTGAATGCCCATTTACGACACTTCGTTAGTCGTAATCCTTCTTTAATTGATTAATTAACTATTCATTAGTTAATTAAGCCTATTTAGTCTTGCATTTGACTAATAAAAACCTTCTTATTAGTTAAAACTCTCTCTCAAATGCTCTACATGCTACCAAATCCTTTCAAACCCTCATCCAATCGATTAATTAGCTATTCTTTAGTTAATTAAGCCTATTTACCCTTATGTTCAGCTAATAAACCCTCTTATTAGCTAAAACCCCCTTTCAAACCATTCAAAATCTCCCTATTTCCCTCCAAATAATCTCTACAAGCTTTATAATCTTATCCTAGCCTATTAATTAATCCTAAGTGATTAATTAAAGCATCCCCAACTCCCATGAGTTGTTAATTATGATTAATTCTCACTAATCATGCTTATTTCTTCTAATCTCACTTTATCATTTATCCCACATGCACTAGGATTCATGCTTCTCTAATTTTTAAAGCTATATAATAAATCTAGATATTACTCACATGCCACACCACACTATGAGTAATGATTATACAAGGCATTTTGATAGAGCAATCTCCATTGTTTGGAATAACTTCCTCATCTTGTGCATCCATTCTCTCATTTGAGTAGTAAAGGAATAAGCTAGACATTGGCCTTGTAGCCATAAATAATGAGATCCTTTCCTCAAATTAGAGACATCAACTCAAATTTGATTGCTTTGCTCCATATAGGCTCAAGTTTTCTTTAAGCAATTATGCATTAAAAGTAGGAATGGTGTGGCATTTAGATGATGGTTTCATGTTCATGTAATGTTGTAGTTATTCCTTTAAGCTTTTTTCTAATGTTTATGCTTTAATTTGTTTACTTTGAAGCTACTAGGTGTTAGTTTCATTTACATAATGCAAACAAGTTTAACATAGTCATACTTGTATCCAAAAGGCACCTAAAGCACTCTAAAAAATCTATCTAGCATCCTTTCAAAGGATATGGGCTGCATCAACTCTACATACATGACATAGGAAGGGGAAGTTCATTTTTCCATCCACACATTCTATTACATTTCTACATTCTAGCTACAGCCTGCTATCAAGTACAACTTCCACAAGGGCATCCTAGGGCACGATTCTTACACACACTCATAAGAACTACATGGATTCTGAGATGTTTTGCAATGCTCGGTCATAAGTTCACTCTCGGGGTGACCACCGGGGTCAGTCCGTCTCCCCATTTTTCATTTTCATTTTTAGATTTGATGTGCTTTGTGTGCTTTGTGCAGGTGAACTTCTCTTTTGTAGGTTACATGTACCTTTGGTGATCATAGTACGATTATCAAATGATCAACAAGAATCAATAATGAAGACCCTGCGACATTGTAAAAATCAAATTCCAACCATTTACACAGTTATGGGTGTCTAATAGCAGTCTCCAGCACCCTGGTGCCCCTGTCCTTTCGTAGGTGCCCATTCCAGCCTCATTCCTGCATTCCAGAATTTATTGTGAGAAGTGACGACACTCTGCCCATCCTGTTCAACACTTTTCTAGTTGCATATCGAGCATAGATCCGCTGAGTCGTCTCCCCTTCTCCTGTGCTTAGGGTTTTATATTTTAAATCTTATTTTTTTGTGTCACTTCCATATTTCAACATTTATACATCATTTGGTTCAGTAGTGACTCTGCAATATCTAGAGTTGTTTCAAATTAAATTAAATCATTTTGTGATCCCATCGCTTGAACCCAACCTTGTTCCTAGGCATTTTATCATATTTTTAAAATGGCTGAAACTTATCCACATTTTATTGATGAAGACCTTCACGATCTCCAAGTTCATCTTGATGAACATTTGCAAGACCTAGATATGCTTTTATTTGCTGCCTGCGAGGAGGCCACCAATCTAACTGAGCTTAACCCTCCCACCTCTACCAATGATTATCTTCCTATTACAACACAACCTCCCTCTTCTACCCTTTCACTATACTATCCCCAAATGGACATTTTTGACCCCAAATGGATATTAGGCAAATCCCTAACCTCAAAATACACGTTATAGAAAATATATATCAAATGTTACCACTACATATCTAATTTGGATATTTTAAGGAAATGGCGACTAGGGCTATGAGTGAAGAATCCACACAAATACAGCAAGTAAAATTCATGGTACACATTCACTCCAAACCGATTTCCATGAATATTTAAAGCCCATAGCATGAATAAAAATACAGATTTTCAAAGGTACACAATAGAGGTTGCAATAATTTATTAAAGTGCTGGAGATTTGCTTCCCCTGAAATATAAATAAAAATGGTACCTTTTTAACACGTCAAAAATTCTGAAAGAGTGCTTGAATCTGACATCACTAAAAACCAGATCTGTGAATAACAACCCCTAAAAATCAACTCCAAATCTGCTCCTAGAATATCCTGCAATAGATCTCTAGATAGGTCGATCCTGATATGAAACTGGAAAAGGGCATATAACATATGATAATAATTTCCCTCTCAAAACCCCTACCAGAAAGCAACAAACTGTATCTTGTCTTCAACTATTTAGAGTAATACTGAAAATTTGCAACTAACTCTATGATGCTCAATGGATAACCCTAGGTAGGAAATCCTCAAATACTCTAAGAGGGTTTTCGTCCTCTAGAGGTAAATACTAAGGGGTTTTGTCCTTAGAAATAATTTAGACAAAAGCTCAAAGCTTCAGATACAATTCAGAAATTATAATAATGATCAAGTGTGTCTCTCCAACACAAGTCAGACTTATCCTTTTAAAGAAGGAATTAACCCAAAGTAGCCACACATGAAACCAATCACCTTTCTCCATTAAATGTTTTCTTTCCCTAACCATTTTTCTATCTCTAGTACCAAGTCGCATTTTCCTTGAGGGAATAACTTTTACCTTTTTTGGTTTTTTCTATTTTACCTTTGCCTCATTAAGCAAGTTGCACTTTTCCTAGAAATAAACAATTTTAGCTAAGTGCTTTATCATTTGGTTCAATTTTCTATTTTTATTAAGTCCATAATATTTTATTATAAGTGTTTTTATAATATTTTATTTATTTTTGCACTTTATAATAAAATAATAGAACTTAAGTCACCCTTGTGTTCCCCCTTTTAGTCGTCAGGTAGACAAAATAGGCTAAGGGTCTTCGATTGGGAAGGGGATATTACAGTCCTCCCTTCCCAAAATTGTTTGCCCTCAAGCAATTCCAAATTTGTTTTGTCCAAGTGCCATGCACAAGAGACAAAACATGCTGAAGTGTTCCAAAATCCTTGCACCTGTACCTATCAAGATGAGCTAAAACTTGCCACCATATATCACTCACAAGATGCTCATACATACATGGTTGGAACAAGGCATTTAACATACTGCATATTGAAGACTTCACAATTTCATCATTTCCTTATCAATCATGAATCTCATGTATGCATGAAATAAATCTTTACTTGTAGCAATAAATAAGACACATTATTATGAAATTCTTTCATACCTTTGCAGTATCATCAATGTCTTCACCAATTCTTGTGAAATTTTCCCCTCATTGATAAATCATGACTTTGTTGTACCAATTCCTAGCATTCTTGTCAACAATGGGCTGAATATCATTATGAAGGCTAACATGCTAGCAATAAACAAGATGAGATAACTTTTTCCACACAACAAAATCTTCCTCATCACCTTCATGCAATTCAATACCTTCCATGTTGATTTGGAAATTTTCTACAACACTTTGCCATGTGTCTATCATTAGAAACCAAAGGAACATCAATAAACCAATAAAATTTTACCTTGAGATTCATGTTCCATGATTTCCTTTTTCCTTGCCAAGAATGAAGATTTCTTTTCCTTAAACTCTTGTAAGTGTTGTTTTTTTTGAGCGGCTATCAATCTAGCAACCCTAGCTCTTCTTTTCCATTCCTCACACTTTCTTTGAGTTTCCATTACATCCTCCTTGTTTGCATATATGAATTTCTTTTCCTGTCTAATATCAATATTTGGTTCCTTTGGAGATGAAATAATTTCTCTAACTTGGCATTCAACAATAATTTTCCTCCTCACTAATGCAACTATTTTTTCAATGGAAATCATAATCTCTCTAAAAAACTTGCATAGTCTTACCTTGGGATTAGACCTATTTCTTTCCTGCTTCGTTTAGAATCCATGGTTTAACTTCCTTGGTCATCCTTACCATCTTGCACATCAAATATTTCTAGAAATTGTTGTGATAAATCTGCAAGTGAAGCAATGGATTCAACCCTTTGGGTCTTCATTGTCAAATGTTGTCACCATTTATGTGCTTACTCCATGTAATGTATCTTAGAGACGAGCATGAGGGCATCATTCTGACACACATGATTACATCACAAAAATTCTTAGAATGCTCATTCAACCAACATCTATTGCAGATATTTCCTCGAGTTCCATCAAAGAAAGGGACTTGGGTCCACTTCATACTTTTTCCTTAGAATTTACTTCAAATCTGATTTTTCTTTTCTTTCTTCACACGCTGAGAGGATTTCAAGCTCTGATACCACTGTAATGTCCCCAAATGGACATATTTTACCCCAAATGGATTTTAGGAAAATCCAAAACCCAAATGCACATTTTATAAAATATTAAATCAAACCTAACTAAATGCAGATCTGATTTATAATTCTCACAAAATGATGACTAGGGTATGAATTGCAAAAACCTAAAAAATCAACACGCTAAATTAATTCCTCCACACCAATCTAATCCCTACCCAATTTATGACAAGCCAAACATGAAGAACAACCAAAAGATTTTTGACGTAAATAGAGGATGCAAATAAATTAATAAAATCTGCAGAACAAGCTGCCCTTAACATATAGATGAAAATGGTACCTTTTTTAACACCAACAATTTTGAAACAAGTGAATGATTGGATAATCATTAAAAATCAGATTCGTCTATATAGTAATAAAAATCAGCTTCTAATCAACTCCAAAATGTCATCATTAAATCTCTAGAATAGGTCGCTCCTATTGGAAATGAAAATAAAAAACACAACTGTTAACAATTTCCCTTTCAAACCCTTGTAGAAATCTGAAAAATCTTCTTTATTCACCGTTGAAGTAAATTGAAAAATCTTTTTAATCACAATGGAAATCCTTGTGTAGGAAATCCTCAAATTCTCTAAGAGGGTTTTCGTCCTCTAGAGGTAAATACTAAGGGTTTTCGTCCTTAGAATAATTAGACAAAAGCTCAAAGCTTCAAATACAATTCAGAAATTAGATAATGATCAAGTGTCTCCCCAACACAAGTCGACTTGTCCTTTTAAAGAAGGAAGTGACCCAAAGTAGCCACACATGAAACCAATCACCTTCCTCCGTATTAAATGTTTTTTTCCCTCCTCATTTTTCTCTCCTCGTGCAAGTCACATTTTCCTTAGGGGAATAACTTTTACTTTTTGCCTTTTTCTATTTTACCTTTGCCTCCAAGTAGGTCACACTTTTCTAGAAATAAACAATTTTAGCTAAGTGCCTTTATCATTAAGTTCAATTTTCTATTTTCATTAAGTCTATAATATTTTATTGTAAGTGATTTTATAATATTTTATTTATTTTTGCACTCTCTAATAAAATAATAGAACATAAGTCACCCTTGCATTCACCCCTTTAGCCGTCGAGTAGACAAAATAGGCCAAGGGTCTTCGATTATGAAGGTGATATTACATCTACCTACTTTTATTGTTCTCATGTTTGTTCCTACTCATATCAATCATTTCACTCCGCCTCTTGTTTCTCACACCCAACAACACTCTTCTTTTGTCACTTAAGACCTAGCTTTCTTATACCAAGACCTACAAATTCAAATTTTTCAGTTACAATAGTGTGTTGGAAGCACACTGGACTGAGAGGTGGGAGTGAATCAGTCCTAAAAATCTTTAAATTCATTTACCATTTATCATTCATCATAATTTACGCAAGCATTCAATCAACTATGAAGCATACATGCGTTTACTTAAGCATGGAGATAAACATACACATGAGTAATAACGAAAAGGTACACATGAACATCAAACTTAAGTGTGAAACACTCAAGGGGAATAAATCCCACAGAAACATAAATTTTATTTATCCATGCTTCAATTTAGTGAGGCACCAACCCCTAGTTTAGTAGAGCTCTAACCCTATAAGGAGCACTAACCCCTAATTTAGTGAAGCACCGACTCCACAAGGAGGCTACAACCCCCTAGGATGACTAAGAACCAAATCATTCACCTAATGATGTTTTATATCTATGATTTTTCTACTGCCACAACTGATGGATATCACTTATTCAACTCACAAACCCTTGCTCAAACCCTAGGTCTTCAAACTTGCTCTTCTTTTCTCTTCCTCAACTTGTCTTACCTCTAAAACCTTGTTCTCATGATTTAAAACCTTCCTCAATCTAAAAAAATCTCATCATCCTTCAAATCATGCCTTCATACCTGCAAAACACTTTCCTCTAGGTCGGTCTTTTCACCCATGCGAGACTAGCTTGCAAAATGAGCTCAAACTTCACTTTTATATGCATTACTTCTTCTCTCTAACCCAATATAGGTCAGTCCTTCATGAATAATTTCACCCATATAAAACTTTAAAAAAATCCATTACATCCATTATAATGGTCATATATGACCCATATAGGTTGTCAATGCCAAAATCCTTCATCCATGCACCAAAAATCTTCAAAATGCCATCATTAGAATGAGAAAATCCCCTCATGCAAAAAATAGTTTTTGTCAAGCTCTAAACATCACCAAATATGAGTAATATGACATTTAAACATCATCCACCGGTTTCAATTTACTTTAACCAATCAAATTATTTCATTTAATGGGCCCATTGGCTCATTACCTTCACAAAACAGTTGTTTCCAGCACCTTGTCTTTACCTTTGGGCCTTATATACCCCTCAAGATGAAATCAAATATTGAATGTGACCACTCTATGGAAATCATAAGACCTGTATAACACTTCTATGTAAGTTATATATCTTGAAACATCCACTTATTCAAACCACAATAACTTTTATCTTCACCAAATCAAGCTGCCCAAAAACCTTGTTTTGCACAAATCATCTGTTAACACCCTTTATGTACAATTTAAATACTTCTAAAGGCCTTAAATAGATGAAAAATTAATCCATTTTCACATTTCCAGGTGAGTATCAAGCATCAAACGCAACCATTTTATGCTCCAATCAACTCAATCTTTCAACAAGAACAAAATTGTCTTGAAATCTAACATAAAAACTTCTTCACAAAATGACCTAAAAGACACATCAAATGACCTCACCAAGACACAATACATATATCATTGGAAATATATCTAAATATTATTTCCAGAACATATTGGAACTCCTTCCAACTCCAAGTGGAAGGCCTTCAACCAGGTCCATCTCTGCAAACTACTTTTTATCCCTTCTAGGTCTCAAGAACTGAACATGAGCTCGAATGCTCCATCACATAAAAAAAACTTCCAAGCATAACCAAATAATGTAACATAATTATACATTATTTCTAAGCCATAAAAAACCTTTACTAAGCTAGATCAACTCAGAAACCATCACTTACCTCATGAAGCCATTTGCACCCTACTAAAACAAGCATCCTACAAACTTGGCCCTCAAATATTGGATCATAAATTTTGTATAGCATATGAAAAACAAAATTTTTATATACCATTGGAAAGGTATCTGAACCATATTCATAACACAACTTGAATGACCTCTTAACTCCTCCTATAGCTCCCGCGATTCTACTTTTATTAAAAACTGCTCCAAACTACCCCAAAAACTAGTCTTCACAAATAGGGCACAATTTTCACTTTTTAACCTCTACCATGATCTAAAAATATTATATAAATCCATAACATCTCTAGGGCTGACATAAATGTCAATTTATCCATTACCTTATTTGGATCACTTTGGCACAAAATGGAACTCTTCAGAAATAATCATATTCAGGTGGGGCCCACATATCACCACATGATCTAATATACCTTTTTGGAAATATGGGAGATTCATTCTACAACATACAATCATCATCCATGCACTAGTAATAAAAAAGGATTTGTATACACACTTTTCCTTCAAGTTGCTCCTAGCTAGGGTTTAGTTAGGGTTTCAAACCACTTTACCTTCTTAACGCTTTGTTTAAAAATGTGCAACAATAAAACCACCTCATTATTTTTGTGAAATATTCATAAATTACCTAAGAAGTTATGTAAAATTTCTCAGGTCCCCATGCAAATCATAGAATTCACAACGAGCATCAGAAGGTCCAACTTTGTCGTAAAAACACATTGTTACTTATGCAGTTTCACCAAAACTTACATACCTCAAAAAATATCCTTCGTAATGACGTAAAACTTGTCGTGAAGCACCATGAAAAATTCCTCTACCTGTACATAATCACCACATATCCAAAATTCATCTAAAATTCTCCATCCAATCTCATTTACCCATTCTAAGTTGTTTGTTTCTCACTGTTTACTTCCCAAGAACCCCATAGAAAGCATCATACATTTGATTTCTGACTTGAAACTCACCATGCGACTACCATGCACCAAAAATAACGATTTGGTCCAAATCACACATCTCCACCTCATTCTGCATGCTCCAGAGCCATAATAAGGGTTGTAATGACTTGACTTAATCGTGAAACTAGATGACCTGACCATGTTGACCCATAGACACCTGAAACACACCTCATGGACTATGAATGAAATCATGACACATTCCAACTGACTCAAGAAAGCAAACAGTGAGTCAGCCCACTAGACCATGCACCAGGACAACACTGATTAAGCTGAAATGTGGAAAGAAGATCCTAATCTGATGTTATTGTAGCAATAAAATAAATATGCAATTAAGCACAAAAATTACACCCAAGCAATTAAGCAATAAATTATGAAACCCTCATTGCAAAGAAGGGAAAGAGGCATTTAGTTAATTGACAATAAAATCTAGAGTGTACCAAAGTGTTGACCAAGTGAACAAAGTGGCATGAGCATCGCATAGAGACCCAAACAAATACAAATCTAGAGAAGTAGACTAGATTTCGGCACCTGGAGAGGGATAGGGGCTCCCGTGAACACCATAGGCCTATTTATGGGCACCTCGGTCTACAAAAAATCTTAGGAAACCTCCTTTGAGTGGTCGCAAGGTGTTCATTGTTAATCACCTTTGATCACTTTGAGGTCACACAATGATCATCGAGGTCCCTAGAAACCTACAATAAATATGAACCTACAAAACCCTCAAATAGACATCAAATCCTAAAAATGAAAGGTGATGAATGAGGGGTCAGAACTGTCCTCGGCTGTCATAATGGTGAACTTACGACTGAGTGTTGCACTGCATCTCAGACTGAATGTAGTTTGGCGTGTGTGTGTGTGTGGAATTGTGCCCTAGGTGGCTCTTGTGTGTGTCACACTTGATGGCGAGAAAAGTAAACTAGATGTAAAGAAATGTAATAGATGTGTGCATTAAATATACTGAAATTCCCTCCTATGAAGTGTGTATGATGAATAACCAACCTGTGTTATCCTTGGATGGTGATAGACGGATGCAATGGAGCTCTTAGACGCTTGATGAATGCAACCTTGGGTGGTGATAGCTAATGCTTAGTGCTTGGTCCTTTATTATGATCACATAACTTTATATTTATATGATTCCTTTGCTTGAATTTTGTAATTAACCCCGAAAAGGCTGACTATCAAAAATATAAGATGCTCAAACGGCTAGAAAGGACCCAAAAAGTGTGAGTAAAGTAAAAAGGGGTCAGGGGTGTCCAGAGGGGATGAGGGCACTTGGCGTTGGCGTCCTGGCTGGGCGCTAGTGTCTTGGATGATAAAAGTTGGAGTATAAAAAGGAAGACTGAGCAAGTAAGGGTGTAAGACCAAAAGTGGCAATAGAAAACAAAGAAAGGTGGCCAAAGACATGGGTTAATTAGTACTTTTCTTACTTAGGAATCATATGAATTGTAGTATGTAATTAGGACTAGATAATTACCCAAAGTGTGTGATTTTGTGTCTACATTTTCCCCCACTTTATGTTGGTGAGGGGAAAGCTCAGTAACATAAAGTAGATAGAGATAAGTACTTGATAACCATGTATATCGATGATGAAAGTGTGCCGAGGGACTGGACAAAGTGTGGAGTGATAAAAATGTGAAGTGTGGATGTTAAAGAGGAGAAAAAGTGCAAAAAAGTGATGATGAAAACTGTGTTATAGGGTGGTATTTTGCTATGATGTGTATAAAGATGTATGGGGTACATGATTCACCCAAATGATGCCCCCCTCATTTGGGGTGCATGTTACATCGATTCATTGATAGAGTATGCGGCCCTACGAGGTCTACACAGATGGTGCTTTAACTATGCCCTGTAGGGGGAAATGAACATGCTTGATCAAACTAAGCATGTACATGTGTAAACATTGTGGCGAGGAAACAAGTGTTAGTACAAGTAAATACAAACAACATGTATAAGACAAAATGTATGCTAAGCAGACAGGGTAAGTTATGACACAAGTAAACACACAATAAGACAATGTATGACCATGAAAACTGGGTTGCAATGTTTTGGGAACATCACTCACGATGTTGCAATACAATCAAGGTCATAGTGGCCACAATAAGATGAGTGTGCACACGAGACAAAGGGAAAAGCCCACAAATAATAGCATACAAAGAGAAAACAATGACAAAAAAAATGTAACAGACAACCATGGAAATAAATAGCCTGACTGTAAACAAATGTTGGTTAATGTGAATGAAGCATCCGTTAGCAAATTAGAAAGATAAAAAGTATGTCTAGATGTGTATAATCCAATAATGTAATGTGTTATGAAACAATATAAAACAATAACACACGTATGTGTACATGAAAGTGGATGCCCCCAGGAGCTGGTGTGGGACTAGTAATAGGTATTACGCCAAACATCTATGATACGTGTGACTATTAGATTTGCCCCCCTTCTACAATCAAAACTAGAAAGAAAGTGAACACACATGGGTATATGATAAAGATAATGACATATAATATATCTATCTAGCATGTGTAATAAAGTGAACATGAAAGCAGAAGTAAGCAAAGTAAATGCAACCAAGATATGCTAGTATGATAGTGGATGATGAGCAAAATGGAATGCAAGTGTGAATGATAGGAGCCATGCCACCTAAGTGGATGTGTATGCATAGAATGAGGTTCATTTATTTATGCCCCCTCAGCAATCAATAGAATGAACCATAAACGAGAAAATCATCGGGAAATGGTTTGAATTGTGTGTACTAAAAAGATGTGATCGTCAAAGCGCAAAGTGTAGGCCAAGTGTAAGGGTGTGAGTGAATGAGTCAATGACTAAATGCGTGAGTGTGATGAGGTCCATTTGAGATGTATACCCTCAGCACAGTTGAGTATGGACCGTGGAACTAGAGTACGTCATAGGGTAGTGTGTCGTGGTTGTCAAATATGTGTGTTGTGTAATATGATGTGAAGTAATTGTGTTGTGTTGTTTGCACGTGATAAAAGATGTTTTGAAGTTGTGCGAAAGAGATTGATTTGGGAGTGTATAATGTTATGTGTTTTGAAAGTGGTGTAGTGTGAATGTGGTATATTTGTATATCTTGTGTCGTATGTGAAGGTGTCGAGTAGGTAGTGTGTTGTGAATATGTAGAAATGTAACATGTTTGTGTTGATTGCTTACAAGAAAGATGTGTCATGTGATGTAAAATGTGGGTGTCATAAAAGCATCAAGTGTGTAATGTTGTAGATATGTCGAATGTGTTGTATGAAGATGTAAGGAGAGTATGTGTTGCATTTTTTTGTGTTGGGATGGTTTTGATGAGTAGGTGTGAGCATTATGTATTGCTTGGGTGTTGAATACATGTGATAGGAAGAATAAGTCACAAATGTATTGTAGAAGTATATGTTGAAGCATATGATGTGTATGTGTAATGTGTAAGTCAAGTGTTGTGTGTCATGTGTTGTGTGTGTGAGGTTCAGGTATATAAGATGCCCTTAACAATCAAGTGTGAACCCAAACACAAGAGTGTGTCATTGGGATATGGAAATACGAGTGTGTGTCAATATGTATATGTTGAATGTGAAAGTCTAGATGCAAAGTGATGGGACATAAGACATGCTCATTAAATTTTAGGGGGGAAATAGGTGTGATGCCCCCACAAGTGTGTGATGAGAAAAGAGATCAAGTAATTCATCTAGGAGGTCGTCATTGTCATGATCAAAACCGAAAGGCAAATACATTTGATACATGTAAACAATAGTATTGGGTTGATCACATAGTGAGGCATTATGATGAAATTATACATGCCCATTGCGTATTCTTCATCAGTGAAAGGGGGTATGGACAACCATGTGCATACCAGCAATGTAAGATTTTGTGAATAGCTGAGAAAGGAATCATTGTAAATGAAAATACATGACCGAAATCCATAGGAAATGAAATGTCGAATATGATTCAGGATCTAAGGTGCCCCCAATATAGTCAAGCCAAGATTGTCCAAGTGTAAGTGGAGAATTATAAGGAGCTTGCAAGAAACACTGTGAGATAAAATATGTGAAGCCCATAAGCAACAATGATGCAAATGCAACCATGTAAAGATGAGGAGCATGAGGGGTGAAGGAAAAATATCATCAACATAAATCCTAGCCGATCCAACCCATCATGTGTGCATATAGTGTCATCACAAGTAGGATCAAATGGGATTTTCTCCCAATAATAATCATTCATGAAAAGTGTCCATGTGAAAGTTATAGATGTAATTGTGGATGAGATGGTTACTGAAGGTGGTATGGAATGACATCAGATGTGTGGGACATGTCCCTGATAAAGAATCATAGAAGTAGTAGTATCAGGGAGAGGCTTAGATGTAGATGAGATTGTATCTAACATGCAAATAACACCTTCAAGTGGTGGTAAATGATTCGGAGTATCCATTGGTTGTGGTTCATTAGTAGTATCAGAGTTGTGGAGTAGGAATTGTAGTATTGGGATCACGATCATAATATTTGAATGGGTCACGATCACTAGGAACTGTATATTCTATGCCCTCATGTAGGAATTTGACACAATGATGTACTCTAAAAGGAACTGCTTGCATGGCATGAAGTCATGGCTAACTGAGTAAACAATTATAAAAACCAGAAATTCAATGAAAAGAAAATTGTGCTAAGGTTTTTGGACTCTATAGTGATAGGGAGAATAATGTGACTTCACATGGACGAACAAAACCATCATATGCACGAAGGGAAAAACATGATGGAATAACATTAGCAGCAGAAAGACCAATATTTTCAAGGAATGACATAGGACATAGATTGAGTTTAGATCCATTATCGATTAAAGTACACTTAATACCCATATTGTAATTGTGAATTATGATATGCAAGGGTGATTCATTGTCAAAAATAGAAAGATCAACATTAGGATTGGATGCGAAAGCAATATGCTGAGAAAATGCCTCAACAAATGTTTGGTATACTGAATCTAGATTTATATTATTAGAATGTGAGTGGTAATTGGTAGCAAAGAGAGTTTTGATTTTATCTCTTAATTTAGGATTGATAAGCAAGAAATCATTAATAGAGATACTCATGATGAAGAGATCCTAGAAAGATAAGAACAATGGAGGTATGAGGATCCTAAGAGCATTCAAATCAAGTTCGGGTTCACCAAAATGATTAAGCTAAAATGTGGAAATAAGAGCCTAATATGATGTTATTGTAGCAGTAAAATAAATATGAAATTAAGTACATAAATTACACCCAAGAAACTAAGAAATAAATTATGAAACCCTAATCGAAAAGAGGGGAAATAGGTACTTAGTTGATTCGCAATAAAATCTAGAGTGTACAAAATTTCTGACCATATGAACAGAGTGGCAGAAGCATTACACAAGAGACCCAAAAAAATACAGATCTGGAGAAATAGGCTGGACTGGGGCACTAGAGAGGGACAGGGTACCTGGGCACCCTAGGCCTATTTTTGGCCACTGGGTCTGCAAAAAAACTCAGGAAACCTCCTCTAAGTGGTTGCAATGTGTTCATTATTAGTCACCTTTGGTCGCTCTAAGGTCTCACAAAGATTATCGAGTTCGTTGGAAACCTACAATGAAATATGAACCTGCAAAACCCTCAAATAGACATCAAATCCTAAAAAATAAAGATGCAAAATGAAGGGTTAGACTGTCCTCAGTTGTCACAATGGTGAACTTACGACTGAGCCTTGCACTACATCTCAGACCCAATGTAGTTTTATATGTGTGTGTGCAGAATCGTGCCCTAGGTGGCTCTTGTGTGTGTGATCTAAGCTAGATGTAAAGAAATGAATGTGTGTATGAATTGAATAACTTCCCTCCTTTGAAGTGTATGCAGAATAACCAACCCTTGTGTCCCTTGTTGGTGTTAGATGGATGCAATGGAGCTCTTAGATGCTTGATGGATGCAACCTTAGGTGGTGATAGCTAATGCTTAGTGCTTGGTCCTTTATTATGATCACATAACTTTATATTTATATGATTCCTTTGCTTGAATTTCGTAATTAACCCCGAAAAGGATGACTACCAAAAAGATAAGATGCTCAAATGGTTAGAAAGGACCCAAAAAGTGTGAGTAAAGTACAAAGGGGTCAGGGATGCCCAGAGGGGACGAGGGCGCCTGGCGTTGGCATCCAAGGTAGTGTCCAGATGATAAATGTCGAGGTATAAAAATAAAAGTAAGGGTGAAAAGTAGAAAAAGCAAAGAAAGGTGGCCAAAGACATGGGTTAATTAGTATTGTTCTTACTTAGGAATCATATGAATAATAGTATGTAATCAGGACTAGATAATTACCCAAAGTGTGTGATTTTGTGTCTACACTGAATTCACCAAAACTTGTGTTGGTGTCTCGGATGATAAAAACACAAATGGCTATCCTCACAGACCATAAACCCTTTTCCATCAATGGAGTTGATGAACATTAATGAGTAATTGGCCAAAAGCTACATGGAATCCTCTGATCAGAGAAGGGGATCTCTGGAAGGCCTTCTTCAAAAATGACCTGCCATTTTTGCTTATCCAATTTGTACTTTTCATATATTATACTTACTTAGTCTTAAGCTATTACGTCATGCGTTGGTTTTATGATCTACCATTTGAAGATAACTTGATTTTTAGTGGGATGCTTAATCATGTTACACTAGTTCAATATTACCAAGATCTCTTAGAGTGTAACTCACTGGTCAAAATAGTGTAACAATCTGGAACATTAATGGACTAATTACCCAAAGATGTGTGATTTTGTGTCTACAAACACTGAACTCACCGAAAACTTGCATGGACTCCTTGGAGCATCAGTTTTCTAGTCAATTTGAACTAAAATAACAAGGCACTTAACTCTTCAATGAAAAGTCTTTGACATCTAAACAACACCATATCGAGTTAAGCAAGGTAAGCACTCGTTCCATCACCTTTGGCGAAAGTTGATCCTCACCCTGACAAGTTTTCACGTCATTATGATGAATTTTATGTGACACAAGCATCAACCCTTGTTTCCATCAATGGATTGACATTAATGACAACTTATAATCTTATTCAAACACGGTTAAATAAGATAACATAAAGTAGGTTGAGTTTCTTCAACTTTTTGCCAACAAGCTAATCAGGCTACTTCACGATGAGAGTTGATTTCTCTGCTAGTGAAGGACCACCAACCATTACTCCATCTCTTGATTGGCATATCAGACAAATTTCCTTACTTCTTCGAACTCTTTTTGCAGTCCATTGATAAACCCATTTTTACTTATCCACTAAATGGGAGTTGTTATCCCTCTAATGACTTTGTTGCCCCTAGTCAAAATATTGTTTTTATTTTCAATTCCACCATGGGAGTTGTATTCAATTCCATGGTAACAACCCTCAAGAGCATTTCTCAGACTTAAGTGATTGTTCTTTCACATGGTACCATTAGTGTCAAAAGAGATGCAAACTTTGCTGGACGTAAAAAGCTTGCATTGGATTTATCACCCTTAAGATGGGAACACCAAAAGTGATTTTCCAGTCCTGGGAACAAGACATGGAGTTCAAAGGCCAAACCTTATATGATTTTGAATTTGAAACACCTTCTGAGACCATTACAACCATTTCCAAGTTCCAATTCTGCTTGAAAATTGAATTTTAGGCCGAGTCACTCTTCTGGCTCAAAGGGGCAGCTACAGTGACTTAGATTATCATAGATGATTTTGAAGGCTTAGACTAGAATTGATGTATCTATCACGTGGATAATTCTAAGAGATTTACATTTCCTATTTATTCAGCTTCCAAATCCTCTGGGGCAGAACTCCCAAAATCTTCATAACAATTCCACTTTCTTCGTTGGAGCTAGCATTCCCTATACTTGCAATGACCTTGTTTTAACTTGAATGACTCTCGAAACCATATGGCTCTAAAAAATACTTTGAAACCACCTTGGATCCATTCAAAACTCCTTTGTACAACCTCTAGAGAGGTTAATGCCTTGCAATCATCCTCCGAAGGATATTCATTTGTTGCAAAATGGCCAAAAATAACCCTTTTAAAGCCTCCAAGAACAATTGTTCTACCTTAGATCTTAGTAACTTCATAATTCAAACTAGGTATATATATATGATGAAGATATCTTCATACACTCCTTGTATAACACCATCTAATGCATTAGAAGCCACAAATCCACTTGTTCAATCACCTAAAATCAATAAACTGTTACTTTGCTCTATAAGGCAAATCTTGCTCCAAAGGAAAAAAACACACTAAATGAATGTGTCAAAAGATTAATTCAACTTCAACATGATCAAAACCTCCTATATAACATGTCCGAGCCATTCAACAAGTTTCATCTCATCATTTTTCATACTTTTCCTTTTAGACCTTAGTTTTGGCTTGTAGCCCTCAAAACTGGGTTTTTTTGGACAAAAATCACAAAATAATCATCATCAGGCTTGATTGGTAAACTTTTATAATACCCATTTGGCTCATTTAGTTGCATGTCAATTTTCAAATCACAACTCCTCACCAATCATCTTTTATTCTCTTTTTATTGTTTTTAAACTAGCCTTATTAGCCATATTAACCCTTTAAGCATCCATGTTTAAAGCAAACTACAAACAAACCAGAAAAACTAATTGCATATCCTAGTACCCATTATTAATATTGTGCTTTCTACTAATTTTTATCGACCAACTCCTTATTATCTTCACCCAACACCAAACCCTCCTTAATAAGCTCACCAAATAGGTCAAACTAGGGTTTTTAGGGCAATTTCTAGGGTTTGGTTCCTTTTCCACTATTCCAACTTCTAATCACTTTTCTCCACCTATTTGCGACTCGCTCAGAGCATTCTCACCATCTCCTTTACTCACTTCTTCTCATCTTGCTCATTTTCATGGCTTTAGGCCTCTTAGGTCTTCACCCTTGTTCTTGGTTCTAATACTCTTCTTAAGCTCTGTTTTCCCACTTTTATTTAAACTTTTTAATGGTTCCTAACTCTCACCTTCTCGCTATATTTTCTCTTCGCCTGATAACCATTGCAAATCTCTTAACTTCTCTTCTTTTAAGGCACTTTCCATCAAGTATTTTCTTGTCTTTCTCAAGTTCCTTACCATGGTTATGGTAGGGCAATCGGGGTTTCCATGCTACTTTGATATTCTTTAAGGTTTCCTTCACTTCACAAGGCTTATCACCATGCTACCAATGTTTCCCTTAGGTTTTCTCATTTAAGACATCTTCAACCTAATAACTTTCTTGCTCTCCTGGCTTCTCTCTAGGATTGTATTGTAATAGAACAGTCTTGGCAATATCAACTTTATAGGTTATTAAGACTCTTTAACTCATATCACATGATTCAAATGCTACTGCTAAACTTCTCAAACCTCCCCTCATTCCTTTCTTACTTACTATACTTCATAAAGATTACACTTCTTGTACTCTTACACCATCAGCTCGACAGTGACATTTTTTTGCATGTTTATGATTGTGCCTTAAGTTCTCTTGTCATTAACACTTTTGATCAATACTGTCAATATCTCCACAAGTTCACTTTATCCTTCCTCAACTCTTAAGAAGTCTACAAGTTCTTTAAGATAAGAAATATGATTATTTCAGTATAGGTTCTTCCAATAAATCCTCTAAGCTGGTGCACAGTACAACCAACATTGAGTTTTTACAATTTATAGTCTAAAAATTTCTTATTCCCCTATTGGAGTACTTCTTGATCTTTAATCTCATTTGATTCATTTTACAATTTGAACAACACTCTTCCCATTCATCAATGCAAGGATTTTTATACACAAAATTATTCACCTAGGTTCACAAACTAAACATAAAAAATTTGGACCTGAAACAACAAGATTTGACTCAAGAACCTCTAACTCATGCAATAACACCCCTTGAACACTTGGTATTCATCTTAATCCTCTTTCTCATACAATTTATAATAGATATAATGGATTTTTCCATAACATTGTATTAATTTTGCTTCTAACAACCCTAAAACATGGTACCTTCACCTTGTGAGGGTTTCATTGTTTAAATCACTCATTTAGTGCTTACAAACTTTCTTAATGATTAAAAAGGATCTTCATACCCTTAACCACTCATTCACTCTCCTTGATACATGAGAAAGCTTCCAACATAGGGTCAAGGGCTAAAAGTTGACAACTCAGACTTAAAAGGTCTGTATAACCAAAGTTTTTTGACTTAAACACACACACACATCAACTAACTTGGAAAAAGTTGTTAATCCACGCACTTATCAATACTCATACAACTTTTAAACCTTCTGGTTCACCCACACTCATTCATTCAAAGCTTTGAATGCAACAATTCAATTCTTACCTTATACACAATTTTAGAAACTTAGCATAAGATTGTCTTCCTTGTCATTTTATCCTCTTTAGGTTTGTGCCAAGTCTTCTTTGAGACTGAACCATACTCATACACTTGTACACATTCATCCATAAATCATAAACAACATTTATAAAACAATTATAGTTTTTCACTCATTGATTCACAAATATACAACAGTTCACACAAATTACCCAAGGAAGTCCTTTCATTTAACCATTTCTTGATATTACGAAGGTTTCGTGAGTCGTCATGGAGTTATTATAGCCTCCTTCACCTCCACCAACCTCTCATTACCCTTCTTCTTTGAATGCACATGCTTATTTGACGAGGAAGAAGATAATTAGGTTGAGAAACCCACTAACCTAACCATGCTTAGTCTAACCTAGTGAGGTATAAGGTCATGTTAAGTCATGGATTAGGTGCACACACACTTTAAGACCCTAGTACATCATTTGTTTCCCTTAGACTAACACCTAGACCCACTAACTTAGTAAATGACAATTCAAATATTGGAATGAGTCAATTTGGAGGGAAACTCATTATGGCCTCTTATTATAAGTACATGGGTCCCAAATGGACTAGAATAACTTCTAGACATCCTAAGACACCCTATGAACTTGATCAAATCAAAATTAGCTTTGTACAATATGCTCATACATCAACATCTTTGTACATAAAACACACTTGAAAATCATGTTAGCATGTTAATCTCAACCAGAATGAGGGTGAGACAATTGATAGGTTGGCTGAAAGAAGGGTTTACAATGAACGAGGGAGGAGGATTTCAAGTGGGGGCTTAGTTGTCATGACCAAAATTTCAGATTTTGTATGCTAAACATTTAGCATGACAACAATTATGACAAGGAAAATGAACAAGGTTCTCTTAGTTTTATGCATTCCCACAATTTTTTTATAACCTAGAAGAATTAACAAATATACAACGACCAAGAACTTTGAAGAACAAGGCACCACCATTTCCTATATCTAGTTTCAAACCGATGAAATTGCTATAAGTAGTGTTTAACCCGAAGGGTCGTTTAGCTTCCTACAGAAGATACAAACAAATACAAATTTGATTTCACCGACCTTAAATTCGGAAGTTCAAATACTGAGACAAAAGTAGCAGCACGGAGAAAAAAAATGGCGGTAGGGATGAAATATGAGCAGAGACTAGTGGCTGCAGCACGCCTAGCCGAGCTCGACGGTGGCAACGAAAATCTTCCAGCGGCTGAAGAAGTGGCTAAGAAATGCTTAGAATGGGGCATCACCGCTCAACTTAAGCCTCACCAGACCGAAGGAGTCGCATGGCTCATACGCCGATATGTACGCGGCGTCAACGTTATTCTAGGTCGGTTTATTACATTCACGTGACCCTGGCTTTGACACTCAGAGTCCCGTCTCCTCGACTATATTTATTTATTTTCTTCTTTGTATGTGCAGGGGACGAGGTCATTTTCTGCGCCCTTCCTTTCCCTGTAATTTATGTTGTTCATTCGGCTTTTACCAGTACTATTTTCTCAACCATTGCCCGTAGTTATGTTTCTATTGTTTGATTTTGAAAGTGTTTGCTCCTTTGGATTCGTATATGTTAAAAATACAGTTAATTCTAAAGCTTGTAAAATTCGGTTAAATTCTTCATTATCTGATTGCCGATCAAGGTCTTGAAGCTTCGAGCTTTCACAATCCATATTAAATATTAATTAGAAAGATAGTTTAGGAGAAAACAATGATAGATCGACTGTGTGGTCCACTTTTGTGGCCCGTTATCAGGACAAGCGCTTAGGATTAGAGCTCAGAGCTCATTATGTAGATAATTACATCCATAACAGGACTTGAAGAATGCTTACAAGTCCATTGTAAATGCAATAAAGGCACATTAGGGGTCTCTTAAAGACATTACAACCAATTTCAAAATCTAGATTTGTAATATAGTTTCCAAAAGAGACCGCCAAACTTTGATTTAAAACTTATATGCAAAGGCTCGCCAAATTTACAGTGTGTAAATTGTTTTTCCTCAAAAGTTAGCCCGGATTTATATTTGAAATTGCAAAATTTGACATCTATTCTATACCTTCAATTTTTTTTCCATATCTTAGTATTTTTCCTGCCAATGAGTGTCTGGCATTCGACCTAAAGACAATTTAGCAGATAACTTATTTTGCCCGTTTATGCCGCAAAGCTGCTCAAGTGGAAAACAACAGAAGTGACTTTTTATTTATTTATTTATCAATTAAGTTTTTAGTCGAAGCATTAATGCAATTTAAGAATGAAACTTGTAAGACTTGTCAAATTCTTCATTGTTTGGTTGCGTGCTAAACTAGCTGACACGCTATTTGTAGGAAAATTCTAGCAGAAATTTAACTAATTTGCTAATAAATCACAAAGTACAGAGGTAAAATAATGTGAAAAGTGGCCCTGGCCGCATATTCCGAGGGTTATGTCAAAATGCCAGTAATTTGTGGCAAATATAAATGCATGAAATGACCCACTGCATAACGGGTAAAATAAACATAATAGAATTGGTTATTTTATTTACTTCTTGAAGAGGGCTGAATAATTTTTACACAAGATTTTCTGCTGCTTATATGCTGTGTACATAATTTCTGTAAGTAGCTTAGCTTCCATTTACGTGAAATCTATCTTCAACTCACACATTTGAACTAATATACTCATTTTTGGTGCTCAAAAACACTGGTGATATATCTAGCAACTTTTGTAATGTGCAGATTTAGCAGGCTATGTAAACTATTCAAATCATGACACACATTATTGAGTGCTTTTGTCTTGCTTGCTTATGGACGATGCAAATGATTTCTGTCACCGAAGTTTAAATAAGCTTTTAAATTTTGTTTGTAGTAATTTAGGTGATACTCTAAGATCTTACATGTTTCAATTCATTTAAGTTAAGGTTCAGTTTCACCTTAACAATTTTTTTGTGGAATATGCATGTGAAGTCATAGTTTCCCGAATACAAATTTGAATTAATTTGCATGATAGTTACGGAGATTGTATACACACTTTATTTTTCAGTCTTATTATAATTTCTCTTTGTAGTTTGGCGGCATATTAATATCCTTGAGTGCGTGGCTTGAGGGACATATTGGGAGTGGGGGTGGTATGGTTGGTAGTATTGGTGAAAGAGTCGTCATGCGTGGCATTGCCCTAGCTTGCCTTATTACTCTACCTTCCTTACTACCTTTCTACAACCTACTTACCATTTCTTCATGGCCACTTGATATACTCAATATTATCACTTTCACATCCGCCTATAGCACCTTTAAATCCCTTTCAGATATCCTTCATACCTGCTCCAAATGTTTGCTCTGTCTCCATTCTCTCTCCGTTGATTACCTTTATGATGTAATATTTTTGGCTGGTAGAACTCTTTTTCCAGCAGACTGCATCAACCACGGTTGATGCCATCGACCAACAGATTATGACTTTAGGTTATGTTCTCTTACAAATAGGCGTCATTGTTGTCATTGCTCTCCATTATCATCACATAGTTTATCCTGCATTCGCTTGCAAATTTGCCCTTAAAGGTTTAAGAGATTTCGGGTTTAGTAGAGCTTATGCTTGGAGGTCTACTTTGTAGCATTGGGTTACTAGGAGCAACAAGAATAGAAGTTTCACCAACAAGGTCCACCAAGTCTTTGGTCTACCTTAGGTTTTCTACCTATCCCGCTTGTGGTCCATCCACGACAACTCTCTCATGAGGTTCTACTAACCTTGGGGGGTTAATGCGCCAACAATGTCTTCACAAAGGTAAGTATCCCTAACCCTTCTCTTTCCTTTATGTTTGTGTGATTGATTATGTTTGATGTCTCATATATTAGACTAGGATAGAGTGACATATCTCTGTCTATTGCATTCTCTCTTACATTCTTGCTTATTACTACCAAATGGCATTACAACCGCTTAGCCTAAATATCTTAGCTCTTGCTTATTGTCATTACTCTCACAACCTTAGGATTCTAGTAAGACCCTGCCCTCTATATTTGCTACATGATTTAGAACCCTATGCCTTTGATATGAATGTGGATTACTGTCTTCTAGATCCATGACTATTAAACCCCTTGGCACTAACCTTGGCTTGTGTGTTGGCCCTAGAATGGTCTTCTACTTATATCCTAATCTATATTATTAAGAAGAGAGAGAGAGTATAATCATGTTGACCATCTTAGCTAACATACATTATAGTGAACCTGATGTGAATCTTACCCCCCATTGATCGGGTCATCTTCACATTTCCTTTTTTTTATCACATTGGCCTACCATATTAACTTCTTGGTGAACTCGATTTTATCTTCCATTAAGTGAGTGTTCTTTATGCTTGCATCTATCACCTTCTTATCATCATCTTATTGTCTTATCTCCTTTTAGCTCCTAAGCTTTATCACCACTCCCTATCATGTCACCCCTTTGGGTTTTTCTAGGGAATCTCAACCCATTTAGATTTTATATAGGTTGCTCCTTTATCCCTTCTTTGCTCACCATTGAAGGAAACACCTTCTTTCAACTTTTGAGAACCTCAACCAACCATCCGATATAACATCATCAAAGATCCATCAAGAGGATTTCTCCATATTTAGTGTCTATCTAGACTTTATCACCACTCATGATCATGTTCCATATTGTGATGACAGATCCAACCCAAGAAGACCTTTTATATTTGTTTATATATCTCTTCTTTGAAATTCCACTTGATGATGTCCCACTTTGACAAAGATCCTCAAGAGGATCCTCCCATTTTGCGATGCATATATCTGGACAAAGATCCACATAGATGATCTTCCCATATTTGATGAAGATCCACAAAGATAATCTCTCCCTACGCATTTCTACGATACATTCCTATATGAACATGTCGATTCTCACTTTGATATTAAGATGACTTTACATCCTTTAACCCTGCTGCTTGCCCTTAATTTGGAAAACACTGATTGGGTAATTCAACAAATTTCAAAATTTACCTATCAATCCATAAAATCGCCCATCTCTGATTGCATCGGCCATCCTGCTGAGAAGTTTAATGCTGTTTAGAAACATTTAGACCAATTTGAGTGCATCGGCCGTCACGTTGAAAAGCACAATGCTGTTTAGAAAACACTCAATTCGCTAGATTGCACAGGACAACTCTTTGAAAAACCCGATTCAATTTTAAATCATCTTGCCGCAGATAACTGCATCGGTCAATTTGTTTTAGAAAGGGCCAACACCGTATAAAAGTTCTCTATTCATGACTCCACGTTGTCACACATCAGCCTTAACTCTCAAATAACTGATTTTGACAAGATTCCTGCATTAAATCACCAGGGCTGGCACTATTGGATGCATTATTGCGGTGTGAGAGATTTGAACTTTGGATCTTGTTCTTACGTGTGCTCCCCATTACCATTGCACTACAACTCCTTGATTTTTCCTTCTTAAATGGTATGCCCGCTGTTAGCTGAAAACATCACATTCTTATTTGATTTCAGCTTCAATAGCTTGTATTGAAGGAATACCTTTATGTTACTCGTTTTGTCTAGTTGCACTTGCCCAATATGGGAGTTTCCTATGTTTTGTCTTAAATTAGAAGGAATTTTGTGATAATGAGCATGGGCGCAATATATACGCTTGGGAGGCTTATTGGCTTTGAGTTTTATCATATCGTGTCTTTTTGTGGACAATTTCCTGCAAATGATAATTATATGTGTGTAGTACATGTGCTATAGAGGCTTATTGTATCAAATATTTTGAATTAAAAATAGGGGCCTTGCGTAGTTATCTAATAAGCAATCGAGTCTATCATATTAGAATATAGGGCTTATTGTTTATAACTTTATTATAAAGTCACTAGTAGTTAACTATTAACCATAGTTACCTAAGACTCTGGGATGGACGCAGGGATGGAGTTTTTGGGATGGGAAAAATTTCCAAAATTTCGGGACGGCGGGGAGACAACTATTAAAATAATATATAAAATTATAAATATTAAAAATATACATATTTTTAAATGAACATGAGTCTGTGATAGTCCACCATGTGCATCTGTGCCCAAAAATTTCTGTATTCATATATCACTCTTGATTCTTAATATGTCTTTGTAATACAATATAGTTGGGTTATGATTAATCAACAAATGTTTTGATCTATGCCTTACTAATTCTATCATGTACACAACCTTTCTCGTCATAGAGAAATATATGTATATGCTTTGTAAGTTATTGGAGCTTCCAAAGTGACTTTTAATTAGATTTCTACACATTTTTTTTCCGAATAGAGATGAGTGGCTTCCAAAAACAATCTTACACTACAAGAGTACAATTTAAAAAATTCGTTTTTAAAGAGAAAACAACAAAGAAATTAATAAAAAAATGTACACATATTTTTAAAATTAAAAAAAACAGTCGTACCCCAAAAAAGGGGACGTCCCTGAAATGTCCCTTGGTATTCAGGGACGTCCCTCATCTTTTTTTGCTAGTACGAAATGTGGGGGGGGGACATTTCCCCCTTGTCCCACTGTCCTGGGGACATCTCGGACATGTTGTTTTGGGGAGGGGGCGACGCATCCCCATATGACACTGTGATTAACTAATATATGGTTGTAACCATATCAACCATTTTGTGACTATCTCACATGCATAAAATGACGAACACACAATTTACAATGTGTGCAATTGTAGTTTCTTCATATTTTCTCTATTTACAGGTCTTCTAACATTAGTATCAGAGCTTGGTGCTTGATAGGAAGACATTGCGAAGATCACTAAATAAAATTTATTTGCAATTTAGGGAATGCAAGCTTGTGACTTGCATGAGGGCATCTTCAAAATTAAAAAAAACATCAAGGGTATATTGTGAAGGAGAATTGAGGCCATAGTCAACAAATTTTGAGTCCATGGGAAAGAGGGAAAAAGATATACAATTCCTACGAAGCCATTGTTGAACGTGAAAGCCAACCATATTCAGTTGTTCAAGGTGACTTAGGGCTTTGAGAATACAATTGTGACTTGTGTAGACCACTACATGCATGTTGCAAGGGTAGATATAATCGCGAAAATCAGTGCCATTAATACTGCCATTTTAGATTGCGTGAGGGCATATTTTCGCAGATTAAAGAAACACATAGTCACAATATAACTAGAAAAACATTGCAATTTTAGAGGGCACAATCATACAATATTTAGAAAAACACTGCGATTTAGTCACCACGAAATATCACACAATAAACTTCAGTCACAAGCTAGTAAATCGTTTAGTAGGAGAAATACAATTTCAATACCAGTCCAAGCTTGTTGCCTTGTATTCTATTCACATTTCTTTTAAATTATTTTGGTAAAAATGTTTCTTGTTAAATTATTATTTTTTAGAATGGAAATTCCATTGGACAAATATTCTTAGTCTCAACTTTCACACATGGAAAGTCAAAATACAATGCAATTTGATGAATACAAAATTATGGGGAATAGTAAATGGGAAAGAGAATTCACCTACAAATGTAACTAAATTATTGGATTGGGAGAGTAGAGATGATAAAGCCAAAACTATTATTGGTCTTGCTCTCTCCGACTCTGAGTTACATCATGTAGACCTAGAAAAATCATCCAAGGAAATTTGGGATACTCTAAATAAATTGTTTGGAGCAAAAGTTGTCAATGCAATTTTTTCTCTAAAGCTTCAACTATTTAGATTCAAGATGGATGGAGTCACTATGTCAAGTCACATAAGCAATCTAAGGTTTCTAATCAGACAACTAACATGAAGTCAACGCTACGGTAGATGACAAGGATGCCAAAGCTATTTTGTTAAATAATTTGCCTTCTAAATACAACAATGTCTTTTTTATTCTCTTAGTCAAATACATTCTCGATCTCTAAAAGATATGATTTCAGCTCTTGTAGCTGAAGAAAAGAGAACAATTGCAAAAGATACAAAAGATGATCCTCAACATGAGAGTGCATTATACTTGAAAAACTATTGTAGAAGACTAGATAAAGACAAAGGGGAGATTGAATGTTATTATTGGAAGAAAAGAGGTCACACAACGTTGAACTATAACATTTGAGCCGATGATGTTCTTAAGGGAAAGCTCAAAGGCATACCAAATGAAGTTAATGTAGCCATTGTTGAAGATCCATTGGATGTTAAAAGTGGTGAAGAATTTTCTGACAGGGAGAATAGGTATTTTAAAGAAGCCCCACACTTTGAAGACAAGAAAGGATCTAGTGTAGATGAAGCTCAACATGGATGGTTGTCGTGTTAGTTCGAGAGTTTGTGAATCTTGGGAATTATACCCTTACGAGGGTCATGAGACAACTTGATGGAGCACTGTGGATGTAACTCAATATGGATGGTTGTTCAATAATTCGGGAGGTTCGTAATTCGAGAGTTTGGGGAGGTGGAATCCAAGAACTCGAGAATTCAGCTTGAGAGCTACACCTTTACGAAGGTTATGAGGCAACTTGATGGAGTTCTACTTGGTCAAAGAATTGTTTTCAAAGAGAAAGCTTATGAAGAATGCATGGTGTTGTTTGGTTCTGTTGTTTCAATTTTTTGTCAATGTGTTTGTTTTTGCTTTCTTTTTGTAGTGTAAGCTTTAAGAGGGGTATTAGAATATAAGGCTTATTGTTTATTATAAAGTCACTATTAGTTATGTATTAACTAATATGCGGTTGTAACCTCCTCAACTATTTTGTAACTATTTCTTGCATAATAAAATGACTGACACACAATTTACAATATTTGCAATCCACTTCTTTCTTTTTTATCTATTCAAGTCTTCTAACATATTAATGTACAATACCAATGGAAATTCTCTAACAGGGCATCTAAGACATTAACTTGGACTTGATTGCTTGTGGGACAAGTACGTACTCAATGATTCTTCCCATTCTTTCTGCTAACTTGGATCATGGATTCGCTTTTTATGTTAGACTTGGAAGCCCTTATTGTGGATTGAAAGGATAACTACTATAATAATGGAAAACAATTATGGAAAGGTGGAAACTCATGTTGAGGAGAGTTTGAAAAGGTCGTCACGGTCAATTTGAATGGAGATTTAGTAGTAATTGAAATGTTAGGTGTGGACTTAACTCACCAATTATTTAGAAATAGGGGTTGAAAGAAGAGTTTGAATGATTCTCTTTCTAGGAATATTGTTTGAGAGGAAAAAAGCAGATTAAATCAAGTGCATATAACCTTTTAACAGGAGAAGTGATCATTTTTAATATTACCATGACCATTTACAAATCATTTTAAGATTTTAGGGGGACAAAACTATTAGCATTTATGCTACTCATGCGTATCTTAAGATTTGTGTATCAAGAAATATTTAAGTTCGTCAAATTTTTCTTTCACTCTGTGTTACTAATGTCCTTTGGGAAGATACATTAGCAAACAGAAAATTCCGTATGTTCTACTATTACCGCGAGAGAATTACAACTATGTGGAACAATTGTGCATCTGGGAACTCCTTTGGTACCTAGTCGACATCTTCCTCCTGAGCTTTATTATCGAGAGTTGGTCTACTGTGAAGAGGTGCTTGGAGCTGGTCTCACAATTATCTTGAACGTGAATTTCATGAGTTAAAGCAACTTTCTACTCTATGTTCCTCGAATTATCGGCTTAGTCACAACATTCATCAATGCTTGTAATGGTCTACGTAGATTAAGGGGTTTTATATTTCGACAAGGGTAATAAAACAACAAGTAGTTTAATGAAAGGTAATTGTGCTTTAGACTTGAAACTCCTAGTAGGATTTTCATGTTTTTTTTTATGGATTGCCTCTATGCCATTATACTCACATTCCTTAAAAAAACGAACTACTATCTATGTAGTGGATGGAGATTTTTTTAACACGTCAAATTGATCCATGTTTAAGATAAACTTCCAATGTCACAAATAAAATAAGGGCTCTAGTTACTATATGCCTTATATTGTTAGCAATTAGCCAATCTAATCCGTCCACTTTGACATTAAACTTGTAAAATTGCAATGTCCCCATTTCTCTAGATGGCTGTCAGGAGGCTTTTCATCCGTCTTTGCCTTGGTTATTCACCTGAAAGGGGCTATTTGATCTTATGATAAAATATTGGTTTGATACCTCCATTTCACTTATGCAGTTTATGTTGTTGGAGTTGGACTTGTACTTTGAGGTGACTTAAGTGAAATAAAGTTGTGAGATGCTCTAACCTAAGGTACTTTATGTTATATTTAGTCGATGACACAAGTTAGGCTGAATATATGGTACTTTATGTTCTAATTCTTCGTTGGGGTGACCATAAGTGCACTTTTGGATGTGTGGAATAAAGTGACTTAAGTTATTTGACATTAATTAAAGAAATGACCCAATGAGTTGATAGAATTCTTATGGGCCTGAATGTTACAATGAAAAGTTATAAAAGGAAGAATTGGGGGAGAAAGGGGCATTCATTCATACATCACCTATTTTGATATTGGAGCTTGCAGTTTGTTTTTTTTTGCTTGTGGAGTAAGATCCCACAGGAACCTTTAGCTTCGGTGGTGAAAGATCCACACCTAGCTAGCAGAGCACTCTTCGGTGGTGAAAGTTCCTCCCTAGTTTGCTATTTTGGAGCTTTCATTCAGATTTTTGGCCAGATCTGGAGAGTAATCAGAAGTTCGGTTTCAGAGTCAAGAGGACCCACTTCATCAAGGGTTTCAAGTTCAGATTTGGAACAATTAGTTTCTAGGGTTTTATCTACCCAATTCCTGGATTTGGAGCAGTGTTTTTTAGGGTTTCAAAGGTGTCCATTTTCAGAAATGGAGGTTGGGATCATTTCTATATATTTAGTAGATGTTATTTCCAAAAAATCAGATTTTAATCAGTTGTATTCACATAGTTACGAATTTATGAAGTTTTTCATTTTTAGGCTTTTTCTGAAAATTTCTGGCAGTGACCTTTATATTACTTTCATGACTATTCAAAAAAATATTTTTCTAATTTGTTTCCTATATCTTCCATTAGCCCTTTCTATAAAATTCCGTGTGAAATTTGGACAATATGGTTTGCAAGTATATTATCCTTTCAGTTCGCTGCCCTAGTTGGTTCTTTCAAGAAACTTGAATATCATTTGCTGCATTTTTTAATTTTGTCAAATTTCAATATACTCACAAGGGATATTTCATCAATGGCTAATAAGGTTATATTAGGAAAATCCATCATCACTTGGATAAATCATGCAAACTTCATAGGCTTGCTAGAAACCTTAAGCATGTGCCTTAATTGTTAACAATGTTTGATTATGTTACATTTTCAAAAATAAGTCAAATTATTGCTTATCATTTGATTTACCTGCTCGAATGTGTCTGCATGGGATGATCACTTTTATGAATAAATATCCTTGGCTATAGAGTGCTAATGTACATCTAAGCAACAATAGTAATAAGAATGTTCAGTCTTCAATGAAATTGGATTTTGCAGAGTACAGATGGCAAGATAAAGGCTTGAATTAATTGTCTACACCAGAATCTTTATGCTACACTCTCCCCTGTCTTACAAGTTATTTTAGCTTAAATGAATAATCTATGTTCTTCTTTGACTGTCTAGTTTTGATGGAACCTTATATGGAATAATTTGTGGCACAACCATTAATTTTAAAGTTCATTCCTATTTAGTGAAATGGATTTTGCTTAATCTTTAAATTACTTACTTGGATCAATGCCAATACCAATGATGTAATTGCCTAATAACTAAAAGCATAAACAATGATGGGAAATTACAATGTAAGTATTTTCGATCTTACCTCTAGAAAGCCTTCTTATGTGCTGGATCAGTCTGTTATACTTCCACTTGCTTCGATGTGGATGCAAAATATTATAATGAACTACAAAACTTAAAGGAAATACTTCGGTTATAGGAAGAATTAATATAGTTATAGGATTCAATGGGAAATCAATGGGATATTGCAAACACATTCTTATGGATTGCTCAATGGCTAACTATAGGAAAACGTTGATACCAGACAGTTGTGAACATTTTCAGGATAATTTCGATTTCAAGCATGAATACTTGTTCCCTGATGGTTTAATCCTTTTAAGATAGCCATCAATAAAGCTGATTTCATTTCTAGATACTTCATCCAATGATTGTTTAGCTTGGCCGATGAAAGGATGGGTAAACTCCTAATTTGTTGTTCAAAAGTGTTGAGTTCTTTGATATAATGAGTTTAAATGTGACATTTCGGTCAATTTAGCCATCATAAGTACATGAAACATGGTTGAATAGTCCATTGGTATAGATGAATTCATCACTATCAAAAACATTGTCTTTTTTGACTATAAGATTTAAGAAATTATGTTATTCTTAGTTGATGACCGGTTTAAAGACCATATTGCTAACTGTAGTATACATATGTGGCAACAATCTTTCTCGTGCATCTGATTGAATAGAGAAGCAACTGCATATTATGGTGTTCAAATAGAGTTGGAGATAATGTTCTCTGTTCTTTCATTGCTTCAGCAACCTTTGTGAATCTTAGCATAAAGCCCCAAGGCTATTGTTACTCAATGAATGCATTTTGTGGACTTGGTAGAATTTGGAAGCCCATAGAGTGATTAACATAACCTGATATGAATCAAGTTGTGATAGAAGATGTGAACTACAGAAAGAATGAAGAGAAACTTGGAATGCACACACGTAGAATGTTGTGTGTCTGTCATTTTATTATGCAAGAGATAGTTACAAAATGGTTGAGGTTACAACTGAACACTAGTTAATACATAACTAATAGTTTGGTAAGAGTTAATTGAATATATTAGGAATATATTTTAATACCCCCATTAATGACTAAAACCGGAGACATGTTCATCCCGAGAATTCTCAAATGTTTGTCACGAAATTTTACAAATATGCAATAAAACCAAGAAGTTAAGTCATTAACTCTATAGGATGCTCTTGAGATATTACTTTGAAAGTTGCAGTACTTTGATGTTTTGCTGTTGTACAATGTAGGAGCTTCGGTGTAGTTAGAGATCCAAAAAGACAACCGACAACAAAACAAAGATCTGATCTTGCTGGACATCAGGTATAGCAAGGTTACCCACCAAGTGTTTGTTGAGTGACTTATTGACCGGGAAATGGAATGATCATCATTGGCTGAGAACTTCAGCTCATTCTCAGAGTTCAGAAACCAGATTCTTGGAGATGTTGATTGAATAGAGTGTACTAGGCTTGTGGAAGCCTACTTGGACCATGCTATCTCAATGGTAGGGGTTTCAACTTGCTCTTTGAGATCTATTCTCTGAGCTGCTATGTTCGAAGCAAAAAACCTTTTCAACCAAGACGAGCAGACTGTCCAGGCTCCATACCGTCCTCTGAGTAACAATGCATTGAGTGACTTGAGTGGCAATGTCCTGTAATATTCACCATGCACCATGAAAGATCTAACACATCCTTAGATAGCCCAAGTCAATTGTCCACAATTCTTTGAGTGGCTTTCCTACCATCTCACCGTGCACATCTTCTTGCGCATCAATAATTTGGGCATTTCATCTGCCCACATATGAAGTATTTTCAGTCTTTTGCACATTAGTGGATATTCCCTCCTAAATTAGTGCAAATAGGTTGACTGGAATAGAGTCAATATTCCTATGAGGAATGGCATCCTTCAACACATCTTGTATAGTGGAGTCTCCCTCCACCTGCTTTTGAGTTGATTGAAGCAGAGTCAACTAGCCTATATTGGCCACCTTGCCCAATGCCTAGGGCAATCACCCATCGAAAATGTTTCACATCTGACACAAGATAACTTTTCCCCAAAGAAATTTACAACAATATTGGGATTCTCTATTAATTGGTGAACAAATAAGACATTCTTATGCAAGCTAGGAGCATATCTAACATTCCTTACTAATAGTTTTTGAGCATATATTCAACATAAAGTGTACATCTCCTATACCCTCCTCTACAGTAAGTGACTTTCCATAAGCTAATACAACTGAATCAAAACAATTTGATAACTGCACTAAATGATACATACTTGGTCCCTTTGACACAAAAAATGTTTAGATACACTGCATGAATCAATGATCCAACAACTGGATTAGCACTCTCATTCGAGCATGATGTTGTTGACAATAGAGAGTATGCTCTTCCTCAAAATCTCGTTCATTTGCAACTGTTGCCACATTTAGCCTCATGTGATGTTTTATTTTGTTCTTTTGAGAAAGATCATACTGTAAGCTTCCGCAATCCTTGAGATGCCCAATATTATGACAGTAATGGCATGTTTATCTGGTATTTGGAAGATTCGCCAGAGTGTTATTTCCACTTCCCCTTTGATTGAGCAGTAAATGCACTTGATTTGATTGTCCAAAATTGGACTCAAGTGTTTGGGTTTGTCATTCTGTTCCTTTTGTAACAGATAGGAACTGACTTTATCAAAAGTTAAAGCCTGACTTTCAGCCATCAAATGTAAGGCTTCCACAAATGAGTATCATAAGATCCAACAAATTGTTACCAAAACCATGCCAGCAAATAGTTATCATGGACCTTTTTATTAATGGAAGTGAGCTTGGTCTAAGAGATCTTTCATCCGAAGTAGGTGTTCTGACAGGGACCCATCTTCTTGCATCCTTGCTTTCCTCATCTAAATTCTTCATGTATAACACCCAATCTTCCACTTAAAGTCATGTATTTAATCTTTATCAGACCGGTCCCAACACTTAGCTGCTAGATCATGTTTTCAGTCTAGTATCAAATCATTGGATAATGACAACTTCAGAATAGCAACAAGGCCTCATACCTTAAACATTTGACCCCTCCATTAAAATTTGTGGGATATGCCTTTGCCAATATTATTTAGATATTTTGTCTCCATGAGATTCTCGAAGAATAGTGTCGAATCTTATGACTAAATGATATTTTAATTTGACTTGGAGAGCAAGTAGAAAAAGACAAGGTTTGGAGATATTTGACCCATAGGGATACAGCTGAAAACCTAGGCAGTCATGAGATAAATCTCCCTCATTTACCGGTGAGGCTCCCGTGTCAGATTTGTCAATAAAATATGCTAGTATCTATATGGGGGTTTTACTTTAACCATGCAGCTCATGAACCATAGCTGTATAGTTTTGCAGCAAGTAAGCAGCTGTTTAAAGAAAGGAAATATTTAAAGAAGAAGGAAATAATAAAACACAGGGAAGAAATAGGGAAGATGTGCAACCCAATCAATAGATAACAGAGTTGATTGCATGCACATAGACGGAACCAATAGATATTAACACACAGAATTATAAGCAAAGGCAACTTCAGATCTAGATCTAAAATAACACAAAGTTTATAAGTAGATCTAAGACAAAAGCTAGAAGAAAAAATGCACCGTGACACAAAGTTCTCCGGAAATCTACTCCTTTGTATTCCTTTGCTTCAAATAGCTATCAGGGGTTTCAGCACAAAGTCTGGAACACAAGAATGCTGCTTACAAATTCTGATCCTTTAACCCGTAGGTTCTTCCTCTACTTATAGCATGTAGAGGGGAAATTACAAATAGGAAGCTTTTAGTTGAACTGACACATGTGGAAGTCGGAAAGGAAACAACTGGCAATCTCCCTCCTGGAATTCCTCTTTGCATGACATGCATGATTTGCAACTGAAGATAGAACCTTCTATTTTACATGTTTGCCACCTATTTCCAAGTAGTTGACTTCTTCAAGTAATGGCTTTTAAACCAATCACTTAAGTTTTATAATTTAATTGATCGCTCAATTACTTTGTCGGAGGAAATAAGAGAAAGAAGAAGAAAGAGGAAAGCTGCAGTCTTGTCCTTTTTCATATTCTGCATGCAGTTGATTCTTTTGCCTTTGATTCTCACCAAACTGGATCTGGAAGCAGCTGGATCTGGAAGTGGCTGGATCTGGAAGCGGCTGGATCTGGAAGCAAGCTGGATCTGGAAGAGTGACTGTGATTTGCTTGCGGGTATTGCCTTTGACTTGTCTTCCCTCTTATCCTTGAAGCTTTTGCAGTTCTTCTCCAGTACATGCATCAGTGCAATGTTTGCCGTAAATAACTCATCATTTTTATTTTTAATTGCATATGAGCAATTAAAAATTCTGGAAAGCACTCCGGGTGAATGCAAATTCAATGAAGGCTTCAACTGGAAGATTGGGAGAACATGCACAAGGTCCTGGAAGGAATTCTCCATGCACTGACTTCTTCACGGGCTGCATTCGAAACAAGAGGATGAAGCCTTTGCAATTATGGATCTGGATCTGGATCCTGATTCTGTGTCTCTATGTCAGCAAATCTGGAATGCATGATTCTGCTGATCTTTCTCGTTCATCCCGCTTTGCCATGGCTGGAGCGATCTTTGTCTGAGCAATTCTTTTTCTTTTTATTCAGCCGGAATTCTTTACAACCGGTGCAGATCTGGATATTTCTTCAGATTCGGAGGATATGTTCAATGTATTGGACATTGATTTAAGCTCCCTTTCTCTTATAAAAGCACCTGTAATGAATTCCTGCAATTAATTCAGACAAAGATGGCAACCGGAACATGAACACTTGATTTTAATTATAAAAATCTGCATATATCAAGCCTGCTGCCCCAAAATTTGATGTTTTGTTTGCATGCAAAGCAAGCATGAATTTTATCAACTTCACCTGAGCACCTGTACCACTATGCAGACAATTATTCAGACACAAATCAAGCTCCTTCAAACCTAGGCGCCAAATTTTGAAGCTTCCAGCAGTAAATACACCTTCTGAGCAAAATTCCTCTTCAAATGGGGCGCCAAAATTTCCTGGGCTGCACTTCCTTGCTAAAGAATTAATTAATTCATCCTTATGGCAGCCCATGCTTATATAACCCTCATCATTCTATAATTAATTATTGCCCCTCCTATTCCTGGCAATTAATTAATTAATTAACAAGCTTTTCTCTTCAAATGGGGCGCCTATTTTGTGCATGCTCATGGCTGCCATTAAATAAATTAAATTTATTTAATTTTAGCTCTCTACTTCCAGTTCACTTAAGCTTCACAGTGTGCTTTGACCTCATCCACTAAAAATAGGAATTAATTATATCAATTAATACTTTAAAAAAGTATTATTCTTCTTCCAAATGGGGCGCACTTTTTGACATGAAGGGGCTGCATTAAATAAATAATATTTATTTAATTTTAGAATTTCTAATTCTAATTTCCTTTATCCACTTTCTCTTTGTTGACTTTTCCACATGCTTGGGCGCCAAATTTGGAGAAAAAATTAATTAATTTAATGCATTTGCTGCCCTTCTATCCCTAAAGGGGTCGCACTTTTTGACATAGGCAATTTCTATTTTTAAAAGCCAATTTTCAATGGGATTATTCACCCTGCACCGCAGCTCCAAAAATCCCATGATCCACTTAAGCTGTTTGACTTTCATAATGGGATTATTTACCCTGCAAGGCAGGTAAGAAAATCCCATCAATGCCTTAAGTGATTTTTCTTTTATTTCACAATGGGAATTTTCACCCTGCAAGGCAGGTAAGAAATTCCCGCCTGCCTGCTGCCTCTAATTTTCCCATTGTGACTTAAGTGGCGTTGCTTCCATGGGAAAAAGTACCCTGCTAGGCAGGTACAAAATTCCCACCTGCCTGCTGCTACCAAAAATCCCATTGTAGCTCTAAAGTCTTTTTTTTCCAAAAATGTGGCCTGCCCAGAAGAAGTTTTTTTGTGCATGACTTCGTCTTTTCAGAGAGAACCAGACCTCCTGTGACAAATTCCTTCTGGCATAACGTCCATAGGTGATCTCCAGATACTCCAGGCAAGAAATCAGATTAAACCGGCAAAGGAATTGACCCAGAGAAATTTCACAGAAAACGAAACGGGAAAACACCAAAAACACAAAACGTTGTCAGAAGTCACAGATAAAGCCCAGGATTCATTCCTGGTTAAAACCCTACTGGTATATGGGAATATTGACATGTAAGACCACAACAGGGTTAAACCGGAGCACAATTTGCCTCAAACGGGGCTCAAAATAATTAAATACAAATTTCCCGCAGGCAAACCCCAGCGACAGAATATAACGATTTTGGGCATCTGGGTATTTGGCGAAATTGGCTAATATGACTCTCTGGGAATATCTTGACACAATACAGACACTTTCTGGCAATAAAAACACAAAACGACCCATTATTTTAAAGATGTATTTGGTCTGTGCCCTAGATGGCTGGCTGTGACTGAAACATCACAAAAAAGGAAACCCATGCCCTCAAATCTACAGATTTCTGTGCCCTTGCTTGTGCCTTTGATGTCTATCTCTTTTACATAGACATCTATGCTTGATACTCAGATGGTAAACCCCTGTGTCCAATCACAACTTCCCTGATTTAGTTCAAGATGCCCTAGCAGGTCTGCATTCCTGTCACAAATCAAGGTGGAAACACTGAAAAAATATATCCACAAATTAATAAAATGCTGTTTTATTCCCTCGCGTTTGCAAAACAGGCATAAAAAACTCTTGTATCTAAAGAAATCTCCTTTAAAATTCGTGTTTTTCATATCTTGCCCTGGTGAAATTACTAGTAATCGTGTTTTTCACCAAACTACATGGATTATAAAATGTCTGTATCTTTATAGCAGAATGGTAAAAAACGTTGACATTTTTGGTATTGACCCCTTCCGATCAATGCTCCTAGACTAGATTCTCTTCTCCTTTATCGAAATGCGAGCCCTAACAGGGTCTGAAAATTGTGATTCCTCACATGTTCATAGCTAGAGCTTCATGATTCAGGGCTGTTAAAACATCCTGCGAAACAATAGGGTACATGCTAGGACATCCCCTTTTGCCTTCACAAAATACAATGAGCGTTTTCATGGCATCTGCCATGACGGCACATATTGCCAGTCAATTCAGTTAATTGTCCTCAAACGCTACCTACCTGCTTATGGGTTCCTCAGGAACTTTGACCGCCATTCTTCTTCCTTGTTGAACAGACTCTATGTCAAAAATTAGCCTCATTGTACGAGACCATTGTTCGAGACCAATGTTCCTAGCTGTGCTATAATTTATAGTAAGCAACTTAGTTTTTCAACATTATTGGGGTACCTAGACTATTTTATGCAAACACTGAATCGGATTACTTGCTAGATGTACATGAATATCAGTTCAATTCCTCCAATATGCTGCTCTTAATCAGGGTTTGATAAAATATCCAGACATGTTATTATTTATCAAGGATAGTTACAATAAGTTATGGTTGAGTAGACGGTTAAAATGGACATTAGTTATATAGGTTACTCTGCAATCAGGTTTGTTGACACATTTATATTAAGATCACAGAATGATTGTCTAGATGAGGAAGTAGACCTTCATGGTTTAGTGGAAGAATATTTGAAAGGATAATAGCCTTGCCTTTGCAATCCTGCACACTTTGATTCAGCTTGGCGCTATGCAGGGGATGTTATCATAAAATGTGCAACACTTGTTGTCCTAGAGCATTTTACTACTTGGTGGAACACAAATGTCAACATATGCCACGTTAGATTGTTTCAAGCTCAATTTTTGAGAAGTTATCCGTTTGTGTCGCCTGAGGTACATGCGACGTTTAGAGCGAGTAAATCATCTGCATGATTTATATCCGGATAGGAGGATAGTGATCGCGTAAATCGGTAAAAATTATTAATGGAATAAAGGGATTACGGAAGTCTTTGACAAATTTGAAATCAATTGGCTATAAATTGCATGATCATTTAAAGTCAACATTTGAGGTATCTTTTGAAAAACGGACCATACTACAATTTGGTAGCTTCTCTTTAATAGACTGCTCGGTACAATTTGAGTAATTTGGACCAAGTTTGAATATGGATTACGGCCATTGCTAAGCGTGAAGTCTACAGAGATCGGCTAGATTCCTACAAAATTTGAGAATTTCCATGAGAATCTAACATAAATAGAGACCCTAGACTCTTTTAAGAATTGTCTAAAAATAGGTATGAGCTTTGCATGGACAACACAGATTTGTCGAGGGCTTTTTTATGTGTAAATCTTTATGCATGATCTAAGATTCCTTATTGTACCCTCTAATTAATAGAGTCTTGTATGCGGGCTATTAATCGAATATGAGTGATTCAGATTCTTGGAGTTCTACTTTCCAATTTGCACGGGTAGAAAACCTCCCAGATGCTTAGGTTGTAGATGACAATTAGAATGCAACTGGTTTCAGTAAATCGTTTTTTATGTTGAGGAACTTATTGATAATGGCAATTAAAGGGACTACCAAGTTGGAATGAGAGGATTAATCTACTAGGTTCATCAGTGTTGAGTCCAGCATATATTGTGATACATAAGCTTCTAATGAGATCACTAGTAAGCAACTGAGCCACTGCATCAATTTCAAGATGACTTGACTGAAGTTCATGGTGACAATCGAAGTTCTACCATCAGCATTTTGATGGTTTCTTAGATTTTCCTTCTAAAGATGTTGGACTTACTCGAGTTCTATTTGCCACTTTTGAAATCAGGATATGAGAAATTAGAGGGAAACAATATATAGATATCCTGTATTACCCATTAGGGATATTGTAGCTCTTACGACAAAAGTGATAGTGGGTAGAACTGTCAGAACTCACCATTGAGCCTAAAGTCCTTGGCTTGACCAAGTCTAAGGTTATGAGATTGCTTGTACTTTTCAAAAGCATCATGGAAATGACGTCTTGTATCAGTGGGATCATCAATTTGATAGAGAAAAGAAAGAAATAACTTCATGTTGGTATCCACTATGTATTGACCATCATGAGTTTCATAAAGGTGACTCCTTTTGAGTTGTTTTGTCCAATTCAGTAAATAGGAAAACAATTTGTTGAATGTAATTTTTACCCTATTGTGTCAAAGGCTAATGTCGGTTAAAGGAGAGCATAATTTACTGAAGATCCTATGAGGGGTACTTTACCCATAAGTAGTAAAGCTCCTTACGGACAATATGGTTGATGAGATACCGAGACAAATAATAATTTTTTTGGATCAAAGATATTCCTCACAGTGTCATGGTGTTAATGAATGTTGAAAAGACTTGATGGTAGTCCCATCAAACATCTCTGACCATGCATTTAGGACAGAGAAATCATCTGTTTCATCATTTATCACCTGTGAAAGGGCCACATGCAATTGATCTATAATGGTCATCTGTCTTGGGGACCAGCCATTCTAGGAATAGGGTCCAGGCTGGATTCCTAGAGGAATTAAATATCACTCCTTCATGGAAAATACAAGTGAACTTCTTTCAATGGTGAAGCTCAATCAGACTTCATAAACTACCATAATGGTCCGCAATTCAAAATTCTTACATACAGATTCAAGACCTTTGCTGAAGACCTTTTCCCAAAGGTGACCTTATGTTAACTATGATTTCCTATCATAACAGAGGACTGCAAATTTAATGTGGGATATTGGTTATAAATTATAATAGGTTATTTCTTCCATCTGTATTAGGGAGAAGCTTCTTATCTTGGAAGCACTGTAAATGTCTTATTTGCAATTTCATAGGCTGTGAAAACTGGTAGGCATCTTTTGCCACTTCTTACAGCTAGTTTAATTCGAATGTGGCATAACATTGCAGTAGTTAAAGGAGTGATATGAAGAGGGCATTAAATGATGAGTCCTGGATTTTACTTGATGCTTTGCCCCAAGTTGTTGCATGGATTTCAAGGATCTCTCTCTGTTCGACCCTATTGTTACATTGTTAATTGACAAACAAGATGTTACTCGTGTTTCTAGTTGGTTGAACTTATATTTATAATTTAAATCCTTCCAGGAATGAAAAACATCCATGGTTAGGTCCGTGTGCATTATTTTTTTTTCTTATCAGATTTTAATTATCATTTGTAGTTGAATTTCTATTTCTTTTACGTCACTTTTAAAGAACACGATCAAGTCATATTCTGTTTGATGCAGAGAAAATTCATGTTATTATATCATGCATCTAAAAACTTTTCAGTTGAAAGTTATGATTATTGCTATATGTGCATATGCATTAATTCTTACCATCAACCTTTTGGTTGATGAGGTACTTGGTGAAGACATTACATGCTGCCAAGTTTGCTGGCATACTCTCCATCATGGAAACGGACAATGCTCTGGGCCATTCTGTAAGATTGCAGAGCTTAAGATTTTTCATAGATAACAATTCTCGCTTTTTATCTGTCAGATCAAAGACAATTTTTAATTTTGACATGCTAGCTAAGGATGGTTGATGTGTTTAGGTGCTAACTAATTTATAATCTGCAGAATGCTCGTGTATCTGAGGCTTTGCATGGAGTTAGTTATGGTATAGTTCTTGTATATAACGGGCTTCTGCTGCTTCAAGTCCTCATTTTCCAATCTGGCAGATTTTCACTATCTCCACTTTAGTCCTAGACAGTCTTTGACCTGGGGCATCAGGAGTTTGACCCAGAGGACAACTCCTCTAAACTATGAGGTCTTAGATGTGTTATGTGACATACAACGGAGACTGGAGTTTCACAAGGCGATGTTTCGAATATGTGAACATAGAGAGACTTCTAAATCAGACTGGAACGTGTAAATGTGTTTGATTATTTGGAATTGCATTTGTACATGGCATACTCTCTGAGCTACGTTATAACGGTTGGTATGCATTTTGTACAATTTTACTTGCAGATAGTTGGCTACAGTATGTACCATGGTTCAGGTACACTGCTGGGTTTGCATGGGGACATACAGATGAGCATACCCTGGTACATCCTGCCGTATGGCTGTGCTGAACACATATTCTGTTGTGACCAGCTCAAAAAAAATCAAATTTGCTTGTTATGAATTATTTTATAATATGTCAAACTAAAGTCAAATCAGGCGCTTTATACATCTATTGAACCAAAAAATCATAGATTGGGTTCCTAAAAGACACTCCCAAACTCTTTTTAACAGTCAACACCATCATTTGCCCCACGTTGCTCGCATATCTGTAATGAACAGATGTTTGATTCTGTCTTGATTTTTGTGTCCTACGTCTGTAACATGGTGCAACAATGTACACTCATGTTCCAAGTTCGACCAATGGAGGATATCAGTTGACATGATTGTACATCGCTACTTCAGTAAATACCTTAAATTACATCTATCCTGAAAAACATCGAGAGATATAAATCACAAGGACCCTTACCTTATGATTTTTAACATGACCAGTGCAATTATAGAATCAGTACGATTGCCTTATTCACATGGACCAGGTTCAAGCGTATTTATACAAATGATGTCAATCCTAATTTACACTGGCAATGTGTATGGCTTGATAAATGATGTAAATTTCTGGATCTAAAACAGGTGGGCTTTCCAAACTCCAATATCGCCCAAGATATTACAAATTATTGATATCTGTGGGCATACTTTTAACCAAGAAAAAGGAAAAACTTCTATAGTGATGATCAAATAGATGTCAAGATTTAAGGTTAAAATCTAAAAGCTGTACAGACTCGCATGACATTACAGTACACCATAAGCCCCCGGCTGCCATTGTAGAATGCCTCTTAAAAGACCATACATTTGTATCAGTGTTGTCAGAAGTTATTTCAATGGCTTTTGCAATTGCTCTGCATATTATATTAGTCAAAGTTCTTGGCCATGTATTTGGCTATGGGGAAGATTCCGGATATTAATAATTTTCTATGTTGTATCTTGTATTGCTGCACCCAAGCCCCAAACAATAAGATCATATGTACAAGCATACTGGGTCCCCATACCTGTATCTCATGCTCGTGCCCATGGTCGGTGTGGACCTAGCTCTTGAGAAAGATGTATTGACTAGTCTATAAATTATACTCTCTATTGTTTACTATTTGCCTGCTAAATACTCGACAAATGCGTAATAAAGCATGATTACAAAGCTGAGACGACATAAACATACATTGGGCTTCCAGCAGTTGAAAAATCTTTGAGACCGTTAGCTGAGCTTCCATGCGTGAATTCTTCATCTTCTTATTGTTATATGGTTTGAACTGCCAGGTGTACAATATACTAACAAGTGCACTATTGAGATAACACAATCCGTGAGAGTATCATGCGAAGTTAAGGCACTAGGCGTTGTGTTGTCTGATGTCATGAGAAAAGTTAGCACTCAAAGCAGTTAGGTATCTATGTACTGTGAGTTTGAGTTCACTAATTTTGCAGTTTGGCCTAGAGGTGTGTCAAATCCATCTCACTAATGCATATGAAGTAAGGTAATACTGAGATAGGTAATGGGCACACGGATGGGTGGCACCTGGTCTAATCTGCAGATTTTTGCATTCGTGCAGCATGAGAATAGTGGGTGCAGTATTATGTTGGAGATGGATTGATGGTCTTGGAGGCACTAATGAACCGGTGAAATTGAGGTTCAATAGACTTCTAAGTAGGTATCGTAGCTCCATTGAAGGGGAGCTGCATGAGCATGTAAGCTAGAGGATAGGCTTGGCGGTTCCTGGAACCATTGTTGAGTAGATCCATAGATTAGTCACCCCTCCTTGAAAAGCACTAACCTTTTGATTGCATTCTTGCCTAGGACAGTACGACCTGTGCAATCCTTGGATTCTAGTTGATACTTTCTCGTGAACCGATTTGGCTTGTTATGCGAAGCTAACCCGCATTGACGACTTTGTATATTGATTATAGAACTGCTTCTAGTGTAAACATGGACTTCCAGAAGCTTGACGTCTTGCCTGTTGAGTAAAGTCTGTTGGTAGGAGGTGGAAATCTTGAATGATGAGTGTGACATAGAATTCATGTCATGGCTCAACCTTCTTGGTCGAGTTTTAAATTACATAAACTGTCGGCTTGGAAACACTTTGAAGGTAACGATCTCTTACTATTTTCTGAGACACCACTACCCTACGTTGGACTTAGCTAAAGGTGTACATACACTTGTGACTATGCATGTAAGAGATGAACATCACAGGAATAACATCTACAAATCTATTCAATTGATGCTACATCACAAGCTAGACTGTCCTTGGAAAGGATGGCTAGAATATTGACTTTTCAACATTGGAGAGTGTCTAACAATATATCTTTTGACTGCATTGGAGTCAACTGAATCCCGATTTGTAAGGCTACGGATGAGGAAGGGTTGGCAGATTTATTTCGCATAACGGATATGCATAATCAGAGATGAGGTTCTTCATGTTTACCACCATCGACCAGAGAATCTGGTGGCTAACATCCCTTGCACCAACATCCTGTGAATGCGAATAGGTGTTCTACTTCAGCATCATCCGCTATTGGTGTTGCTTGTGCGAGATGACTATTACTTAACATTTGCAATCTGCATATTTATAGATTCAATCTAAGGGCTCAACTCCATCACTTCTAGAGTTCTGGTCTTGATAGTGTAATGCAAACTCTAAATTGAGCATGGCAGCTATTAGCATTGGAATGACCATTGACATTTTGTGGATGTCGCACCATTTCCATTTCCCTAAGACAGTTCGGACTTGTCTGAAAGAAGGTGTATTAATGTCCATGAATGCACGGAAGTAGGTTGATCCCGACTTTCTCTAAAAGCTACAAGACATCAGAGTCTTTAATGATTGCCACATAGTGAAATTAGGCAACCAAATATCCATTGTCTAATGACCTACAGCCAGACTTCAGTTTAAACATTGAGATGGATGGTCGTAGGCCGCAGCAGTAAGTTAGGATATCTATGATTCTCTAGACTCAAATGAGCCCAATTTTGCATACAAGTGATGGATAGGCATACAAGTGTAGGCTTGGACTAAATGGTTATGTCCTTGCTAAGAGAGTTGTTGTCCACTGAATCTAGCGATAGATTCATACACATCGTGCATAGCAATAACTATTCATACTGATATGAGAAATCTTCCATAGAATGTTTCCAACTTGAACATTGCATGGGAAACATCCCCCCTGCCATTTCTGTTCTCAGAAACATCACCTAGATCACAAGGTTCTCTGAACTATGTCAACAAGGTTCTCCAAATTTCACTGAACTTCATTCTCATCGAACATGAACTCGAACTTTATCCATTATTTTTGCATGGGAATTTTTTCGACACGATTTTGCATTATCTTACAAATGTGTGAACATATACTTTTACACAACTAAAAGTAGTGGGAAGAACGCTCTCTCCATCTCTATCCCTCTGACATATTTATGCATTCTTTTCAAAAAATAAAAATGATAGAACAAAAAAATTGTTCGAATTTAAAGACGTTTTATTCTTCTTGAACTTTATCCTCCTCGAACATAAACACAAACTCGAACCTTGTGACTTAGATCATCACTGTGTAAAGTACAATTGTCGAGATACAAACACCAATTTGAGTCAGGGAGAAGATATGAACAACAATACGACTCATGGAGAAGATATGAGGAGAAACATGACTCAGATAGGATATGAACAACAGTATCGACTCATGGAGAAGATATGAAAAACATCATGACTCAGAGATAAGATATGCATGACAATATGACTTAGTGAAAATATGAGAAATTTCTTCATGACTGTTGGATTATGAATGTATAGTTGGCGCTCATTGGAAATGTTGGTAGGACAACCATACTACACTTGCTGTATCCTCTCGATTCTGACCTCACAAATAAAAGCAATCACCTGTACATTACATAACATTTGTTTCTACTCAAACATAACACAATTGTTCGTAACATAATGCCAAAACATAACAAAATACATCAAAGTATCAGTATTTATTCATTTCAAATCATTTCCAATGCCTACATCTCTGACCCCAAAACTGGTTGATGTTGTTGCTGACACTTATGAGCTGACTGGATGATAAGTAGCATCTGATTTGATGGATGAAATTGCGGCAGCTATGCAGGCAGCCTATGTAGAAGAAGGTATGGCTGACTGAAAGATTGCCCAGTATCTGGTTTTCTGGCTGTAGAAACTTTTGATGTTGAAGTGAATTTATCACAAGTACATTAACCAGATTACACAATTCCAATCTCTTGTTCTTTTTTTGCCACTTTAAACTGTTTCCTTCAAGCCCTTCACTGCATCACAAGACAAAATTAGTTTAGCTTTAATATCTTCTTTCTTCATCGTATTTTGTAAGTTCTTTTTCTGTAATGCTGTCGTTGAAAGGAAGTTACTGACATGCCTGTACTCTGAAGGAAACATTGGAATCTGGAATGGGTGTGCATCCACAAAATTTTCAACACCAAGAAACAGTTCAGTAGGCTTTATTCTAGATTATTAGTCTGCAATGGCATGGCCTGTAATAGGTCGCATCAAAATATTGAAAATTAACCCCTGCAGCAGAAATAGCTATGTGCTCATTCTTCCATGAATGAATGGCATATTGATTAAACACAGAATCATCACTTCATTGTCCATGTGGAACACAGAAAGAATTTATAACAAAAAGCAGGGAGTTTATGAGCTGCGTAGACCATCCTAGGTATCTCCTGGTCTTTTGTGTTTTAATTTACGTTTGATTTTGATACATTTTTTTGATTGGTTCTAAGGAGAACATACAACATGGAAGGGTAGGCCATTGACAAAGAATAATTTGGCAATTGCATCATTAGCCTACTCATGTGCTGGAATGTTTTACATTTCTTTGTGGCATTCTTTTTATGATTTTATCTGTAGAAGGTCCCTCTCCCCTATCCATATTAAACCTTCCTCTTTGCACATCAACCCCATTAGTAATATGAGAATTAAAGGTGATGCACACATCTATACTAAAAGGTACTGGTAATTATTTTGATTTATCCATACCCTTTGAACACAGACTAGACACATTAGCCTTCTCATGAAGGGTTATTTAATCACAGGACCTAACCCCTTCTCCCGGTTTTTATAAGAGCTGAGCACCATACCTTGGTGTAGCTCACTTTTAAAATCAGTACTAAAGATATAACATAGTCAATGGTGTGTACCCTCTGTAACTTTTTGCCTTTTCCTTGTCTAGAATGGTCACAAATTGAAGCAGTTATCTAGTTCCTGTTAGGAATATTTAGTTAGCATCCACATGTCATGTGTTAGTATATTGTACGCGGTGTGATGAGTTGTAATAGCAACTCATATAGATTTGTGTTGTAATAGTTGGTTAATAATGTGTGAGGTGTGAGAGAGATTCTATGGTACGTTACGTTCTATAGTTGGAATGATTATGTGAATAACTCATGATATTATTAGATATGAGTGCTTGAAGGAGATAAGTGTGACTTGTAACTTATAGGAGATCAACTCACTATATATGTACTCTTCTCTCTTTGTGAATATATCATCTAAGTTTATTTTGTGTCACACCATTGTGACGTATTATTGTGAGTTTATTTTTGTGTAAAATCTCTGACCAAATCGACATTTGGTATCAAAGAAAATAGGTTAGCCATTAGCTGTTAGTATTGAGCAGTCTTGTATGCCCCAATCTAGATCAAACTTTCTAGATTCTTTACGGAGGTTATTAGCTATGTTTGCATTAGAATAGGTTAGTTTTATGTGAGAGCTAGTGCCATTTTCATTTGCGTGCATTGCAGACCTGTTGCAACTGTAGAAAATCAGAAACTGCTTTGTTTAGCATGTTGGCTTATTGGGGTGCAGTGCTTCTGTCAATGCATTAGTTTGTTATCTTGGAATTTGAGCTTCCGCCTGCATCCAGAATTGTTTTGGTCTGGCAAACTCTCCTAATTGATTGGATCTGCATCAAATTCATTGGCATTCATACATTTCTATCCATGCTTTGATTTTGCATCTGGCCGCATCATTCGAAGAGACTTAGGATTCATTTGGACTGCATCGCGTTCCATTGAATAGATTGTTGATGGTTTTGCTGTCTTTGCTACGGTCGCTTAACTGATTTTGGATAGATGTTTTCATCCATCTGTAAATCAGTTTGAGCTTGAAGCATGAATTCATCTAAAACTTCTGCATTGCAATCCATCGTTTCTGCAGGGGAATCGACATTGGAGCTTCTTCTTGCCACATCGAAAGTGGATTTGCACTGATCAACAGACTTCATCACGGCTCTTGAGCTCGTCACTTCAAGTTTCCTGGTGATACGTTGGTTTTCAATGGTGATTCCACTATGACCAGTCTAATGTGCCCAATACTCACTTGTACGTATCTGTGTTCTTTAAAGTTTTTCAGACTGCATGGCTATTACTGATTTTTGAAACATCATCAACCTGTTCACAAACAAAATATGGTATCATATCTCAACTTTCCATATGTTCGGTCTCGACCTCTGAGAGATCTGATGTTCAGACCTGGACACCATATCGTCACAACCTTACTATCAAAGTTTTGCCCAGTTTTGGGCGTTCTTCTTCATTCACGCCAATGTGGAACTGGAATTCTGTGCTATCGAATATCAATGTCGGGATTACTGCTCAGCCTTGTGCACTTGCTAGATTTCATTTCACAGCCATAAGTGATGATAAATACGGGGGCAGTTTGCCTCAAACTTGCATCATTTACGTGCTACATGGTGATAGTCAAATGCCTTCATACAGTGACACCAAAGTGTTATTGCGGTGAATGGGATACCAAAAATAAAAGGACCTTCAACTTTTAATTTTCATTCTTTTAATATAAGTCGCAAATATCTTTTTGGTTAACAAGGTATAATGTTTTCATGTATACGTCAAGAGTCAGCAAGTTTACCCCAAGAGGCAATTTAAGGCTTGTTGTCAAAAGTTGTTTTAAGTTGGTTGAGTAACAATGTCTTTAAGTTGAATTAAATGTTTTGTAACATTGTCAATTATAAGTATTACATGGTTACGTGTGAAATCACGTCTAAAGTAGTATTTTGCACTTAAGATTAGTTGAACTATGGTCAATTAAGTGTTGGTCATATCAAATGTAAGTTGTCAATTTTGTAACGTTTCATAAATATTGTCTAATTCAAATAAGGCATATCAGTTGGTGTCATTTAAATATTGTTAGTTAGTTCTCAAAATTGTTGAGTCCTATGTTCATAGTCATTGTCATAAGTGACACCATTGTCTCTCAATATGAAATTACAATGTTGTAAAAAAATGTCATTTTTTTTTGCTTTTCTACTTTTGAAATGTCAAATTTTTTTTGCCAAGGGGTGATGACAGGAAAACAATTAAATGTCCTTCAAGATCATTTTGCATACAGATCCAAGATTCACTGGAAACGTTGAGAAACAGAGGTTGGATGACACCAAATCTGAAAAGTCAGTTTTAGGAGGGGCCACGCAAATTGCTTTAATGACAAACTGTGCGCCAAAATGTTCACAGTTGAGGATGATTACCTTGGTATTGGAGATCGTCTCATACTATTTCATAAACCAGTTGATTGACAATGGTGGCACATTTGAATACAAAATTATGTCCTCATTTTTACTATTTCAGAGTATTTTCATGTTTTGTGTGGTGTGCAGAATAAACCCTTGCTGTGACATTTCAGAGAGTAATCTATTTTGAAGAATCTTGCTTTTTGGGGGCAGGAGAAGATTTCTAGGTAAACTCAATAAAATTGTTGTCCAATAGTTCTAGACCTTCTAGGAATCTAGAGGATTTAAATTTGGGATCCCAGGGAACCAGCCCAACTGACCCTCATGAAATTTGGCTCGCAGCTACGCCTTTACGAGGGTAAAGAGACAACTTGATGGAGTTATACCTGATCTGAGTAGTGTTTTTAGAGACAAAGGCTTCTATCTTCAACAATATGATTCTCTTCTCCCATCTGCAAAAAGGGTTGGAATGTTAGGAATTTTTGTTAGTGTTCACATTTTGGTGTATTAGATGAAATACCCTTTCATGCGATGTGATGAGTTGTAAAACTCAAAACTGAAAATTAAGTATTTGAAAACCTTTTTAAGGATGAAAATATCACTGAGTAAAAGAAAGCTATGTCTAGGGTAAACATATCATCAATCCCAAACTTGAACATCTGCCATACCCATATTAAGGAAGTCAGCTTTAAGAAGAAGATTATGATTGCAAAACTGAAAACTAACTCACATGAGCTACATAGCAAAACTGGTAGATGAACACTCCCAAAAACTCCATGGGAAAAAATAAGCTGCGTAACTTTATTGAAATTGACGATGACAATCATCTTCTCCTAAAATGGCCACTATGTAACGATATAAGACATGCTCATGCTTATATCTGCAATCATAATTTGGTCCATGAATTCCTACAAACAAAGTTGGTGATTTTATTTTGAATCTAAACAGCCATTGAATCAACTGTCTACACAAGCAAACATGGTTGTTAATAATCCAAATTTTCTCACAAATATTAGGGTAAAATAGTTTCTCAAAAAATTTCAATTTTGTCTCTTTTTGGGTTTAAATGTTTATTATCTTGACATGTTTCACATTCGTTAAATCTTTTCCTCTGCACTTCAAGCAGGAAGAATATAAAGATTGTTAACGGGTTTTTAGTTGGGAAGATTCCGGTAAAGATTGTGAAGGCTCGTGTCAACAAAGACAACTACAAATCACACTTTGCTAAGAGGATTCAAAGAAAAATTGTACTATCTACACAGTTTGTTGGCTCCTACAAACCAATTTGGTCTAAGGTCATTAAAATCCATAATTGTCATCATCATCATACCATACTTATAGACGAGGATGCTCTCTACTATATTTAGACATACTCCTAAAGATACACTTCCTCCAAAATAAAACCTATCCTTTCTTTATCATCGTACAACAATCTTTAACCTTATATGGGTATGATTTTATCCTTGGATTGAGCGCACACCAATCTGTGAACTTTCTTCAATGCAGTCCACTTGTTCATTATATTCCTCTGCATAACTGCAACCTATTTTTTAAACTTTATTCCACTGCAATATGGTTCAGAACCTGGCATAGAAACTGAGCTATGTGCACTTTTTCAATGGCAACTCTGTGGACTTTTTGGGCAGTAACTTGTGAATATGTAGAGACTCTGAGTATGGAATTCACAGAACGGACTTTTTTTTAGCAGCAATCATTGCATTCTCAGCTGATTCGGGGAGTTGTGCAGCCAGTAAAGATTGTGCAGATGTGCCCCTTCATTACTCTATGTTAGTAGAGCCCATGGACTATTTAGTTGTATGCCAATCCACTAGGAAGGCTGAGAATATATTGGAGTGTTAGCTCCTTGGTATGGTGCACTGTTTTATGTGCTTCTGGATCGGCTCTTGAGAAGAAGATGCTGGGAATGCCATGAGAAGCTTGTTGTAGGTTGCAGCTCTGTCATTGTAATGCCGGGGAGGTGATTGGGTGGTTAACGCTCATAACCTTCTAGTTATGGAAACTTCAATTCCTAAGATAAGTGTCTTTGTGTGTTCAAATCTGAAATTATGATGTATTTTATTGAAGTAGATGCTATAACCTTTCTATCATTGTGTTTACATTGGATGGCCTTTTCTACTGTATGTAGAAGTGTTGGGAAAATTCTTTTACTATTGTCTTCATCAAACATTATACAAAATGAACTATGTGATTTTGTTCAAGGGAGAACACAGAAAGGTAGATCAGATTGAAAATAGGTATATAGTAGCAGCACTCATGTTGTAATTGGAAAGCCTAACCCAACGGAAAGTGGCAATTAGCTAGTACTAAAAAATTTGCAACAGAAGGAAATAAATCTAAGACTTTCCTTGTGGTGTACATGTTGGGGTTCATGGAAATTTTTAATTACTCTCAAATCGATATTCAGCTCAAGAGGATAAAGTTGAAGAGTTTGTGCATTGCAGCACTACCATTTGAAAAGGGCGTGATTTACCAATATCTTGTGAACTAAGCAGCCTGACCATCTCAATGGTTGCTAAAGACGGGAAAATCAAAACAAGGACATCAATAGTGGCAGGGAGAGTCCTTCAAAATCAGCAGATGGTCGGTTTTTTCCTTGCAATTTTACTGCAACAAGAATGCTTGATAAGAAACTCGGGAGTCCATGAAATCTAAGGATGAATTTCCCAATCAGTAAGCTGCATACGAAACTCCAACTTATTTAGAGCCAATTTACTTTAAAAGCTATAAATTACCTACTGTGTAATTCCCCATCACTAAAGCTACGAAGATAACACAAAGCAGTACACAATCATCTAGTTCATATTATAAAATTACGAAATGACTCTTCATAACAGTGTGCAAGCAAACTTTTTTCTTTCCTGTATTAACAACATGACCAAAATATTTAATTGACAACATCTATTACCTGGAGGCCATGATAGTCTTCCCCTGCATTAGGATCTGTCTCAAATAGTGCAATGCAAATATTCATGTAAGAAATATCTGTGTGTCTTATCATTCCCGAGCTTCAGCAACTGTGAAACTACATCAGATGGTTGAATAAGCTTTCGTTGCTGAACAAGTAAGACCACAGCTCTTTTCAGATCTAAATTCATCAGAGCTTCTGCCTGCAAATAGAGATCAGAGTAGATGGCAGTTGTCAAGAACAAGTCAACAAATGACACAATCAGGAACAAACAGCTTTCACACTAAATCTACATCACCAAAAATAAAGAGAGAAACATCAATATTATAATCAAAAAATACAATATAATGTTGATGTGAAAAGTGACAAGTTCAGATTAGAATGATTATAGAATGGAATGCTATGAACGATAATAGTCACCAATACTAGGAAAAGTGACAATAATTGTTCTCTTGTCAATTTTCAATAACATCTTTGGTTCTTGAGGTACCAACACAATCATGCAAGCAAGAATAATCAACTTCCAGAACGAAAAACCTCCTTTTTAATAAGAACCTTGTCTATTGACCATTCATTCAATAAATCAACACCCAATAACTGCTTAATTTTGGGGTTTGCACCAAGATTCTTCCTAAGTTGTCAATACACAGATACAACAAATTTCTTCAGGTCCCAGATACGGATTTGGATACAACCATACAAAATATAAATAAACATATATATATATATATATATATATATATATAATTCTAGCCTAGTAAATAAGAATTCACCACATATTATGCATATAAAAAACAAAATTAGTTAAATAACAACAAAACACTACTCATAATTTGTATGATGCCAGCCAAATGCCAAACGACAAGTCACAAATGTATAAAGAGAGCTTAGAGAGATGTATGCAATGAGGGAATGAGAGGAAGTGTTTTTGCTTTTGTTTTATGTTATCTTTTTGAGTTTTTAGGGTTTTCTTTGTGTTTTCTATTTTTATTAATTGGCATTTTATGTTCTTAATGTTGAATTAAAAAAACTTTTTAACCTAGATATGGCTCAGGTACATCGTAGGTGGGTCCATATACGCCCAGATATGTCTAGAAACCATAGTTACCAGGTCCGGAAATACGGATCCATTTGGGAGGGCAAAAAAATCCGAAATCCGGAATTCTTGAAAAAGTTCGGAAAAATCCGGTCCGAAATATATATGAGTTGAATTTTATAAATATGAAAATTTGACAAATACAATGAAAAATTTTAATAATGTAATGTAAAATGTTATATTTTTTAATAAATAGGGTTGACAGTTTGACTGCTATTTTCCAGAAAACTACTGAACATGTTAAAAAATAAAAAAATTAAAAAATTCCTAAATGAGGGCCGACATGGACCAAATTTATCGGAGTCGGCTGAAAAATCCAGATCCGGCCGAATTTTGTGCAGATCCGGCTGGATTTGGTAACTATGCTTTTTGTGTTCTTTTAATCTATTTCAGAAACCAGCAATATTTTCTGTGATTCTTCAAGAGTTTTATCATTATGTAGAACATTTGATTTTTGGTAAAATCTCTAATGAGATATGTTTTCTTCGAATACTGGTGGTTTTAGTTCCGCTGCTGGATGCAGCTGGAATGATTTTCTGAATTTATCAATGGTAGAAAAAGCTTGGTATAGCCCAAGTATGGTCCAATAAGATTACTCATTTATTATAGCAATGCAGGTTCTCTACACTACTCTTCAAGAGCGTTATATGATTCCCAGACGATTGCTTGTGACAGGGACCCCTGTGCAAAACAATCTTTCTGAACTTTGGGCACTGTTGCATTTTTGTATGCCTCTGGTCTTTGGTGCATTGGAGGATTTTGTCACTACATTTAAGCAAGCTGCTGGTATGTCTCAAGTTTATGCTTATGCTGGATAAGCCTATTATTTTTCAGGAGATGTTTTTGTGTCATGCGCACATGAGGCTAATTTTGAATGTATTGGCTACTTTATTGTGATTGGGTGCATCTGTTTTTTCTTTGAGAAATAGTAATATATATTCTTTGTTGGCAACTGGTGAAATCTGAATTCGATGAGTCTGGAGTCTGGACTGTGCATTGAATGCACCTCTGTGTTCTATGTTTCAGTAACCTTCACTTTGCAAGATTCTTCATTTTGTGAGAATGATATGTAATGCAGTCTTATAAAAAGTTTCAACATTCTTGCTTTGGGCAGGCTATGAGAATCATTAAATTGACATAAATCACTTGAAATATATGGTATTGATGTTCTTGGATCCTGTGTTGATATGTTTGTTATATTGGCAAAAGATGTTCATGTAAACATTAGCAAAAAATTTCCAAGGCCTGTTGATAGTTCATTTCCCCTATATTTTTGGGCTTTTTTCCTCACCATTTTTGGAAGAGTTTGGCGTATGCTACTCATATTATGACTTTTGTGACATGTGGATGTTGGTTACCTTGTCAATTTTTTTACCTTTGCACTTATTGTATGCCTGAATTTTTTTCATCATTTATCAAGCCCACCAAAGCGCTTAATTTTCCTTTGGATATCTCTATCTTTGTATTTAATGCTTATATCTTAGCGTCTTTTCTCCTTGCATGTTGACTCTTGGTGTTTGGCTTTAAACCTGGCATACAACCAACTTGTAGACGTGTGGTTGCTTGAAGACTTGACAGGGTACTCCTAATCAATTGTGTGTGGTATTCCCTTCCGGCTGTTAATGATTACTTTGGATTAGACACGTCCAACAGGGTGAAAAAGATAAGTTTGGATGCAAAGTCAATCTAACATTTTCACATTTATAGAATGTGACCACATAGTTATTGAGAACACTTGATCAAGGCATTTGGCAAATGGGATTTTATGTTTCTCGAAGATGGAAGTACATTATGCAAGGATCACCAAGTGAGATAATCACCTCACAATATGTGAGTCTCTTCAAGGGTCTCTATATTTTTGTTTATGACTCCAACCATAATGATAAAATGGGTGCCCTGGGTGGAGAGGCGGGAAGGGGGATGAATAGGGGATGGAACGCCATGGTGATCATAATGGGAATCGTCCAACTAGTTCATGATAATGGGGAGCCTGAGAAACTAACTTCAAGAGATGAGCTATTGAAGTGAGGGTTAGGACAGACAACGATTCCACAATTCCGTATCACCCTCCCTAACTAGACTCTACTGGACTAGACTATATCTAGCTGATCTATCTATCTGAGTGAAGTGAATACTGGATGATAGAAAAAGAGTACGACTAGATTCCCTATCCCCTATCTATAGAGATGGAGATGGCTAGCGACTAGCCTTTGGAAGTTCCCTCTCAATGCCCGGACACCGATTCATTCTAATCCCCATATCTATATAGATGGGGGGGGGGGGGGCAGAGGGCACCCTGAACTATCTATATGGTGCCCCCCCATATAGATATCTGATATCGCGTAGCGAATAAGAGTTCTTTTTTGGCCTCTATGTATATAGAGGGGGGGGGGGCGAAAAGTAATAAGGGGGTGTCATATAGACGAGAAGGTGTTTGCATGGTGGTTCCTAATGGGTGGGGAACAACCATTCACTACCTAATCATATCACTGAGTAATACAATTACTTGATATAATCCTTTGCTATATGTGATAACATCATTACACGGTCCATGAACTTGTAGGGAAACTATGTGAACCCTCTGAGAGATGTATATGGAAACTCCTTGGAAATACATTTGGGGATAGATAGACGCCTTTGGAAATTTATTCTGGTTTTTGTGTCAAATTTTACTCTTGTACATATAGTTGATTGTTGTATTGGCGACCTGTGATTTAATTTTGGATACAGACCCTGTGAACATGTTAATTAGGAAAGTTTTAGGGAGTTGACAAGAACTAGGCTTGGGATTCAATCTCTAATGGGGGAGTTTTCTTTAGGAGAAGGGTACACCAAAAGGTCTTTGAGGAATTGAGGAGGACGTCCAGATGCAACGAATTCAGGTTTCTTCTATCAAAGGAGATGGCAATGGCATTGAGGATGTGGAACACAACTATGGGCTAGGGCTAAACATAGTCGCCAATGATAGGTTTTGCATTTTTTGTCGTAAAAGCAATTCATGGGGCAAGAATCATGAGGGTTAGATGATTTAGTATGGTGCATTATATGGGGAAAGGAATCAAGGGTTTCCTTGAAAAGGACATTAAAATAAAAAATCATACTTGGTCGTGAGAGGAGAGGGAATGGTAGTCAAACATAAGATATGAAAGGCGGGTAGCATATACCAAGCATTACAATGGATCATGATGTGAATACCAGAGGATCTTAAGCAAGGGGGGAAAGGATATAGTGGCGATATTGAAAGCGAAAACTAAAATAGTATGGTTAGCAAGGGAGAGCCGATGGGAGATATGATAATCATGTGTGGGGGATTTGAGACCTGTTGGCGAGAACATAATCCACCACACTTGTGTTGCACTATGATGGAAACATGTAAATTTTCTGGAATTAGGGACATATGGTATCACATAAAGAACATGAAGAACATGTTACTCATTGAAATGGAGAAGACGTTTCACATAAGCCATAATAGGATTATTTCATTTTTCCATTCACAGAGGTTCTCTGCAAATGAAAATTCTTAGAATATGACTATTGAAGGCAGCATTCATCCTCTCCATGATCGTGTACAAGGATTTGGTAGGTTTTAACTTTGGTGTGAAAATTACCTGAAAGGATGACATCACCCAACAAGAAATGGCGAAAAATTTCCAGATAGAGGTTAAGATATTGGTCACCATTGTTATGCACAAGAAAGGACTTTGAAGCTGGGGAGAAATAACGTACGGAATTGAAGATATTCTGAGCAAGAGGTGGCCCCCCATGAACTTGAAGCCACATATATCTAGAATGCACATCAAAAGCTTCTAGTAACACCTTGGACTAGATGTAATTACAAATGAGGCAGGTCACCCTTAGATCCACAAACATTACCTGATCTTCGAGCATCATTCTTGGAAGTAGAGATCCAATAAGAACCTATAACAGGAGAGAGAGTCTTCTTGGGTTCTCATGTCTTTGTAAGAAACATAGTATCTGCTATGAGACATCATAGAAAGTACTCAGGGAATACCTCACCGGACCATCGGAATTTTTGATCTTTGAGTGTCATTCTTGGAACTAGAGATCCAATAAGAACCTATAACAGGAGGTAGAGTCTGTTTGGGTCTCTCATTTGTCTCAATGAGAAACATTTGAGACAAACATAGGATCTGCCATGAAACATCCGAGAAGGTACTTAGAGAGGACCTCAACGGACCATCAAAATTCTAGCAGGCAATAGAAATGCAATCATTCTACTAAGACTTTAGAGAGCCACCATTTAGTTAAGGAAACGATCACCTCAGAGAATAATCACAAATCAGTGCCCTGCAGTTTTAGTTTGCAACCCATTCGTTATCCTTCTCGCAACTAGAACTTGAGTGCCAGTCTTTTAAATATGCTCTAGTAGATCTTGTTTGTGAGAGAAATGTCTTTGTTTTATCTGTAAAGGATTGCAAATGCTCCTCTAGAGACCAAAACCAAATAGCAAGAATGCTATTCAAAGTCATATAGGCCTTGTTAAGAGAAATGTCCTTCATGTTTAAAGATCTCATGGAAGATAGCAAAGTGTGCCCTAAAGAGGATCAATAAGCTTAGAGAGGCCACAACTTGAAGGTTGGTGTACGCCGGAAAAGCGACAGGCGAGCGTGGGAATCTACAGGTAACTCTTCCACGTACCCGACCTCCCGAGGTCGTGCCGAGACAGCCGGTGGGGATGGAATATGCGTGGGATGTAGACAAACTAGTTAGGTAATCTAATGTCTTCAATACGCACTAGTGGAATTTGTGAATCTAAGGCAAAGAAGGCCCTTCTAACTTGGACTGGTGTGATAGATCGATCAGCAAGGATGACTGCTCGAAGGCTCCAATCAATATCGAGCTCTGGCGTGATTCGATCTATGGGTTGTGGAATACGTGGAAAATGACCTAGGATAGTTTCGTGTATGTCTCCAGATAAGGTCATATGGTGGATGGTGAAAACATTTGACTTTACAAACGATTCTCTGGCCTAGTCCAGAATTCTCTAGCTTTGTTAGCCGCTATATCTAGTAAGGGCAATTGTTCGATGATGATGGGTGGAAGTGGAGTGGACTGGAATACTAGTGTGCGTAGGCCAGTGTCTATATCTAATTGACTTGTGGATTCGTTGGGCTGTGAGATCTGTGGATCACAACCATAGACTCTTGGTTGTTGCGGTCCTGTTATGGTCATACGTTGAAATCAAGTCCTAATCCCTAGTATCTAGTAATCGTACGCTTTCTCAGCTTCTATGTTTAGGACCAACAACTGTGTGATTTTCTCAGAATATCTCACAGGCGATGCAACTTGGATCCTTAAACTGGTATCTATATCTGTGAGAGTGTCTCCTGCACCTGGCTGTGGGACTAAAGGATCACAACCAAAGGTTTGTTCTCTTTCGAGCCCTTCTACAGTCATGTGAATATGAACCTAGGGTAATCTGTAATTTGGTTGATTTGACCAAAACGTGTGTGCTTGGTCGTCTTCTATGTTTAACCCTCTCAACTGAGAACTGATCTGTTGTAAATCTGTTGTTGTTTAGAAGACTTGTATTCTAAGGTTTTGGTCTATGTCAACTATTGCTGTGACGAGATTGGGTTGAGGCACGATTGGCTCAAATATGTATTCCCTGGGCTCCCTAGGTCCCGTGATTGTCATACAAAATAAATAATGTAAATCTAACTGTAACAAAGTAAATTCTAACTACGTGGAATAAATCTAAAACATATATAACTTCTATTTTTTTCTGAGAAACTTTTTAAGAATTTAATGAAAGCAGCTATTTAAAATATCTAGAATTGACAACTAAATAATAATTTAAAACAAACAAAATAACCGAGTGTAGTTATTTGTCTGTGCAATTTGTAGATCTATTCTAAACAATGAAATAACTTGTCTAATCTATTTGCAAGATTCTCGATCCTACCTCAGAAGTGAGGAGTGAATCATAGTTTCTCAGAAACTATCAATCCCCACAGCTTCCCTGGCAATATCGAGAATAGAATTTACTGAAATGAAGTGCAATTATCTACTCTATTTGATATGATTCTAACCAGAACTTTGAAATTTTAAAACCTGGATTCCGCAGAACAGTGGGGAATTCGTTGGTGTGTGTGATCTTGTCCCCTCAGTGTGATCTCCTCGTTATTTCGTGTTCACATGGATCCAGAAAATCGTGTAATGATAGCATCAACAGGAAGTAGATATTGGGACAAGGACAGCTCAGAATGCAGACCGAATACAATGCGAGTAGGAGAGGGATAGCACAAGAGTACAGAGCTTGGCTTATGCGATTCCTAGCGGGATTTTACTGCGAGTCATGCAACATAAAGCATCCAGAACCTGAAACTATCCTGTTTGAAGAGCAAAACCTGCAACTTTAATGGCTTCCTAAGCTATTCTACTCCAATGGATTGGATGAAACAATAACACCGTTTGCACAAGCTGGATATGTGGCTTACCAACAGCTGAATAATACTAACTAAGCATGCAAGTGAATTGAAACTATGGCTTCTAAACAAGATAACAAACTGAACTACTGAAAATGAGGAGATGAGAGCAAAAGATCAGACCCCTTTGTTTGCATTTGCACAAGATGGATATGTGGCTTACCAACTGCAAAACAATGCTAACTTAGACATGATAATAAACTAAACCAAGCACCCTAAGCAAAATGAAAGATAAATCTATGCACAAATGAGAAATTTCATGCAGGAATTGAAATGATAACTTGCAAAACAACCATTAACTTGAGCACAGTAAACCACTATTAACCAAGCTCTCAAAGCAACATGAATCCTAAGATCAAAAGAAAACTGAAGTCTGAAATGAGAAAATGAGAGGAAAACGCACATGAGTGGCCTCAAGTAATGCCACAGCACTATTGCACAAGATGGATATGTGGCTTTCTAACTGCCAAAAATGCTAAGAAGCATGCCCAATGAACTAAACTATGAATCCTAAGACAAATAAAAGACTAAACTATCTGAAAAGAAAATGAGAGGAAAATTGAGGGGGCCTTTTGCTTGAGCACAAGCCATCTTATTTATAGCTGATATTTCATTCACGCAAAGATCAAAACCAAACTGAATTTAAAACTATAAACAATGGCCAAACACGTCCATTTTGGGACCAAAAACATAAATGCGAGCCCAAGGGCGGTGAAAAAAAGCTGGCCGCCGTTGATTTTTACGTGAGTCACGTTAAAAATGCTTTCTAGGAAAATGCGTAAAGGACCGCCGCCTATGCAGGGCAGTGGTTTCGTCACTGAAGAGCAAAAGGCCAAGAAAAAGAGGGAAAAAGGAAAAAAAAAGACACGGGGGCTAAGCGGGGCATGCGGGATGTTAACGCATACTTCGAGAGCTTTTCTGGATCCCGAACACCTTGCGAGGAGACCTGTATCATCATTGGGGCACTTGTTACAGTTGTTCCGGCAGTACAGTACCTTACAATTTTGGGTACGTACAGATACCCTCATATTTACTCTAATTAAAGGATTTTTTCCACGTTTCAAATTCGTTGTCACCAAAAAAAAATCAGGAGAGCAGATGGGAGAAAGAGAGATAGGATTTTATCCAGGAGGACCATATGTACATAAATAGGTTCAAACAAGACATCCCCAAGTGTTATGGATTGTTAGTTATCATAGTTTGACAATTTTTTGCTCTGAGGGCGCTTAAGAGACATTAACATATAGGTGAAAATAACCTAGAAGGACTAGGACAGTTTGGTAGTGAAAGCTTCAACACCATCGATAGCATCTAAGATCCCACCAGACTTTTAGGAACCTTTGGTTTGGTTCCATGAGGTTTTCATTGAAAAATATCATTATGAATGCCCTCACACTAACTCTAATTGAAGGTTTTTATGGAATAAATGGCATGATAGTGGCATTTATTTGGATAACGAGCCAGTATTAGTTACTTGTTCGCTACATTTAATTTTTTATCACCATGAACAAATGAGAGAGACATGGGATAAATTGACAAGTTAGTATTGACCTTTATGTGGTTCTGATCCTCATATGTGCATCCATAGGTTTAGACTAAGAAATGTCCCAAGTGTTACAGCTTTCTAGTTATCACCCGTCAATATTTTGACAAGTTATTTCTCTTGAGGGGAAAAAGAGACATTGACATACTGGTAAGTATCCCGGAAGGACCGAGATGATTTGGAAGTGAAACAAAACCACCAGTAGTGTTTAACACCCCACCTGGATACGTGGGAACCATTGACTTGGAGCCATGAGGTGTCCATTACAAAATAATCACCATGGATAGCCCTCACACTGACTCTAATTGAAGGTTTTTGCCATGTTTCATTCATTGCCACTAGGAAAAAATGGGTGATATATGGGATAAACAGAGATAGGATTTTATCAGGTTAACCATATGTGCACTCATAGGTTTAGATGATATATTCCCAAGTGTCATGGCTTGCTAGTTATCCCCTGTCAAACTTTGACAAGTTTTTCTCTCAGGGTGCTTAAGAGACATTGACAGAACAGTGTAGCTTGGAAGGACATGATAGTTTGGCAACTGAATGACACCATTGGTAGCATTCCCCATAGCCCACCTAGAAACATGGGAACTTATCAATCTCAGTGTTACGAGGTTTCCATTGCAAAATATCACCTTATATGCCCTCACACTGACTCTATTTTAATTCATTACCACCGCGAACAAATGGGAGCCTCAGAGATGGGAGAAATAAAGATAGGATTTGGTCTTTGTAGACCATATACACATCCGTAGGTTAGATGGGACATTCCCAAGTGCCATGAATTTCTATTTATCATCTTTCATCAAAGTTTGAATTATTTTTCTCTCAGAGCGCTTAAGAGATTATAAATTGATAGGTATGGCCTTCTCGGAAGGACCGGGATTGGTTTGGCAGTGGAATAACACCACTGATAGTGTCTAAAATCTCTACCCATGTAATATGTGGGAACCATCATTTCAGTGCCACAAGGTGCCCATTGTAAAATATCACCTTAGATGCTTTCACAACACTGACTCTAATTGAAGGCTTTTGCAAATGTTTCATTCGTTGTCAAAACAAACACATGGGTGAGATAGTCTGGGGAAACCGAGATAGGATTTTGTAAGGAAGATAGCCAGTATTATGTGTATAGTGTATAGTGTTCAAATGTGATGATCCTTACATTCCTGTAAGTGCCACAACTTGTTAGTTATCACCCATCAAATTTTGACACGTTTTTACTCTCATGGCACCTAAAAGACAAGTTGTTGCTCTCAAGTGGGCTATTTTACAATGGGCACCTCATGACACCAAACTAATGGTTCCCACATGTCTGATATGGCTGTTAGACACTACCAGTGGTGTTTCGTTCTACTATCAAACAGTCTCGAACCTTCCCGAATGACACTAGTTCATCAATGTCTCTTGCAATCACTCTGAGAGAAGGAAAACTTCATAAAGTTTACTTTGACGGTTGATGTACTAGCAAGTTCTCATGCACTTGGTAATAAAATTTCTCGTCTAAACCTATGGATGTGAATATGGTCTACCTATTGATATGCCAAATCCTGATCTTGGTTTCTTACATCTATCACTTTTTTTTTTGGTGACAACGAATGAAACGTGACAAAAGCGTTTAATCCTAAAATCAGTGTTAGAGATGAATCTAATTGTTTTAAAAAATTAATACAATATAGGCAGCTCGTGGCATCGAACCAAAAGTTCCTACATGTCAAGGTGGGCAGTTAGACACTATCGGTGGTGTCATTTTTCTGTCAAACCGTCTCATACCTTCTGAGCTACAACATTTCATCAATGTCTCTTGAACCCCCCTAAGAGAAAATACTTGTCAAACTGTTACAGTTGATAACTACCAAGTTGTGGCACTTGGGAATGTCCCATTATAACCTATGGATGCATATATGATCTACCTATAAAATCCTATCATGTTTTCTCCCATCTATCTCTTGTTTGTTTTCAAAGGTGACAACGAAGGAAACATGGAAAAAGAAACCTTCAAATTAGAGTCACTTGTGAGGGAATCTAGGTTGTGATATTTTGCAATGGATGCCTCGTGGCACCAAACCAATGGTTCTCACACATCTAGGTGGGTTGTTAGATGAATGATATCAATGGTGATGTTCTGTTTCCATTTTTTGGAATATATTGGGTAAAAGGAGGGTTTTAGAAGGTCCCACAACCTTTATACAAAAAGCCCATTAGGCCAGATCTAGCATTTGAATTTGCAAAGCAAAAATACCCGAGAAGATTCCAAAAAGGAGAACGAAGAAGAGCCAAGCCGAGAAAAGGAAGAAACATTAGATGAGCTTCTTCAGCTCAGAGACAACATTTTTAGCTCTAGGAGAGCCAGAGTCGTTTGCCAGAAGATCAGCCAGCTTGAGAAGCTCCGAACAGTCGTCAGCTAAAGCCGCCCTGGTGGAATCCGTGAAGTCCTCCCATGCTTTCAGAGCCTTGAAGGCACGCTGAAGTTTACTTAGGATGGAGGAAATGATTTCAGCTCTGTTATGGTCTTTTTTAGCATCAGCAGACTCAATATCAGCAGTATTAGAGTCCATAACAGGAGGGGAGAGAGGGGTGTCAGCAGCAAAATCCTTAACAGCAGAGGGGTCCATAGAATCAGCAGGAGGAGGGGAGGGTTCCGCCACATGTTGATTGGTATCATCCTGCTCCGCTTCCGGGGAGTCAGGGTACAGATGAGCAAGCCCCAAAAGATCAGCCGCGCTAGAGTAGTCGGGGCTGGAGACAGGAGGAGCATGGCCACTGGCAATAGTGTCCTCCAAGAAAAGACACGAGATGGGCGTAGGAAAAGAGGGGGTAGCAGTGGGAATGGAGGCGTCGCGGGGGGGGGCTCACAATGGCCACATCGGAATCCGAACCAGAGGAGAGGAGCAAGCGGCGACGACGCCGAGAGGAGCGGAGGGAGGAGGAGGAGGGGTGAGAAGAAGGGGAGGGGGAGCGGCGGCGTCGACCCATTTTGGGAGGGAAACGGAGCAGATCGGAATGGGAAGCGGCGACAGAAAAAAGTAGATAGAGTAAACCTTGGTGGAGGATGACACCCTCGCCCTCCCGAGCCAACATAACAGAATGTTCCAGAGACTGAAAAAGGAAGGCAGCCAAATTGATTTTTCTCCCCCATCGGAGATGGGAGAGGATGAACAGATGGGGGCCGAAGACCAGACGGTATCTTCCGTCGATAGTGAAGTACCTCATAATGACTTCCGCCACTCTGTCCCAGGGAGAGGGCAGAGAGTCACGGGTATAGCCAGAAAGATATTTCTTTGGTCTGTCACCTGGGGCGTTGAAATCTTGAATTTCGGCGTGAAGGGAACGCCTGTAGTAAATATCGCCCGCAGCAGGGAGCCCGGTGGCATCAGCGATGGCGTTCATTGAGATGGTGAAACGAGTGCTGCCAATTTGGACACGACCCCTCGACCACGAAGCCGTGACAGCATAAGAAACCAGAGCCGAGTAACCAGTCATTTTTTCCAGAAAAGTGGCAATCCCATTTTCCACTAAAATGCTCCACACCTCGCCATCATTCTTAAACGACTCGCAGTTGTCGGGCTCTAGGCGCTTCAATTGACCCCCCATGAGATGAGAATTAGAATAGTCACAGAAGCGGAAATAGGAGAGGACGAAAACCAGCTTGAACAGGAGTCTGGCAATGTTATTAAAACCCTTCCGCCACCTCCTCAGATGATTAATGTGTGAATAAAGCTCATTCGTGCGGGGATTTGCCGCATCATTACAAGGCACCTTAATCAAGTAACCCGTGTTAAGTATCAAATCAATTAAATTCACCATATTCACCGCCGCCTTTTGAGAAGGCCAAGGCGAGCAAGCCGAAACCCGAGTCAGCCCTTTAATCCACCAGTCAGCAGTGGGATGTGTCGTTTTGAACAATCTGACAGAGGTCATTCGGGAAGTTATCAGTCCAATTTTGCTGATTTTCGATGAGGACACCCATATTAGCAAGAAGATCCGCCGCTTTATTTCCTTCCCGGAGGACATGCTGGAATTGGACTTGAAGGAAAGATCTTTGTATACTTCTAATATCAGCAATGATGTTCCTAATCGACCAATGGCCAGGGTCATTTGATCGGAGGAGGTTTATGATGTTGAGGGAGTCACTTTCAACTTGAAGGGGATCATTGCCTAAATTGATAGCCATCTCAAGGCCTTTGAGGATAGCTAAAGCCTCCGCACGATGGTTGGAGCCAAAATTGAAATTATGAGCAGAAGCAGCAACAATTAAACCCGAAGAGCAACGGAGAATGGCCCCTCCTCCGGACATACCTGGATTTCCTTTCGAAGCTCCATCCGTGTTGAGTTTTTTCCAGCCCCTTGGAGGGGGAAGCCAGCAGACCAAATTCCGATCAGTATGAGCTCTTTTACAAGGAATGGATAAAAACTTCTGCCACTCCTGGGTGTGACAGAACTGTAGTTTTTGCTGATATTTGGACCACGTGGTCAGGTTGATATTTTCTTGGAGAGCCAGAGCAATCTGAGTAGCCACCTGTCCAGGATTGAGACTTTTTTCTTTGAAGATTCTTCTGTTTCTTTCTTTCCATATGCCCCATAAACCATGCGGGAGGAGGAGTTTCCAAGCCAAGTTTAGAATCGGATGAGTGAAGGGAGAACTCCATTGAGAGAGGGTGTCCTGAATGGAATCCGGAAAGATCCAAAATACACCGAATCTCGATAAGAGCCACTGCCAAATAACTTGCGAGAAAGAGCAATGGATCAAGAGATGTGATGAGGACTCCGCTTCATTGGCACATAGAACACATTTGGTGGGAAGGGAGAAACCCCTTCTCTTCAGGTTCTCCCCAGAGAGGAAAGCATTCTTAGAGGAGAGCCAAGAGAAAAAACCAATTTTAGGGGTGATCTCCTTAGGCCAGAAATTTGTAAGAGGGGGGCCTATGTCAGCACTATGCATCGAGAGATAAGCAGCCTTAACTGAAAAGGAGCCCGATGTAGAGAGAGTCCAGATAATCTCGTCCTCATTATGGGAAAAAGGGATGTATATGGAAGAGAGCAACGTTCTAAGAGAAGACAGCAGGTTTCTTTGCAGGACGCTGATATCCTCCCATTCCTTGATATCCCATGAGGGGATGGAGTTCACCCTCTGCCAATAGCCCGAAGCTAATCTGCCATGTATATTGATGATACTTCTCTTGATAGGGTCCCAAGAGGGATTGAGGTCAAGGGGTTCATCTCCAATCCAAGTATCCCTCCAGAAATCAATGAGACGCCCATTCCCGAATCTCCATTTAGTGCCAGCCCGAATGATGGGAAGCGAGCTACATATAGAGTTCCATATGGCTGAGCCTCTAGTGGGGATGGAAGTGATAAAGTCTTCATTGTTTGCTAAATACTTAGCTCTGAGCAAGTGGGCCCAACAGGAATCACCTTTAGCCACCTCCCAAGCAAGTTTGGCCAGGAGGGCCCCGTTCATCTCATTCATTTTCCGAAGACCGAGACCACCGTGAGCAGTTGGTTTACAAACCTCTTTCCAGGCCACAAGATGGATCCTTTTCTTTTCTTCAGTTCCAGACCACAGAAAGTTCCTTTGAATTTTTTCCACAACCTCCCTTACAGAGCTGGGAATCTTGAGCATAGACAGGAAGTAAGTAGGAAGGTTCTGAAGAGTGGCTTTCACTAGCTGGAGCTTGCCAGCCTGGCTGAGTAGAGCTCCTTTCCATGCAGCGAGATTTTTTTGATATCTTTCCATGACCGGATTCCACATATTTTTTGATTGCCTTCCATGGAAGAGGAGGATGCCCAGATAAGAGGCGGGGAGGTCCACAATTGAGCAACCAAAGATATCAGCAATCTTTCTCTGGACTCTAGGGGGCGTGTTGATGAAGGAGATGCTGCTCTTGATGAAGTTAACCGTTTGCTGAGAGGCTGATTGATAAAGAGAGAGGATATCCATAATAGCCCTGGCTTCAATAACAGAAGCCAAACTCAGCAATAAGGTGTCGTCAGCGAACTGGCTATGAGTGGCCGAGGGACAGTTTGAGGTGATTTTCATGCCAGAAATGATGGATTGATTTTTTGCCGCATCCAGAGCTCTGCTGAGGGAGTCCGCCATTAGAACAAAGAGAAAAGGTGACAGAGGATCGCCTTGCCTGATACCCCTGCTGCTTTTGAAGAAACCCGCAGGAATGCCATTGATAAGAATAGAGAAGCAAGGGGTCGAAACACATGAGAAAATCCAGCTACACCACTTTTTGTCAAAACCAAATTTTTCCAAGGTCTTGATTAAGAAAGGCCAGCTGACTCTGTCAAAGGCTTTTTGCATATCCAATTTTAAGATCATACCTGGAGACTTCGCAAGAAGAGCCGAGTGGATGGCCTCATGGACAGTAATTATACCGCCTTGAATAAGACGACCTTTTATGAATCCGTTCTGATTGTGAGAGATGAGGTTCGGCATAAGAGGTTTTAGCCTGGAAGCCAGCATCTTAGTGATGATCTTGTAAGACGTGTTGCATAAACTTATAGGCCGAAAATTGGAAACCTCCTTGGAATTATGCACTTTTGGGGCAAGGGCCACGAAAGTGGTGTTCCATTCCTTAAGCAGTTTGTCATTCATCTGAAATTCATTAACTGCTAGGAATAGGTCCTGCTTGATGATTTCCCAAAAAACTTGGAAGAAAGCGGCAGGAAAGCCATCCGGACCCGGGGCTTTGTCTCTCTTCATAGCAAAGACAGCTTTATGAATTTCCTCCATAGAAAAAGGCTTGGTTAGATTGTTGTTCATCTCAGGAGAAACCAGATGTGGAATGTGCTGGAGCATTTCATTCATAGATTGTTCCGAAGGAGCCAGATCAGCATGGAGAAGATTTGAGTAGAAGGATATAAGCTCATTGGAAATATCAGATTCAGCTGTTAGTAAGATCCCTGCTGACGACACCAACTCACGAATCTTATCTCTAGCTTTATGTTTACAAGCAGTGATGTGGAAGAATTTGGTATTACGATCACCTTGCTCAAGCCAGAGGGCCCGAGAACGCTGCCTCCAATAGGATTCTTCTTCTTTAAGAGTGTTGTGATAATCACTGAGGAGAGAGATTTCTTGTTGGTGAAGATGATCCAACCTTCCAACAGCCTCAATTTGTTCGGAAATTTTAACCAAGCTCTAAGAAAGCTCCTTCTTGCGAACCTTGATGTTACCGAAGACCTTCGACTTCCATATTTTGAGCTGTTTTTTGATTTCTTTAAGTTTGCTGGAAAATCTGAACATATTAGTTCCCTCAATCTCGATATTCCACCAGCTTGCTACCAGGGGAGTCAGATGGTTATTTTCAAGCCAAGCCAGCTCAAATCTGAAGGGAGGATTCTTGGCATTTACCTTGTGATTGGCGCTTAACAGAAGAGGGCTGTGATCTGAGCCAGCCCTTGAGAGGGAGCTGAGATAAAAGTCCGGAAAGAGAGAAATCCAATCCAGAGAGCCAAGAGCTCTATCTAATCTGCATTGGATGTGGTTCCTGCCCAATCTGCGGTTTGACCATGTGTAAGATGAGCCGTGGAGATCCATGTCCAGAAGTGAATTCTCCCTTATGAAGTCAGCCAAAGCTTCCATGCTAGACGGCATAGCAGGCATACCCCCCTGTTTATCCGATGGATAAAGAGGGCAATTAAAATCACCCATTATTAGAATGGGAATTTTACCACAAGTGATGATGAAGTTAGTGATATCTCTCCAAAGTTTTCCTCGATGAGTCTCCAAGTTTGGGGCATACACATTGATAGCAATCCAAGAGGAGTCAGCACCAATCTCTTGGAAGAGGATACATATAAAGTTGGGGTGCTTGAACAGGCAATCCCCTTTAAGACTTCTGGGATCCCACAAGGTACAAAGCCCCCCAGAGTTTCCAGTTGAAGGTTGAGATTCAAAGGCAGCCGCTGGCCAGATTTTATGGAGCCGAACCTCCGTTTTTAGTTTGGTTTCCTGCAACATGATGATATCAGGTGAGTTCTGGAACTTGATGTCTTTGATGATTCTTTGTTTTTGAAGAGAGTTGAGCCCTCTTATATTCCAAGAAATGATCTTCATTTCTTTTGTTTGGGTTTACTCCCCACCACCATGGGGATAGTGCTTTGGGTTCCTTGCGCCACATTTGTAGCTGCTTCTAGCTGAAGCTTAACACTGCTTGGAGTTCTGCCTCTAACCTTTTCCAAGCCAATATCAGGTTTCTTGTTGCTGCTTCTAGTGAAACGGTGATTGAAACAATCATCGGTGGAGAGATCCGAGGGAGAGGGGACAGAGCCTGAAACAGGCGGGCAGAGGGGAGGCAGGGTGGGGGGATCGAGGGAAGAGGGGATCGAAGGAAGGGGGGGAGGGGAAAAGGAGCAGGCAGCGGCGAAGGGGGAGGGGAGGAGGCAGCCAAAAGAAGGTCCTCACCAAGAGACGAAGAGCCGGGAAGAGCCGAAGGAGCCAGGGGGGGAGAGGGGATGGAGGGCTAAGGATGAGGGAAGGATCTCAGAAGCAGGATAAGAAGAAGGGTTGATTTCTCCATCCTCAAGGAGAGTGAAGGAATTAGACGTGGGGATGATCGGGATATCAATGGAGGACGATTTAGTAATGGATTTTTTCTTGTATTTTGGGGAGAGGGTTTGGGACATTGGTTTCGGTTGAGGTTTAGAGGGGCAGCCAGAGGCCCTATGGCCAAGTTTTTTACAGAAGGAACAAGCTTGAGGAATGTATTCATAGTCAATGGGTTGTTTCCAGTTCCCTAAGTCCGAGATAAGCTCGATGTCCTTTGGCAAGGGGCAACTAATATCAGCATTAACACAAAAACGAGCATGAATGAATCTAGTTTTTGCTTTTGTGGCTTGATCTATAGCTATCAAAGAACCTATTGAAAGAGCAATACCTTCAATAACTGCCGGGTGCCAAAACTCCAGAGGGAGCCCCGGGAGGCGAACCCAGATTGGGGCTTGGGTCATGGATTCCGTGTGTGGGTTGAAACCAGGTGACCATTTCCTGAGATAAAAACCCCGCCTGCCAAAAAACCACGGACCACCAAGCAGCGCTCTAGCGAAGTCTTCTTTCAAGCTGAAGGAGAATAAGATGAATCCATTAGGCATAGCCGCTATTTCTAGCGCTCCACATGGTTGCCATTTTAAACGAGCCCATTTTTTTATATCCTCCAGTGGGGGCCTAGGGCCCATCAGCGTACCCACCAAGGACAGGTCACGAGAAGCAGCAGCAGCAGCCTCCGTGATATGAGAGGGGATGCGCAGGGAAAAGGACCCTTCTGACAGTGAAGGGGAGAGCTTTTCCGAGCTGTGAGCCGATGTGGAACCCTCCACGACTTTTGACCAAGCGAAAGGCTGCGTTGGAGAGAGGGACCCTGACAGAAGGGGCCCCCGATCCGGACCAGGAGGGGTCCGGCATTAGAAAGAGGACCAGAGACAGCAGACAGAGGCAGACTTTATAATTGATATAGTAGGATATGCTTTTGCTATTTTGCTATTTCAATTCATTTTACATGGAGGTATTGCTACTAAATGTACTTATAACTTTTCCTCAGACTCCTGCACCATCATTTACACAAGTGTGTGCAAAATCTATGCCTGGTAGATGACTGGTTTATTGCATTAAGTCTTTGAAGCTGTTATTAAGCAAAGGTTGATCTCATCATAAGTCTGATTCTTATTTTCTGCCCTGCCTGTCCTCTCCTCTTTTCAGTTTTTTTTTTGACATGATCCACCAGTTGTAATATAGCGCCATTGCAAATATCCATTGTTTTTTGATTTCTTTTGGCTTTTTGGAATGAAACACAGACTCTGTTAGAGTGTTATGAAGTATCCCTTGTTGGGATCTTACACAAAAATTGACAAAATACAGAAATTTGAAGCAAATACTAAATCTGATTTTTTTCTGATTTTTGCATAAATAGGGCAGCGAACAATAAAAATATGATATCTTGAAAAATACTCGCCCAAAACACTTCAAATTTCACAGGAAGCTGGCAAAAATAATAACTAACAATAATAAACTGTTTTTGTATTTTTTATAACATAGGAAACTGCCAGGAATTTTTTTAAAAGCTCTGAAAATGATAGAATTCCGGAAAATTCATATCTTTTCGAATACCAAACATAAAAAAGCTGAAATTCTAGAAATAACTTATGAAAAATATTAGAAAAACAGGCCAACCTTCAGATCTGGAAATTTCCACCCAAAACCCTAAATTTTAGGGCCTGCAATTCTCCAAACAGGTCGTTTTTGCTTAGGAATGGCTGAAACCCTCAACAAACCCTGCGGTTTCGTCAAAGAACCTCTCCTTAGCTGCCACAACGAATTTCGCTTCAAACGGAGAGAAAAAACCTTGAAAGTTATCGTGATTTTTCCGAAACTGCCCTTGGAAAACCTTGCCTGAAGATGACTGCAAATCAGATCTAAAAAGGTGCAAGAGCCTAGCAAACTAGGGTGGATCTTTCACCACCGAAGAGTGCCCTTCTAGCTAGGAGTGGATCTCTCACCACCGAAGCTAGGGATCTTATGGGATTCACTCCACAAGCGAAACAAGCAAACAACAGTTGCTCACTATCAAGTATCACCAAAGAAAATATGTATGCAAGAATGATTTCCAACTCCACCCTCCACCTACCTATATAGCTTTTTATGAGCGAACGAAGAAATATAACATTTAATGCAATACATATCCCCCCAAGTCGCCAAAAAGGGACTTTAAGTGGCCCAAACGAAGAAACATAACATTAAATGCCAAAAGTGTCCACTTAAGTGATCCCAACGACAAAATAGAACACAAAGGGCCCATGACCCTCCCAACGCCCCAAAATATAACAAAAACATAGTAGGAAATCAAACAACCATCCCCAATAACCTCCAAAGTTGTTAGCCCCTTGGGAATGACCAAGGCTAAGACCAAAATATGGCCGTTAGGCCAACTGCTCGGAATTGGTTAGCATATGCAAAGAGAAGAAAGAATAGAGAGAGAGCAAACTGCACTGTTCAAATGACACAGGCAGAGGTTTATTTATATGTGAAGAGGTGGTTACAGATTGGTTGAACAGTTACCAACCGAACAACTACATAACTGTTTTACATGCTATATAAAGTGCTATATTTTAACACCCCCTCTTAATGACTAAACCGGAAACAAGACAAAGTTTGTCCCGAAATTTTACAAATTTCCTAAAGCCCATATGTTTAGTCATTACATCTACAGACTGTGCCATAGGTTGTACTTTAAAATCAGCAGTCCATGACTGTGTTGCGGTTGTCGAATGAAGAAGAACCGCAAAACAAAAATCTGGTCCCATGAACAAAGGATATGGCAAGTGGTCCACTGGTTCTCTGTTACGTGATTCATTGACCAGTGATGAATCACCAATGGCTGAGAGTGTCAGCCCCATCTCCAGAGTGCTGAAATCAGAACCTTGAAGATGTGGATTGAAAAATCTATTCCAGGCTTGTGTAGCCTGCTGGAGTCTGTACAAAGACTCAATTATCCTGCAATCGAAGTCACCTCGATCACGTCCTTGCACCACCATGTAGTGCTCATCCAACTTTTTCAAGAAGAGAAATGTGACCATCTGTGCAGTAGGAGTTAGAACCAACTCCGCAATAGTAGGAGAAATAACCATCTCCGTCTCAGCAGTGGTCTCCGTCTCAACAGTGGTAGGAGTGAGAATCAACTCCTCATCTATTTGCTCATCTATCCCCCTCTGTTGGGAAAGATCCTTCACAACACAATGAGCAAACTGTTCATGCTCTACTGTCCTTCGAGCAAGGACCTCTGAGTGAGTGGCTGGGCATGCCATCTCACCATGCACCGTCAGTGCATTTGGAATAGTGGAGTCTCCGTCCACAACAAATTGTTCTTCAGAATGAGGAAATCCATCCTCCCAAGGCATGTCCGCCTCCCGTACACCTGGTATAGTGGATACTCCCTCCACAATAGGTGCATGTAGGTTGACTGTATCCAAGTCAACAGATTTGTGAGGAATGACTTCCTCCCAAGGCATTGCAGCCTCCTGCACATCCTGAATGGTGGAGCTGTCCTCCACACGTGCATTCATGTTGATCGCAGCCGGATCAACAAGCCGATACTGACCACCTTCCCCAATACCAAGGGCAATTATCCGTCTCTGTTTCACATCAGAGACAACACACTTCTTTCCACAGAAATCCACAGAAATATTGGGATTTTCAGTCAATTGACGAATAGATAGAAGATTCTTTTGTAAAGAAGGTACATATCTAACATTCCGTACCAACAATTTATGAGCATTATTCAATACAATGCATATATCTCCTATCCCTTCTACTGCAAGTGATTCTCCATCAGCTAGTACTACTGATTCAAAACATATATTTGCAGTAAATGAAACATACCAGTCCCTACGACATGAAAAGTGTGCAGACGCACCAGAGTCAATGATCCAACAACTGGTACCACTGTCATTCGAGCATGATGTCGTAAGACAATAAAGAGCATGCCCGTCATCCGAATCCCGTTCTTCTGCAACTGCTGCCACATGTTCCTCATTACATGGCTTTTTGTTCTGTTGCGAAAGATCATACTTCCGCTTCCGACAATCCTTCTTGAGGTGCCCAACCTTGTGACAGTAATAACATGTGACCTGATACCGAGTGGAAGACTCACCAGATTGACGTTTCCACTTTCCCTTTGACTGAGTGACAAGAGCACTCTCTGAATGGTCACAATTAGATTCTGCCTGAAGTTGTCTCCGCTCCTTTTGCAACAGGTAGGAACTCACCTTGTCAAACGTGAGTGTTTGACTTTCAGCCATTAAATGGAGTGCCTCCACAAATGACTCATACGAAGAAGGTAAGTTGTTCAAAACCAGAGCCACCATATCATCGTCGTCCACCTTTTTGTTGATGGAAGATAACTGGTCTCGGAGGTCTTTCATCCGAAGTAGGTGCTCAGACAGCGATCCACCTTCTTGTAACTTTACGGAAAAGAGCATATTTTTCAGGTATAAAACCCGACTCTTTTCTGACGTCTGATATTTACCCTTCAGACTGGCCCACAACGTGCTTGCCACAGTGGCATTCCGCACTTCCGGTATCATATCATCCGACACCGACAACTTGAGAAGCAATAACGCTTCCTTATGACGTTTGTCATAATCCTCGAAGTTCGTCGCTGGTCGACTTTCATCACCCTTGATTATTTTATCACAATCACGAAACTCCGCGACCGTTAAAATCTTATGACTCCAAACATTGAAATTAGTGCCCGTTAATTTTTGTGTCTCCGGCAAAGTCAAGTGTGAAATATTTGCCATTTTATTATTCCAAAAGAACGGAAATAATAAAATAATAGTTTTGCCCACACCAATAAAATAATATATTATCCACCAAGTATTACTTATTCCAACAAGTAATATTAAATTATGCAAATCACCCAACTATATTTGCTTGTATTAAAATATTATTACTTATTCCTCCAAATTTGATTATTCAAAAGCAAGGTACCTTTGTTGGAAAAATGAATATTAATTCATCGACTTTTCAAAAGGAAGAATAAAACAAATATGCCCTGCCTTCGAGAATTTAACTCCTTTCTTCACACGATTTTGCTCCAACGACTTCACATTCAAATGCCCTCCAACTTCAGGATGATGCTGTTTGTCACCAGCCACAAATCAGGATGCCACCAGCCACGAATTCCTTTAGAAGACTGGGTTTTTTGACTTTTTGCGACCACGTTTTTCATTTGCATTTGTTCTTCACACGACTTTACCGTTTTTCCACGAAACACTGCCTTCACGACTGGACTTTGCCTTTGTTTGCCCACGAACCACGATTTTTGGCTTTTCGACTGGGTATTGCTACAGCCAGGTTTTTACCCCAGTCAGACCAAGGTAGCCGTGAGCCCATTTTTCCTTTTTCACACAACAGGTTCACTGTGTTTTTGCCTTTCTGATTTTTCCAAAAACTGACTGTCGAATTGCTTCACGTTTTGTGCAAAACCGACTGTATTGTCCTCGTTTCTTCACGACTCACAATACGATTTTCTTGGCCTCGAATTATGGAATCTTCTTACAATTTTAACGACGTCTGGTATTACACTCCAAATACCCCACGTTTTCAGTCGTGCCTTTTTGTGCCCTACTAGGGCTTCCCCAAACTTCCAGTTCGTGCCTCTTGACAAGGCTTCCTCGAACTGCGAACCTTGGACGCTCTGATACCAATGTTAGCATATGCAAAGAGAAGAAAGAATTAGAGAAGGCAAACTGCACTGTTCAAATGACACAGGCAGAGGTTTATTTATATGTGAAGAGGTGGTTACAGATTGGTTGAACAGTTACCAACCGAACAACTACATAACTGTCTTACATGCTATATAAAGTGCTATATTTTAACAGGATAATAATCATCCCAAAGGGTGATTAGGGATCTCCTTTACAAATGGTCAAAAAAATGTAAATATGTAAATATAAGTGTTAGTGTTGCACAAACTAAGGTCAGAGATGAAAATTTACGCAAGTGAAAAGTCAGGTGAATTGAACAGTTGCAGAATATATTCAAATTTATGAAATGGCACAACTCATGACCTTTGATGCAAATCATATTCATATTTTCTTTATGGGCTTAGAATTGTCTGCATTTCTGAATATTGATTTTTGACATGTCAATACATAAAAACACAATGGACATCTTGCTCTATGCAAGACAGGATTACTGAATATGTTGGATTCAATGATAGTTAAAACCTTTGTCTTTATGTATTCTAATCTTTGCCATTCTATGCTCTTCTTGTGCATTTATGATCCATTCTGCTTATCTTTGATTCCTTAGTTCATGACCTTTCTTTTAACTTAGTGTTTCATAGCTAATGTTCAGAAATTATCTTTTGTGTCTATACCTGTTTGAGTTTCAGGGGCATTTGTGTAGATCCGGACTATCGTGTCAGTTGAACTTGTTCCTTTGGCTAATTTACAAGTTACATTGCTAAGTTCAGGTCACAAATTTATTGATATGGGCCTAGAAACCCTTGACATCATTCCAGGACTGACTTTGAAATCTGAAAACAAGTACTTTGAAAACTAAACTCTCAGCAGAAATAAGGCTATGAAAGCTATTCCAACGTGAAAGTATGTGTAGAGTTCAAATATTTTGACCATAGTAGAATATCTATACATGTTGAATGAGAAATAAGTGACTGATATGGGATCATTTTCTCAAGAAGTCATGAATTTTTACATCAACCAATGTTAGGGGGCCATCTGTGCACCTGTACATACAAATAAATACAGATCAAAGAGGCACATCTTTCATATAAAATTCGAGTCAATTTTCACTCTCTTTGGGTGGGAACTTTAGCAAAAAGGATGGTCTCTGTGGCTTCGCACTGAGAACCTGTTGTTGATGTCAGTAACTGATGCTAACATAATGTCATGAAAACTGAAGTGTGATTTTCTACTCTAGCCATTGTAAGTGTTGCGGACATTAATCATTTTTCTTTCTTTTCGTGGAAGACTTTGGTATGGAGGAAGAAGAAGGTATTTCTGAGAATCTGTGATACTTCTCTACCGACAATATCATTCAGTGATGTCAATGTCTGTACTGTCCTTTTGTGCACAAGATACATCTGTAAGTACTGTAGATATGAATGCAATACTTGATTAAATGACAAGGGGTATGTTGGCTAGTTTTGATTAACACTGAGATACTTGAACTCTTAAAAAACCGAGTCTCACATAAATTGTCCAAGGTACAGATTACTTGTTTTTTATTTCTTGAAACGAATATCAAGATAGAAATCAACAGCGTTCAAACTCTCCTCTTGAAGTATGCCTAGGGTTCAAACCATAGTTCAAAAAATCGTTATCGGCGATTAATCGGCAGGCCAAATTTTGACTCGGAAATCGGGAATTGGCAATTTATCGGCATTAATCGGCAACTTTATCGCTACTTTTAAAAACATTTAAATTCATAAAATATACTTAAATTAAATGTAAAAACAATGTTAAATGATGCGAGAAGTGACTCTATAGAATGCCATAGGCCCATATGCATATTTTCAATTAAGTTTTGACCAAAAAAGAGAGTACAAAGTTTGCAAACAAAAATGTTCATAGAGTCCTGTCACATGTGACTTTTGAAGTATCACTATCAAATATCAATAATATTCTATTTCATCAAGCACGCCTAAAATAAGTCTGTTGCACTTGTGGCTGCCTCGTGGAAGTGGAAGGTAAATATTCCTCCTCTGCAACACCAACATTGTCATCTACAAACATATCATCTGGATCATCACCAACTTCTAATGTCCCTGATGGTATTGCTTCTTCAGTCTCCCTCTCTAAAGCTGCAATCTCCTCTATAGTAAACATAGACTCTGCATCATCAAGGTCACCAATCCAGTCATCATATGGATCAATGTCAGCCAAGTCAATTGCATCATAACTTTGTGCCCCCTCCACTTGTCTCACACGAAGACGAAGATTGTATCGCACGAAGACAAAGTCATTGAGGCGTTGTGTTGTCAACCTATTGCGCTTCTTTGTGTGAACAACTTCGAACATGCTCCAATTACGTTTGCATCCAAAAGCACTACATGGCTGACACAAAATGCGGATGGCTAGCTTTTAAAGATTTGGTGTTTTTGCACCATAATCTTCCCACCACAAATCTACAAATAAAAAATTTATAATTTTGTAGGTTAACTAGGCTTGAATAAATAAAAGAATTCTAGACTTCTAGTTTCTAGTTCTACGTGTAATGAGACTAAATACAAATGACTCAATTTGTTTTTACCTGGCTGAGAAGTGTTTCTTCTTTTCACACATAGAGCCGAAGAAAAGAGCCTCCCCTGTGCAGTCTTGTAAATCTGCAGCTCATCAATAATTGCATCTCTAATATCTTCGTCAGGGATACCATCCTCTCTATGCATGTATTAAGGCCATCAATAACCTCCTCATCAACCTTAAATGACGGGGAATAGAAAAACTTCGGGTTTAGGTAGTACGCTGTTGCATATATATGTTGATGGAGTGTCTTGTTCCATCTCCTATCAATTATGCGCCAAATTATTTCATATTTTCATTGATTGTGCCCATAATATTTAGCTATGGCCTCCTTGGCCACATCCATAGCCTCATACAAATAACCCATTGGGTTTTTCTCCCCATCCACCATCCGAAAAACTCGAACCAAAGGCTCTGACACCTAAAACAAAATAACATATATATTTAAAATCAAAATTAATAAAAAATTATATAACAAATGATAAATAAACAAATGTTCAAGTTTAGATTACCTTCATGATTTCTTCCATTTGCTTTGCAAACATATCATCAAAAATGGTCTTCACGACCCTTTCCCCTTCGGTCTTCCTAGCATAGGGAGACTCCAACCATCGCGTGCTCACAAACATCTGTTTAAGGGATGTTAATGAGGTTACAATGCTCTGCAATGTAATGAAGTTTGTGGCAAATCGTGTGACCCCTGATCGCACAAGCTCCTTTCCATTGGTGTGCTCTCTCATCAAGTTTAGCACCTAAGTGTGATTGTAGATGAATTTTGTAATGTTTCTTGTATCTTCAACCACATTTTTCACCCATGAGAGTTTTCTTATGTCCTCCAATAAGAGATCCAAACAATGGGTTGCACAAGGGGTCCAAAAAAGTGTAGGGTGCCTCTCCTCAAGAAGTCTCCCTGCTGCTACATATGCCGCCGCATTGTCTGTCACAACTTGGACGACATTCTCCACGCCCACCTCTTTCACCACCTCATCTAACATATCACACAAAGTGCTTGCAGTTTTCACTTGGTGGGAGGCATCAATTGATTTCAGGAAGACCAACTGCCCACTTGATGCCACTAGGAAGTTAATCAATGTGCGGTTTTTCCCATCTGTCCACCCATCAAACAAAATGGTGCATCCTTTTTTTTGCCATGCCTTTTTTTGTTCCTCTACAAGAGTTTTGGTATGTGTGACAGAATCCTCCAACAATGGGCAACTCAAATCATGGGGAGTAGGAGCCTTGAACCCCTTCCCAACAACAGTCAATGCAGTGACCAAATTCTCTCAAATATGGACTTTTTGCCACATTGAAAGGAATGTTGTTGTAGTACCAAAAGTTTGCCGCAGCTATTCTTGCTTCATTGTGCATTTCTTTATTCCAAGCAGTACCTTCGAGTGAAGGTTGTGAACCAGGAGTACTTCGAGGAACAAAAAACATCGTTGAACTACTATCAGTGGATAAACCCCGTCCCAATGTCTGACCTCGTGGAGTTGGAGCATTAGAAGATGCCCCGATATCAAAATCTTCTCTCATTGCCCTCCTATTTGCTAGGGCTACAAGTGCATCGGCTTTCCTCTTCTTTTCTTCTTTTTTGTCTGCATAAGCTGCAAGGTAAGTAGACAACTCTCATTGAGCCTCAGGCGGTGCTTGATTGCACACTATCACTTCATTCCCTGGTATCCGTGCAATGTGGAGCTTAAGGAGATAAACACCTCCACTCATCTTCATGCCACAATAATTGCATACAACACAAATGTCTTCTGTTGGTTCACAATGCTTCCAAGAGGGGTCATTTGATTTAGGCTTAGTACGAGCAGCTGAACTTGAACCGGATCCCGATGCCATTCTACAAAACAAAACAAAAAACAATTGTCTTAGATTTACAAGCCTTAGAGAAATTAAATTGTATGGCAAAATTAAGAATAATATTGTTATTGCATGAAGAAAAAATTACAAGAAAGCTATATTGAAGACGTTAGTATATTATGATAACTTCATAGCTAATATTTTTAAAATTGTGAGTATACTATTATAATTTATTAGTGTACACTTATTGTCAACTGTTTCAGATCCCTGTAAATTTTCAATTTCCACGTTTCTGTATAAACTAAAATTGGTTGTTGCTTCATGTAAAATTTTAACAATAAGTTTTACAGCTATTAACTAACACAAACCCAATTAAATATTCGTAATATTTCGACATCTGTTATTTTAAATACTGTTAATCAATTCTATCATAATGTTTGTTAAATATATTAAAATAGTGTAACAACGTTAAAATTTCATTGTATAATATATAAAATATTTATGCATAGATTTTATATAACACAAGATAATCTACTAAGCTCTATTGATGTAAATATATAAATTGTGCGTCATTGTTGAATCTATTAAATATATACGAAAGCATCAAAATCGGAAATAATATGATTAAACCTTAATCGCCTTTTTATTAATGGTTATTAGACTATTTATACCAAGTAAACTCTGAAAAAACAAATCATTCTACTTCTTACTTATGTCAAACTAACAGTTGCAAACTCTTGAAATTTTTCTGAGTAAAGACTGGATATGAAATATAGTTTATTATCCAAAATAGCAGTGATTACATTAAATAATAGAATAATTAAGAGACAATGTTGCAGAGAACAAAATATAACAAAAACACTTATTATTATTCAATATCATGGAGCTTGTAGCAATTACATGGTGAGAGAGCTTACAATATAAAACAGATTGATCTCCTTAATACAAGGATTCAACTCCAACTTTTAATCCCATAATATCATCTCTTATCTCATCTAGAATCACTCCCAAACCCATTAATCTCTCACGACAACTCTCAAATAGCTACGTTGGAGTTGTTTATTCAACAAACTCACAACTGAATACAATATACTAACCATTAATAATAAGTTCCTTTATGACTCATATGGAATAATATTACAAAGTTTCAGAACACAAATATGATATTCGAGCAGAAGATTAATATCTTAGGAACAACTAACTTACAAATGTAATATATGAATCTTGCATTTAACATTTCAAACATGAAGCACTAATCCAAAGATTATTCACTGTGATTTTCCACGATTTTGGAGGGTTTTGTATCGCCAAAAATCGCCGGTTAATCGAAAAGCCAAGAATCACGATTTTTGGAACTTTTAATCAATTTTACCTGCCAAAAACGATTAACGCGATAAACTTATGATTAATCGCGATTTTTAAAACTATGGTTCAAATAATACAACATAACTTGGCAATGGCCTTTGGTGCAATTAATACCCCTTAATTGGGTCTGGGCTATTTGGGTCAATACTTATCCATTATTTCTGAAAGTAAGATAAAGTCAATCCAACAAGTAACTATTAGTATTCGACTAAAGGACCCTTAATTGGGAAAGGTTGTTTGGTTCAGGGTCCCAAATTAGTAAGCCTTTCAGTTAGTATTAGGATTGGTGAAAAATTTCAAGGTGTGCTTGTCTAAGGAGGGGATTGTTGATGATCATCCATAGTACATACTAAGCATAGCATTTCTGTACTCCTGAACATTACCAATAATTTTTTTCTTTGCATATTGCATATGTGTGGAGGTGCGGGTAATAGGTTGCAGATCGAGATGATTATTTTGTTCACTCACTTTCTGCTAATTATAATTTATTTTGTACCTTGGCTAGTCTTATCTATAATTTCTTCAACCTGTCTTCTATGTCTAGAGTAAATGTCGTTCCCAAGGCTTGGTAAACAACCTATTGTATTACAGATATAGTGATCCTGTTGTAGAACGTGATTTTATTCTATCCTTTTATTTTGAAGGCTCAGGTTTGATTTTGGATTTTTTGAATTTATCATTATCAGGGCACTAAACATCTTCTGTTTTAATATGATTTTGTTTTGAGAGTAAACTTTGGTATTTCTGATGGAAACTGCAACAAATATTATATTTCTATAATTGTCAATTGATAGCAAGGTCATCTCTTTTACATGTTAAAAAGGTCTATGGATCATTTGCATTGAAAATATTGCATGGGCAGTCATGGTTTCGGACATGGTTGGGCGAAAAGTGGAGATTCCTTTTCACTGATACTTTTAATCAGGCTGTTGAAATTTTAACCCTCACGTAGGATCACTGTCAGATACAGTTTGAAGTGATTTTAGCTATCAGATGGAGTTCATGTTGATGATTTCCAATGTTTTCCTAAATTGGATGTACATTAAAACCAAACAATAACACTATTCTAGACTAGTTTATTGTGCCCAGTTCTCTGCATAATAACATTTCTTGAATTGATTTTCATTATCTTTTGCAACTAGCAATGTCCTTGATGACATGTGTCATCAGAATGTGATGCATCTATGTGGTAAGATTTGAAGCTTTAAGATGACATGTTGATATTCTTTGAATGTGCTAAGTTTATACAAGTTGCAGGTGACAATGGCTCTGCAGATGACAAATCATTTAAGCTGTTAAGAGATATTATACATGTATTCATGCTTCGACGCACCAAAGCTTTTCTTGTGCAGAATGGCACTCTTACATTGCCACTGCTGTCTGAGGTCAAACAGTGTTAGTATTGGAGCTCAGACTGCTAGTTGAGCTCTTGACTAAATGCTCCTTTTCCACGCTTTTTCAGATAGGTTTAACATTAGTTATTTTGTTTCTACGAATGTTTCCTTACAATAGTGTCATGACTTGTGCTTATATTGATTAGCTCCTCTAGTCCCACTTCAGAAGATAATCTATGTATCTGTTCTGCGTAAAGAGCTTCCCAAGCTACTATTGAATTTTGCTGGCACTTCGCAACATCAGAAACTTTGCAAAATATTGTATGTATTAACTCCTTTGCAGTGAAATACAGTTTCTCTGTCTTATAGGAAAAGTCCTAATTTTCCCATTTAATTTCTGTATCTTCTTTATACTTTTTGTTCCATAGAAAAAAACAAAATTCCGAGTTTGGAGCTACATGGAGCAAGCTTATGCCCTGGTTTAATATGATTAATGCTGATTGAAGTTTGCTTCTCTTAGCTCGCCAAATTTTCCACAAGGGATAAAGGCCAATTACCACTAGTAGTTTGTCATTTACTCTTCCTGCACAATTCTGTCAAAAAAACAGATTTGAGTTGGTCTACATAGAAAGATAGAAAGACTGAAATTATACTTAATGTCCACGAATGACCAGAAGTAGGTCAATGGGTTCTCCATAATACATCCAACCACAATAGAAACTGCTAGGGTAAAAGGACCCTAGGAGGTTAAAAAACTAACTGAATATATTCTAAGAACTGAAGTAATGAAAATAAATGAGATGGCAAGTTTAATCCCAAAGCAATAAAGCCCCGAATCATGTGGTTAAGGTATTGATACAAATAGCCATGTGGAGGGGAGCAAGGACCCCTCAAAGAGCATGGGTTGAAAGAATGAATGTCATTGTCTACCATTGTGGAAGTGCCATATGAAGGTCCTTATAATGCTCATCGGGGAGTGTCCAGGGTTTAGAGAACCTCGATGGGAAATCCTAGGAGGAAACAAATCACTCCTCCTAGAAGCTCTCCTCACATCCAAGGCAAAGCAAACTTCAGTGGAAACAAAAAATCTTGCTATTAAGTGTACTCGCCTTTTATGGCCCAAGACATAGGAAGGGGGATCCATTGGCCTCTTCGGTGTCAAGAAGAAGCATATCCACGAGGTCGAGAGAGTGTTAATGGGGCACCAAACCACATTAGTACTAGATGTGGAAAGGTGAGCGTCGCCTCACTTACTGTAATGTCCCCTTTATGGAAGAATTCATAATAAAATCTGGCCACTGTAATGTTCCCTTTAAGGTAAAAATCTATAAAACCTGGATTTTTTATCCTAAAACCCCAACTGCAGAAATAAAATATTGTTGGAAAATGATTGAAATAAATTCTAACCTTGGAAAAATACACATTTCCCAAGTACAATAACAGCCGTACCAAATAGCACTGAAATTAGATTTTTTTCCATTGAAATGTCATCTCCTGGGATTCCAAAATTAATGAAATATGGATTTTTTAGCAAATCCTAGGGCAGAATAAATAAAACTGATTTTTTATTTCAAAAAACCCTTCGGTAAAATTTCATAAACGCTAGAAATGATGAAAATAGCTTCAAACCTTTTGAAAATATTCAGATTTTCTAAATACAACACATCTGCTATAAATATTGGAAAAACTAGACCCTAATAATGATGCCCTAGCTGTGGAAAATTGATGCATCCTAAATGTTGTGACTGATTCATGACTGCAAACAACGCTTGAAAATTCCCAAAAATATGCCCTAGCTGCTAGTTGATGTCAAAAACTTTGCTCCTAGCTGATGATAAAACTTGATGTTAACACTTTTCGTAGATCGCTGATTGAAGTGTGGATGCAATCTTTGGATGAGATGACTTGTTGGCTAGATTTTTTGCATAGCTGAAAACCTAGGCAGTCATGAGATAAATCTCCCTCATTTACCGGTGAGGCTCCTGTGTCAGATTTGTCAATTAAATATGCTAGTATCTATATGGAAGTTTTACTTTAACTATTCAGCTCATGAACCATAGCTATATAGTTTTGCAGCAAGTAAGCAGCTGTTTAAGAAAGGAAATATTTGGAATAGGAAAATAATAAGAACACAGGAAGAAAGGAGGGAAGATGTGCAACCCAATCAATAGATAACAGAGTTGATTGCATGCACATAGAAGAAACCAATAGATATCAACACACAAAATTATAAGCAAAGGCAACTCCAGATCTAGATCTAAAATAACACAAAGTTTATAAGTAGATCTAAAACAAAAACTAGAAACAAATTGCACCGTGACACAAAGTTCTCCGGAAATCTGCTCCTTTGTATTCCTTTCCTTCAAGTGGCTATCAGGGGTTTCAGCACAAAGTCTGGAACACAAGAATGCTGCTTACAAATTCTGATGCTTTAACCCGTAGGTTCTTCCTCTACTTATAGCATGTAGAGGGGCAATTACAAGTCGGAAGCTTTTAGTTGAACTGATACATATGGAAGTATGGAAATGAAACAACTAGCAATCTCCCTCCTGGAATTCCTCTTTGCATGACATGCATGATTTGCAACTGAAAATAGAACCTTCTATTTTGCACGTCTGCCACCTATCTCCAAGTAGTTGACTTCTTCAAGTAATGGCTTTTAAACCAATCACTTAAGTTGTATAATTTAATTGATTGCTCAATTACTTTGTCGGAAGAAAGAAGAAGGAAGAGGAAAGAAATGCAGAAAGTTCCCTTTTCATATTCTGCATGCAGTTGATTCTTTTGCCTTTGATTCTCACCAAACTGGATTTGGAAAGCTGGATTTGGAACCAAGCCGGATTGGAAGCTTGCTTGGGTATTGCCTTTGCCTTGTCTTCCCTTTATCCTTGAAGCTTTTGCAGTTCTTCTCCAGTACATGCACCAGTGCAATGTTTGCCGTAAATAATTCAGACAAAACTAATCATTTTTATTTTTACTTGCATATGAGCAATTAAAAATTCTGGAAAGCACTCCGGGTGAATGCAAATTCAATGAAGGCTTCAACTGAAAGATTGGGAGCACATGCACAAGATCCTGGAAGGAATTTTCCATGCACTGACTTCTTCATGGGCTGCATTCGAAACAAGAGGATGAATCCTTTGTGTTTGAAGCTTTTGTAATTATGAGATCTGGATCTGTCAATCGAATTGGTGCTTGGATTTGAGGGTGTCTGTTTCATTGATCTGTCAGCAAATCTGGACCTAGAGTAATGCATGATTCCGCTGAGCTTTCTCTTTTTCATCCCGCTTTGCCATGGCTGTGTCAATCTTTGTCTGAACAATTCTTTTCTTCTTTATTCGGCTGGAATTCTTCACAACCGGTGCAGATCTGGATAATTCTTCAGATTCGGAGGATATGTTCAATGTATTGGACATTGATTTAAGCTCCCTTTCTCTTATAAAAGCACCTGTGATGAATTCCTGCAATTAATTCAGACAAAGATGGCAACCGGAACATGAACAGTGGATTTTAATCATAAAAATCTGCATATAACAAGCCTACTGCCCCAAAATTTGATGTTTTGTTTGCATGCAAAGCAAACATGAATTTTGTCCAACTTCACCTGAGCACCTGTATCACTTATGCAGACAATTATCAGACACAAATCAAGCTCCTTCAAACCTAGTGCGCCAAATTTGGAAGCTTCCGAACATTAATTGCACCTTCTTCTGAGCAAAATTCCTCTTCAAATGGGGCGCACTTTTTGTCTGGGCTGCACTTCTCTGCTTGAATTAATTAATTCATCCTTATGGCAGCCCCTGCTTATATAATCCTCATAATTCTCATAATTAATTAATGCCTCAATTTGGGCGCCTATTCCTGGCAATTAATTAATTATTTAATAAACTTCACTCTTCAAATGGGGTGCCTATTTTGTGCATGCTTATGGCTGCCATTAAATAAATTAAATTTATTTAATTTTAGCGCTCTACTTCCAGTTAACTCAAGCCTCATTGTATGCTTTGACCTCAGCTACTGAAAATAGGAATTAATTAAATCAATTAATACTTAAAAAAGTATTATCTCTCCCAAATGGGGCGCACTTTTTTACATGAGAGGGGACTGCATTAAATAAATTATTATTTATTTAATTTTAGAATTCTATTTCCAATTTCTTTTTCCCTTTACTCTAGTGTTGACTTTTAAATTTTGGTGAATATAATTAATTCATTTATTTAATGCATTACCTATCTATTCCACAATGGTCGCAATTTTTGGAATAAAGCCAATTTCTATTTTTAAAAGTCAATGGGATTATTCACCCTGCAAGCTCCGAAAATCCCATGATCCACTTAAGCTGTTTGACTTTCATAATGGGATTATTTACCTTGCAAGGCAGGTAAGAAATTCCCATGATGCCTTAAGTGATTTTTCTTTTATTTCACAATGAGAATTTTCACCCTGCAAGGCAGGTAAGAAATTCCTGCCTGCCTGCTGCCTCTAATTTTCCCATTGTGACTTAAGTGACGTTGCTTCCATGGGAAAAAGTACCCTGCTAGGCAGGTACAAAAATCCCACCTGCCTGTTGCTTCCAAAAATCCCATGATTCACTTCAAACCTTCTTTTTCCAAAAATGCGGCCAGCCCAGAAGAAGCTTTTTTGTGCATGACTTTATCTTTTCCGAGAGAACCAGACCTCTGGTGGCGAATTCCTTCTGGCACAACGTGCATAGGTGATCTCCAGATACTCCAGGCCAAGAATCAGGCCAAACCGGCAAAGGAATTGATCCTAGAGAAATTTCACAGAAAACGAAACGGGAAAACACCAAAAACACAAAACGTTGCCAGAAGTCACAAATAAAGCCCAAGATTCATTCCTGGTTAAAACCCTACTGGTATATGGGAATATTGACATGTACGATCACAACAGGGTTAAACTGGAGCACAAATTGCCTCAAACGGGGCTCAAAATAATTAAATACAAATTTCCCGCAGGCAAACCCCAACGATAGAATATAACAATTTTGGGCATCTGGGTATTTGTCGAAAATGGCTTATATGGCTCCTTGGGAATATATTGACACAATACAAGAACTTTCTGGCAATAAAAACACAAAACGACCCATTATTTTAAAAGTACGAAATTTTTTCGGATAGGGTAGTCACAGATTTCAGGGTGAAATCTGGGGACACCATCACCACAACCAACCTTGAAGGTTTTTGTCCTCGTATTGGAAACTGGAAGACATTGAAGGTTTTCTTGTCCCCACAAACCTGGTTGCAGGGAGGAGGGTTTCTGTCCTCACTGTAGAAGAAGTTAAGAGAAACAACTCAAGCACTCATTGTAACATTGGATTATGGCCAAAAGATATCCATGAACCTCCCCTTTCCTTTTATAATCTTTTGTCTAGTTTTCCTTGGGGCGCTCCATGTGGATATCCTACACTTTAAACTTTAAAGTGAATTTCGTATTTTCTATTTTAGCATTGACTTGTCTTTATCAACTTTTTATAGGTAATAAAACATAATGCCTTTTATAAAGTTACTTTTTCGATTTATATTATATTATTAATTTATTTTAATACCATTCAAGTTGAGGGAGATGACACTTACCTATCCCCCTTTGTAGTGCGAAGCAACAATAGCCAAAGGGCACTTAATGCTTCCAAGCTCTATGATAGGCTGAAAGAAAGATGATCGACCTAGGAGCTCTGCAGAGCCCTTGCATTTTTGGGATCTTGTGTCGAAGGGTGACCTCTCGAAGAGAAAGGGCCAAGTATTGTTGGCATAGGTTTGTAAGATTAAAGTGGATGTGAATCACCAAAGTCTCTATAGATAGTGGAATCTTTTCCTTCAGAATCTCATAATAAATCTTGATAATGAAATGATCTTATATTTAACACCTCCTTTAGGGAGGAAAGATTTGATAGATTTGGTCCCCACATGGAATATGACGATTAGTCTCAATCTGTAACTATTGAGAAAACATCCTCAATTAGATGAGGGGAAATTTGGGCCATATGACGAATACTATTGAAGATAATTACTTGTCACCATCCACCAACAAGAGATGCTCATTGTAAAAGGAAAGCTTCTCTCTTGAGTGATTGAGGAGAGATCCAATGATTTGAATGTACTGTGGCTTACAAGCCTCTCTGAGTAACTGTAATGATACATCCTTTCCAAGGGAAGAATCCGATGATAGGCATCGTTTGAATACCCAATATAGTCTATGTAGAGATTTAGTAGAATTAAGCTAATGAAACTAGTATTAGTCTACCAACAATGTCATTATGTGAGACTAAAAGAGTTAGATTGAAGGCTAAAACTAGTCTCAGAGTACTAACCTTGTCAGCCTGCGTGAGATTTACAATATAAATTATCTTTGAGGAACAAGGATCTAGGTATTTGATAAGTCGTTGGCCTTGAAGCTAAATCCCCCATGCTTTTTAGTTTATGGATGTCCAATGTTGAAGTAGTAATATTTGTGGGGAGACATTCACATGACCACCACATTAATCTGGATTCATAATATTTTTATTTTATAACCTTCTTTTGAGACCATGTGGCCCAAAAGTTTACCTTCATGCACTGAAAATATGCACTTCTTTGGGTTGAGAGAAACCCCATATTGTCTGCACCTTTCAAAAACTTGCCTCAGATGGCTCAAATGATCATTAACACACTTAGAAAAAACAGTAATGTCATCAAGATAAATCAAAACATTGACATTGATCAAACCTTGGAAAGCCATATCCATGGCTCTCTGAAAAGTGGCTCCTGCATTAGATAACCCAAAAGGCATCTTTCTGTAAGCATATGTTCCCCACTTAGTAGTGAAAGTTGTCTTGTACTGATCCTCTTCTTTTACCAATATCTGATTGTAACCACTGTAACCATCCAGAAGAGAGAACCTTTTTGCACCTGATATTGTTCTTAGAATCTGATCCATTGATGGTAATGAATAATGATCCTTTAGTGAAGCCCTGTTTAGATCCCTGAAATCAACACACAACCTTATTTCTCCATTCTTCTTCCTCACGGGTACAAGATTTGCAACCCATGAAGAATGCTTGATAGGAAAGATAATACAAGATTCAATAAGCTTTGTTAGTTCATTTCTCATCAAAATTTCAATCTTTGGATTAACAGGTCTTTGCTTTTGCCTTACCGGTTTGGAATTAGGCTCAAGCTCAATGGTATGTTGAGCTAATCCTGGATCAAAACCTTTTAAATCCTCATACTTCCAAGCAAAAACATCAATGAATTCATTGCATAATTGAACAAAAGCTTGTTTTTCTTCCAAATTACACAACTTACCATGCTTCAAAAACTTCCATCACTGATTGCTATGCCCTCATAGTTTTCTTGCTTTGTAGACATCCTGATCTTGTCCCTTTTCAGCTGATCATCATTATTAAAAATACTCTCAAGGGTTACCAATCCTTGGGGCAACTTATTAGTCTTTAATTGCAAGATTTGTTCACCATACTGCTGCTGCAATTTAGACTGATTTTTTGAGGAAAATTCAGCTTCTTCCTGAATAAAACGTACAATCTGTTCATCATTCTCAAACACTTGCCAATTAGTATTATTATTAGGAATTGATGGCCTTACAACCACCTTAATATGAGGTTGATTATCCTTTCTTTTCACTTCATTAGGAATATCAAAATCAGCCCCAACAAGCTGTCAATCTATCAACTTGTTTATTCTCAGATCTAGGTATTGATTGAACATTGAATGCATCAAAATCTTCTACAAGATCCCAAACTCTATGTCTATATGATTTCATCAAGGGATTCTTTGCAATGTTCAAATTTCTCACCTGATTTATGACCAATTCACTGTCACCAAATACCTGTAGGTACTTAATTCCCTTCTTTCTAGCCCACTGTAAACCATGGATTAGTGCCTCATATTCAGCTGCATTGCATGTACAACTAAACTGAAATCGAATAGAAGAATAATACCTTTGACCCTCTGGTGATATCAGAACATTACCTCCACCTGATCCATTCTTGCTTCTAGAGCCATCAAAGTATAAACTCCACAATCCTGTATCAATCTCATCAATTTTAACCAACAATGGTAAAAAAACATCCTCTTGATGCATGCAATAAATTCCCAAACCAACATCTTTAATGTATGTTTCTTCAGCATATTTATAAGGATCAAAGCCATGATGGTCAGTTCCCCACTCATCCAATAATAAATCTGGTATGCTCTCAGAGTGGGTGTCTGAATCATGAACAACTGGATGATCTCCTTGGTCAAAAACAATACAATTTACATTGCATGCATTAGGTACATAAGGCTCAATATGAAACTTAGCAAGAGGCTCAAAATTAATTGTTACCTTTGTGCCATACCTTGTTCTGAAAAATAGATAAGACCAATTTGATTATAGATAACCTCCAATCTTAGTTGTAAAATCACTAGATAAACACAAAGTGAAGTATGGAGGTAGATCTACTACCACAATATCCTGTAAGATTGGAAGGCTTGGACATGCAAACCTAACTTTTGATCTCTGATTATACCAATTGTTTTAGTAGCTGTGCCATCCAACTGCAAAACCCCTTTGTCATGTGGCTCATATTTGAGTCCTAGCTTATCTGCAATCTGCTTAGGCATAACTGTACTGCTAGCACCACTGTCAACCATGCAATTATGGACCAAATTATCACCAATAATCAAAGAAAGGTAGAAAGGAGGAGGCTTACCAACCCTTTTTGCCTGAAAATCAGCCTTAGAGGGCTGATCTGTATTGGCAAGCACTGCACTAGCTCTATCTGAATGATCCTCTGTAACTGATAGCTTGGCCAACTCATCTTGTAACAAGCTCTTTTGACCCGGAATAGTCAACGTATCCCACATGGATAAGCTCACATGAGCTTTCTTCATCTGATCTATGATATTAAGGGAAGAGTTGCCCCCTTTTGCTTGACCTTTTGGAACACTTTCAACCTCTTTTTCCTGATTCTTTTGTGCTTCCAAGCTGCCCTTCTGAATCTGATTTTTTTGTCGCTTTTTCTCATTAGGGACAACAACAACCTTATTAGTATTATCAGGAAATAAAGAAGATGAACCATGCAAATTATTTACCTCTGTGGGTTCTCCCACTGCTCTTCTTTTGTATACCCTTGTATTAGCTGCATGTTGATCCTCTTGTTGCCAATTTACCAAATTTGCCTCTGGTGGCTTTGGTGCTTCTTTAGAATCCCCTTGAGGAGCCTCAACTGTTGAAAGTTGTGGAATCATCCCTTGTGCAATCAAAGCTTGATTTAACATTCCATTAGCACAAGAAAAATGATCATGCGAATGATTGCATGGAGCACACCAAAAAGGTTTCTGAATTAGATTAGTCTGCACTGGAACAAGAGCCATAGATGTAGGAGCATTAGGATCAACTTTAATGGCTGGTGGACCTTGATATGGAGGCCTACCTGTAGGATATGCTGGATATGAAGGTCTAGCAGATTGGAAAGGAGCCTGATATGGTCTGTAAGGTTGAGCAAGTTGTCTCTCAATAGATACAAATTTATTTCCAAAAGCTTGCAAAATACCTTTTATTTCACTCAACTCAAGGGCTGATTTGGATTAGTAACTGCTTGGCTAGCTGCTACTGGAATTAGGTTTATAATTAAAGCTGGTGGCTGAATAGCCGGAAAGATAGGCATGAGAGGTCTAAGTGGAATTTTGCCAGCTTGTATAAGGTTATTTTCAGCTCTAATGGCTAGATCAAAGGCAATAGGGATTGAGTTACCCCCCAACACTGAATTTAGGACGAACAATGTCCTGTTTAGGATCTCAAATAATACAAGAATGCATGCTCTGTTGTAGGCTTGATGGCAGAAAATAGGGGAATTCACGGAAGCAGTCAAGGTCGATTTAGGGTTTTTGACATTTGCTCTTATTAAGGGTAAAATCACAACTGATCTGGTGCTTTGATTCAGAATCTCCGCAAGCTGTTTAAAATCCCAATGAACTCTTGTGGGGCTCTTTTGATTGTGCTCAATTGTTTAATAGGGATAGGTGATCATTTTGTCTCAAATTGGTTACAAAGGGTTGTTCCTAATTGATCCCAAGTACTAATATTGAATTAATAGAAGATTTGAGTATCTCCAAGCTCTATGTTTATGGAGCTGGGTTTGTCTCTTCAAGTTTGGTAAACCTTTACTTGCCATGTTCCTTTTATTTTACTCATTTGCAAAGGAAGCTTTGGCTCAGTTTATCTTCTTAGGTCAAGGGCAAGCTTCTCAAAGCCCCCAAAAATTTTTCAATCAAGGCTGGTCTCTTAACATTCTTAAATGGGTAGACCATATTTTTCAACTTGTATGAGGTTATTTTCAGCTCTAAAAAGATCTTTGCAACCTGGATTCTCTAATATGGATTGAATTAGGACAACAATGTCACTGTTTAAGGATCTCAAATAATACAAGAATGCATGCTCTGCTGTAGGCTTGATGGTTGGGAATTCTCTCCCAAGTTCTCTGGAATTGTAATCTCAATTAAAATCAGCCATGAACTCTTGAGGGGCTCTTTTGATTGTGCTCAATTACCAATCAGGGATAGGTGGTGCATGGATTTGTCCTCAAATTGGCTACAAAGGGCTGTTCCTAATTGATCCCAAGAACTGATAGAATTAATATGTAGATTTCGGTACCACCGCAAGACTTTATCTTTGAAGGAAGCTGCAAGAAGTCTCATGGCTACATTCTCCTGAGTGATATTATAAACAAGCAAAGATTTGCAACATCTCTAATATGCTCTACAGGAGTGGTTTGAGTTAAACCGGTAAAGAATGGTAAACTCTTTAATGCGGAAGCAAGGATATCATTGTATACAGTATTCAAGGGGATGCCATCATTAAAGGTCACAAAAGCTTCATTTCTAGGAAGAGCCATTAGGAAATTTAGACTTGGGAAGTTGTGGGATTTTGGGCAATTGATTTAGCTTATTAGCTCGGGAAAAAATTGGGGAAGATCTATGAAATCTGCTTCTTTTATAAGAATGTAAAGGTAGCTGAATAAATTCAAGAGGAGTACCTTTAGCTTTTGACTTGGTGGTCACTTTTGGCATTAGCTTTGACTAGTCTGCAACCAGTATGTCTGTGAAAACCTGAGGAGTCGCCAGATGCTGATTTATGAATACTTTATGCTCTGCAAACTGCTGAACCAACATCAATTCTTTGAATACTTTGTCCCACCGGGCGTGCCAGAAACTGTTGTCACCCAGAAGTTGCACCCTGATAGAGAATGGTGTGTGTACTCTCTCTCTCATTGACAAAATTGGAACACCTCAAGGCTGTGGGTAACCTATGTCTGAGGTGAACCTCCAGAGAGGGCTGGTTCCCTTGTGAATCACCTAAAAAATGAAAACTTTGACAAGGAAAAGGGAAAAGGAATGCGGGAAATGGGAAATAAGGGTGATACACCAATAATTTAACACATGCATGTAACTCTGCACACAGAGAAATCAAAGATCCACACACCTGCACAACTCTAAGCTATTTTGCATAATAAATTCAAGGGTTTAGGAGAAAAGGACAATGGTAGAGGGAGTAAATTCCACACTAAGGCAATACAATATCCTATCAAACACAATGAATAATCAGAAAACAACGATATGAGAGGGCAAAAATGGATCTTTTTATTTAGGGGTGCAAGTACAAGGCTAGAATTGCCAGAGCAAATTCAGCCCAAGTGTGTCTCTATAATTCAATAACAAAATGACTGCCTATGTAGACTGCTGTGTCCAGAATAGTCTGTTGTCTGCATGCTTTTTATTTATTTATTTTATTTCTCTAACCCCTGTGGTGCATGGGACAACAACATGTCCGATTTTATTTATTTATTTCTCTATCCTTGGTGCCATATACCAAAATAGACTGCTGCATGCTTCATTTTTATCCAATTTCATTCTTATCCATCTCCTTGGCGCCACATATAGGAAATGCAGCTAATTTATTTATTAAAAGTCAATTTTCTATTTTTGGTGTCAACAACACTCTCTTTCTTTTATTATTTAATTCCTCCATGCACTATTCTTAGCATCCATTTTCTAGAAATAGAACAATAATGCTCTTCCACTTCTATTAAAACTCCTAAAAATACTTTATTTTCTATTTTAATGTCTTCCATGCACAGGTTGTCCTCTTGTTCTTCCTTTGGCGCATGGGGCTGCTATTTTATCCACTTGTATTCTATGTTTGAAAAATGCCAACTTCCCAAATTAGAACAACTTTCTTTTATTTATCTTATTCATCCATGCACTTGTCCCTTTTGGCGCCAACTATAGGACTTATTTATTTATTTTATTGGGCACGAAAACCCTCAATTTTTGCATTGGTGGATTCATCCAAAGGTCACAATTACCCCTTTGGTGCAAATCCTTTCAGCTTGGGCGACCCACTTGTGAGGTTGAGCGACCCACTTTGGGGTCTTCTGTGGTTCAATTTTAGGGTTTCTTCATTGCTAGGGTTTCTTCAGCTTTTCTTTGTACCCTAGGGCATCATTGCTGCATTTATTTCAGCTTCGAATGCTCCTAACAGTCAGCTGTAATTAACCCTCTTTTCTGTCATAAAATCGGACATACAAAATCAGATTTTGGTCTAAAATTTTGTTTGTTTGTTTGTAAAAATTCTATTGATCTTTCTAAGCATGTCTAGCTTTCTGGGTATTGTTGAAATCAAGTGTATTAAAGGGAAAGATATTATAAAAATCAGATTTCTGCACGTTGTGGCTAGGGTTTGCAGACCAATAACAGGTCGCTGCCCAAAATTTTGCATTAAATCTGATTGCTGTCATAAAATTAATTGCAGCTGGGTGATAATCACTTGTTTTTCTCCATTTCTTTTAATGTAAATTGGATTGATAAATGTTGCCGTGATTGGATTAATTATTTGGAAACATTTTCAGTAGTTATGACATAGTTGTATGATGAGTTAAAGTCCCTATGCAGTTCGCTGCTAGGGTTTTCTGATATTTAACATCTGCTGTTATAAAAATCAGATTACTTTCAAGTGGGATTGTTGTTGTTTCCTATTTTTCAGTTTCAGCCTTAGAAAAGGACGTTACACTTTCTATTGGCACATCTATTGATTCATTACCACTCGTGTTCGTGGTACACTGCTTATTTTCTTTTATGTACTTTTATTCCTTTATTTTGCTTCTAGGATTCTCTCTTCTTAGAACTTCCTATTGTTAACTGCAGTATCCTCGAGTCCCATTGACCTATTTTGGTCATCTGTGGACATTAATGTAATTTCTTTATTTTTATTCTGAATCTACTCGGGCCGAGGTGATTCCTGCTGCAATGTGGAATGTTTGTTGAGTTTTTGGGATCACTTGCGAGCGACCGGTGTGTGTATCCACCTGCTAGCGATTCTGAATTGTGATGGCGGCTCATTGAGTGTATCTAGTGGCCAGTGCAGTTACCTTGATGAGTGTTAGAAGCGTGTGGCTGCATTTGAGTTCTGAGCTTCACTAGCTCAAATTTAAAAAAGTACACGTGGAATAAGAAATAATGCGGTTTATAGTAAAAGGAAAGAAGACAATGTACATAATTGGCTTACTCCCACCTTATGGGAAAGAACTTCAAGCCTCTCCAAGGTTTTACAATTCTAAAGTTTTGATCACCTCCTATGGTCTATATAAACATCTACTTTATTAAATGACATTCTGTTAGGATTTAATGCCCCTTTACATGTACATCAGATGTTTATGAAGCATTGTAAAATGGTATACCGTATGACTCTATTCTAACTTCATATCTATTATGGACAATCCCATTGGATACCTGAATACAATAATGAATACAAATCTTCAAGGGCATGAACCTACACAAATGACCAGAATATGATAGATATGAATTCTAAAATGTTTGGAGCTCATCAGTAGAGCATGTCTTATGGTTAGCATCCCCGATGTTCATTGACGAAAGGTATCAGTACATTACAAGTCCACCAAACTCACGTCCATCACCCAATCTTATTCCACATCACATATAATATAAATCAATATGATTTCACAAAGTAAACTAATTCTCTTTCACCTTCAGTAGATAATGTCAACTTAAATATTGCTGCCACCCCTTACGGGACTGTTAGCTAAAGTTGGCCACCATCCGCTATGGACTGTTGTGTTATAATCTGCCACCATCCCTTGCAGGACTATTTACTTAAAATCTCAATCATCATTGTTACCATCCCTCGTGGGGAGTGTCAACTTATAATATGATACTATCTCTTATTGGTTAATTGACTTAAATCTTTGGTTATCATTGCCTCCTTACCTTTGTAGGATTGTTTCAGCATTGCTACCATTCTTTACAGGACAGTTGGCATGTAATCTGTCATTTTCTATTATGGGAATGCTGGCTTATCTTGAACTTTCTAAGTTACTGGGCTTTTGGCACAAACCCTAGAACAACAATACTTATATTTCATGGCAGTCACCCAGAAATTACCATAGTCAACCTTTAACATCTTCCAATGAACTTCAGTCATTAAAAAATCAACAGGTCAACATACCTTGCTAACTCCCTGCAATTGTCTACTATAACTTGATTCCATGTTGTAGGCCTGGTCAGTACTGCTTCAAATAATTGACATTGCAGAAAGTCAATACATTAGTAAAGGTCAATGCTGCAGCAACCTTCTTTACAAACATGGTGAGCACAACAAGAATGGTGGAAAATTTGATGGTCTACTTTTAACAGTCAACATTAGTAAAAAAATGGTCAATGCTGCCCTGCTTCTGGCCAACTCTAGGTTTGACATCAGTGAACTTTCTTTTCATTGTTTTGTATGTGCTTTTGGGATTGGCATTGCGGATTAGATACATTTGGTGATTTAAATGGTGACAGTCAATTGGGGTCACCCGTTGACCTATAAATACATAATTTTTAGATTAATGAGGTGAAATGTAGGTTGATGTCATTCTGATTAGCCTAGTCAGTATATTACGAGCTTTGAACCGGGGGCTGAATGGGGTCCCACCCTTACAGGAAAGTGAAATACATACATACACAAAAAGGTCTGTTAACCAGATATGAACTATAATGAGAATATTATAAAATGGAGGCATGATATATGTTGGACCTTGACACATCAAAAAATGAGAATACATATAATAAGAGTAACATTAGTTATCAGATAATTCCATGATTTCCATAGGCTTGGGTTCCACCTGGGCATTGCCTTCTTACCACCTAGTTTGCCGCAGGAACCAAGCTTGGCAATCCTCGCAAGGAAGGAAGGAGGAGTTGGCATGAACACGAAACTGATGAATCCGATAGGAGGAGGACCAATGGGTTCAGCCAGAGCTGTGAGATTGAGAGGTGGGACACGCGAAGGGCAGTGCCTTTAGAGCGGCAAATGGAGTGAATAGAGATGGCAAACTGCATCAGGAGTTGATTCCGCTGCTCCAATTCCTTAAAAACCCCACGATCAACCCAAAGAGAGGAGGCCGAGGAATCAACAAGAGAAAAAACCGACGGCAAGACACACCTGGTCCAAAGCTTCCTCCAACCACAACGATGGCGGGGAAGGATGAAGTGAGAGCAATAGAAAGAACGACGCCTTTGTCAAGATTCAAAAGGAGGAGGTGAGAAACGAAGACAGTGGAAATCTCTGAATTGACCTTGGCATGACCCGAGCTTTGAAGATAGGCAGGACCGATAATCTTTTCAATGGATTTCATTACCGAAGGGGAACCCACACGAAATATTTTGTAAAGACGACAAGGGGAACCGAAGAGAAGAAGGCAACTTCTCTCTTTTCGCCACGAAGATGGAGGAGAGGATATTCAAGAAGCGCCATTCTACGGGAAGATAGAGGGAACATATGAAGTAGAATAGGAAATTCGCCACCGACTGCCCCAATAAAAGGAATTTCCCACGAATCAAGAGAGCTCTTCCACGTGTGGAGTGAATTGGAGCGATCATGAATGATAACGGTATCAATAAAATCCCATTGATCTCCTTTATTAGATACGAGGGTGTCAATATTTTGAAAGATGCCATAATTGGCAAGAGCATCCGCTGCGGAATTGGTTTCCCTAAAGGCATGTTAGATCGACTACTCTACCAATGATAACTAATGGAGGATTTGAATGATTAGAAAATTAAGCTACCAAGCCTCCGATTTACCCTTATTAATAGCTTGAATGATGACCTAGGAGTCACCTTCAATGTAAAGTTTGGAACATCCAAGATCAACGACCATTCTAATACCAAAAAGGAGATCCTTAACCTCTTCTATGTTACAGGATCCAATAGCAAGCTTGAAGGAACTTGCTTTGATCAAGTTACCTTTGGCATCCCTAAGAATGTACCCCGCCCCCAATATGCCCAGATTGCCTTTAGAGGCTCCACCGAAGTTAAGTTTGTAGAACCCAAGAGGGAGGAAGCCATTTAGCCTTTTTCCTTTGAAGGATTTTTTCCACTTTGGAGAGACCTCGTTTATAGATAGCACCAGGAGAAGGAAGACGAATGAGTGGCCAAGCCTGCCGAATTTCCACATCCCTACTGGAGAAATTAGAGAGATTTTTGCAATTTGAGCTGACATTTTCTGAGATGGCAACTTCCAATTTGTTGAGGAAGTTGGGAATATCTGAGGATTCCTCTCTGAAGATCCTAAGGTTATGTTCCCACCAAAGGTGCCATAACAAGGAGGATGGGACCACAAATCCAAATCGAGCTCAGGGTGGAGCCGACACTAGATTTAGGCCAAGAAGAGATGGTAAAGGATATGGTTTCACCTGGAACCCAGGCAAGATTCAGACGATTGCACAGCCAATACCAACATTGTAAGGAGAAAGTACAATGCAACAAAAGGTGGTTGCTGTCTTCTTCCGCATTGCAACAGAGAACACAACTAGTGGGGCCAACAACTCCCCATTTTTTCCTTCGATTTTGAGTATGAGTTTTACCTTTAAAAACAAGTCAACAAAAAGCACCTACTTTGGGGAGAAAGTCAGGGTCCCAACAACCTGACCAAGAGGGAGATTCAATTGCTTCGCGATGACACAATTCCAAATAACGAGATTTCGAAGAATACTGATCAGATTTGGATCCCAACCACAAAATATTGTCTTGTTGCGGAAGGCAAGGCAACTTCTCTCTTGCTCAATTCCGATTTGAAGATAGCTTTGGAAGCTTCAGAAAGATTCAAATTGGACTGATGTCTTTCCAAGATGAGAGAGGGAGAACCATCAATCAACTTGAAGACCGTAATCCTTGACTCTGAGTACCCCAAGTTGGCTTGTGAGATCACAAACGGGAGCGAGCATTTTCAGGAATCTCGCAAAGAGGGGTGCAACCATGCCATGAATCCTCCCAGAATTTGGTAGAAGCTCCATTGCCGATTTGCCATGAGACAAGGTTGGTAAAGAGCAAGCGGCAGGAGGAGAAAAAATTCCACATGTGCGACCCCTTAGGAAGATCAAACGGATAAGAATGAGATGAGGAGAACCGTTGCCCAGGTATTTTTTGATAAGATTTGATTCAAACGTACCAGGATTGGATAACAAGTTCCAGATGTGTTTGGCTCCCAAGGCTATGTTTTGAAGACTGAGATCCAAGATACTTGCGCACCACCAAGAGATTTAGGGAGTTTTAATGATGTTCCATTTGACCAGTGAGCTTTTTTCATCGGAAGAAGTCCCCTGCCATAAGGAAGGATTTTGAAGGATTTTTTCAATCTTCAAGAGAACCATACACGGACACCCGGAGAACAAAGAACATATAGATGGGAATAGCACTAAGAACAGAACGAATGAGAAGAAGGCGCCCTAGCTAAGAGAGAGCCATTTGCCCTTCCAAGAGCGAAACGCTTCTCAATGGAGGTGACCAGATTGTCCCATAAGAGAAGACGACCTTGACCCACAAAGAGGGGGATACCAAGGTAGATGTGAGGCAAAGAACCGAGTTCAAAACCCGAGAACATGACGAATATGTGCCTTTGTAAACGAGGGAAGTGTTGAAGAAGAAGATCACCGATTTATGCAGATTGATAACTTGACCAACAACTTTAGCATAGGTATCCAAAAAGAGTGAAAAGATCTAGCTTCGTTTAGGGAAGAGACACCAAAGAGAAAGGTATTGTCAACGAACTGATGATGGGAAAGAGAAGCAACATCATCTGCAACCATCAGTTCACGAATGTCACCCCGATCTTTAGCTGATTTAATGGACCTACTGAGAGCTTCCGCAACCAAGAGGAATAGGAAGGAAGAAAGCAGATCCCCTTGACGAATACCCAAATTGTTTTCAAAAAACCTTCTGCGGAACCATTAACCAGAACAAAGAAGCGAGGAGAGGAAATGCAGCTGAAGACCCAACTACAAAATTCTTTGCAAAATCCCATTTTGAGAAGGGAGAGGATAAGAAACCTCCAATTGATTCTATCATAATCTTTATTGTAGTCAATTTTGATAAGCATTCCAGGCTGTTTGTTGTTGACGAGAGAATGCATAAGTTGATGAGCTAACATAATTCCATCAGTTATATTGAGCCTAAGAATGAAGCCACTTTGTTCCTTGGAAATTAACCGGTCCAGAATAGGTTTAACTTTGCATGCAATGGTTTTGGAGATGATTTTATAAGAAGTATTGCAGAGAGAGATAGGTTTGAAATCATCAAAGGTCAGAAGATTGTTCCTTTTTAGGAAATAGGCAGATGAAGGTATGATTCATACCACCAAGAATTTTTTTGGAAAGCCTAGATTCTTCAAGCTGCCCAAACATCATTGCCCACTATGTCCCAGAAATCTTGAAAAAAGGCTGCTTGAAAACCATCAAGGCCAAAGAGCCTTCTTCACGCTCCATGGAAAAGACCACATGCGGACTTCCTCCATGAAAAAGGGGCCAACAGAGAAGCGTTGGAGGCCTCATCAATAATAGGAATGCAGTCTTGGAGAACAAAGGTTCTGACTGACAAGATCAAATGAGCTTCACCACCGAGAAGGTTAGAAAAATAGGAAATGGCTTCTTCTCGGATCGAACTCTGATTAGTGCATTCCCTACCATCAGCAGTACCACAATTTAGAAATATAGTTAGTGCTTGCGCTTAGATTTGACTGAAGCATGGAAGAATATGGAATTTTTGTCCCCATCGTTAAGCTAGGCTACACGGGATTTTTGCTTCCAGTAATTCTTCTCGAAGGAGAAGTTCCCCTAGTTCAGCCAGAAGAAGATTTTTCAAGAGGAATTCATTTTGTCCCATACCATGAGAGAAAATGAAAGTGTTAAGGCTTTGAGCTCGCTTCAACCGAGATTTTTCAATAAAATATTTTTGAAATGAGAAATATTCCAGGCCTTGAGCTTGAGCTTTGAGCAAAGAAAGCTTCTTTGAGAGAATGAACATTTAGGTCCTTGCACATCAAAAGAGGACCACCAATTTTGAATAAATTTTGAAGATGGGATCTGCAGCCACATGAGTTCAAATTTGAAGGGGGAATTCTTGGGGGCCATATCCACCGAAGAATTCAAGAGCAATAGGGAAATGATCAGAGCCTGAGATGGGGAGAATGAACTATTCATGAGAATGTATGTTGAAAACCATTCTTCATTGGAGAGAAATCTATCTAATCTTTTGTGCAATGTGACTGAACCCTATCCGACGGTTGGTCCATGTGTGGCATCCGCTCTTGGGTTCAATATCGATCAAAGAAACACGATTCACAAAATTTTAAAAGTCCCTTTGAGATTGTGGATTCCTGACAATCCCACCAGACTTTTTCCTGTTAGAAAGGATGGTGTTGAAATCCCCAACAATAAGAATCAAAGAATCAGGGAGGGAGGAAATCTTCCTCTCGACTTTCCTCCCAAAATGTCTTTTAGCTAAGATACTATGTGGACCATAAACATTGCAAATGTAGAAAACTGAAATCAGAAGTGAAGAATATGAACCTTACACCAAATCAGATTGGAATCCTTGGAATAAAGAGATATCAACTTTAGAGGATTTCCACAAAATCCCCAGACCCCCTAGAAGTCCCACGAGAATCTGCGAAAAAGCCTTTCCAACCTTTCCATTTTTTGAACCATTGAGAGATTCCACTTCAGAACGTAGCATTTTAGTTTCTTGGAACAGAAAGATATCCCCTTCTTGTTCCAGCACACAACACTTGAACAAGTGTTGTTTGTTAGGGGCATGAGAGCCCCTAACATTCCAAGAGATGATCTTCATGGTGAGGCGGGGAGGTTAGAAGCCTCCCAACCTTTATTTTTGAAGAAAGAGCTAATGAGATTTTGCTTACTTGTTGCTACTTCGTCACGAGAACACTCCTTGAAAAGATCTTCTGCCCAGGCTTGCTCGAAGAACCACAAGCCGGAGATTTCCCCAACTTGGAGTGATGGCCAAAGAAAGATTGGACGGAGAGGGGAGAAGAGGATCTTCTTTTTCACCCTCAGAGAACCCATCTTCATTATAGCAAAGCTGATTTGGGAGAAGAGCCTCTTTTTCCAGAACCCACCTATTTAGGATTTCAATAGAATCACCATAAATCACATCCATGCCTTCTTGGAGAAGGTTAAGAAAGATTAGAGTCAACAACGACTTGTTTGGTGTCGGCAATGAGGGAACAGGGTGACAGAGTAGGGCAAGAGGGAACCAGCTTTCGAAGAAGGAGACAATAAGATGTGGGCAATGAGGGGGATTCAAGATCCTTGCCTGTGTTTTGAGGGTTCTTTTTAGGAACCCAAATATCCTTCGAGAGAGGCTTCTTTGGGAGGAAATCCGTCTTTTTGAGAATGACCCATTTGTTTGCATTTGAAACACGGAAAATCAGTTTTTCTGCTTCCACAGGTGAAACCATACACCAGAGGGGGAAGAAATTTTGATGAAGCTGGGTAGGGTTTGTTGGCATCCACCGAAATACAAGTTCTGGCAAAGGCTGCCAAATTACCATCAAGGGTTTTACGGATCGATGCGTGTGACTCTACCCAAGACAGCTACATATTTTGGTGAGAAGTTGGGGACTCCAGTACTCAACTGGGAGAGAATACAAGTGCACCCGAATAAGATTTTCGTCAATGTTAGAGTTGGAAGGATCCAAATTTAGGATCTAGTGTGGAAGAAAAAGCCTGGAGTTGAGCAGGTACCCATCACGGCGCTGAAGAGTTTCCTGAGCTTGAGCTTCACACCGGAAGAGAACAAGGAAGAAAGCCTTTGGCCAGGAAGCGGATTCTGCAAACCACTGGCCCCATTGACGTTCACACCAAGATTGGATGGCAGACGTCGAAAGCCATCTGCCAGAGAATTCGGCAATCACCGCTCTTTTTTGGTACACTGCGACATTGGTTTCCAGGGACGACTCAAAATCGAGGTGTATTTTGCAGGTGGAGGACAGATCATTTTGCAGAAACTACCTACCAACGTTCTCATTTCAAAACTACCAAGCCTCTTTGGATAATTAATATTACATGGATGAATCACAGAGCAATCTCGATATCATCAATATTAGTAACTGTAAAATAACTATAAACATGATTTTATAAAACACGATTTTGTAATGTAATAATGTTATAATGAATAAGATGATGTCATATATCTTCTTTGTGTTTGGTCACAAATATATTGGACATCATCAGATCTTGTATTGGCCCTTTCTTGGTGATTAATGAGGATGTTGGTTCTTTTTTTTCCCTCTGCATTCTGACACCTAGTAGGACTAGCTCTGCCGTCTAGATTGGTCTCCTTTGATCTTCTTTGGCAACAGGTCTTCCTTCCATGTGATTTTTTATAATTTTATCCATTTTGAGTTCACCCCCTCGTTGGAATTGTTATTATTGTGCTTTTTTCCTCTAGTTACTTTATAGGTACTGTAACTTGCTGTACTTGCAACTCAGATTGACCTATGTTGTTCATTTGTGGAACTGAACATTAATATAATCTTTGTCTTTCTAATTTGTATCCAGAGACAAAGACTATCCTCCAATATTAGTTTATGGCTTCTTAAAGGAGGAAAGTCCCATTTTTGCCCGAATATCCAGCTAAGACAACAAATGGGATCTCAATATTGTTGTGATTCACTTACATATATGTTCTCAAGTACAAAATCTCTTGAAACATGTTCTTCCCCAATTTGCATGAGCATTAAGATAGCAATATTATAATGCCAAATGTGCAATTGCACTCATAGATACACTTAAGAACACACAAGCACCAAGTACATACTCTGCAGGCTATCATCATACATATTTACCATCGATACATCGACTCATAAATAAGCTGATTATAAAATTATTGTATCTAACGTAGTGCAATGGCAATGACAGTCATCAAAATGAGATTACCTGTGTATCTAGGATGGAGAAGGATAACTAAATGGCCAGCTTAAAAAATCTAAATAAGTATAGAAACTTTGAAAAATATAATGGCTGAATTACTTAGAAATATTTGATTTTGACAAAACCTGCGCCTTAAAGAGGATTCTGAGAAGGATTGCAATATATAGTACCTGTGAAACAGATTTGTGGGTAGATGTATAGACAAGTTAACCTGTACAACTGGATCTTTCCTGTAACATACATGCATGTCTAATTAATAATTGTGGTCTCACGAGTATCATGCATGGTTTAATTCATATTTTTGTGCCATTTTTTCCTTTGTAAAGTTGTTTTTGCAAATTGAACTCTTATTATTTGGGTTGTGGGGATCCTCACGGACCCCGCAAGACACATGGATTTTATTGGAATGCAGCAAAAATGAGCAGGAACTCATTATAAAGTTTCTGAATTGGGAAACACTGGCAGGAAAGTATTGGGTTGTTCCAAACGAGTTTCTGGCGCATTTCCATTTCTGGAATGTTTTGGAGCGTGGAAACAACCCTGCCTCCCAGAGTTTCCTGCAATGCAGTCTTCAACCAATGTTTCTTTCTTATTGCTCTAAATTATATACCTTTTATCATTAACATATGGAGTTGTTACAAACATGTTAATATTTATTTCCCCATCAAAATTGAGCATCCCAATTAAGAGATATGAAGGGCATGTGTGCTTAAAGGCTTGACATATGCAAATCTTAGACACTTTGGCCTCAGTTGCTCCCTAAATTAATTAACCTGCGAGTGAGTGGTATGTTAAAGCCATGGTTGAAACAATAGTTCAATGGCGATCGCTTACTAACTGCATCTCTTGGATCTAGAAGGGTAGATTACTGTGCTCAATGACACGGGCGTGATATAAGTCTCACAATGAATGGTGTTGGGATGTGATATTGGGATAATACAGCTGTGTAACTTACATAGAGATTACCTTTCTTCAAGTATCTTAATTAGAGGTGCGCAGTTCATTTTCAAACTGAGAACGGCTTTCATTTTCCCAATCTCATCCATCTGTGGTGCCAAGTATTCTGTGACTTCAGACATCATTGATATAGATAGCAAGAGACTATTTAGGCAATAATCTAGATGCCATAAGTAATGGATGAGAAGGGACAATCTCATTGAACCCTGGCGTAGTGGTATCACCAATTTTCGTAGATCTTTGACTTTGGAGTGTAGGGGTGGACAGGGCAATCTGCAACATCTTAGCGTAACTTCTTTGGCCTCTCCCAGCCGAAGTGAATCCGTCGATGACATTATCAGATTCTGCACTGGGGACTATTGAGTAATTGATGATTGTACATTCTCTTTGGTCACTATTCATGCTCATGACTAGTGATTCTCTTGAATCTTCTAGGGCGGTTTCTATAGCTTGGGTTGTATTATGCTGTGTTTTTTGAGCTTGCAGTGTTTAGGATTTCTGGGTTCATTCTTCTTTGGTAAGCTCTCTGTTTATTTCTACTGCTTTCTCTTTGTTTTTTTTTTTGGCAGGGAGGGGAGCAGTGGTGTGGGTGGGCTTTTCTGTAGATATACCTTGCAGGTTGTAGCTAACTAATTGTAATATGCACTCCATTTACAGACTTTTTTTTGATTGAAAAGTGTTTTCCATTAATATAAAAAATAACTTACGCATTAATCTTTAAAAAAAAGGTGAGTGGAGTGGCATCACACTCCAAGGGAAAGCACATTGACGACACTCCATTTACAGTTTTTTTCAGTTATGGACCTCAATTAAATTTTCTTCTTTTGACAACCCAAATAGGACTGCTGTCTAGGGGATTATGGTGCTCTTGGACAGGTCTGTAAATAGAAATCTAAAAGAGCTAGTCATTTGTAAATCTTTACAAGTCGAATAACCAAGTTTGTTAGACATTTTTCATGATCTGATTTTTATTTATGGTTTATAATAATGCAGGTGGTACAGTTGCGGAAGGCATGTAGCCATCCTTACCTTTTCAGTGGTGTGGAGCCAGAGCCATTTGAAGAAGGTGAACACCTGGTTCAGGTAGGATCGATGCCATGCTAGAATAGGTGATTGATATAGTGGTGCTCAGTATTTCTTTTATAGATGTTAATAACTAATTGCTAATGAGTTTACTCAGGACTTTGATTTTTGTACTCAGAACATACTTTGTCTTGTATATATATAAAATCAGGCAAGTGGGAAACTCCTCATTCTGGATGTTCTACTTCAAAAACTACATTCAAATGGTCATCGTGTTCTGATATTTGCCCAAATGACACGTACACTAGACATTCTTCAGGTGCAAATCCCTTGTTACCAAAGGATTTTGAGCTGTTAATGCATACAATCTGACTCAAAAATCAAAATTTCCTCTTTTGCTATCATTATAAGAGACGTTCTTCAGTTGCAAATTTCTTATTACCAAGGATTCTGAGCTGTTAATGAAAACAATTTGACTCAAAATTCGAAATTTTCTCATTTGCTATGATGTATAAGCTATCTCTATAACGTATTATAAGTGATGCAGAAATAAGTGAATTCTGTATCTACAATTGAGTGACATATTTTTGGTATTTCATCTGTTGAAATATTTACCTTTATATATCTAGGATTACTTGGGACTGCGAGGGTACTCTTATGAGCGCCTTGATGGTTCAGTGAGAGCTGAGGAGCGTTTTGCAGCATTACAAAGATTTAGTGAAAAATATTCAGGAGTACACGAATCAAGCAACATTGAGAATCCCAACGATGATGGTCACAAAGCATTTGTGTTTCTTATATCAACTCGAGCTGGTGGTGTTGGATTAAATCTTATGGCAGCTGATACTGTGAGTACTTGTAGAATTTTGTGTTGAACGTTATTTGATTTTGATCGGTGTTACGATTCTGTTTTTAAACTTTGTAAGCTGCAGACTTCAGTGAGAGAGAATTTATTAGTTTTTATTAGATGTATTTATAGAAAATACAGATCAACAAAATTTCTAACTTAGTGATTAGTGGGTTTCAAGTTTTAGATCCTTTTGAGCTTTTGATTGGTTTTTTCTCTACAAGATTTGAGGTATCTTTGTAAATTCTGATATGGGGCTTAACTGTTTCTAGTCCTTTTTCGAAATCCTAAGTTATCATGCAATGAATGATAATTTGCTTTTAATATCTAACTGACCATTTTTTACTATAGAAATACAGAGTGGAATTTTTTTCCTATATCTAATTTACAAATATAACAACAATTTCTATCATTTGTTTTGCTTTCTTGAAGCTTGTATGAGTTTTATCCTTGTCAATTATGAACAACCTAATGAACCTGGTGAATGTGGTAACATGCTAGAAATTGAATTGTAATTGAAATTTAAATCATTTATTTAATGTTCCCGTTGTTCCTCATTATCTCTTTTGGCTGAGACATGATGGTTATCCCCATTGCATTTTTAATTTTTGCCTTTTGTAGAGTTTTTACCTCTGTTGTACCACAGTGTGGAAGAGAAACCCATTACCCTGAGTGTGGAGAAAGGTCTTGAATTCAAATTGAGCAATTCAAACAAATCCTATATATTTATCAAGAGGAAACATGAGAGTGCGTCATCTAGTTGATGGAAGTTATGAAAATTGTGCATTTATCTATGAGTTTAGCAGGTGGAATTTCAAGGTAGACAATTTCAAGCCTTGCGTATACAAAGTCAAGATGTTCAGTTTCGGCAAGGTCAATGATATGCTATTCAGCATGTTTTGTTAAATATGTTTTTTGTTAATAAATTCTTGTATTTTCAATTCCCTTAAAAAACTAGTAATATAGAAATTTTAGTTTCATGTTTTCAATACTGATAAATTTGATGGCGTGCTAGTTCAATTATATAGAACTAGTATTATATTGAACTAGTAAGTAGTATTATTATTATATTGATTGCGGGCTAGTTCAATTAGTATTATTGTTGAAGACAAGTATAAAGTCCATAGTTTAGAGGAAAAATGACTATAAATGTAGCTAAGACCTGTTTTAGAATATAATGACTTCAAAGGATTTCAAGCAGGCTATTAGGAAGATGATGTTCCTCGGGGGGATTCCCAAGGACTTGTTGATATCAAGGGAGTATCTGAATAAAAACCATGGTAAAGAGGCAAATACTGTATGTACATATTTCATGAGCCATATAAAAGCTTAATATATAGGATGATTGTGGTTGAGTAGTGCTTAAAGTAGGTTGGAGGACTGTCTATTAACCTATTATTATATGTAGCCAAGGGTATGTGTACAAAAGACGAACAGGCACACCATTTTCAAAACATAAGGTACAGGGGTATGGGACTAAAATACAAAATATTTAAATATATATGTGAATTAAAAAAATTAAGAATATTACAAGAGTTATGCATGAAAATTCATAAGACTAAAATAATTTGTGAACATTTAGTGAGGCAAAATGCATACTTGTGAGGAAAATATGGTCAGGAGGATCATATATGTATTATTTTAGATACTTTATGAGAACACATGTAAATTCTTACGTGAGAATTTGTTGTATAACTCTGTGAAAATGAAATATTATTTACATTGGAGCATGCATAGTATTTTAGTTTTATGGAGTGTTTTAACTCAGAACTGTTTCAATGTTTTTTTTTTTGATGTTGTGGCTCTAAAAATTTGTACTGGTTAATTCAATTCTGATTTAATCTATTTGTTTATGGTGCCTCGTTGTATTGTGATTTTGCTACATTTTAATGACTTGTCGAGCTGTTACTGTTCATTGCAGGTAATTTTTTATGAGCAGGACTGGAATCCACAGGTTGACAAACAAGCATTGCAGCGTGCTCATCGCATTGGTCAGTTGCATCATGTCTTGGCAATAAACATTGTGACAGAAAACACAGTTGAGGAGGTAATTGGATTCGTAGAATTCAACAAGGCCCTTTCTACTATTGTTTCCAATGTTGCAAAGGTGCAATGATTTGTCACATTTATTGATTTGGACTGTGAGCATGTAGGCAAACTAAAATGGGCTTGTGGCAGGTCATTATGCACAGGGCAAAAAGAAAATTACAACTTACTCGTAATGTTATTGGTCCTGATGATTCTGATCTGGGAGAAAATGGATCTGAAGATGTAGCAAGAAATGATTTAAGGTCAATGATAATTTATGGCCTGCACAAATTTGACCCTTCAGAAGATGTAGAAAAAAGCTCAAATGAAACTGGTTATACTGAAATGAAAAGTATGGCTGAAAAGGTTTTGGACACACGACTTCATGGTTATTGTAAACATGGTTGATGAAAGGTTTAAAACTGATTCTCGAGGGAGGACTGAAATTGACTCCATTTATATTTATGATGGAAATGATGTTTCTTCAGGGAAATATAATGAATCAAATTTGCACTACGATAAAAATGCTGATGAAGCTGCATTTGAGTCATGGATGAACAAAGCGAAGGATGGATCATTGAATGATGAATTGGTGAATGATGTGAGGGGAAGAAATAAGGCATCCTGTCACAATGAGTTAGAGGAAGCTAGAGCTGAAAAGCGAAGAAAAACAGAAGATAAAAAATTGGCGAAATGGGAAGCTCTTGGGTACAGGTCTCTGGCTGTTGAAGATGTTTCTGAGAGGTTGAGCATCGAACCCAATTCAAATTCTGGGGAGGTTCAGTTTGTCTTTGGAGATTGTACAAACCCTATAAAAGGCCATTCAAAAGAGTCGACAATAATTTTTAGGTATGCCTTGTTGTTTAAAAGATAGGCCATTTTCAAAGACAGAACTTTTAATTATCCAAGGAACACTGCATGATAGCCTAGGCCTTAAACTTGTGATTTAAAATTGATTATTAAATGTTTATTCTTTACTGTTGAAATTTTGGGTGCTATCATGTCTTTGTTATTTTCAAATTTTGCTTTGCAATTGATAAAAATGTTTAGTTAGTTTTGTACTTGGGACTTATCGTTTACAATTATAAATGAGTTTATGGTTTTAATTGTCATTTATTTGATTTGAAGAATCTACATTCTCCTGTAGGTTGCAAGCAATGTCTAGGAGATCAAGGGGGTAGAGGATGAGTTTCTGGAATGTCTAGAAAGAAAGGAACAAAGAAATCTTATTAATGTCCACTAGTGACCAAACTAGGCCAGTCCAACTTGAATGATCGTGCAGTTATAATAGAAAAATGCTTGGGTGAAAAGAACCTTCAGGATCTACAAATGTAACTAAACACAAAAATAATATAAAATTAACTAGAGGTGATAACCTAAAGTGATTAAACCACAAGCCATGAGATCCAAGTACAATTACAAATAGCCATGTGAGGGAAAGACCCCTTGATAAAACAAGGAACCGATGAGATACATCCAAATTTAGAGTGAAAACATAGTTGGCCATGGCTTATATGTAGCCACCTATACATGTATGTATGTGTGTGTATATGCATATACATACCCACACAAATATATATATATGTATATATCTATATATATATGTATATATATATATATATATGTTGAAAAATATGAAAGTTATTGATGTTTGTAGACATTCATAAAACATACAGCAGATGTGATGGTTGATAAACAAATAAGGAGTGGACGTTGCAAAATGATTTGCTCAAAAGGAAGAGATTTCTGACGGTGATGGCACACATCATGCAATATTTACAGGTTTGGTGTTAAAAAAGGTCGGTAGTTTGATCAAGTTGCTTCATGGTTCAATCCGGAACCCTCCAACACGATATGAAGCTTCTTGAAACACATCTATTGAGGGGCTGCACTACACTCATGGGTTTCCTTTTGGTTTAGATGCTAGGTCTAAGGGATATGTTTTGGGCCAAAAGTCGTGCATGCACCCGACGTCATCCATTTTAATCACGTCATGGGTGGGCTAGATCAAAGCTGGAGCTGAACACTTTCCCAAACTCACCAATGAACCATGATGTTGATGATGATATTTGATGATTTTGGATTCACATATAATTTTGACTTAGTTATAATTACTCAATTAATGTTTATGTGTCCATTCTTGTTACAATTGTTGAGAAAGTCTTGTGTAAAACTTCACTAACTACATCCCATAAATTAACATCTTGTTTGACTGTAGAAAACATACGTACTAGGAAAATTTTTAAAAAAGAGAGAAAATTTTGGAATTATTTTTTATCAGCTACATGGAAACTTCTGCAGTGTAGTAAGGTATTCAATTTTTGTGGGATTATTCACTACGCCGTAGTAATTTATGCCAAGAGGCATTCTCCAATTGCATTGTGCCGGGGGGGGGGTCAGTGGTGGGCTGTAATGTCCGTGAGTATGTTCACTTTTAATTCCGACCTTAAATTTGGCGAGTCCATTTGACCATCACTAAGAAGTTTTTCCTTTTTACTTCGAGAAGTCAATAGAAAAATTGTAATATCTTGCCATGCGGTGGAGTTTAGAGCCCCTTTTTCTGTCTTTAGAAATATTGATTCGAGCCTTGCACATTAATGTAGCTAGATTGACACAATTTTCCCCCATTTAGTGGGAAATTTGTGGAGGTAATGAATTTAACAGTAATTTTGGCGTGCTACAAATCCAGGATAAGGGCCTTGAGATTGATATCTCATCTGTGCTTTCTAGATAAATGTATTTAAGAGCTCTGCACTAGTTTTTGCTTTTTAACGCACAAGTCATCACTTTGACAACTATTTTCCATGAGTATTCATTTATTTGATCCTTTAACCCATGTAAACATTGGTGATTAATCACAGGGCAAGAGGACCCACAAAGCACATAAGCGCCTCTAAGCATTTGTTATTATGGGGGAGGAATGGTGTTTTTAGAAAATGCATCACTTTGGGCTTTTCACTCTTTAGTCTCTTTGCCAATTGGCAAAGCTATATATTACCAACGTGGTATAAGGTAGTACATGCATCCAAAAACTTTGCCAATTGAAAAAGAGGCTAGAGGCTGAAAAGATCAAAGCAACGGATATTCCAAAAAATGCCATTACTTCCCATAATCACGAATGCTTAGAGGTGCTTGTGTGCTGTGTGGGTCCCCTTGCCTTGTGTTTTTCCACCAATGTTTACATGAGTTAAAGGTTCATAGAAAATGGCTCATGGAAAATTTCAAAATAGTCATCAAAGTGATGACTTTAGTATTAAAAAAGCTCGTAGGTAGTGAAAAATCCCACAGAAATTAAATAACTAAATTACATTATTATCAAGTTTCAGTCAATTTATTAAAATTACTTGAAATAAACTTTGGCTGCAAAATAATTTAGAATTATATTTTAATTTTACCCTTTATACCCTTGATTGTGGAATTGTCAAGTTTTTAAAAACTCACCCAATAATCACTAGACTCATTGCAACTTGGCTTTTGGTAGCAAGTCTGGGTGAGACTTGCTAGATATAATCCTTTAAGGGGAGAAACTAGTTAACATTACAAAACTTGTCGTGTTTTAGTGTCTCATTACACGAATTGCCTTTTCTTTTACCTCTTGTGATAACTTCCCTTGCCTAAAAGTAATAGGATAAATTTGAAGGCTCAAGGACTCACACAATCAACAATTGCACAAGATTTCTTCACATGCTCCAAAGGATTACAACCAATTCCAGAAAGTTGGTAGGTCACAAGAATTCACTTCATTAGTTCACTATTGGAGAGAAGGTTTGGTGTGCTTACGCCAAAAATTGATCCACTAAGAAGGCTTATCTTAGGTCATGTCATTATGATATTCTCACCACACCATCATCAATTGAAAACAATGCATTTCAACTTGACTTGGCCTCTCATCATGATTCCCTAGACATCATCAATTGGAAGCTCAGGAAGTTGTACAAGGATTTGACTCATGAGATTGAACCACCAAATTTTGAGCCTTAATGTTTATGCCCTCTTTCAAGAAAAGGTTCAAACTAATCAAACTTGTTGCAAAGAAGGGACAAGTGGCAACATCTTTATCAGGATTAGTGGTTTTGAATGTCATTGCATGATTTATTGATTTCTTCATGTGCGGGGACATATTGAAGACCGATTCCTCTAGCTTTGAGAGTAGTTGATGAGGATTTGTATTTATTTTCTTGTAGTTTGTACAAGGTTGCATTGATGCTTTATTATACTGGTGTCACTCAGATTTCACCCCGAAATCTGAGTGACACCAGTTCGAAAAAATTTCGTACTTTTAAAATAGTGGGTCATTTGTTGTTTTTATTGCCTGAAAGTTCCTGTATTGCGTCAAGATAATCCTAAAGAGCCATATTAGCCCTTTTCGCCAAATACCCAGATGCCCAAAATTGTTTTATTCTGTCGTCGGGATTTGTCTGCGGGAAATTTGTATTTAATTATTTTGAGCCCCGTATGAGGCTATTTGCGCTCCGTTTTAACTCCGTTATAAGCGAATATGTTATTATTCCTATATACCAGAAGGATTTTAACTTATTTTAAGTTTTGGGCTTTATTTGTAACTTTTGGCAATTTTTCGTGTTTTTGTGGTGTCCCGTTCTGTTTTCTGTGAAATTTCTCTGGAACAACTCCTTCGCCGGGTAAGCCCGATTTTTGGCCTGGAGCAGCTGGAAAACATACACGCACATTTTGCCCGGAGGAAGTCATCATCGGAGGTCTGGATCACTGGGAAAAAGCGAAGTCGTGCACAGGAAAGCCCCTGCGGGGATGGGCGCATTTTTGGAAAACAAAGGATTTGAGCTGCGATGGGAAAAATATAAGCCGCAGGCAGGATGGGAATTGTATACCTGCCTGGCAGGGTACTTTTTCCCGTGTTATAAAAGTCACTTAAGCTGCAGTGGGAAAAATAGAGGCTGCAGGCAGGTGGGAATTTATTGCCTACCTTGCAGGGTGAAAATTCCCATGATATAATAAAAGGAAAGTGACTTAAGTGAAATCATGGGATTTTAGTGCCTACCTTGCAGGGTAAAGAATCCCATTGCAAAAGTCAAATCACTTAAGTGGATCATGGGATTGTGGTGCCTACCTTGCAGGGTAAAGAATCCCATTATGGTGAAAATTCTTAAAAATAGAATTACATGTGCAAAAAAGTGCGCCCCCTTTGGTGATGGTTTAAAGTAATTAAATTGATTATTTTTAATAATTCTATCCTTGGAAAAAGTGCGCCCAAGCTTGAGGAGGTCAAAAAGTCAAAGGAGGATTAAAAGAAAGCAATTAAATTAATTAAATTTAATTTATTTAGTGGCTGCCCCTCTCCTTGGAAAAAGTGCGCCCCATTTAGGAGTTATTTAATGATTTTAAAGGCATTAAATCATTAAATTAATTTCTATTTTCAGTGGCTATGGTCAAAGCACACTGTGAGGCTAAAGTTAAGTGCTGTGTGAAGGATTAAATTGGATTAATTTAATTTATTGGATGGCTGTCCTTAAACATGCAATTTTTAAAAGAGAAAAGCATGATTTTTAATTAATTAATTGCCTTTAATTGTTAGGGCAATTATTAATTATAGAATTGTGAAGGTTATATAAGCATGGGCAGCCATATGGATTTATTATTCAACACACAGGTAAAGAATTGCAGCAAGGAGAAAAAGTGCGCCCCCTTTAGAGGAAGGATTTTGCACAGACAAATTGCTAACAAAGGCTAAAAGCTTCCAGATTTGGCGCATGCTTTGGAAAAGGTTCATCTTCGTCTGCACAATTGTTTTCACAGGTGTTAAAGGAGCTCAGGTGTTGATTGAAAGGATTCATGCTCTCTTTATGTGCAAATTAAACACCAATTTTTGGGGCAGCAGGCTTGAAAAGTGCAGATTTTTATAATTTAAATTCACTATTCATGCTCCGGTGGCCATTTTTGTCTGAATAAATTGCAGGAACTCATTACAGGTGCTTTATAAAAGAAAAGGAGTATTTATCAATGTCCAATACATTGCAAATATCCTCCGAATCTGAAGAATTGTCCAGATCTGCACCAGTATTGAAGAAAGCAGGCCAAATTAGAAGAAAAAGAATTATTCAGACAAAGATTGATAAAGCTATGGCAAAAGGAGATGAAAAAGAGAGCACGATGGATTCATGCATTGCTTCTAAACTTTCAGACATAGGAGACACGGATCTAGGCCCAGAACCTCTTTCTGATTTGATTGATAGATCCAGAGCTGGAAAGACTTCACTCATGCGTGCGGTCAAAAGTAGTGGAATTATTCGAGCTGCAGCTTTCCCATGTACAGCCCAATTGCCAGAGTTTGTGATGGAGTGTGCTAGATCTTATCATCCTTCATCCAGATCAGTGCGTGATGTTGCGGGAAAGACAATAATTCGTTTGGATGCAGAATTCTTCGATTATTGTTTGAAGATTCCAGTACGAAAGGTGGTGACTTCTATTAGCATTCAGGATGCTGACAGTAGGTGGGAAAAGCATAGAGCTGACTGTGTGAGCATCATGAATAGCCGGTTCATGAAGAAGCCTAGATCCCCTTCCAGGTTCCCGAGAACTCTTCCACGATCCAATTTGGTGCAGGAGGCGGATGATATTGTCAAATTGCTATGCAGGTTGAATGGTGAAGCGAATGCCTACACTTTCCGGACATGGATGTATGCTTTCATCAGGACCATTGAAATCAACAAGGTTGATTCTATAATCAGTTGGTCAGAAATTATTAGCAGCAACATCGGTGAGCAACTGCGGAACGTAAAGCGTACCTTCAGCTTCAAGATGACTTCATACTTGGTATATGCTGCAGCTTCACAGGGTGTCTTTTCCAAGCTGGATAGATGTGGTATTCTTTCCAAGGATCCCATTTTCGAGTGCTACCCACAGCTTACTGCACCTGCGTGCGAGAAGGACTTCAAAGTGATCAACGATGGTTTCTTCTACGATTTCATCTGCAGGTTAGACAAAGACTTGAAGACTCACAGGGTAAGCAAGGAAGCATGGGAAGCAGTGTCCAAGATTGGCAGTGTATTCATCCAGTTTGCAGATTTCACATACCTCAGGGTTACGAGCTTTTCAGGTGAACCAACAAAGATGCCAAGGTACCCAAGTGACAGATTGATTGCCATGGAGCTAAGCAGGCAACTTGTGGAGTTACACGACCTTCAGTCGAAGCGGCACAAGTCTACGGGCTACTTCCCACTCACTGTGGGATATTACAGTTGCATCAGCATTCACAGAGCTCGAGGAATGGAAGCACAAATGTTGTCCGAGTATGAGCAAGAGTTCTTCCCTGCACGGCTTAATTTTGATCCATTTGGAATAGCCAGGAAGACAATCTCCCAGGAGTACGCACATGTACCTTCGCTAGAAGATTTCTGGATGAAGTGCAGAAGTGAGTACGAGGTCAGAAAGAAAGATTTCAGCAGGCTGTCGGCAAAGCAAGTATTTGACTTTGGACTAGCGCGGATACCTGCGGATCTTAAAGATGATGGGAACGTGGTACTTGACACTTACCATCAAATGGGAGGAGATAAAGCTCTACTACAGGATAGCAATGGCGGCTGCAGCACAATAGAAGAAAGATCCGGAGCTGTGTTGGTGAGTACTTCGAGCTGGCTGCTAACGAAGGGATACTGCCTTGATGAAGTATTGATGAATCAAATCACGGGCAACTTCGGCGCAGAAGATTCCCTCAAGCGAAAGCATGAAGGAGAGAGCAGCAGAAGGTCCGAGAAGTTGAAAGTACGCAGAAGATCTCAAGAGAAAGAGAAGACCACTTCTACGACCATAGCTTTGACTCCGACTTCTCCAGTACCTAGTGGATCACCAACTATTGCACCACAGCAGCAGGATGTTTCCATGCCTTCATTAAAACCAGCAACGTTCATCTTCTCTCCGCAGCCACTTCGTTCAGCACCCGTTCCAGAGGAGATGTTGAAGCTGCAGATGACGGAGTTCGAAAGAGCTTTGTCCTTGGATGTTTCAGAGGATGGCAGCCATGATACTGTGGCACTTTCTGATGGAGAGGATGCAGAGCGGGAAATAGTAGCGCACTCAGCAACTTCTCATTCTCCGAGAAGTAATTTCTCGGAATGGTTAGCTTTGCAGTTGGTTCCGGAAGCAAGAATAGAGATGAACTTAGAGGAACATGACTTGCAGCTACTTCAGGATCTGAGCAGAAGAGACAGAAGGCCTAAAGTTGCTAAAGCAACTTCTAGGTTGATCATCGAGGATTCGGGAGAGAAGTTTGCTGAGATATCAATCCCGGCGGAAGGAAAGGTAGAAGAGGAACTCACGGCAGAAGATGTGACAGTGACCAAAATACCACTCGGTCAAGCTACCACTGAAGGATTGAAGCAGGACACGCAGACATTGCTGGATGCTTTGTTCCTTAGGCTTGACAGTGAAAAGGCGGAGAAAGAAGAGCTACAGAAGCAAATATCTCAATTATGTGAGATCATAGCCAAGGTTGCTAAATCTTCCGTTCAGCCCATTTCAGCGCAGGTGAGTGATCATCTTATGCAGGAAATGGAAGATGCAAGCAATCAAGTAAAGGCTATTGACGAATGGAAGGATCTGATTATTCGTCAAGCTTCTGTGCAACTTGGGGAAGTGCCAGCCCGCCTAAAGGTTATGAACGATGCAGAAAATCAACTAAAGCAACTGATAGAAAGCATAAAAGGAATAAATACAGTTGCAGAGAGTAACCTGAGTGTTTTGGCCGAGATCAACAAGCTGCCGGGAGATGTATTGGTTGCAGAGCAAATTGTGCCGGATGGATCAGTCGAGAAGGGGAAGCAGCTAGAGTTTGCAGTATCTTTCCGTTTGGAGATCTGCAGAGTTTTGCTGAAGAGGATGCAGGCGCTTGAGAGTAGAACATCAGATTTGCCGGACAGTATTATTTCTTTCACTGAGGAAAGAGTGGATGGAGGTATTACTTCATACGTGCGGATTGTTTCTAACGAGGTGCATGATTCTCTGGAGGGTTCTCTTCTGATGGTGCAAAAGAGGATTGATAAAGCCACCAAGCCTTTCACGATGAACTCTATCAGTAGGCTGGTGACACTGCAGGCAGACATTGCGAGATTTGGGCCAAGTTTGGAAGAAGTGGAAGCATGCAGCAAAGTGTTGAATGAAGGATTGCTGCAATTCAGGACAGAAAAGGAAGCAGTAGCTAAAACAGATGGAAAGATGCTGAACTATGTGTTCGACAAGTATATCAGATATCAGAACAAGAAGAAGATGTAGATGTTACAGCTGGCATGACTTCTTCTATTTCTTTCTTCTTCTACTTTCTATGTTCCCGGATGAAATTGTAAACTTCTAAGTTATTGGTTTTGCAACCATTACTTGAAGTCATGTGGAACCTTTCTATTAGTTAAGTGATACATGTGTCACTTAAGAAGAAGTTAGTTGAGGATGATTGCCAAATGTCATCTTTACTTGTTGTTCATACTTTAGTTCAGTTTGAGTCTTCTATTTGTACTTTCCCTCCTACATTCTATAAGTAGGAGAAGAACCTACGGGTTAATGATCGATCAGAATTTGTAAGAAGCAATCTTGTGTTCTAGACTTTGTGCTGAACCCCTGAGAGCCACTTGTTGCAGAGGAATACAAAGAAGCAGGTTTCCGGAGAACTTTGTGTCACGGTGTATTTTGTTTCTTGCTTCTAAATCTTAGATCTCTTAATAGACTTTGTGTTATTTTAGATCTGGATCTAGAACTACCTTTGCTTTAGAATTCTGTGTGTTCAAATCTATTTGAGTTTCTTCTATGTGCATGCAATTAGCTCTGCAATCTACTAATTGGGATGCACATCTTCCTTACTTCTTCTCTGTAATTCCTTTACTTCCTTCTTCTATAATTTTCCTTTCTTAAACAGCTGCTTACTTGCTGCAGAACTTCTTAGTTATGGTTCATGAACTAAGTTGTTAAAGTAAAACCCCTGATAGATAAAAACACATTTATATTGACAAATCTGACACGGGAGCCTCACCGGTTAAATGAGGGAGATTTATCTCATGACTGCCTAGGTTTGATGCTATGCAGAAAATCTAGCCAACAGTGGCAGATGCATAACCTCATCTCAACCCCATCTTCAAGCATCAAGGAGCATGAGCAACCTCAACTAAACCTCGATATCTATTTTGCAGGGAATATAAACAAGTTCAACTAAAATAAGACCTCATAATTCAATGTGCAAGAATGTTTATGGAGAAAAACAACTCAATTATCATAGATGAGTATTGCTCATTCATGATGGGGATCCACTACCTACTATTGCTATTGTTTACTCAAGCGTTATGGGGATCTTATGATACAATGGTTAGATGAGAGGTAAGACCCAGGTGCCGATGAGATAATAGTTCCATCCGGTTAGTAGGGGTAGGTCATTGGGCCATATATACATAGGGGCCCTTTTCTCTTCCTAATCATTCGCGTACAACTATTACTCATCATTAACTGTCAATTAAGAACATTTTTCTAGTTGGTTAAATACTAGTAATTACCGATACCTTGTACTTTTCTTGAACTGTGACATATTTTTCCAATAAAAAAGAATTTTTTAATCAGTACACCAAGCACAATAGTCAGACTAGACTTGAATATTTCAATGCATGACAGTCAAATAGGTCAGCATATTAGATTTCCTCGGGCAACACAATAGAACTAAGTCAACTCAACATTCCTATTGTCAAATGCAACAAAACTTTAGTTACTGAAAGATCAAAATAGATTAGAAATGTACTGATCTATAATGCCTGATGCTCACCAATGCTAATACTGGAATTTGTTGGGAAGTCTAGGTCCCATTGTTTTGTGTCCTCAAAGGTAGCGTAGGTCAAAGGAGAGAGAGACCCAATGAAGATGCATTTAATGAAGTTTGGTGAATGCATTATTGAGTTTGCAGTCACTAATTCATGTGAGATTTGGTTGCCAAGTATTGGCCTACTTAAGAGCATTAATTATTTAATGAAGTTAATGTCAGTGTAGCTGAAATATCCCTTGTGGGATACCACTTAAAAATGCACAAAATATTGAAAATTTGCAGCCAAATAAAATATTGATTTTTGCATATTTTTACAGTTAGGGCAGCGAACTAAAGAAAATTTATATCTTCCCAAATATCCACCCGAATTGCTTGAAAATTTAAAGAGAGCTTGCTAATATTATAAAGGACATAAGAAAACAGTTTTTGGAATTTTACAGAAATTAGAATGCTGCCAGAAAATTACAGCATGCCCTAGACAGCTGGAAAACTTTTAAAATTCATAAATCTCCAAATACAAGAGAAAAAATTATGAGACTTTGGAAATAACATTAACAAATATAGGAAATGACGTTTCAACCTTCAGATCTGAAAATGGCCAACTGGAAAACCCTTCAAGTAAAGGCTGCAAGTTGCCTAGCTTGGAAAAGGGTTGGAAATTGATGAAGATGCCTTCAAAGTGATGCCAAGCCCTGCCCAAATGGTTGCCGTAAATTTGATCTGAGGGCCCTCTGATTATCTTCCCCAAATGCCCCCAAAATCTTCAAACTCTCCCTCTGAAACCTCTGATAATATCTTTGTAACACAGCCTTGAAAGCGGCTCCAAAATGACAAGCTAGGGTAGATCTCTCACTACTGAAGAATGCCCTGCTAGCTAGGGATGAATATCTCACCACCGAAGCTAGGGTTCCTGGGGGATTTCACTCCACAAACTGTAAATTTGCAAACAGTTGCACGTGAAGGAAAATAATTATGTATCCAAAAAGTGCTTTTTTTCCTTTCTCCCCCAGCTCCTTATATATTTGTCCAAGGCAAAAGAGCCCCAATAAACCCTAGATGCATTTCTTTCCATGGAAGGGCCAGTAAAATAAAAGTAACTAAAGTTACTTTTTCCTTTTTAAGTCGTCGTGGTCCAAAGGTATGGCCTCTTCCCAGTAGCTCCCAGCGTCCACAGCCCCTTGGGTATGACCAATACAGATTCTCAAATTGTCCTTGTTCCTAGTTTTATGAGTTTTAGAAACAATGTTATAGAGTGTCCCACTTGTTGCATGCCAATGGTGAAATACAAGGTGGCATGTAACATCCCAAAATTTCTTGTAAGTTAAATTAACTACGGTTAAGTCTAAACAGGATTAGACGAGATCATCATTGGGTGTAAAATTCATTTGGTTCGTCGTATCATGACCCACAGCTTCTGCTGCGGGGCATGACATTGCGGAACGAATAACTCCGCACCCACCTTGATGATCCTTCCTAAAACATGATTAGGCCTTAATCATAGGTAAAACGGTTCATAAATGATAGTGAATCTTTCGGTTATTTGTATTCCGGTTACTTTATTTTAATCGGTTTGGTCGTCTTTTGTTTTGTTCGACTTTTGCAATGACCGTGATGAATACTGCCTCTGTTTTATTTGACAATGCTATATCAAACCAGCTTTATGAGAATATTCGAATTATTATTTACGGACTTGGTGATTTTCATTTGTTTGAATGTTTTATATGGAACATGGGAATTTGAATAATTATTACGATAACAAATTGTTGGCAATATATGGACTTATATTATGATGATTAATTTTACCATTAAAGTTAGGTATCAATTAAAATAAAAAATTAAAAAAATGCATTATTAATTTGTGAAATTATATATTTAAATCCTAAAAGGATTTGGAATGTAAATCAAAAGTTAAAAAGTATAATAATAATAATATTTTAATATTTAAAATCTGAGAGTTTTGAAAGGGACACGCCTTCATCTGACACCAAGTATGTGGCATGCATTGACGCATGAAGCAACATTGGGAAGCCCGAAAATTCTCCATTATAGTATAGTTTCTTCATTATATTTTCTTTTATTTCTCCTTTGTCTGTTTTCATTCTTCTCTTCTGGGATACCTGCGTGAGTTTTGGAGGAAGGAAGGATTCAACTTGTTGGAGCTGGAAGAGTAAGAGGTTTTTGATTCTGGGTTTACTTCAGGCATGAATATATTCTCCCTTCTCTGCAGCATTATTTGTAAATAATGAGGAAATACACATTCTGTTTTAAATGGCAATTAAATGAATTTGTGGACAACTTCTGATTTAATTGCTTGGAAATGAAATCTAAAAAGGAAATTGATGGATTTTGTATTCTCTTAAGTTTCCTTTGTGTGGTTTTAGCTAAACCTAGAAAAAAACGCAGATGGGTGTTCCTAATCAATTTTTATTTTATTTTATTTTCTATTTAAATTTGATTTCTGGAAACCCAAATCGATTTCTGCCTCTGGGTTTTATTACAGTCAAACAATAATTTATTTGTATGAGCAAAGCGATTTCTGGGTAGTGTGAAAAATGTTTTTACCAGGTATTTCATCATTTTGCCTGATATATTTGCTTCCGGATTCTAATAATTTCTAAACAGAAAAGAAATTAATGCTGGAACGAACTGATTTGGATATGTACAAGTTAATTTTCCTGTAGGTATAATTTTATTACCTGATTGAAAAATAAATTAGTGTTAACAGTCTATGTAAGATGACTTAGTTTTTCTTAAAGGATTTCGTTACTGGAAGTGTTAGAAACTTATTGTTGTTATTCTATGCAAATAGACTTCAAAATTATCATCCTGTGGTATGTGGGTCAATTTGTTTTGTTGATCTGTCGGTTACCTGAAAGAACATGTTAAAATGATTTAATAGAGGTGTTTTTACACTGTTTAGTTGGACTGTTCCTATAAATATATATAAATGTGTATTTTGATTGTTTGAAATAAAGTTATTGTGCGTTTTATAGAGCTGCTCATTACCTAGAGGGAATATGTCTAATTGGTATTTGGAAATGATGATTTCAGACAGTTTTGTTAAGTTGTTTGTTGATTGGAAGGTAAGAAAAATAATAGTTGAATCTGTACCATGTGAAGCATGATTTGCTTGTGGTTTAATCAGAATTCGGATGTTGAATGATTATGGTTTGATTATGTCTTGATCCTTGTGATTAGAGTGAAACATGATTGCTGAAATAGAAATTGGTTGTTCTATTTGTGTACATTCATAGTTGTATCTTGATGAAAAACATGTAATAATACATTCTCCGTTGTATTACCATACGTTTGTTGATAAAATAACATGTATATCGTTTCATATTTTATTAAATAATTGCATCAGAAAATGGAGGCAATATTCATGCCAGTTCATTTTGAACTGACAACATACCACTACTCCAGTCTTGCAGGACAATTAGCCGTCACGTTCGGATATGCGGAAACTCATGTCTTGTGAAGTTTTATCGTAGCATGGATCTAAATGAGATACTTGGATTTCAATTTGTAGAAGGATGATATCCCAGAATTTTGACTAAATTTATTGGGATCTTGGACCCATTGTTAATATTCAAACCTCACTATGTGAGAGTTACCGTAATAGTTATATATTTCGCCTTAACGGCATATGTAATTTATGATTTTAATAAAGAGATGATTACCTTGTATGTAATAATATCTCAATATGAGTAAATGATAAATACTAGAAGTAAGAAATCTTACTTATCATAAATTGTTAAATTTATTTATTTGATATTTGTCAATGTATGAAGCCGATAATTGGGCAATTATTGTAACAATCAATTGTCTTTAATTTCTAAATTAAATAAGCTATTTAGTGGCGTAGCTAATCGAAGGAATAATTAAATATACATGTTTTAATATATATTTAATTCGGCCTTTCGGTAAACTTGGTATTAATATGATAAGATTGTAAATCCTGTTGTATAGAGAATGGAAGAGTATCGTTGTAAAAGGTAATTTAAGGTTAAAAAAACCAAGCATCAGGAAAAGAGAAACTAAATGGGAAGATAAATAGATGAAAAGATCCATTAGGCATATTAAGGGATAAGTACATGCGAAATGCTGAAATAGATACATTTCAGCGTAACGAATGTACTTATCTCATGATGATCCTAGTTGGCCTTTGGCATTTATCTCGATATAAACTCTTGCAAGATAGGTTAAATTGGAAATAAAGTAAATACAAACTATAAGATCTAGATAACTGTGAAAGGGATAGTTGTGAGGTGGCGGAAGACTTAAACTCATAAGACTAGTGTGTTGTCTTGAGTTTAGCCGTAACCTGCACGGCGGAAAACTTTGGCCAAAGTAATGCATTGATGGTTGTGCATTGTCTGATCACCTAGTCCTCCAATTAAATTAAAATTGCCAGTAACCTGATCATGGGAAGTTGAACACTGAACATGAGGTAGGCAATGGTCGGATACCGGAATACGAAGTCGGAAAACTAGCTTCGTGGTAGACCCAAGGACTTTCACATGGTTCCCATGACCTGAAAAAGGTTGAGCCAAAATGCTAGTAAGCATTGTCACTCGAAGTAGTGGCGAAGGGAGATCGTGGAGATCTGGATACACCCTTCTCAGCCAAACATGGCTTACACAGATGTTATCAGATAGATCAAAAGAACAAATTTGATTTAAAGAATTTGATTAAATAAATTTGTATGATTGCATCTGTGTAATCTATTTTTATGTATGTTTAAAAAAAAAAATCCTCATTTTCCAGTTCTAGCTATGCAAAAACCCCAATGATGCATGATCCAAATTTGAATGATTTTTTGAGCCTATAATATAGGAGTTATTTTGAAGGTCACAAATTACATTGATAATGTTTAAATTGATAATAGATTGGCTTACAGCCAAGTACATTGACAACTTCGATTTTCCCAAGTAAGTGGTAATTAGCCTTGGACCTTCTTTTTACCCTGATGATTTGTGACGCAGTTGCAAAATGCTTACAGTGGAATTTGTAATTTACAATGATGATGGTCAGTACAATACCATATTATTTCATTGTACATTTCAAAATTAAATCTATTGGTAGTTATAGAAATATTCAGTTAAATTCTTTAAGTATCGTATTAATCTGTTAAGTTTTTACCACTATTGTATTGCTATTTAGGCATGTTCTTGGTGAGGTGAATTAATAAAATCTACCTCTAGAGATGTTGTCGCTGAGGATTGTCATTCAATCAACCAATTTTACTTGAATAATTTTGATTTAAAGAATTTAATTTCATTGCAGCATTCAGTTCAAACTATTGGTTATCCAGGGGATGGTACCCCACCAGATCATTTGAAAGGATTCTATTGGTATAAAAAAATTCAAAAACAAATGCAATTCTTTAAATCAAGGATGCCGAAAAAATCTGGTCCAAATTTGTGCATATTAACCTTTCTAATGTGGACATGATTCCAAGGCCCACTTAGTAGACCTTGCAAAAATGACATGTACAGGTTGAAAAAACTATCAAATAGTGATAGAAATTCCATGTGATTATTGCTAAATGAATATATTGGTCTCACGATGCAGACAATTTCTGCTTGAATTTTTTTTTTGATAATGAAAACATCCTTTAGGTAAGTAGGTTACCAAGCTGGTACAATCTTAATCCCATAAAGCAAGAAAAATCTTGAGGCTCCGAGTTGGATCTTGGTAACAAATCCAGCTAAATTGACTTTGTTAACTAATTGAGTGCCCTTTCTACCAAATTCGATTCTTTCTTTTGCAAAGCCAGGACCTGACAAAATAGCAATGCAAGGTACTGGAATTGCTAAAAAACTATCATAAATTCAAGATTACCATCTCGGACCAATTGCATTCTTCACCCATTTGCTAAGTTGCGTTGGGGCTTTGAATTGAACAGCTCAGGGTGGTAGGAAACTATTATAGATACCAATTCACTATGTGGTGGAAAGCAAATTTTATTGAAAAATTCGAATTTTGCCGAACTTTAAACCTCATCAAAATATGAAAGCTCAATGCACTTTATCAATCCTTTTTGCATGTCAAAGTATTTCGACACCTACATTTTGCAATTTTATAAATTCGTGTGTATATAAATAGTTACACTGAAATATGTGGACTTGAATGCTCTTTCCACTCTGTCATTATATTAATATTTATGCACTTCTTTTCAAAAAATAAAAATGATAGAATGCTAAATTGTTCAAACTTAAAAGACATTCCTTTACCTCGAACTTTATCCCTTGGCCGAACTTGAAAGAAACCTTATCCTCATTAGAACAAAATATGGGCAAACTCAAACCTTGTGATACTTTGTCTAAGATGATCAATGAAATGTTTGAACATGAATTCTACAGATGGAAGTGGTTTTGAACATCTTTTAAAAATTCAACTTCCAAGGTGTCTATCAAAGTTAAATGAGTGATAGACCTCTAGCCAGAAGTGCCGTAATTCTTTGAGTGTTAATAATGGTGACATTTTAATGAACTTATCAGATCACAATAACATCCAACTTCCCTCTTTGTATTCTTGATTTGAAAGACATCACAGTGACTGGTTCACATGAAGTGACAAATCTCAAATTGGACAAACTTAAAACCAATAAATCATGAGTGATGGGTTTTGATTAGTCTAACCCAATGTTCGGCAATTAAATTCAAGAATGTTGGTAAGTATTCCAAGGTGATGGGTGAAATGAAGGGTATTTTCATTGTAACTTTCAGCACTGAAACACATGGCAGATCTGGATTTTGCAGCACTCATTAATTGTATGATAATGCTTCAACCTGAAAATAAAACATTCTTTTGCATGGACTCTAGAGTAGGATTTCAGTTGGGGCAACAAAGTCCTCATGAATAAACTTGGGATTTTTAACACAATGAACTAGAATTTGACATTGACAGGGTTTTTCCAGACTAAAACCCCTTGAAAATAATGGAAATTACGACTAGGGAAGGAAATTAAATACCACCACTAGTAATTAGCCCGGCCTCCAAATGATTACACCACTTGTCAAAGTACCTCCCTTGCTCAAAAATCTATGATGGTGTCATACCAAATACCATTTATGAAGATCAACGTAATTTATAGGAATTGCAGAAAATGCCAAACAATTTTGCAATAAATTATTTTAAAAACCCTGTCTGCAACATAACTTCAAAAATTCATATCTTTTGCTAGAGAAGTCCAAATGAGTTGAAACTTTGGATCTTGGGCTACAAAAATATGAAGAATAATATTCCAAAATTAGATTTTCGCACAACAAACACCAATGAACCCTAATTATGCCCTAAATGAACTAGGTAAGCCCATATTACATTCAGGACTAATCAAGGATCAGGTCCAAATAGAGATTTGAATAGAAGAACAACCATTGCAAGATTTGAATCGATCACATTCATAGAAAATGAATGAGCTCATTAATATAACCTTTTAGCTAATGAAACAAGATGCTCAAAGATTGAATAAAAGTAGGGTAGACCATCATCAAGGCACTTAAAAAAATTCAAGAGCTTGCAATGTGATCTGGATAGGTTTTAAAAAGGTAGGTTCAGGTACAAACTTGTATGAAACATATTGTATTGGGAAAACAACCGATCTAGAAGCTATCAACCTTTTTGGGTGTGACTATGCAGAGTTAAAGTATTTTTTGCAAGTTCACCTATATTTTTACTTCATATTTATAGTATTAGAATGTTACAGTGTAGTTGAATTGTCTTCTCCTTTGTCAAACCCTACTTTGGATCACCTTGAATATGCAAAACCTTATAAAGGGTTTGGTATTTTGGGTTGGTCTTGCCTCAACCAACCCTAATGGTTTAACATTGTCTATGTGTAATGTGCCCAATGGGACTATTTTTACCCCCATTTGGATTTTAGGAAAATCCCAAACTCCGCGGCCACTTATAATAATATATTTTCAATCACTATTATGCAGATCTGGAATTTATTTCAGAAAATGCAACTAGGGTTTTAAGAAGAATCCACACAAATTAGCAAGTACATTCATACCCATTCACTCCAAACTATTTTTTATATTTTTAACAGTGCATGTATGCATAAAAATATTGTTTTCTTAAGGTAAAATAGGATGCAAAAATTTATAATTCTAAGACTTGTCTGCAACATAGACTTCAAAAATGTCATGCCCCTGAAAGTGAATAAAAATGACACTTTTATTTATCCAAAAATGATTGGAGAATAATATTCATAAAGACCTAATTTTCGCATAGCAAACACAAAACCTTAGAATAGTGCCACTAAACACTTTAGAATCGCCCATCACATTTAGGGCATCCAAAATATGGGTCACTCCACTAGAGATTAATAGAATAAACACTGTTGCGATATTTCTTCAAACCCTGCTATTATAAATCTGTAAAAACTCTTTCATAAACAATTCTGCTGAGGGCAAATGACTAAAACAATTCTATGTACAGCTTAATGGATAATTTCATGAATAAAAATTTCTCACATTCTCTTGGGGTTTTTATTCCACGAAGCTAGGGATGAATCCTAAGGGTTTACTTGTCAAGCTTAGAAATTCAAGTTTAAGCAAAATCTACAAGCTTCAACTGTAAATTAAGAAAATATAAAATGGTCATAAGGAATGTTCTCCTTCAAGTCAAATTCTCCTTATAAAGGAAGAAGATAACCAAAAGAATCTCTAAAATATCCAATCAGCATTCACATGATTCTTTCGACACATTTTCCACCCTCCATTTCCCTTCCTAGGACAAGTCGTCATTTCCCTTAGGGAGAATACAAAAGACATTTAATAATTATCTTTCCCTCCTAAAGCTAGCTAGGCATTTTTCCTAGAGGGAATACATTATGAAATGGGCTTTTATCCATTCTTAGTTCCCATTATCCCTCCTTAAGGAAAGTTTCCATTTCACCTAGGATGAATAAAAATGGCATTTGGACCATTTCTATCATAGATTCAATACATTATTAAGTCATTAAAATTATTATAAGTGCTCTATATAATTTTTCTTTTGTTAATGACACTTAATAATAACTTAAAAATGACTTAAGTCACCCTTATTTTTTCCCTTTGGCCGTCGGGTAGACAAAATAGGCCAAAGGTCTTCGAATGGGAAGAGGATATTATCGAGGATCAACCCTTCCCAAAATTGCTTAGCTGATGAAGTTTGTGACATCTTTGTACTATTGTTCAACAAGCCATCTAGTCAGTAGAAACGTAACATTCCTAAGGTCAATTCTACAAGTCCGGAAAACCTGTAGCAATATTTCTAGTGAAATAAATACTTGTCCTAAATCCTTACTTAATGGATTCCCTGAAATACCTTCATTTTCCATTTGCAACTAGCTTGAAGCATCTGAAACACATAGATGTTCTGGTTCAGAGCATTGTATATCGTACACAACCTATGGATGTTTCCATCCTTCAACAAATTTAATCAACAATTTGGGCAGCCCTATGAATTTGACTTGATGTTCATATGGATTTTCCAGCAATATTGATCACTTTTAAGTCAGCCAAATGGAGTTGATGTTACAGCCCTAGGGAGAGGTAGTCATGCAAACCAAATCAATAGTATGCTTTTTGATTTCTTTGTCACTTCTTCTTGTTCATTCACTGATCCGAAATCATCCTTGCAGGAATCCACATCTTGAGATGTTGTGTATGCACTTCATGGACCCAGTTCTGTTGAAGGAGTTCTGGTCCACAATTGGGCTCATGCAAGCATGTTCATTGGAGCATTTGAAACAATGACCATTACAAACATGTCCTCACTTAATTTCTTAGTGGCTATTAAAACATTTTGTTTTATTTTCGTTCAGTTGGCATATAGACAGAATAGAGTGATCCTCAATCATAGGCCGATAACTTTTAGCATGTGTTTTTTTTAAGGGCCAACGCCCCTGCTAATGAGGCCATGATACATCTTATTTATTTGTCTTCACAGCAATTTGCATGGGTTATAACTTATATGAACCCCCTTGTTAAATATACCATCAACACAACCAAAACATTTGCACATGCTTCTAATGTGATGTCGAAAACTGAATTGGTCTAGGAAAGTTCTTGCATTTCCTTATTTAGGTGTACATTCGCCATAGTAAATGCTGTAAAAACAAATAGAATTATCCCATCTGTGAAAAAGAGGGAATGTGGTAAAGCTGCCAATCTTGGATGTTAGTGTTTAGGATGCAAATATGATTTATTAGAAGTGCATTCATTTGTAATGAATTGTTTCCAATTGAACGTTGAAAAGTAATAGCAGACATCAGTTTTGCTTCCATTGATTTGATGTTTTTATTGACTTCCTTAATGCTTCAATGCAAATAAATCTAGGGTTAAGTTTCTATAACTCTGAAGAAACTCTGACTTTATATGTAAACAAAAAGTTTATAACATCCCCATAGGAAATGGATTTTAAAATATTCACAGTTGTTCAGAGCATCTTACAAAGGCACTCATGGACTTGAGTAAGTGCCCAATAATCAACTTTGAGCTTAGGATATTGAAATTGTGATATTTATAAAACATAAGTTAGAATGCCGGGGACAGGTTGTTATAATTATTTCTTAGGGCCTTTACCTACACTATTGGATTGGTCTTTATGAAAATATCATGGATACAAATTTATTTGCCCGGCTAACTATCTTTTAATTAGACCTTAGGATGCCTTTTACTCTAATTGGGACTTAGTATGACACACTGAAAGTCATGGATTGCAATCAAACGTTTTAGTGAATATTGCAAACAGTTTAATTAATGGATGTGTGCTTAAGAGTGAGAACACATACACATAGATACTAGAATACATATTAAAAGAATGAACAAAGGCATAGAGAAGATACAGTTTCTGGTGAATCTGATTCCAGGCTACAAATTCATCTTACAACTCAAGGTCACATGTCGATATATATGAATACCAAGAGGCATGGACTATGCATTTTCATAAATGGCTGGAGAAAACCATTTGCATTAAATATTAATTATAAGTTAACATTAGGCAACATGTGCCATGGTTATCATGTTATGATTGGCGAGCGTGCCATGAAACATATATAGTGGTTGTCCCCATAGAAACATTTTGTGAAGAATGACTTTTGTAATGTCAAACGATGTTTATGTTTCCACCTTTATGTTTATGGATGGTCAGTTGGCCAAATGTTTTTTGAAGTATGCAGTTTGATCTAATATTTGAAGAAGATGTTTAGTTTGCCTAAAACATGTAATGTCCCTTTCCGGGCCAAACTGTAAAAGAAGGGAAATGGCACAACCCAACTCAAAGCAAACTCAAAATTATAACAGTTAACTGAATTTTTGGACAGCAAGGTACAGCAGTTTGAAATCTAATGACACCAAGAGGAAAATTGCAATAATTCACCACCAAAACCTCTCTTACAACATCCAAAGCATGTAGGAAATTCTAAAATATTTTAGAACAAGTACAAGCCAAAAAATGAGCTTTAAAAGCCTCAGCTGAAGTATATTTAATTAAATTTGCAACAACAAACCCACTTACAGAAATGACCAGAAGTTGAGATTCCAAGGCCCAAAATTCAATCTGGAAAATGCAATCAACGTTAGAAATTATGAACGATCCAAATATCAACAAAAAATGAAATGCCATGTACAAGATATCACAAAAACTTCACCACTATGCAAATCGCCACCCTAGGAGAGGGTTTACATTAGGCTGAACATGGCGAATTTCCCAAGAAAATCTGAGTGTAGCTCAAGTGTGACCTCCGTATGAGATCACCAGTGAAGAAATGAGGGGTTTTGTCCTCAATTCAAGTGCAAAGTGGGTTTTCGTTCTCAATTAGAAAGCGGTTTCGTGCCCAACTCCAAGAAAATGAAATCCAAAAGCAAACATATATTATTCCAAGCCAAGCGAACCCTTTCTATAGCTAAAGGTGGCACCAATATTCGAAAGGATGATCCCCCAAAGAGGACCAACCTCCTTGCAGAAATATAAGTTTCTTTTTATGTTTTTACTTTATTCCATTAAGTCCCTTCCTTTTCACCCCTTTAGGTAACATATAATAATGAAAAGGCTAAATACTTTAAGTATTTAAAAATACCTTTTATTTTAGAAAAGGGGACATTACAAAACAATTTAAAAAAAATGATTTTTTTTTGTTTACAGATTAAGAGATGTAACAAATCAATGAATTGCAACAAAACATGTTCACATACTTCTACTTTTCAACTTGTGGAATGGAAAATATAAGAATAAAGTTTTGAGTCCATTTTTCAGTATTGAACATTTAAATGTTTGATTAAATCTCACTGTTGTGCTTTGTGGCAGTTGTGTTGACAATTCTGGCAATTGGGGGAGTGGAGGCATGTTTGATGCCCTATCTAATGTTTCTCAAAAAGTTCCAGATGCTTATTTGAAAGCTCATGAATGTCAAGATCTACATTCAGGAGACTTGCATCTGATACGAATCTCAGGTTTGTGCAGGCTATGCTTTTACGGGCACGATATTTGTTTTCCTTTTATTGGGAGAAATAATATTAATATTAATAGGAGAGTCAAGTGAACCTTAATTTTCTTAATATTTATTGTTGTGCTGGCATGTGCTTTTTCAGAGTGATCGCTTTCAGTCTCTTTGTTTCTATAATATATATGTTCACTTTCAGTTTCTTTCTTTCTATATGCTATAAGATATTATATTATATGCACATGTCAGCTTTCCTATACCCTGCTACCTCTCTACTCATCTGATGTTATATACATGCTTCACTCATGGAACGATGAATACATCCAAGCTAGAGTATATATGTATGTACTTCTGTACATATTTACAACCATGCATATATGTGTATGTCTCAAAGAAAATGGTGGCATCTCTTTTTCCTGTTTGAAGAGGAGATATATGTTGAGCTCATCCCATGAGATGATGCCATTTTTCATGTTATTATGTTGTTCACTAATAGAATATATGATGTTTGCTTTTCAAACACAGAAACGGAAGAACATTTAATTTCCAGTTCGAAGCATGTCTCTTATATTTATGTTTGTTATTGGTCATGTCTCAATTTTAGACAGTATTCTATAACTTTAGAATGCTAGTAACGTGTCTTCTCATTTTATGTTAAATGAATTATGATTTTTATGTCTAAAGTTCACAACATATAATTAAGAAATAATGCTTTTTAACACTTGCCCATTTGTTCGAATCCTTTAAGTTCTTTATGAACCTTTGTAACGTCTGCATTTGATAACAAATTAAACGACAATTTCAATATATTAGTCATTCAAAGTTTTGTAGGGGAGCGTTGTCTTTGCTGTTAGTGCTTGCTGAATAATTTGCAAAGATAATTCTTTTCTAATCTTTAGAAAGATTTAAAGAACGTATATATAGAGATTACTCTTGGTCAAACCTTGTAGTTTTAGTTTAAACATTTAACTGTGAATCTAATGTTACTTTTAGGTCAATGATGTCAAATGGAACTTGGAAGCACCTAAATCCCATGGATACTAGGAGATGTGGGGGTATGGATGGGGAAAGGTATAGGGACAGGGACAAGGATGCCTTTCCAAATCAGGGTATGGGATTAACTGGATAAGGGTACGGCTATATTAGAAGATGTGGGTACGGGGATGGGGACATAGTCCTCATCCATATACCAGAGTCTTCTGGAAACTATGAGAGTTAATCCTATTTTATTCTCTTAAAGCAAGGATACAAAGCCACTATATGAATTTATGTGGAAATGATGTAGAATTGGTGCCCTGCCATAACTAAAACAAAATCATACTGATTGGCATAATTTAAAGCTAGCAATGGTTTTGAGTAGAAAACCTATTGTAAGAAACAAGAATGCACCAAACTTCAAAATGTTTTTTTTCCTTATTTGCTTCATGATTAGGGATATGGACCTTTGAAATATCCCTTGTGGGATATCACTTGAACTACGCACAAAATATATAAAAATAACAATGAATTGAAATTATGATTTTATTTATTTATTTTTTGCTGAAATTGATTTTCAGGACAGCGCTATATTTAAATTATAACGAATCAGATCCAACCTGGAAAACTGAAAAACTCCAACCAAAAACCCTAGAAAAGCACGCCTGCAAAACTCTAAGTAAGTAGATATGGAAATAAACAAATTCCAAATTAAATGAAACTCCTCCTGGGAATTCACCAAGCTTGCCTCAAATGCTGGAAATAATCTGATCTATAGATGGCTGAAGTATGGACCAAATAATCTCTCTTCGGCACTTAGCAAACCCTTGAAATTCTCTGATAAGTCTTATCTGAAAATCAAATTTGAATGAAACTCCAAATTAGCAAACTAGGGAGGATCTTTCACCACCGAAGAGTGCTCTGCTAGCTAGGAGTGGATCTCTCACCATAGAAGCTAGGGTTCCTGTGGGATCTTACTCCACAAGCAAAAAGTATGCAACCAACAATGGTTCCAATATCATAATAAGTATAAGTGTATGAATGAATTCCCTCTCTCCCAAGCTCTTCTTTTTCTAACTTTTCATTGCAACAAAGGGCCCAAAAAAACCCTAATCGACCTCCTTGGGGAAAATTCTTATAATGATAAAATAACTTAAGTTACTTTATCACCACTATACCAAAAGTACACTTAAGTTACCCCCAACGAAGAAAAGAAATCACCCATCAAAATCGACAAAGTATAACATATGACCTTAAGGGAGCATCACACAACCTTATTTCACTTAAGTCACCTCAAAGTACGTGTCCAACTCGAAACATAACCTATAAGTGAAATGAAGGTGCAAACCATACCCAATAACCATCAAAGTCACTAGCCCCTTGGGCATAACCAAGGCTAAGACAAATGAAAAACCTCCTAAGCCATCTGCTTGGAAATGGGGACATTACAGTATTTTGTAATGGGAAAAAGGTGTGTTTATATAGCTTGTTAAAAAAATTGTTTAGCAAGTTTAGGACATACATTTTAGGCTTTTGACTTTTTTTTCTACTATTTTTTATTTTTTCAGTGACTTGTGGCACCCATTTCAGGTTCAAACCAAAAACAATACAGAGATGGCTCATTTCTAGTACAAACCTGGGACAAAGGGACATTTCAGGGGTGCATTTCAGGAGTGTTTCTATACTAGAAACGTCCAGACATGGGCACGATGGGGCAAGGATGTTTCCCTACAACATAGTCCACCAACATTGATGTGCCTAGGCCTATCGACATTCTGTTGTCTATTTCAGATATTCACTTTAATTTTGTCAGTATAATTAAGGTGATAAAGGAATAAATACAAGATCATTCAGTGTGTAACACTATAGTATGTAATCCTTGGTCTAGACAATAACGTTTTATATAATTATTACCTAGATACGTTAGAAGCTGAACAGTTATCTTGAAGATGAATTGAACAATTATTTTATCTTGATAAATATGTACTTTGTATCACATTTTCAAGTGAATGAGAATCGGGCTTCACTCTTCCATTTCTTGGTCTTACATTGTTATTAGAGTGCAAGCAATTTTCCTTTTATTCCTCCATCTCAATTTTGCTCCCTCTCCATATCCCTATTCATTGTTCATTTGTTGGAGTGTATAATATTAAGTGGGGTCATGTTTGGTGGGTCAACACATACACACATCCATATTATTATTATACGTTATTAATATAACTTATATTTTCCATCCATTCCATGTTAGTGTGGAAGAATTAGTTAAATCACTCATTTAAATTAATTGAAGAGTGAAATGGTACAACCAATATGTGCAACCAAATCACCCACCCTATACAATAAGGTGATCTCTTTGAGATTGAGAATAATCATTGAATGTAATATTTATGAGCATTTACGAGATTATTGTGGGACTTGAGACGTTGAAGTGTAAATTTGAAGAAGTGAAGATTTACTGTGTGTGTTGGGTAACTCTGTAACATTCCTCATTTAACAGGAAAGTGTTAAATGTGTTTTTACATTTTTTACATTCAATAATTTGATATTAAAAATGGTATAAGCTCTATGATATATTTATTCATATACTTTATATAATCCTTTGATTCAAATAGTTAATCAAGTAATTAAGTCATTATTTGTTTAATTTAATGTTTATTACTCAACCCCACATGTGCTGACATCATCAACCATCTTGATCTGTTGGATTCAACAAAAAAGGGGGCAAATATTTTATGCACATCCTGTTACTCAAAGAAAGCAGCCTTATCCTTTTTTTTCGATATCTCAATTATTGTGCATTTGTTATGAAAAACTTTGTATGGTTTTGATGGGGTCAACTGCTGCCCATATTGTTATATATTCATCGAACTAAATGTCCTACTTTCCTTTCTAAGCATTTTTCTCTTTGGAGTCTTAGGTTTGTTCTCTTCAACAGCTTTTTCATGGTAGGATTTTACTGATCTCTGGAGTGTACTTCATTGTATGATGCTTTACCCCAGATTGTTCTGATCTCTCCCCAATACACTTCTTAGAACTGATAGGATCTGGTTGTACACTCACCTACTTTTTGTCAACATAATTTGACCATTTGTATAAAAAATACATTCAATGTGTGCTAGTCGTAAAACATAGATTCTTGTTAGGATCGTCGTGTTATTGATGTTGCCGAGCATTCCCCTTGTTTGCATGCCCATTCATATCATTTTGTTTCTGGGTAGAGATGCAAATACCTATGTTAACAGTATTAGAATGTAAGGCTTATTAAATAAGGATGTCATTAGTTATTTAACGACAAGTTTGTTGTAACTGGTTGTAACTATCAACCGTTTTGTAACCATCATTCATAATAAATAGACAGACACACAATCTCAAATGTGTGCAATCCGCCTTTTCTTTATTCTTTCTCTCTCTGCATATTCTAACATTGGTATCAAAGCGTGGGGCAAGCAAAGAGAGAGAGAGGAAGAAAGATGTTTTCGTGACAGTCCCATTAGGGCACGCTGAAGAAGAAAGACATTTTCATTTTGATTTTCGATGGAAATCAAGGGCACGTTCGTTTTTGTGAGGGTAGAAAACAAGTGTAGTCGCGAGTATCAGTTATGCAAACATAGTCGTGCAAGAAGCTGTGAATCAGGACCAAAAACTAAGTCGTGAAAGGGTCTGCAACTCCGTGACGCGAATCAGGAGTCGAAACACTAAGTCGCGAAAGGGTGTGCAACTCTGTGAGCCATTTTCTGCCATTAAGGCAAGGACAAAATCGTGGACATGAACCCAGGAAACATATAGTCGCGTTTTCGGGGCACAGTTATAAGAAACAAGGGTTGAATATAAAGTTGTGTTTTTTAAGGATAAATACAGTCAAAGAAGAACGAAACAACTGAAAATAGTTCTAGTTGCAGTCGTGAATATACAGTCACGCAAGCCAAGGCACAAAAATAGCCACAAAAAATTCCAGAACAACAAAGTTTCAAACTGTTTGTGCTAGGGCACGAAACTGTAAAGAACTGGTATTTTATTTACTCATTTCGGAAAATACGCAGTTGTATTTATTTTATTTTATTAAAATGGAAATTCTCGTAGAAAAATATTCTGGTCTAAATTTTCATACATGGAGAGTGAAAATACAAATGCAACTTATGAATAAAAATTTGTGGGGCATTGTAAACGGGAAAGAGACAACACCTACCGATGCATCGAAATTGTTAGATTGGCAAAGCAGAGATGATAGAGCGAAAGCTATTATTGGCCTTGCTCTCTCCGACTCTGAACTTCATCATGTAGACCTAGACAAATCATCTAAGGAAATTTGGGATGCTCTAAATAAATTATTTGGAGCGAAAGCAAGTTAATGCCAAATTTTCCCTAAAACTTCAGTTATATAGGTTCAAAATGGATGGAGTCTCTATGTCAAGCCACATCAATAATCTGAGGTCCCTGATCAGACAACTAGCAGAAGTCAAAGCTGCAATTGAGGATGAGGATGCCAAAGCTATCCTATTAAATAGTCTGTCTTCAAAATACAACAATGTAGTTTTTACCCTCAGTCAAATTCAATCTCAATCTCTAGATGATATGATTGCAGCTCTTCTAGCTGAAGAAAAACGAACTACAGAAGATGCAGAAGGTCATTCTCAGCAAGAAAGTGCATTCTATTCCAGAACCAGAAACTCTTGTAGAAGATCAGATAAAGATAACTAGGAGATTGAATGTCATTATTGTAAGAAAAGAGGTCACACAGCATGGGATTGTCGTGTTCGAGCCAATGATGTGCTCAAGGGTAAAGTCATATCAAATACAACCAATATAGCCATGGTTGAAGACCCACCAGATGCAGAAGGTAGTGAGGACAATGACGAATACGCAATATAAAGATGCTCTAAACTTTGAAGGCAAGAAAGGATACAGGGTAGATGAAGCTCGGTATGGATGGTTGCTCAGATAGTTCGGGAGACTGTGGATCTTGGGAATTATACCCTCACGAGGGTCATGAGACAACTTGATGGAGCTTGTGGATGGCTCAGTATGGATGGTTGTCCAATAATTCGGGAGATTTGTGATTCGGGAGTTTGGGGAGGTGGAATCCGGGAACTCGGGAATTCAGCTCGGGAGCTACACCTTTACGAAGGTCATGAAGCAACTTGATGGAGCCCTACCTATCATAGCATTGCTTTCATAAGTGAAAATATTCTGAAATAAATTAGTTCTGTTTGGTTTTGTTAAATTGGAAGTTTTTGCGTTATGTAGGGTAAGCCTTAAGAGGGGGTGTGGGAATGTAAGTGATTAAGACCTGTCAGTTTTTGCTAGTAATCCAACCACTTTACTAATAAGAACCGGTTGTAACAAAAATAACCACGTTTTGTAACCAAGATCGTTCATAACTTAAATAGGATTGGACACACAAGTTAATGGCGGTGCAGTGGGTGCAGTTGGTTGCATCTTGATTCTCAGTAGTTGTGTTGACTATATTCTTTCTTTTTCCCTTCTTCTGCATATTCTAACGTATGCCTTCACCTTAGGCTTATGACAATGAATATTTTTTTTGTTGTTGAAATATCTTTAGAAACTATCTTGACAGATGCAAGGATGAGACAGGAAGAAGTAGAAGAACAAAGAAGAAAAATAACAGGCCTATTGAATCTGTAGCCGAGAATCCAATTTGGAGTCGAGATAGTTTGGTGTTGATTAGCGATTTAGGGATTGCATAATTCATTATCTGTGTTGAACGAAAGCTATTGCCCATTGCTGTGCCATAAATCAATAAGGCTGCGCACAAGCCATAAATCAAGATCCTAATTTCTCCTCAATATTGCTATCTACAAATTGATTTATCAGGGTCTGTATGTTATTGAAGCAGGTTCAATGGTCTTCAGACAGTGTAGAAAAATACCGTTTCTCGCTATTTTGTTTAATGATGCAATTGAGAAGAAGGAGTTGGAGGTTTGAAGGCGCCTCTATCTGGTTTTTGTCTAATTTCATTTTATGGTGAATTTAATGTTCCCTGATCTGCACAGCATGTTCCCAGCCTGCTGCTAAAAAATGGGGGAATGTCAGATTTTGTAGTTGCAAGTGTCCGGTACTATGTATGCAAGTGTGGAAGTTGCTAGCAAAAGGTAAACTGATCAATTGGAGACTATCGTTGCATATGGTGAAAGAGTGTGTTTGCCTTTTGAGGATACCAATGTTTTCTTTTGTATGCTGCAATAATTGTATTCCACAAGAAGTTTTCTCGCACTTATCACTTGGTCAAAACACTTTATCTTAATCATGTTTGAAAAATGGTTGCAGAAATGTGCGGCCCATTTCCTTACTGTAGCGCATGCTGTTTGGCACAATGGTTTTGTTAAAAATGCAGTGGAAATTTTAAGCAAATGCTATTGGCATTTGTAAATCCAACTTCCACGGATTTTGCCTGTTTCCCCAGAAACTATGCCAAAATACCACTGGAACAGGGAAGTACATCCACCAAAGCATAATCAAAAGCAAATTTTATTATGATCTAGTTGCAAATGACTAAAATCCGGGTAGTCATGAATGTTCAAAACGTGGGAGCTTGGGATCTCATGTAGATAAACCTGCCAACCCGAATGTCTTCTCATTTTGCTATACAAATTAATTGATATGGACCTGTATTTGTGTCTGAGGCGGATTCAATTGTGTCTTTAAGAAGAAAACGGGGAGTTATTTTCTCTGTCATAAATTTGTTTGTTGAATTATTACAAAATTAAAGTAGAAGTCGGGGATTAGAAGGCACAAAATGGTTGCCAATGTTTTTGATTTTCAGAGCTCAATTAGTAGGATGAGATAAATGCCTCACGAAGGAATAGTAAGGTCGAGTTGTGCCTGCAGAGTTGAATTTGTGTACAAGGATGTCAACAAAGATAACAAATAAAATGAAATTTCGAACCATATCAACCCAACAAATTGGACAACCTCGAGGAAATAAAATTGGTCTCTTTAAGTGTGATCACTGCTGGTTTTACTTAAAATATGGATTTTGATAGAGCTTTGGGACAAGGTATGGGTGCAAAACGAATAGCTTGGGGCCGCATGCAACTATTTGGCATCATGTGGCAACAAACGGAGGTCTCAATAGATTGTGAGTGCAAACTTCTTGGAGCCCCCACATATCCACTTCGCTGATTGTTTTTAGGCATGGTCTCCTTGCCTTTTTTTTTCATAATTTTTGTAATTTGGTTCTTCATTTACACTATAATAGAAACATCAAACCACTGGATAATCTGACAAATGGATATGTAACCAAATTTAAATAGTGTAAAGGAAATAAAACTCCACCTTGTAATTTTGAAACCGATTTACAATTTAAACATTAACTGTGGTTACTACCATAACCTTATATGATGATACTAGAGATATCCGAATTAGGTGCTCACATCATTGGTATGGCGAGAGTTAGATGATGTCATCAAAATCAAACAACCATTTGCCTACCTTGCAAAGTTAGAAAAATGCAATTTCCAGAGGCTTACAAAACAACACTCTGAGCCTCGTAAAAGAGATGTCAAGTGTCGTATGTGTTCCTTGTTATGTAGAGAGTCGCGTCAAGCATTAGCTCGACAACCCATGTTTGATCGTTTGTGCTCTCTTCGCTACTTCTCTAGGAGCAAATGTTACTCCATTTTCTTTACTTTTAAGGAAGCTGTTAAAACTGAAAAGATTGGCTTTCGTTTTGAACCCACCGTTTGGTCCCTGAACAACGAAATGCTTGTCCGCCTTCGCAAACCTCTAGTATTTTTACTAGACAATTTCTGGAACCTTGGTTCGGGAAAATTACATTCCTGAGTTAGTTTGGCAAATAAACTCTTTTTGTAGGCCTCTGGTCGCAGTTTGACTAGGTCAACTGGACCAATTAGGGATGTGGTGGCTCCAGAAAACCCTGTCGCCGTTTGAAACCTGTTTCCTACCAGTTCTTAGTCTTGTCGACTCTGATGAATTCTCCATATATAGGAGAACTTGTAGGAAATTCACTCGTTGCGCATTTTCCATCAACTTGTGTTAGTCTTGGACGTTGGTTTTTGGAGCCCTCGAGCTAACTTTTGATTGTTTGCAACTAGGCCAATTATGACTGACGGCCTCGGAAAAATGGCCGCCAATCGTAAACCGTTCACCAGTTTTGAATTCTATTAGTTCCTGTGAATTCTTGGTAAACAGCAGGACACGTAGAAATTTACCCATGATTGCGTTTGCTCATCGGAAGATACGTTTGAAAGTGGTTTCTTAGCCTCCGAGCCTAAATAACTGTTTTTGCAACTAGCAGGGAAAATGTAAAATGCAAAGTTGTAGGACCCCAGTCAAGTTAGCAAACCATCGTGGAAACTTATTAACAATTGTAAATAACTTGTTTGAAACTCTATCATGTGACTTTGTGAAATTACACTTTTGGCAAAATAGTGCTTCTCTCTCTTCCCTACCTCTTTCTCTCTCCTTGGTTAAGAAATGGAGTGAAATGAAATGAAATCAATACATGTCTCTAATGCTCTCCTTTCGAATGCAAATTATTATTACTATGTAAATGGAAAACTGAAAACATTAATTATGCTAGATTTAGGTGGATGCCATGCCAACGATTTATCGCTGATTTCATGCTCACATGGTTTTGCAGGATGGAAGTAAGATGGTGGAAAGGCGTGGTGTAATTCATTGTTTATTATTGTAATTTATATATGTTATTGGAAAATGTACATATGTATAATTATTCCATGTTACAAGATAAGATAACCTAAATATATTAATGTCCAACAATGACCACAACAGTAGGTCAATGGGACTGCAGTCCAAAAATATACAAAGTGCGAGCGGGGAAACTTCTTTTTGAGTTCCCAAAAACAGAAGAAAGAAAACTAGACGAATTATGAGAGGTTGCTTTGAAGCCAAATAACCTTCAGGCATTTGCAATGTTTTTCTAGAAAGCGGTCGCATTAAATACGGGATGAATTATCCATAATAAGGGAATTTACGAGGGGGCAAATCCTTGAGGACCATCGATGGTCTAGTCTTGGAATGGTTTCTACACCCCTCCTAACATTTGAGGCCGTTTGAAACTAGAAGCCAAATTGAAATAGGTCAGTAACCCGTAAAGTTCACTAGACAATTTTGAATTTTTTTTCCCTGTGAATTCTTGAGATGTAGGAGGACACGTATAATTAAAATTGGTAGCTAAGGCCGCCCTCTACAGTACAATCTTGCATTTTCTCATTGTTATCGGAAGACAACATTTGAAAGTGGTTTCTTAATCTCCGAGCCTAATGAGTGTTTTTGCAACTAGCAAGGCAAAATGTAAAACAAAGTTCACTAGAATCCTAGTCCGCAAGTTAGTAAACCATCGTGGAAACTTATTGAACTTGTATATGTAATTTATTTTGAAACTCTATCATGTGACTTGTTCAATGTGAAATGTGAAATTTAGAGAAAATAGTGTTTCTCTCTCCCTATTATTTAATGGAAATGAAGTGAAATGAAATGAAATCAATACATGTCTCTAATCCCCCTCCTTTCGAATCAAAATTATCATTATATGTAAATAAAAAACTGGAAACATTAATTTATGCTAGATTTAGGTGGATTCCATGCAACTCAGAAATTTATCAAATGTTGATTTCATGCTCACATGGTTTTGCATGATCAATATTTCTAAGATGGTGGAAATGCATGTTGTAATTCATTTTTTACTATTGTAATTTATATATGTTATTGGAAACTGTATATACGTATAATGTATTTCCATGTTAAAGAAAAGTTTATATTTGAAATTTAGTAATATGTAAGAGATGTTAGTTTTATTGATGCCTTGGGAAATGTGTATTTAATCATAGGTTCCATTTTGATTCATATTTACGAATGGTAAAAAAATGTTTGATATGTTAAATGAATTTGAATTTAATATCTTGCAGTGCATTTCCAATGTTCAATAGATGATTAATTGATTGGTTTGTTGTGTTCTTTACCTTTAAAATGCATTAAAGAAATCTAAACGAAATATTCAACCCTAGTTCAAAATTCAGGCATAACTAACTTCCTTGTGTTCTAAATTTTAGCATAGAAAACTAAAACCTTAGGATGAACTAAAATCCTTACACTCGATGAAACTTTCTATATTAAATAGATAAGAGCCCAATTTGGATTTTATCATCATATCCGATATGTTTAGTGACGTTGTCATGAACCCAAAGGTTAGGAACGACATGGTCAAACCTTATCTGGAGTAAGTAAAACTAACATATTCCTTAGTGTCCTAGTGGATGATTGAGTCTTATGAAGTTGGATCTAGATATTAACTTCATCATTGAATGATTTGTTTGTGGGATCCAAATGACACAAATGGAGCTAGTGAAATAGTTATGCTATGAATTAAACTTTTATTAATGATCTCTTTAGTTACTCACAACTAAATGTGTTACCTTGATTAGTGACAATATAACACCTTGGTATTTTACAAAGGCTTTATAGGGTAAATATGTTTTCACACCTTAATCTGATCTATAATAGGGCATAGAGCCCTGAGTGCAAATTGGAATTAGACTAAACCTCAGTTGATTAGGAGGTTAACTTTTGGGTAGAAAATTGTAAGTAACTCCTTGCAATTGAAAATGATTTGAAGGATGTTGACTTAAGAGAAACCAGGAAATTGAAAATTGGTCCCATAATCCCTTGTTATGCCCTTTTATGACATTAAGAATAAAATAAATTTCACATGTGTAATCGTTAAATGTGGAAACATGGGATCTTACCTTGAAAAAAAATCACTTGTGGTTCGTGTGTAGTCATAATGCTTCCAATCATGTACTTCTTCAAGATGTTAGAAAAGTACTTTCATAACTCTTTTTGTTATAAAGTGACGACAATAAGAGATTTAAGAAACAATGTAAATGAGATTTTTTTAAAAACAAGAATATATGTGATAATGGTTTAGGAACAAAAATTTCACTTGAAGTACTTATGGTTGATTTAAGCATTGACTTTTTGTTAAGAATGGATACAAATTTTCTGGTGGGACTAGGCATTTGAGCCAATATAGAGTCCACTAAAAACAAAAATTATGACGTGTAAATGCTAAATTGACTCAAACTAAATTTGGAACTAAAACAACCATAGCATGAGAAACAAACCTTTAACGTAAGAAAAAGTTATTGGGAGACTCATAGTTGCTTAAAATTGACTTTAATTAACAAATGATCTATGGATAGTTAATGGGATTCAATAAAGGAATCAATCATGCATTCTCCTTTAAAGACTATTTCCTTACAAAGTAAAGTAATTGAAGATTGTAAAGTAGGAAATTTTAAACCTTATGTGTTTAATTCTCTTGAAAACTATAAGGTCATACAATGGAAACCTAAATTTAATGAATATGTAAACCATAAAAAGGCCATGTCATGGAGTATGCCTACCCGATGTTTCTTACTATAATTGGGTCATTGTCCTGGTTTATGATGTTGAGTATGACATTGATGGGTACCCTGTGTTATCCTATTGTATGAGTGGGTTCATGTTTATGTAAGTGTCTTATGCGTTGTTGAGTTTCTCTACTTGGAGCCCTTGTGGTGTTATGTAGTGAGCAATGTAAGTAAAAAAGTAAAAAATATTTTGGTATTTTTACTGTTGTATTTGTGTGTGTAAAATGTGGTTATGTAGGATAAGCCTTAAGAGGGGGTACTAGAATGTAAGGCTTATTAAATAAGGATGTCATTAGTTATTTAACTACAAGTTTGTTGTAACCGGTTGTAGCTATATCAACCATTTTGTAACTACATCATTTATAATAAATAGACGGACACACAATCTCAAATGTGTGCAATCCGCCTTTTCTTTATTCTTTCTCTCTTCGCATATTCTAACAAACAGTGCTTGAGTTCTTAATGGAGACCTTGCCTAGCACCGGAGGGCTGTGTCACAAGGTACACAAAAATTTATTCGAAGAAGTTCAAACTTTACCAAACTTTATCCTCGTCGAATATTAACTGGAACTTTATCCATTATTTTTACATGAGAAGTTTTTGACACGTTTCTGCATAATATTATAAATGTGTGTGTATATATACATTTGCTGACTGAAAGCAGAGGATGGAAAGCTTTCTCTACCATGGCTCACTGACTTATTTGTTAGGAAAAAGTGATTAAAAATATCTTTTGTTCATACTAAAAGATTTTTTTTTTGAACTTCATCCATTGAGAGACTTGAACTGAACTTTATCCTCGTCGAACATGAGCTTGAGCCTTTGGCTTACCTGGAGGGTATTTGGGCTCCACGAGGGAAGATCTGTTGATTCTCTTCTATGATTGCAGATTAAGAATTGGTTTTTTTTTTCTACCACAAGTAGCCTCCTCCACAAGGAAGTGGAGAGGTTTCCCGTGTTACACAAATTTTTCATATCGGAAATCCAGATGTTTGTTGATCTGCAGCCATTGGGGCCGTGTGCAAAGATGTTTCTGTCATGGTTTTGACTAAACATACCACAGTTTGCTGAAGTGACTCATGTTGTGGGGACGAGGAAGGGGTATGCTATCCCTGAGAAGGTTCCGACAAAAGGGAAGGCTGATTCATGGCCTGCAAAATGTATGCTTCCTTTGAGAAATTATGGACTGCCGAGGTTGAAAGCCCAGACAAGTCGAGATGGGACTTCATTTTCCAGGGAATAGTGCTATTGTTGGCATGTTTGAGGTTGTAGGGATGTTTAGAAGAAGTGGGATTGGATTTGGTGATAGGTGTCAAGGAAGGATGGATTTTAGGAAAGTTGAGATTATTTTGAATCTTGGTGGTGGCCATGGCTTCAAGTTCAATCTTGCTGCCATCTTGGAGGCCAACATGGGCAGAGTGGGATTGGGTGACCCTTGCATGGCCGAGCATTTCCCAAGGATGTGGGGATGCCATTAGTCCTCTCAGAGAATTGGCGCTTTTTCAGCAAGGTTGATGAGACCTGTGGGGGAGGGGGGAACCTTCTTGGTACCTTTGGGTCATGAACAATTTCCGGCCAGTGAATGAGCAATGTTAAGGAGGCTGAGCTAGTTGCAACATGATATTGTTCAGCTTCCGCGTGTGTTTTTGCTTTCCCTTCATCGAAAGAGTGGTTGTAGATCTGCATGTGAAACATAGTTACCAAATCCTGTTGGCCTTTTGGATCCGAATTTTCAGATATGTGAAATTGGTTTGAACTGATCCAGACATCTTTTGTACAAATTTAAGTTTTATTTCTTGGCAAACCCACTTTCCAGCTGCCTTGCTCTGCTCAACCTATCTATTAAAATTTGACACATGTTTAGATTTATCATTTTTTACAGACACACACACACACACAAACACTTATTTTCTGAACCAGACTTCACATTTTTGTTTTAGAGTTCCAGATTTTCAATTTGTTTTCTGCTCCCATGTGAATCTGGAATTTTGAAAACTATGATGTAGAATGAAGAATGGTGTCAGAATTTAATCTTGCAACTGTGATTCTAGAACTTACCCGTTTGTAAATATATTTGGAAGCATGTATTTGTAGGTTTTACAGTGGCAGGATCTTCCTGAATCTTAGAAAGAGGGTTAAGGAATTGATCAAGGAAGATAGGTGCAATGAAACCTTTGAAAAAGTGATTTGAATGGAGGTACTTAATGGGAGTGATTGGCATTTGCTTAGGAATTCATTTAATATTGCTAGGTTTTTGCTGTATTGGAGGAACATGAAATTGTTGTTTCCTATGAGAAAAGGCATCAAAGGATGCCCGACAACACTGAGATGAAAGGCTTTGGTGGATTTGCAGGAACAAAAGAGATTAAGGCCGGTGCTAAATGATCTCTGTCTCGGTAAGGCTACCTTGTTGTTTGAAAGGAAAATGGGGATGGAATTGAAGGATTAAGGGTTGTGGGTACTTATGTGAGTTCAAAGAGGTGGAACAAAATATGGAAAGTATAAGCGATAGATGCTCTGCATGTGGAGTGTATATCTGTAAATATTGTAGAACTCTGCCCTTTAATTCCATCAAGACCTTGTGCTTCGCAACAAACCTCGCACAGACTCATGGTGAAAATGTTCCCGCCCTTCCATCCATTCACAAACCTGAAAACAATTAAAAAATAGGCGTCTCCAAAAGACATATCCTTTCAACCCATCTTATCTATAATATTATTACTCTTATTTAGGTAAAATATGGGCAAAACATTTTAATTGAATACACTTATATATATATCCTCTCTTTATTAGCTTTCGTCCTCTATCTCTCTAGCGGGTATCAATCCAATTCCACCACCAGTATTGGCGGTGTTGATCGCTTGCCACCTCCTCATCGGTTCAAGCTCTTCACTGAGAGTGTCTTATTGTTCTCCAATGTTCTCTATGGCCTCGATGTGTTCATATATATATATATATATATCCTCTCTTTATTAGCTTTCGTCCTCTATCTCTCTAGCGGGTATCAATCCAATTCCACCACCAGTATTGGCGGTATTGATCGCTTGCTACATCCTCCTCATCGGTTCAAGCTCTTCGCTGAGAGTGTCTTATTGTTCTCCAATGTTCTCTATGGCCTCGATGTGTTCATTACTGCTGCCGCTATATATATATATATATATAACTCTTATTATTAGGATTTTGTCATATAACATTCTCCCCCTCTTTTTTTTCTTAAATTTTAAAAAATCTCCATTTTAATAGTAAAGAGACATCAAAATGTACATGTTCTACTGTGCCAAGCATAAAAGCTGTTAGTCCAAGCCCATGCATTATAAACCAAAGCATACATATTAGTAACTAACATCGATGGAATTCAGTGTCTAAAATCCTTCTTAGATCTTCTTGAAGCTTGTTCGACCACCATAATGGTGGAGGACCATAGCATATTAGATTATGATTGTCAAGAGCCCAATTTGCTAGTGCATCCGCCACTTTATTGAGCTCTCTAGGAACATGGCTGAAGTGGACTTCTTGGAACTTATCCTACAACTTTCTCCAACTCTTTGACTATTTGCCAATTTTTTCTCTGAACCGTATCTGGAGTGGATAGCAGTCTAACAATCAACGTAGAATCTGATTCAACCTGAATTTTTTGCCATCCAACTTTCAAAGTTTCTTGCAACCCCCTGTAGATTGCCTTAATTTCAGCTAAGTTATTTGTTGAATAACCCAATTTTTTAGAAAAGAAGAAGGTCACAGAACCATCAAAAGATATACCTATCCCTGCCATACTTGCTTGACCGTGATTTCCTTTGGAAGCTCCATTAGCGTTCAACTTTCCATTACTACGCAGTGGAGCTGTCCACTTTTAATCCAACTATTTTTTCTTTTGTGGTCTAAAATCGACCATTATAGATGTCATGGGCTGTAAAAGAAACATTTTGCAAAGATGATCCCACTCAGGCGAAGGGGTGTGAGGTATACAAATCTTGCGCTTAATAGATTCTGCCACAATCAATTTTATCTTCTCCCACACAATAGAGATGTCCCTACCTTTCTGTTGAAAAATTCTGTTGTTTCTTTCCTTCCGAGTATTCCATATTAGGAGGGTAATACCATTCCACAAAGTTGGAAGAAGATTTTGACCCTTTGACAAATATTTTCCCCATTCTCTAAACAATTGTTCGAGAGATTGGATACCAACACAGGGTATCTCAAACAACTTGGAGAAAAGTTGACAGTGTTGGACTACAAAAGGCAGTGTATAAAAAGATGATTTTTGGTTTCCTCATTGTCCAGGCATAATGCACATCTGAAAGGGTCATTAAACCTCTTTTCATGAGCCTATCCCTGGTTAGGATTCTTTGTCTTAAAACCAACCAAACAAAGAAGCTCACTTTGGGCCATATAGCTGACTGCCACAAATGGTGAAAAATGTCCCTAAGAGGATAAGGATCTACCTGACACAGAGAAGCATACCCAGAAGAAATTGAGTAGATACCCATGGAATCTTTTTCCCAAGCTAAGGAGTCTAGTCTTGGAAAGGTAGAAAAAGGTTGGGACTGAAGAATATTATCCACCAACTTTTGATGCTCCTCTCCAATTTGAACTGACCATTCATGAGTGGGTATCCAACTTTGTCCAATTTCCCATTGATGAATAGTAGGCTTACAATACTTGGCAACCTTAATCCAACCCTTTTCATGAAGAGCTTCCACAGTTGGCTTGAACTCAGGGGGCTGAATAATGATGGGTGGATGTCCATCCCAAGAATTAGTCCAAAAGTTGTCTGTTTGACCATTATTGATTATCCAAAAGGAATACCTCTTTATGAGCTCTTCTCCAACTCTCAGTACTGAAAGAATAGGGAATCCTTTAGAAGGAAGAGTTAGCCGAATGATTTTGTCAGAAAGGTTGTTTTCAGCATATTTAGCTCTAATATTAGCAGCCCATGAATCATTTGGAGCAGCTAGCAGTCTTAAATAATGTTTGGTTGCTAAGGCTCTATTATGCTTGGAAGTTGATCTGAATCCTAATCCGCCCTCTTTTTTTTTGGCTGGCAAAGAATTTCCCACCTAACTAGCGACCATTTTTTCTTTTCGTGTGATCCACTCCAAACGAATTTGTGACATAGAGTCCATTCGTTTCAGAATCCTAATAGAGATATTCAAGATAGAAGATACATAATTGGCAAAGCTTGAAGGACTGCCTTGACCAAAGTCATTCGTCCTCCTGAAGAAAGCCATCCATTTGTCCATTTCTGCAATTTCAACTTAGCTTTGTTTAATAACCAGTGCCAATCATTTAATTCTTTAGCTGCCACAGGTACCCCGAAGTATTGGATTGGAAGAGAAACTTTTTTAAAGTGAAAAATATCAAGAATTTGTTCCCCTTGTCTTCTAGAACAGTGGAAAAAAATGATGCTAGATTTGGAAACATTGACCAATTGACTAGTGGCTCTAGAGAATAGCTGAAGATTTTTTTGCATTTGGGATGCTTCCAGGCAAGTAACCTTACCAAGAAGCGCATAATCATCAACAAAATGTAGGTGTGTAAGAGGACGGGCCCCTTTAGCCCGTCTAATAACGCTAATATTCTTATCATCACAAGTCTTGGTGGATAATCTTCTAAGGCATTCAGCCAGAATAATGAATAAGAAAGGGGATAAAGCATCGCCTTGACGAATCCATCGAGAAGCTGAGAAAAGATGAGTTGGGCTGCCATTAACAAGGAATGAAAAGGAAACTGAAGCCAAGCAAGCTTGAACCCATTCAATCCATGCACTAGAAAACCCAAATTGTGCCAAAAACTTTGCATAAAAAATCCTCAATCTACTCTGTCATAAGCTTTGGAAAGATCTAGCTTGATAAACATCGAAGGGGATTTCTGGATGTCCATATAATGTAAACTACTTGGGCTAGCATTCTCCCCTCGTATATTCAACTATAGTCAGCTAGATATAATTCTATGTTCACTTTAAAGTTTACTGAAGAATACCGAGTTATCACCAATCATGCAAATAGATATGGTATAACTGAGAGTGACACCTAGAAAGAATTAGAATGTGGTTCATTGTTGGAATTCCCAATATTTTTAAGATGGGTGTCCCTAACAGTCATAGATATGCAACACACAACCATCCTTGTCAACACACAACCTTCATGAACCATCATCCTTTTAAGGCAAAATAACAATAGGAGAACCACATGGAGAAGTGTTAGGATGGATTACACCTTGGTCAAACAAATATTAGAATTGCTTTCTTACCTCATTCGCCTCCATCAATGATTGCCAATAGAGATGAATGTTGGGAAGAAGGCAATCTAGTAACAATAGGATTTCACGCTCAATTGCCCTTTTGGCTGCAGACCATCGGCTCTTGGAAAACTTATCTAAACTGCTGCAAAGACTCTTGCATTTGCTTATGCTCTTTGTTAATAGACATGCTAGGAGAAGTGTGTTGTATTCAAATACTTCGTTATCTTGCTTATCTATACAAAGAAATAAAATGAATTTTCTAGTAGCATTAATTAATTTAATTTCTTGATTATATTAATTACGAAGGAGATTTTCGTTTTCCCTTCATATGCTTTGATGATGTAGCTTCTCCCATCTTTGACTTGACGTTACTTATCAGCTCTCCTCATGAATGTAACATCTCTGGCACACACGTAGGGGATGCCAAAGCCTACACTTCAAACATCCAAAGGCACAATATCCACAACAACTTCATCAATTAAATGTTCATCTATCCCAAAATTGACTCTGCATTATTTGATCTCTTATATTATTGTCCCTTCAGCCAACCTAGAAAATAAGGATTATGATGATTACACATTGAAATTCCAAGCTTTTCTACCATCTCCTTACAAATAAAGGTTGTTTGAGAACAACAATAAAAAGAATACCAATGTTTTTCTTCTTATATGGGAAAGTTTGGTAAGTTTGCCTTTTTCATGAGTCTCATTGCCACTCGAACATATGTATGCAAGAATGGAAGTAGAAGAAATATTCTTATCCACAACAAAGTTACACCCAACTTCTCTTCCTTCAAAAGAAATCACAACTTTCTTTTTTTCCTTGTTCTTCAAAGGATGCAATTCTGGATGTAATTTCCATCAAGTCTCATCTATATGGCCATCAACATCACAATGGCCACAATTGTTTTTAGAATCCTTCATAGGAATAGTAGTAGTAGCATAATACACACCTTTCCATTTTCCTTTTTCTTTTGACTTGGACACACCTTAGGGTTTTTACACTATAATCAAATAAAGAATGAAACATAGAGCTATAGGGCGGTTATTCTAATTAATTAACTTCTAACATTAATCATTCAATATCATAATAACACATTAATACTTGCAACAAATGTACACAATACAATACAAAATCACAAATACATGGGATTGAGTGCACTTAGTTGATTACAGGTGATTATGGGCTAATCTGAGTGATCTGAATGCTGAACAAGGATATTTGAACTGAAAGTGCTTCGGAACTGAGAAACTATGGAATTGAGGATTTCCTTGGGCAGGATTGTACTGTAGGGGCAGGAATGTCTGTACGGTCTTGACCTCTAATTGTACGGTTTTGCACCTTCTCAAAATTGTGGTTTGTAACTTTTGGGTTTGTTGCTTGTCTGATTCACTTTGTCACTGTTTGTCAGTCACTCTCGATCACATTGCGGGGGTCTCTGAATACCCCGCTTAATCCTTCAAAACCCTAACCATGGATGAGAAGTCCCTACAAAAGAAACATTAGTTGGGTTGTTGGCACATCCGTGCACCGCTGATGTTGGCACTACTCCGAAGAGGCCTCAAAACACATGTCGTTCTCCACCTAGCATGTGATATCTAGTTGTAATGCATTCCGATTTGACATCCTCTATTTGACAATGCTTGACTTGAGTTTCTCTCTTGCCAATCTACTTGAGTGGGTGACTTTGAGTGCTTGCAAATGTGGGAAGCAATCCCCTAGACCTAGTGGGAAGCTTCAGACTTGTAGATAGTGCTGCCCTAATGAATGTGTAAGGTATTTTCGGAGTGTAGGGAGCTTTGGGTGCCTTTTGTGCTAGCTTTTGCAATAGGAGTCCATAAAAGTGCTTGAGAGTGTCCAGGCTAAATGAGGTGAATGAGTCTCACTTGTTTATATATGCTTTCGAAGGTGATTTCAAGGTCAAGATTGATGAGTAAGTGACCCAAAGAATAATGTGCAACGGGAAGTTTGGGACCAGACTGAACTAGGTCAAGATCGTATACTAAGGTCAGAATTGTACATATGTTCCTGCCCTTACTGTACGTTTTTGACCTAAGAGGGCAATCTGCAGTGTGAAGTTTGGAAGTTGACAAGTGGAGTTTCTTAAATGTGATTTCATGCATTAATTCTCAAAAACTGTTGACAGATGAGTGTGTAAGAGAAAGAAAGCTAGACAAGAGACCTAGGGATGTACTGGATGAGAATGGGTAAAGTGCACTTGTTTGAGTAGGAGAGCAATGTAAAGAACAGCAGTGTCAAAGAGTATAATTACCAAATTTGAGTGTCATACAACAACATTGCCTCTAAAAGAAATGTGTTATAGCTCTACAATATTGCATTTATAATGATTTTTATTACAATTGTGCATAGATTAGGGTTCTTCTTAAATTTCAATAAACATTCTAGATCTTTATTGAATCCATGTAAACTTGGATTAGTCTCATTGGGTTGAGTATCCATCAAATGCTTGCGTAAGTGTAGTTGTTCAATATTCAGAGGAAGAGAGGGATCTAGAAACTCAATTGTAGTTTTATACCTTATGAATGTGTGTAAGATACTGCCATAAATGTCCTTCAATAATGAGATACCTCGATTGCAACCTTGAAAACTTATAAATGAAACCAAAGACCATCGTTTAAAATTGATAACAATGATCAACATTAGCAAAAAAGGATATATAAAATACATGCCTTATATTTGGTTGATACCTGCTTGAGAGTCTAGATTTTACACCATAGGGCCCTGGAACTATGATCTCTTAGGTGAACCCAAAATGTAGATAAGGTCCTTTTAATTAGGTGATTGTTATGAAAAAATGATCACTCAATTGAATAGGATGATTAATGAAATATTTATCAAATTTATGTATACTAAAAACGATCATGTTAAGGGTTTTAGGATTACAAATTGTTACCTCGTAGGAAAACATCCTATCCAAACGTATTTTATCGCTTCATGGTTCCATGATTCATGCTATGAGATCTGAATTGATAAAATTTCAATTGAATGATGCCTGGCTAAATGTCTGAAGATGTGATATATATTCAATATATTAGGTTTTTTACAAATGGTGTTTATTGAAGGATTGAAGGACATTTCAGAAAAATAAATATGGTAATAAAAAAGAGTGATAATTATAGATTTTCTATGTGGATGTGATGGAATTGGTCAATTCTAAGAGGTACAATGACCCATTGAGATTAACTATGTCGAAGAAATCCATTGGTTTAGTCATTTTTATTTCTGAGAGACATTCCCCCCATTTTAATAAGGATTAAATTGAAATTTCTTACATCATACACCACAACCACATTGAAATACAAACGCTCCTAAAAGGAATTATTAGCATGTATGAACTATTTAAATGTGTGACTTTCCTTATCTTTCTCTTTTTAAACATGTGAAACTATGTGCTTTGACGTATCAATAAACAAATGCATCATATTCAACAAAGAAACTCATTCAAGTGGTAGTGATTGTTTCAACATAAAGGAAATTTGTCTAGCAAAACAGTTAGAATGACATGTAAACTTGTTTTCCCTGGCGTTATACAAAATGAGAGAAGGGAAATTACCAATAACAATAATATATAAGTATAAGAACCTTTGTATACATAGCCATATGTAGAAGGTTTCCTGGTTAAGCCTACAAGTGAATACTCTCTCTATAAATTAGATGTTTATTATGTGATTAGTCATCCTAGTAATGAAATGTATACACGCCAATATTCTTGAGCAATGGCATTAACCATTTAAAACCTTAATTACAAGGCCAATACATAAAATGCATTCTCCTCCTGAGTACAACCTTTGTAAAGGGCATGCTAGGATTAAGATCTATGATTAAAAATGTTCATGTTGCATAGACCACAACATGGATTTTGCAAATGTCTAAACCCTTATCATAGTGGCCATGCTCGATACTAGCATCGTTCTCAATAAACCTTTCTCCACAGTTCACTCATTAAGAACTACTTGTTGTCATGCCTTTTATGTTGTTTCTTCTAATTATAATGTTGTTACCCTGTTTTCAGTATACAACCTTCCATTATGCATCCTCACTTTATTTAGCCTCTATTCCTCATGCTTTTCAACATTTGAATTCTTGCATGGTTTCTCGTAAAGCTGAAGCCATCACCTATGGGTGATCTTTGGAAAATCTACAGTTAATGGATTTTCCATAGCTAACAAGGCAATCCAATCATAGGATAAGCTAATCACCTCTAAGGATATAGTATACACCCAATGTGAGTAAGGAATGCTCCACAGAAGGATGTGATAAGAACCTAAAACCATTCATATTTTAACACGGAACTTTTTTTCATCGCACTATTTCAGAAAATTGTACTTCAGACTGATGTAATACAAATAATTGAAGAATGTATTAATTTTCATTAATGTCACCATAGGACTCTAGGTACTAGAGATATCATTGTTGATCATAATGAAGGTCCAATTATAACCAGGTAAATAGATAATCTCTAGTGTTATTAGATGTAATATTGCAAAACACATCTCTTTAATTACTAGTTGTAATTTCTTATTATATCTCAATGCTAACCATGTTTATTGAATCGTTGTATAGACCTACTCTCAAGCATTATCTTCAACAATTTTAAGTTCTAACATTTTGGCTAACCATTCCAATTCCTTCTTATGTTTATTTTATTGACATGATTTTATGTTGTTAATATAAACATGCTTATCAATCACAAATTTAGACCATATATGTCGAAGAGTATAGTTTACGATTTGTCTCATTGATACATTTGTTTACCACACTAGTATTCTAGTGGGTATTGATTTTTAATATTGTCATGAATTAAATTTTATCTGCATATCAAAATTAAAAACAATACAAGTGAAAATATCATACCCTATTGATTTAAACCTGTATGCAGTGAGTCAATTTTGCAAAGCCCTATCCTTTGGACATAATTATTCTCACATACCCCCTCCAGGTAAATGATTAATACTATTATATTCTATGATAAAATTCCCATTGACTAGCATAAAAAATTTCATGTGTTTCATGTGCAAATCTAGAATGATATTTCTAGGTTGACTTCATAATAAGACTGGTGCCATTGGGAGAATGGAATACAAAGAATATGCATAAACCAAAAACAGCTAAAGTAGCTTCTTTATCACATTTTACATATTTTGTTGCACTTAAATTGTCAGGGAAGACTTAAACACATATAATCAAGATATCCCAAAAGAAGAAATGAAGTTCATATAAGGTAGTTTGGAGGAAAATGTATATAATCATATTATTGGTTTCGAGAACAAGTTACAGAAAAATTGGGCCATTTATATGTTAAGTTTGAAGAGCCTATTTTCATGAAATTCAATTTGTTTGGTACACCTTGCATATTCTGGGAGGAGTTGGACAGCTCATAAATTTTTACAATGGAAAGTGTTAGGTTGTGGAGCCTGTTTTCATGTGTGAAAGTGTTGAAGACTGTACACTAAGAGTACTGTACACTTTTCATGGGTTGTTTTATTAACCCATGGGTAATGGGTAACCGTTATTGGGCTAAAATTTTTTGGCCTCGCAAAACATGCACCTGATATACCGGGAAACGTGCATTTTTCTCATATGGGCGGGATTTTTGACCCATAGGTTTATGGGACGGTTTTTGCCCATGGTTTTGATACCCACGGTTTTGTAAAACTGCTTAAGCAGTTGTCTATTTATATGGTCTTATGCATATGATAGATGGACAAGCAAATGTATTGCAGATGTGTTTTGAATTCGGGTGTGAATTCTATAGAGTTTGTTGAGCATAGCTCCAAATGGATCTGGGTATTGTATTGAGAGAGTGGTGGCTTGTAATAAAATCTGAGCAAGTGATTCTTGGTGGACGTAGCCCAAATTGGGTGAACCACGTTAAATATTGTCTCTTTGTGTTGTGTTATTTTTATTCTGCACTTTTATTTGAGATCTGTAATATTTTCTGCATATTAGTTTATACTGTTTCGATTCTGTGAGGGATTATTCCGCATATTTTATCCCTTATTTCCTAATCAGTGGGTAAATCCTTTACAAAGTTGGTCCCGAGAAGTGAAAAATTCCAAGGATGGATATCAACCCACTTTATTATGCAAAGCATAGATAAAGTAAGTGAATGGATCTAGATTTTAGGATATCAGAATTAAATCTGAGATCAAAATCAAAAAACGAAAATATGCCTAATAATATGTGATAACCATCCACATATATGATTGTAGAAAATAGTAGTCTAAATAAAACTGTGCAGGTTGGGTCGATGAGCAAACCAATATTTCTAGGAACAATCGATGGCTAATGGTATAGAGTAGGTCAAAAGTATATGCAGAAATCAGATAGATCTAAAATAATTGAAGCTGGCCTAGAATTGGAAATGATGCTGAGATGAGGAAAAAAATATAGATTTGAATGAGAACAAAAAGGATACAATGAAAATGTAAAGCTGAAAGAGATCTGCTGAACTTAGGTTAATAGTGACTAGTCCCGATCGACGATGACTAAATATGATGGAGTTGGGATCTGAAACTTAAATTCATGTAGAATGGAAATATTGCGGGATTGTGAAATTTCTTTGAGGTAAAAAGAAAGATAGCATGGTAGATCTCAAATGACAGAAAACTAAGAAAATAAGAACTGCCGCTTCGACTTGGTAGCCATTGGGTAGGGTCGACAGTGACTGGGAGTGATACATTTTTTGGATGCCTTGACATCAAATGGATGTAAATGTCAGTTTCTACAAAAGAAAATTAAGATAATAAAATGTAGAGACAAGGCTTTGAGATGGTTGATGAACTTAGTAAAATGATTATGAGGAGTGACTGAAATGGAAATGGTGGACCCAATTCATCTGTTCACTCTTTTAGAGAGATGAGAGAGAGATAACTTCAAATATCCAAAGGATGTTACGGAAAAAATCTCTAAAGTAGCTGCTAGAGACATAGTGATAGCAGCTACCACACGAGTAAGAAATGAAGGCAAGGTCACAAGAAAGCTTTAAGTCTCTAAAGATACGAATCCTGTCTAAGAACTGGGGGATACCTGTGTCCTATTTATAGGGTCTAATGACATCAAAATGGATAATAAGTTTGGTGAACTGTGGCAATCCATCCATTTAGGTGGTGGAAGATTGAGAAGCTCACAGCATAAATAGGCATTAGTGAGATGGGATTAGGGTTTCAGCTAATAAATGTGATCTTATGGTTTCTTAGAATAGATTGGTACATAAGGGTAGGTGCAGAGGTAGAAAATATTAATGTAAATAGTGAAAAGAGGAAGATGAAATCTATTAGAACTCCTGAATGCTCAAGTAGGCCCCGAGTCAAAGTAACTGGCTCCATTTAGGGATGATAAAAATGATTAACATTCCTAAGGACTCCTAGGTACCACCATTTAAGGGTCAATTAGGGATGAGCTTTACGGACAGAGCAGATTCGTTGCCTGTACATAAGGATAAACATGCTGTATTTAGGTAGACAACATGCCCTCCAATTTGGGAAGCTTTGTCCCAATATATTTTAGGAGGGACCCCAGGGTAGATTTAAATGAGAAGAGAGGTATGTACAGAAGACCCAAATTATGCATGAAATAGGGAGCATGACTACCGATGATTAAGTGTCAAACTGTCGAGATACCATTTATTCAATGCCATTTGGCCACACCTGAATCTAGAAATGCTGCTTTAAACAATATATGAATTTGGTATGGATATTAATATTGATAAAATCAAGTCAATGAGATAGTGTTAGAGCTCTGCCCCCTTCTTCAACCAAACATACTACAGGGAAAAATATATCCCTAACTAGGGTGGTGGCAATGGTACTGCTCAAATCTCCGAAGTGGCATAAGCGCCACTAGTAAGGACTATTGCATCCTCATTAGAAAGCTATTGCAAAAGGAGAGCCTTGGATTTACTGGTAAGGCCAAGTGCTCTTCAGAAGTCGGCCTCAATATAGGAACAATTAGAATGCCTAGAAATATCCTAAACCAATTTGGATTTTTCCAAAGTATAGAGAAATCCCTCCCTTCTTCGAGACCATAAGCTAAGCTATAGCCCCCCACACCATAGTCGTGGAAACCATTCTATGTGCTTCTAAAACCATATTCTGGTTTGAAATAACATCATAGACAAGCAAGAGATCTTCAGACGGCTCTGCTATGGACCCCTCATTTTTATAGCATCTCTCTACTATCAGAAAGAGTTTTGCCAGCTACTAGAGAAAGAGCTCAGGCTCCAATCCAACCCTAGACCCACCCTCCTAATCTAGGATAGTACTTGGGGCTGCTAGCTGACCCAGAGAGATTCACTCGAGTACAAAAAGATCGATTTAGGGGATTTGGACTCCACTGATGTCGGGATATTCTTACCCAGGAATCTAAGCCCCATTGACCCCTTCAATTCTTGCTCTAAATCCCGCTAGATTGAGGCTCTTTTCTCAGAGTTTCTAGAGATCCCAGTCTCCTCTCATGTATCAAAAGAAGCAATCGGAGCTCTAACAGAGAATCTACTTTCTCTAGAACCATCGTCTGAAATCTTTTTAGGCTTTTTTCCTTTTCAAAGAGATTATAGCCGTGGGTCCCTTCTATCCGTATACCCCCTTCAGGGGTTCCGTATACCCAAACCAATTTGCCATACTGAAAACCGATATCCAGCATGAAGGCCGGCACCCCCTATCTTGGATTCCCTTTAAGGTATGGTTCCGATGGTACCTTCCCCATATTTCCCTAAAGCTTTCATGAAAGTTGTGCAAGTGCGGGTTCCCTATTAATTGATCCATTCTTAAGCGATGTCCGTGCTAGTCGCTGTTGGTTTTTTGATGCCGATCACGCTCTCAAGGTTCCACACCCCAAGAGTAGCCCTTGAGAGAATACCACCTAGGAGCATCTAATTCGCTATATCATCATGCGTGATTCGAGTGCTAAGCGCTGATTTCCCGACATTGGCTCCGACCGGATCTAGATGTCCCCTATTCACTTTTATAACTGCCGGGGTTACAGAGAGATTTTGGTCATGGTGCCATTGAAGTCATGGAAGACTCTAGGAGTGCTGTTAACTCCGTTCTTTTTAGATAGCACATCCTTCTCGTTAGCCACATTTAGATTTATCAAGAGATTCGTAACCCAATAGCAACTATTGACGAAGTTCCTAGATTTTGTTAGCAGGAGCTACCAGTCAACCTGACAAGCTAAACACATGAAACTATCGAGACCCAGAGGACTAAGTGTGCTCTATCTCTATCTAATCTATCTGAAATGTAGCTATGGGTGTACTCTCGTATCTATGTAGTATTCAACTCTCTAGAGGCAACATGAGTTTGCTATCCAGGTACTTCGACAAGACAATATTCAATAGGAAGGCTCATCTAATCTAGCTATTGTCTGGTATGCCTCTTCTTATCTAGAGGTAGATGGGCTGCTTTATACAGTATATTAGACTTTTAATTTGAACTGGGCTCTCCATATATCAGATAGATATAGAAATAGAATCCTCCAGGGAAGGCTTGAGATCACTAAGTCCAGCTACCATAACTTCAGTAACGCACTCCAAATTTATAGCCCTTTCATATGGAGTCCCACTAAGCATTCAATAAATTGGCTGGAGCCAATGTCAATTGCACCGGGCTGAGATCTCTTGAACTGAGCTCTTGGAGCAATTTGAGGAAGGCAGCCCCTCCAAGTTGGGGGACCTGTGCACACGTGTACAGACATACCTAACAGATAGCTTATGAAACCTCCCAAGACATTTTAGGGTCTGACTACTACTTTAGTGTAGATCGCTGAAATGGAAATCCTAAGCATAGACTCAAGCAAAGTGGGTTTTCTCTCATAGCTGGATATCGTGCGGGGGGTCCCCTTTAAGAAGGTGATACGCCCTTTCCAAGTAACGATCTACTGAGGAGACTAACACCCATTAGATCTGAGCTCTTGGACCTAATGTACAGGTACTAATGTGCAAGGAAGCCTGAGACACCACTTGGGGCATAGACCCTAAGAACATAGCTGATATGGGGGTGCATATATCAATACATCAATCAGAAAAGGAGATTGCACACGACAGGTGAGAAAAGCACTTATGAAAGCACACAATGAAGCATTGGCTAAGAAAGAAGACGTACTAGAAAGTGAAAGTTAATACTCATGACTCCAGACAAGAAAGTAGGTATTGATACATATTAGTTTTAGGAATCATTGTTTATTACAGATGGGTATGAGGACCAATTTTGTACGCCATATGAAAAGTGACATGCAAGCATGGGAATCTACAAGTAACTCTTCTTCGTACCCGACCTCCCGAGGTCGTGCCGATGACAGCCGGTGATATGATGAATGGAATATAGAATACATGGACAAACTAGTTGGGAAAATCAATTTATGATCCTCAACACGCAATAATGGAATCTGTGAATCTAAGGCATAAGAAGGCCCTTCCTAACCTGAATTGGTGTAATGGATCGTTCGGATATAATAGCTGCTCGGAGGCTCCAATCAATGTCGAGCTCTGCCGAGATCCTATTTGTTGGTTGTTGGATACGTGGAAAGTGACCTGTAGGTGCTTCGTGTATATTTCCAGACAAGGTCATGAGAATGGGTGAGATGTAGTGGAGAGTTTTATGGACGATTCTTTGGTCTAGTTCAGAAATCCCTAGCTTGATTGGCTGTTATGTTTAATAGTTGTGTAATGATGTCTGGTGGAAGTGGTGAGGATTTGAAATACTAGTGTGCGTATTCCAACGTCAATGTCTGATTGATCTTATAGGCTCGTTAGGTTGTGGGACCTTTGGATCACAACCGTAAGTTCGTGGTTGTGGTGGACCAGCCTATGGTCATATGAGGGAGTCAATCTCTGACTTCTCGACTATCCAATAATCATACTTTTTCAGCCTCTATGTTTAGAACTAGAAGTTGTGTAATTTTCTTAGAATACCTTATAGGTGTTCTGGCAACTTGAATATCGTAAGCTAGTATCTATGTCAACGATGAGGTCTCCTGCGTTGGGTTGTGGAACTAAAGGATCGCAACCAAATATTTGAATTCTCTTTCGAGTCCTTGTACAGTCATCAGGATATCCTATCAAGGTAGTCTATAGTTAGGATGGTTTGACCAAAATGTGTATGAGCTTTGTCGTCTTCAATATTTAACTCTCTCAATTATTCACTAATTGCTCAAGTAGGTTTGCTGTTGTTCGAAAGACCTGGATCCTAAGGTCTTGATCTATATCAGCTAATGTTGTGGGGAGATTTGGTTGAGGCACTATCGGTTCAAATATGTATTCTCTAGGCTCTCTAGGTCCCTATGATTGTCATGTAAAGATGATTCAACTTTTAACTAAAACTTTAATAAACTAATTATGAAAAATGTATCTACACTATGCATATATTCTTTTATTTTTGTATTTTCGATGAAGTATTTTCAACGAAATTAAAAGAGCAACTATTCTAATATATTTAGAAAATGGACAATTAATCTAGTAACAAGAATCAAAACAAACAAAGTAGTCCTAGGTGTGGCTATTTGACCTGTGCAGTTGTGAGTTTATCCTAAATATCTAATCAACTAACTAGTTTAATTGAAAAACTCTCAATCCTACCTCAGAAGTGAGGAATGAATCATAGTTTCTTAGAAACTATTCAATTCCCCACAGCTTCCCTGGCAATATTGAGGATCGAACTTTACACTAGAAATGAACCAATTTACTACTCTATTTGATGTACTTGTAACTAGAACTTTGATAGCTCAAACCTGGAGTTTACAGAACAGTGGTAAATCCAGTTGTGTGTGACTTCAAATCCCCTCAGTGTGATCTCCTCATTCCTTCGTGTTCTCGTGAATCCAGAAAACGTGTATATGATCAACATCACCAGAAGAGTAGTCGAACAATGGTAGCTTTGGATATAGACCGAATATAAATGCGAGTAAGAGAGGGATAATGCAAGTAAATAGAGCTTGACTATGCAATTCCTAGCAGGATTTATTGCTTGGGAATACAACACAAATACACCGAGAGTTCTAGAAACTATCTTTTGTGACAAAACAAAACCTGCAACTCTAAATGGATTCTTTATGGTCTAAGAATGAAACTATGTTTATGACCTAAGCTGATTGTATGGAACATCAATGAAGCAAGACTTGAAACAAGAAGATCAATGACACCTAAACTGACAAAGGAAAAACTAATGACTGATGCAAAACATGAAACTATTAGAATTCTAAGCAAGAAACTCAAACTCAGACTGAATCAAGATACATTAAACAGAGAGGAGAGGGGCCATTTGTTTTTCATGTTAGAGTTTGGTACACCTTCCATGTGTTACACTCGGATATTTTTACGGCGGTCCCGCTCGCCGGTGAGCGGGTCAAGGGGGTTCGGGGGGTGAAGCCCCCGAAGCAAATTTTCATGGGTGGTTTATTAACCCATGGGTAATGGGTAACCGTTATGGGCTATTTTTGGGCCCATGGTTTTTCGGTACCCATTGTTTTGTAAAACCACCTCTTCAGCTACCTATTGATGTACTTATAAATAGATGGACATACAATAGGATTTATATGAGTGTGTTTTGTGAAGGTGAATAGTGTGTGTGAATTCAAGTGTGAATTTGGGAGGGTTTGTTGAGCGCAGCTCCAAACAAGATCTGATTATTGTAATTGTGAAGACTGTTGGCTTGTAATAAAATCTGAGCAAGTGTTCTTGGTGGATGTAGCCCACATTGGGTGAACCACGTTAAATATTGTCTTCGTGTTGTGCATTTTTCATTTCTGTAATTCTATTCATACTTCTTATTATTGCGATTCTGAGGAATTATTCCGCATTAGATATTATTAATTCCTAACAATTGGTATCAGAGCCTGGTTTGGTTTGCTGAAGTGTTGAATCACAGGGAAATTTTTTAGCTTGAGTGGGAGCTATGGCAGATGATGGAAGATCTAGGGTTGATAAATTCAACGGGCATAATTTCAGTCTTTGGAAGATGCAGATGGAAGATTACCTTTATCAGAAGGATCTTTATACTCCGTTGTCTGAGAAGGTGAACAAACCCTCGAGCATGACAGATGTGGAATGGGATTTGCTGGATAGGAAGGCACTTGGGACAATCTGGCTGTGTCTTGCATCTTCGGTATTATTTAATGTTTCAAAGGAAAAGACTACAAAAGATCTAATGGATGCATTAGGGAAGTTGTATGAAAAACCCTCTGCCTCTAACAAGATATTTTTAATGAAAAAGTTGTTTAATATGAAGATGTCTGAGAATAGTTCAGTAGCAGATCATTTAAATGATTTCAATACGGTTGTGAATATGCTAGCTTCGGTTACAATAGAATTTGATGAAGAAGTTAGGGCTTTATTAATTTTGTGCTCTTTACCTGAAAGTTGGAATAGCCTGGTAATGGCGGTAAGCAACTCGGTTCCAGCTAACTCGAAGTTGAAGTTTGAGGATGTTGTAGGGGTGATTCTAAGCGAGGAAATGTGAAGAAAAAGCTCTGGGGAATCTTCTACTTCAGGGAATGCTTTGACAGTGGAAACTAGAGGGAGACAGAAGAATAGAGGAAACCGTGGAAAATTGAAAGATCGGGCAAGGTCAAAATCCAAGAGCAAGATTGTATGTTGGAATTGTGGAAAGTCTGGGCATGCAAAGAAGGACTGTTGGGAGCTTTGGGATAAGAAGAAACAACAGGAAGAAAACAAGGAGGCAAATGTGGCATCGGGTAATGTATGCCAGGATGCTTTGATTCTTTCTTTGCATAATATTACTGAATCTTGGGTTTTAGATTCAGGGGCTTCTTTTCATGCTACTCCACATAGGCATTATTTTGTTGATTATGTTCAAGGGGATTTTGGGCATGTTTTTCTTGGTGATGATGAGCCTTGCAGTATAGTTGGAAAAGGTTTTGTTCAGGTTAAGATGCAGAATGGGAATACATGGCTATTGAAGGATGTCAGACATGTGCCTACATTAAGGAGAAATTTGATATCGGCGGGGCAATTGGGAAGTGATGGTTGTACTGTGATATTTACAGCTGACTCTTGGAAGGTTACCAAGGGTGCTCTTGTGGTGGCAAGAGGTAAGAAGGTTGGAACCTTGTATTTAACCACTGATAGTACTAATGATTGTAATCTTGTGGCTTCAGATGCAGATACAACATTATGGCACTATAGGCTCGGTCATATGAGCCATAAGGGCATGGACATCATAAAGAAGAATTTTCCTGGATATACAGAAACAGGTTTGGATTTCTGTGAGAACTGCATATATGGGAAACAAAAGCGAGTAAGGTTTCTCAAGGTTGGACCTACGAAGAAAGAGAGTAAGTTAGAGCTGGTACATTCTGATGTGTGGGGGCCAGCTCAGGTATCATCTCTTGGGGGTTCAAGTTATTATGTTACTTTTATTGATGATGCAACAAGGAAAGTTTGGGTTTATTGTATTAGAAACAAATCTGATGTATTTGATACTTTTGTTAAATGGAAAGCCTTGGTAGAGAATGAAACAGGTCTTAAGTTAAAATGTCTCAGGTCAGATAATGGAGGGGAGTATTGCAGCAATGAATTTGATGATTATTGTTCTAAGAATGGAATTTGCAGGCAAAAGACGGTTCCAGGAACCCCGCAACAGAATGGGGTGTCAGAAAGGATGAACAGAACAATAATGGAATGTGCTAGGAGCATGAGGATACATGCAGGACTGCCTCTTTATTTTTGGGCAGAAGCGGTGAGCACAGCTGTGTACTTGATAAACAGAGGACCCTCAAGTGCCTTGGATGGAGGCATACCTGAGGAGGCTTGGTACGGTAAGAAAGTTGATTACTCATTTCTTAGAGTCTTTGGATGTGAGGTGTTTGTTCATATTGACAAGGATGATAGGACCAAGCTAGAGGCTAAATCAGAAAAATGCACTTTTATTGGTTATGGTGGTGATGACTTTGGATTTAAATGTTGGAGTATTAAGGACAAGAAAATCATTCGGTCTAGGGATGTGGTCTTTAATGAGAAAGTCATGTATAAGCAACAGTTGCAGGAAAACAGGGAAGAATCCAAGAAAGAATATGCAGTGGTAGAGGATCTTCCGGATGGGACAGTGACCCATGAATCAGTTCAGGAACCTACTCAACAGGAACCCCAAACTCCTACAGTGAGGAGGTCTTCTAGGGTAAGAAAAGAACCTGAACGTTTTTCTCCTTCTCTTTATTATTTATTACTCACTGATAGTGGAGAGCCAGAGAGCTTTGATGAAGCAATGCAGGTAGATGCCAGTAAGAAGTGGGAGCAAGCCATGGATGAGGAGCATAAGTCTCTCATGGAGAACCAGACTTGGGATTTGGTGAAGCTACCGGAAGGCAAAAGAGCATTGCAGAACAAGTGGGTGTACAGAGTTAAAGATGAAGAAGGAGGAAAGAAAAGATATAAGGCCCGGTTGGTGGTCAAGGGGTTTGCACAGAAACAAGGTATAGATTTTGATGAGATTTTTTCTCCTGTAGTAAAAATGACTTCTATCAGAACTGTTCTTGGAATAGTGGCAGCAGAAGACTTGCACTTAGAACAGTTAGATGTAAAGACTGCATTTCTCCATGGTGATTTGGAGGAGGAGCTATATATGCAGCAGCCAGAAGGATATGAAGTCAAAGGTAAAGAGGAGATGGTGTGCAAACTGAAGAAGAGCTTGTATGGCCTGAAACAAGCTCCACGTCAATGGTATAAGAAGTTTGATAGCTTCATGATGGAGCAAGGTTATATTAGATGTCATTCTGACCATTGCGTGTATACAAAGAAATTTGAGGATGGAAGTTATATTATCCTGTGTTTGTATGTTGATGACATGTTGGTTGCAGGTAAAAACATGCAGGAAATAAAAGTACTCAAGAAACAGCTAAGTGAATCCTTTGATATGAAGGATTTGGGGGTAGCCAGACAAATCCTTGGTATGAGGATAACTCGGGATAGGAAGGAACGGAAGCTGACTTTATCTCAGGAAGAGTACATTAAGAAGGTATTGGATAGGTTTAACATGCAGGATGCTAAACCGGTTGGGACTCCTTTGGCAGGCCATTTTAAGTTATCAAAGGAGCAGTGTCCCAAGACAGAGTAGGAAAGAAACCAGATGTCCAAGGTACCTTACTCATCAGCGGTTGGCAGTTTGATGTATGCTATGGTGTGCACTAGGCCTGATATTGCCCATGCAGTGGGAGCTGTGAGTAGATTTATGAGTGATCCAGGTAAAGAGCATTGGCAAGCAGTAAAGTGGATCCTTCGGTATTTGAGAGGGACCATGGGGACAGTTTTGTGCTACAGTGGATCAGACACCACTTTACGTGGTTATGTAGATTCAGACATGGCTGGAGATGTAGACAGCAGGAGGAGCACGACAGGTTATATTTACACTGTAGGTGGGACAACAGTGAGCTGGATTTCATGACTACAGAAGCTGGTGGCTTTGTCAACCACGGAGGCTGAGTATGTTACTACCACAGAGGCAAGCAAAGAGATGATTTGGTTACAACAATTGCTTGAGGAGTTGGGGCATAAGCAGGAGGAATGTAAGCTGCATAGTGATAGTCAGAGTGCTATACACCTAGCTAAGAACTCTGCTTTCCACTCCAGGATGAAGCATATACAGTTGAGATATCACTTCATCAGGACAACTTTGGAGGAAGATAAGTTGAAGTTGGAGAAGATTCATACCAGTCAGAATCCTGCAGACATGATGACCAAGGTGGTCACAAGGGATAAACTAAAGCTATGTTAAGCTTTGGTTGGCCTTCGCGGATGACAGTGAAGGGTTGAGAAGCTTGCTCAGTGGAAATCAGTCTCCAAGTGGGAGATTGTTATGTTTGTGGAGCCTATTTTCATGTTAGAGTTTGGTACACCTTCCATGTGTTACACTCGGATATTTTTATGGTGGTCCCGCTCGCCGGTGAGCGGGTCAAGGGGGTTCGGGGGGGTGAAGCCCCCGAAGCAAATTTTCATGGGTGGTTTATTAACCCATGGGTAATGGGTAACCGTTATGGGCTGTTTTTGGGCCCATGGTTTTTCGGTACCCATTGTTTTGTAAAACCACCTCTTCGGCTACCTATTGATGTACTTATAAATAGATGGACATACAATAGGATTTATATGAGTGTGTTTTGTGAAGGTGAATAGTGTGTGTGAATTCAAGTGCGAATTCGGGAGGGTTTGTTGAGCGCAGCTCCAAACAAGATCTAATTATTGTAATTGTGAAGACTGTTGGCTTGTAATAAAATCTGAGCAAGTGTTCTTGGTGGATGTAGCCCACATTGGGTGAACCACGTTAAATATTGTCTTCGTGTTGTGCATTTTTCATTTCTGTAATTCTATTCATACTTCTTATTATTGTGATTCTGAGGAATTATTCCGCATTAGATATTATTAATTCCTAAGAGCTTTTCTGGATTCTGAACACCTTGCGAGGAGACCTGTATCATCATTGGGGTATGTGTAACCTCTTTCCGGCGGCGCAGTACCTTACAATTTTGGGTACGTACAGGACCTTAACCACTTCTCAAAATTACCATGTAGACCACATGTCACATTGCTTTTTTTACATCATAACGTGTAACGTTTTTAAGGACATATGACCACCATTTAACATTACAAAATATGAGTTCTATGATAAAATAAATCAATACATTACATAAATGATTATGTTTGTGTGTAGGCGCACAACAATACGTGGCCTTGCTTAGAGTCTTCCTGTAGTTTTTGGCTGTACCAATTTCCAACCCCTCTTTCTGCAAAGTTGAAATGAATATGTTATTTTACTATTTTCATGTTCGTAGCATCTTTGGTGTTGAATAACTGAAAAATCAGAGCTGCAACTCAGAGTCATCAAATTCAGGTTCATGTCTACAACTGCGATTAGTTCCCTTTTGGTGTTTGGAACTTCATCTTTGGCTACTAGCCTTCTAGGGAATCTCAATTTTGTGTTTTAACCTATAAGCAGTTTACACCACATCTCATATTCCCCTAAACTAACTTTTTGGCAATGGTCTTCACATCCGAGATTCAATCAAATTTCATCCCAATAGTCGAGCCATTTGTGTTGTGGCGCAAAACTCACAAAGTCAACACGATTGATATAAAACCCCAGAATATTTTGTAAAAACTATAATCAAACATAACTGAGAGCCAAGACAGAATTAGGGAATGGAACTATTGCTTGTTAAATTATAGGCTTCTAATGGTGTATAACATACTACATGGTGAAAGTACAAGAAATTGGCAAGTCGACAGATTTGGGCATGATGCTTCTTAGAATTGTTACATGATATTCGTATCCTAATTTGTTTGTAGTTTTTTATAAGAATTCAATTTTGTGTATCTGTCATCCTTCTTTTGATGGGAAGGTTTTGTCTCATGTTTGAGCACCTTTTTAAAATCAATAGATCGTTTTCTAAAATTTTTACTCTTCAAGAGCACTAGCTGCGCAGAGAAGGTTTAAGTAACTTGTCTAGATATGAGATAAAAAAAAAATTATGAAGCTACAATGATAGAGCCTTGACTCATATTCTAAATCAAACAAAAATGCATAATTAGTGATCTGATTGTGTTTTTTATGTTTCTACGGGTGTGTGTGTAGAGAAGGTTTAAGTAACTTGTCTAGATATGAGATAAAAATAAATTATGAAGCTACAATGATAGAGCCTTGACTCATATTCTTAATCAAACAAAAATGCATAATTAGAGATCTGATTGTGTTTTTTATGTTTCTACGGTGGTGTATACAAACAATACATTAAGAAAGCATTGCATAGGTAGTTTCAGCTCTATTTTAAGTTGGTGACATTTCTATTAGAAAGCAATTGATGGTGACACTTCTATTTGAAAAGAATTAATGGTTATTATGGTTCATTTTGTTATGGGGCTAGCAACCATACTGAGCTAGCCACTAGCACCAGCCCGGCGCCAATTCAGGCCCGACATGTATCTGAGTCACTTCAACATCTGGTTTGGGTAGCAAGTGGACGAGTTGATAAGCCCTTTTATCCGTATGAGTCGGCATATCAATTGTTTAGCAATGGATAGAGATAGGTAATCATTTTAGTAAACCAACTTTAAATGTTTTATGGTTATTAACGGATCTTAAAAGCACCAAAATTTATCAAAAACACACATCTTGTGGTCTCTATTGTGTCAGATTCAATTTCTCGGGGATTGCTTTTAACTTAATTGTTGGGTCTCCAGCATTATTTTGTTCATCTCTTTACAGGATTACACCAATTTTAGGAGTATTGTAGTAGGGGGCATCTAACAAATCAGATATTTATCAGCTTAAATTGTTCTATTTTGTCTTTGTTTGAATAATGCTAAACATTGATATAAATTCAGACAATAAAACAGATAGCCAGTTCTTTTACCCAATTTGGCTTCATTGCATTATACTTTCTTTAATGAGATTAATATCTGTTGATGACAGCATCTATTCATATGCCAAGAATTGGGTTTCGCTCAGGAGACAAGCGTACGGAGTGGTATGTTGTAGAACGTCTTCTCCACAAATATGCAGCCATATATGGTGTAAAAATATATGTGTATGTATTCTATTTTGCAATAATGTTATTTTTCTTTCAACTACAAAATGAAAAACTCAAATTTAGTGTCACTACTAGGTTGTGAGCCATAGATCGTGTAAAAATATTAGTACTTAATTTTGCCATGACATTAATTTTCTTTTATTAACATAATGAAAATCTTAAGCATTATGGCTAGGGTGATGCATATGTTGGACGGATAAGGATAACTAATGTCCTTTGGGAACTTGATTGTCGCATTTGCAGGTACTATTTTAAGTCTGCAGCTAAAAGAGAATTTAACAACTCTGAATCATCTGGATCATGATATGGCCCTTTTATGAGATAATGTTTTTTGCAGTGAATCATGGATTATCAGGTTTATAATATGGGGCAGGATATATTGTACGTAAATTGGAACTTATAATTATCTGATTGTCTATGCGGTGTCTATACCATGAAAGAATTGTGTTAGTAAATAAAATCACCCCTTAAAAGATGAAAAAGGAAAATATGTGGGAGGGCTGGTTCAGGGTGACAACAGAGAATTTTAAAGAACTATGAGCATTCATGTGTCGTTGCAATATGATTATCAGTTTTTTCTATTTCTTCTCTTCATAACGATGACACCATATTCATGTTGTCTAACATCTTCACCTTTTGCATAGGTATAATTTAAGCCAAGTATTGTAATAATAATTAGTATTAATTTTTGGGTAAACTGCATAAAGGTTTTTGAATCCAAGTTTTGAGTCCGATTGTAATAATTGTTTGTTACTGTCTTTCCTACTCATACATGACGTGCTTGATTTTTTGTCAAAAAGGTATATCTTACACATCGAAAGTAAATTCCCTTCCATCCTCCAATGTTTAGTCTACTGCTAGATTGTGAAAATCTAGAAATTAAATTTTTCACATGTTTTAAGTTTGGTTATTTTGCAATGCATGTTGAATGTTTTGAATTCTTTTGACTAGAAAAAACTGTTGAGGAGGTCTATTTTGTTTTAGTTTAAAATAATGCAACATAACTTTTAGTTACATTCTTTTGATCACATTTAAAGATGAGGTGAGTTCCTTCATTTCCGTATCTTCATATTTAGAAATGATATTTCAAGATTATTAGGAAAAGTCCCTCTTACCTCCCTTGCTCATGCTCGTCCCCTTTGCCTACTAATCCTCAAGCTCCCATTCAACCAGATCTGCTTTTCAAGCAGATTAAGACTGATCGTATTTCAGATCTCCCCTGTGAGGAGGCTATGACCTTCTTGGGACAATTAGCCCTAGATCCCAACCTAAGGTCAACTCAAATTTCAGATCTGTTGTAACTCAAGAGGAGAAATGAATTTGCAAGGATGATCTTCAAACATTTGTGCAAACTCTCTCCAAGAAACCTGTTATCCCACTAAATTGTCCCTCCATAAATGAAAAAGGGTGTTCCTGAAAATAGAAGAACCACCTAAAATTTCATTCATGATAGATGAAATAAAAAATTGATTGTGGATGCTTAAAGATTTGCAGGTTTATGGGGACTTTCCCAAGCCCAAAACTTTGAGATTCGAGGTTTAGATGGAATTGGAAGCCCACTGGCCAAGTGGAATCACAAGAGCCTTAGTAGGAATACGAAGATAGTGAAGAAAAACATAACGAGGACTCACAAAAGAAGACCAAGAATAATATGAAGAAAAAATAGAATAAGAGGTTGATAAGGTTAAGGATATTAAGGTTGAGGCATACATACACCCACACATAATCATGAAAGGAAACAATCATGGATGTATGTTGGAGTAACAACTAGTATGGTTATACATGTAATTAGAGGAACAATCATTATGGTTATATATGGAATTCAAGGAGGAACAACTATGATAATGGATGGGATTAGAATAGCACCGTAGAATATGAAACTAGGTTGAGAAAACTATCACCCACCAAGATCACAAAAGGGTGGTAGGAAGATTGAGCATGGTGACTAAGTGTGCAATGATTTGAAGCACGCTCATAGCTTAGTTTCTTATCATGTTTCGGGGATGAAACATGTCAAGGAGGGATGTTATGTTATGCATATAGGGATGGGGGGTAGGTTTGGAGTGGTCAAACGACTATAAGTTGTCAGTGGAGAGTGCCCCCCTTAACCTATATATAGGATTAGTTAGTTTGGTTATTCACATCCAGGTAGAAGGAAGCAGATCAAGCAATTGATTGAACTATGGATCTATATACATTTAGCTTAGTTCTAAACTTGTGACTAACTAAGGCCCTAGACGAGCCAAACTTCAAATTAAGTGTTGCTTCTTTAATTATAACAATTATAATATTGCCAATATTAGTGTATTCTTGATAGGCCATAGGGTAGGGGGGACATTTATGAGCTTAGTTATGAACTCGTGACTGACTAAGACCCTAGATGAGGTAGACTTTATATTAAGTGTTGCTTCTTTAATTATAGCAATTATAAGATAGCCAATATTAATGTGTTCCCGATAGGCCATATGATAGGGGGGTATTTATGAGCATGACGGAGACCGCCCCTAAATGTATTAGATATATGAGTCACACTCTCCACTTTAGATATATGAGCGGGTAGAAGTACTATATGGTACATGTGGACTTTCTTATCTACATAAGGGGGGCCATCTATCTATACCGACCTCGTATCTTGGCGACCTCGATCGATGACCCAAATGGATCTAGCAATCAAACCCATCCGATAGGGAGGTGAAGTTCGAGATTATAATATATATGGCTTAATGAAGATGCTGACATGTGGCATACACTCCCTTAGTCATATTAGTATGATGTACTGGGTTAAATAAGTAACTTATGGAATTAACTATATTGGGTAATGAGTTAGCCTACTTTGGGATTAGGTGTTACCCACCCTATAAGAGTAATGTATGTCTATATTAAGGAGATGAATGTCATTATGATGAATGCCAAATATGATGTCTTTTATTTGGCAAAAAGAATATTGGAGGTGTCCCTCTCGAAATGGCATTCCCAAATTTGGAGATCTTGTGTAGTTATTGTTTCCTTAAAAACATATTGTATGGTATTGCCTTATGATGTGGTTGCGGTTAGGGGTCCCAATAAAGGGATGCCTTAGACCACGTAACCTCACAATTTTAGAGGTAGATCTCATCGAAGTGACCTCGAGCACAACTTTAAACAAGAAACAATGTAAGCTTCTTTTATTAATATGAAGAAAAGATTACAGACTTAGGTGCAATGACATTACACTAAAATGACAGTCTTATGACAAGGCTCTTGAAAATCTCTAAGAATTCCCATCCTATGACCTATCCCAAGCTTGCAAACTTTAAAGCTTCTACATGGACTTAGCTCAAATGGGCAAATGCCTCAGCAATGACGATCCCTTGGTCTCTTGTTTTCAATAGATAAATAGACACCTTCCATGCTTACATCTCTTTTATATTTATAGAGTTTGTTGTGGCATGTGTGGGAGAACAAATATGCCTAAAGTAAGTTAAGATTCCTTGAAAGAGTCCTTAGAATGCCTTAGAGTGTCATGGTGATCTCATAAAGTCTCCTCTGTTAGATCAAGCTCTATTAGAGCATTTAGTTTGTCCTTGGGCATGAGAAATAGATCAAGGCCTATGCTTGCCTCTTACTAACTATATCAATGCCGACAAGATATTTTGTAAGACACAGATCCAATCATGGCAACAATGATGATCTTGCAAGATTACAAGGGTTTGCAACATTGGCACTGTTATGCAACATTGGGAATGCCTCGTGGCATCAACAATAGGCTTGGGCGATGTGGTCATGGTTTCATGGATTCTACGAGAAAGGAACAAGTGTCCTGTGTCACGAAACAATGTTGCTTGGATTTGCATGGTGTTTTTTGTGTGAGTGATGAAGTATAGCTTTGTGCAACATAAGTAGTATTGCATGGCTAAGTGTAAGTCTTCACGGCAAAGAAAAGCCTTCACAAGTTAGATAGGTTCTATGTGGCTTTTGTAAGAAATAGACTAGGCAATGAGTTCTTTTTGCGTGACATTATCTAGAGTGCAAGTGAACATTATGCTCCTTGCATCTAACACCTGGCTAAGAGTAAACTTGAACTTGGATGCTCTTGTGTTTCATAAAGATCTTCAATGGAATGACCATGTCTAGCAATTTCCACTTCTCTCAACCAAGATGCACCCTCAACTTCTCTACCTATCCATTTCACAAGATATTCTTTATGCTCTTTCCATGCATTGTCTTTTACTATGTGATCATCCATAAATGTATTCAATTTCTTCATGCCTATGCTATGGTAGTTGGTGTCTCCAATCCACTTCTATGCAATTTGCTTCTCCACTTGTCTTCCCCTCAAAAGATAGGTATAGATCCGCTACATTGAAGATAGGTAAGATATTTATTCCTTTCAAGACAATTCTATCTTCTATGTTCTTTGCAAATTTCTTCAAGACTTTGCAAGGTCCAATCTTCTTCTACTTGAGCTTATCATATGTTCCTTGCAGGAACCTTTCTTTCCACATGTGTGCAAAAACCAAATCTTCACCTCTTGACTAAGTGTCTTCTCCTCAAAGTTTGCACGCTTGTCTTGTATTACACATTGCTTTGCTCCAACTATTTGCACACTTGTCTCATGCAAACTCCTCTTCATATGTATCTGCATGAAGTCTTTCTTCAACTCCGCATTTTGTACTGTTTTCTTGAATAAGACAACTCTCATAGCTCTGACAACTCCTCAACGGGACTTATTCCATAAATAATCTTGGAAAGGTGACTTCCAAGTGTCTTTAGGTTTATTAGATTTTGTTATATGTAAACTTTGTCTGCGCAAGAACAAAATCCCATGTTCTAGGGCTTCTCTCCTACCAAACATTGCAACAAATTGATATTATAATTTACACTTATATTTCCAATAGTCTATGGTATTAACACTTGGAATTATCATAGTGCCGGATTGACTACCAAACTTCAACTTTAGTTTTACCATATGTATATGGGTGATAAACAAACTAAACTACAACCCCGTGTTGAGTTTCTTCCCCAAAGTTCATCAAAAGTGCCCACAAACTTAGTATCTCGGTTAAATACAATGTTGTATGGAAATCCATATAGTTTCACAACTTCCCTGAAAAAAAATTAAGCTATATGCGTAACATCATTAGATTTTCTTACAAGCAATAAAATGAGGCATTTTTTAGAATCTTTATCCACAAGTAAGGTAGAATCATGACCTGTTTTGCATTTTGGGAAAACCCAAAACAAAATCCATACTCAAATGCTCCCAAGGTTTCTCAAGTACTAACAGTGGTTGATATAACCTTGTGTTCTAACTCTTCCCCTTAACTAACTAATATTCTTTGCATCTTTGCACATATCTGCACACATTTGTAGCCATCCACAACTAGAAGTATCTCATATGTGTTATTTATTTGCACCAAGGTCTTATCTATCCAAAGTTGGCTAATCCTCTACAATGTTTCTCTTGGATCAAATTCTCTCTCATTAACCCTTGCAGGCATGCACAACTGTGTGCCTTTGAATAACAATCCTTAATGTAATAAGTAGTCTAACCAAGGTGTGCCATCCATGCTCATTAGTTCAAACATGCTCTCCATGCTTCTGTGGAAATCTTCACCTTCTTCGTAAAGTTCCTTTATCATCTCAAACCCTACTACTCCCACTTGCATCTCACTCACTAAGACACATCTTCTTACTTAATGCATCTGCAACCTTGTTTGATTTCCCACTTTTATGCTTCAAGAAAAATGAGTAATTGCAAGAATTCAACCCATTTCAATGTCTTTGATTCAACTTCCCCTTTATATTTATGAATTGCAACTTAGTGGTCTGTGTACAACACAAACTCCTTTGGGCAAGATAGTGCCTCCACTTTTTTAGAGCTTGCACTATGGCATAAAACTATTGATTATAAACTAAATATCTTCTCGCATCATTTAATTTCTCACTAAAATATGTGATGGGTCTTCCCTCTCTGATTTATCACATTTCCAATGGCTACTCCACTCATGTCACAATACAACTGAAATACCTTATTGAAATTAGACAAGGCCAACCTCGACTACTATGTGATCTCACCTTTGGCTTATGAAAGCCATATTATGTGTTTGCAATGCACACAAACTCCTCGTCTCCCAGTCATCACTTCTATGATTGATGCACAAATCTCACTAAATCCTGCAATGAACTACCCATAGAAGCTTGCCAATCCATGAAGCTTCGAGTCCACATGACATTCTTGGGCAACAACCAATCTTCTATAGCTCGCACCTTCTTATGATCTATCTTCAATCCTTCTTAAGATATCACAAATCCCAAGTACACCATCTCTTTATGTATGAAACTGCATTTCTTCAAATTGACTTGTAGCTTCTCCTCACACAAATTCTCTTAACACTTTATGTTAATCGACCAAATGCTCTTTTTACGATTTGGTAAAAATCAAAATGTCATCTAGATAGATAATGACATTCTTACCTAAGAAGGGCTTCAACACTTAATTCATCAATGACACGAATGTGCTTGGTGCATTGGTTAGCTTGAATGACATGACCAACTCATACAATCCATCCTACTATTTCAACACAATCTTCCACTTATCTTTTTCTTATCTTGCTCTAGTTGTGTTGACTCTTCATATTAGTCTTTTTGAAGTGCTTTATGTATAAATTATAGTTTTTACACTTCCTAACCATTTCTTTTGTGCAAAGGCTATTGATGCATTATCCTCCTGAGTGGATGCCTTAAGGGGCCTATCATAATTAGGGTGTGATCGGGCTTAGTCAAATGGATTAGACCACAACATTTGAGAGATGTCGCTATTAGCCTTAGTCACCCTATACTTTCCTTGTTTTCTTCTCTTTGTTCACACATTACACTCATTATGTTCACTTCTCCCATTATCTCCACTTCATTCCTTATTGCCTGCTATTATCCTTGCTTTCGGTCATTCTAGTGTTTCTTCATTCATCATCACTCACTTGGCATTCCATTCCTCATGATGTTTTTCAACCCTCTGACCTTAGGGTTTCTGCCTAAGGCCGACACCATCTTCCATGGGTGATGGTGTCTGTTTTAGTTTTTCATGCCAATGGTGATGGGCAATGGCGTCAAGTATATATGCCCCATTGACTTTCTTAGTTAGTTTCACTACTTTACAAACACTTTCTTACATACAAATTATGCATGATCTTCTCTTACTCACATTATTTCACACTTCTTAGCTGATTTTGGATTCTTGGAGCTTACCTCTTTTGCATTTGGGTCACCAATAGTGAGTTAGGACTAGAGATATTCTTGTTGAAGCTTTCCCCTTCTCCACCCATAACGATTCTCTCTTAGTGTTGTTGTTTGTGGGGAGGATTATGCATCAACAATCACACACGTTTACATGATAAGTATTTCTAACTCTCTTTAGTCTCTTATTTTCTATGTATATGTTTGTTATTGTTGGACATTCATTGTTATAAGATAGAGTAGATGTATGTTTTCTTTGGTTTATTGCATTGTCTTATTGATACTACACCCCTTGGCTTTATCCACCCTCTTGGTTATTTCTCCTTTCTATTTCAAAATCCTAGTAGGATACCTATCTTTATCTTGGTTGTAGGCCTTGGAAACCTATAGCTATTCTAGGGTTAGGAGTACTATCCTCTAAGATTTACGACTCTAACACTCCTTGAACACCTTTGTACCTACACGGTGTGGCCAGTCTTAGATTGGATCCCTACATTTGAGAACCCAGCTAGAAACCTCTCTTTTACCCCTGTCATACACTCTGGTGAACCCGATGTGAATTTTACTCTACTTCAAATTACACTAGATTCACTCCTTGTTTTTTACTTTTCGACATTCCATTGGCCCCTATGTAGAACCCTACTACATGACCAATCTAGTCTAAACATAATATCTCTTTCCAGACACCATCAACCCCTTATGCATGTTTCCTACAGTCGAATCCCATTTGATATTTACTTGTTTTATTTAACCTTTCCTTCTAGATGCCATCGGCCCTTGTGTAAGACCTTACTACATGAATGATCCCGTTTGAAAATTCTCTCCAGTAAATATTTCCTAAAGCATTCTCACTTTTCGCCATGGAATACTTGTTGAGGAATTCTCTTACATCTTCAATTGAGCCATCTTTGTCTCATCAAAATAACTCTCAGTCTCATGGCCTTCCTAATCTAGTTCCACATAATGTCTAATTTCCTTGCCATAGGAGCTAATGCTAAGAAGAACAAGCCTCCACACCTCAAAAATACAAACCATATCCAACATCCCAAACCTCTGTCTTTGTTTGAAGAAAAAAGGAACATAAGGATACTCCTGAATCTTGATTATACCCTTGGTATGCAAAGTTTTATAACAATTTCTTGAGTATATAGGAGAGTCTACCTGAAATGCTATACAAGTGTCTTGAGGACTACCTTTCTTAGAAATTGGATGTTGATATTAACCATCCCAAGCCTCCTCCAAATGGAGAAAATCCTAATCCACTAACAATACCAACATCTCTTCTAACATGGATTCTACCTAACTCATCATACAACTCATTGATCACCTAAATCAACAACAAACCATAATACAAATCAATTTCTACAATTCCAAACCTACTAACTCAACTTGTTAATCAACCTCAAATGGTCTCTTGGGGCACAAAAAATCAAGGTTAGCCCCTCCACTTCTGGTTGGACCTAATGGACTTCCTATTGCACAACCCCCCATTCACAACAATACCCTTCAAGCTATTTAAAGAGAACCATTGGCAACTCCCCTACATTATTGTTATGGACATTGAGGTGTTTCCTCCTTCCATCACTTATGATGGTTCTTACTGGCATATTTGATTTTGGAATCTCTATAAGGATTGGGTTAAGAATAAATGTTACATGCCACCAAGCTCCTAACTAAGACTCTTATAGGAGATGCCTTGGATTGGTATCACACTCTCCTAGCCAACTCCATCGTTAGAACTAGAAAGCTTGGTAAGTTCCACTAGTATGAATTCCAATATCATGACCTTCCTGAAAACAACATTAATACCTTCATCAATTTTGCAAGCAAGATGGAAAATGAATCTACCCAAGATTATCAAATGTTGGAAGACTTTGTCCACTAGGGATGAACACAACATGCATGATGGAAGCTTATTCCAATTGTTCCTTAGAGCACTTCGAGCCTTGCCTTTAATACAATGTTAGAGTATTTTATCCTACCTCTTTATAAGAAGCATTTAAACAAGCCATGTGTCAAGATTATCTCATGAGAGAATTTGAAAATCCATCTCTAAAGCAGAAAACTCCTAAGAACATCCAAGTCCTCATACATCCTAAAAACAAGAATTCTATTGATGATGGAGTCACAGATACTCTTCCTCAAGGTGCTTCTAATATCCCCATCCATAAAATTGATCGATCTGCTACCCAATCACCTTCTACCTCCTCCTAAGTTTGTTGTCACCAACCTCTATCCAAGGAAGAGTTGCGACGATGCCTACCTCACCCATTTACCATGGTGGTAGACCCCTCTCGCCCTCTCCCACAATGGCATGATGAAATTAAATTCTATTGGTGGCACACCAATTGGGGCCATTCGTATGATAATTTTCATGCCCTTTGATCCTTTTTCTACACCTTTCTCCTCGGTAACAACTTTAATCATGAAATTATCACACGGGAAATGTTAGATGAGGTTATCAAGGCACGTGGCAAAGCCCAACAACATGATCGACATGAGGCAGTTTGTCAAGCTAATGAGAATCTCAAAATCTACAGTGACCCCCTTTCTAATACTCTAAACCTAAAAAATCCAACATTGATCGGGCTAGTAAGGCAACCACCAACACTATTGATATCTCTTCTATCCCTCTACTAGTGCATCTACTAAAAGTGGGGTTCATATGGACGGTTCTAAACACATTATCCACTATGTATGGACCCTTGTATCCTCACTTCATCTCAGGACTAGCCCATACATGATCATATATCCATGTTCCTCATGACAAACACCTCATGAACCAACTCCTATACCCACATCCTCAACCAGGTGAATGCCATTGGCCCCTGTGTACATATTCCTATAGGTTTGATCCTATCAATCTCGACCTCTTGCTAACTCCTATGTCATCTGCCACTGTGGTAGCTTTTCTACCACAACCGATCCCATGTAGAAATGGTAGCCAAATGCCAAATCCAAATTTTTAGATGCTAGTCCCTCTTCTTTAGAACCTGTTCAGATTGATCCTTCTCAGGTTCAAATTGTTGCACAACCCAACCTTGAAGAACGGGATCCTCTTGTAGAAATTTCTCGTCTCCCTAGCTCAAATCCCATTCTTAGAACTCCTTCGTACCTCACCTAAACATCGTGACCATCTTATGTTTGCACTCTTCACTATGAACATCCCTTTCCACCCACTTTGGGGAGAAACCTGCCCTACCTAGGTCCGAAAGAGAGCATCATGTGTCAATGTGAAGAGTTATCCATTTCCACTAACCTTTCCACTAATTCTTCTTCATGCATTTGTTTCCCTCTTGAATCCATGATCCCTGATGAGCTCCTATTTCATGTTAATGATCCTCCTCTCTTTATTTTTGTTTAGATTGGCCACACTACGGTTAAGAGAGCCCTCATAGACGAAGGCTTTGGTACTTGTGTCGCTTTGCATGACTTCATCAAGACATTGGGTTACACTATAGAAATTTAAATCCACTCAAAGCATATGTAAGGATATGATCATAGACATATGCCTCATATGGGTTGCATTTGGCTCCCTATCACTGTGCCTCCTCATACATTTGCGTCAAAGTCATGGTATTCAATTTCCCCTTTTCCTTATAATATCTCCTAGGATGATCATGGACTCATCGCATATGTGTACAGTCATGTCATCCCCTATCAATGTGTTAAATTGCACACCTAGGAGCTATCTATAAAGTACAAGGAGACACCAACCCTTGGAAATTTGACCAATTTCAGCAATGTGGGACATTAAAAATTCCTACCCTTGAAGAACTTCCTACAATCCCATTTCGGGAATATCAACGCTTAAACTATCCAGTGATTTATCTTTGTGGCTATAGTTTTCATCCTGAGGTTATGGGCCATACTTTACCCAACCTTCTCGATTCTAAAGATGATGAGCCTGATGAAATCAACCTTCGAATCCACATGTTCACCTTCCTCGATGTCATCATTTCCCAATTACCTCATGCCTTACAACCACGATCACATAAGAAGGATGTTGATTGTATCCCTATCACCTATCACTCACACTCAACATCCTCCTGTCAGAACATCTTGTCCAACCTAAGACTATCATTGAATCATGTGCTATTAATGTCACCACACCTGACTACGATGATGATTACTCTCTTCGTGATCCCTTATAAGTAGGATATGCCCATGCTAAGAACACATAAATCCTTTGTTACCATGATACCCCACGCTCTACCTTTAGTCATAAAATCAATACTATCATTGTTTCCATTAAAAATGTATGTACTACCTTCGATCTAGAGGGTGATGATTTCATAGATGATGATGATCTTTATTCTGAATTTGATTCTAAAGATGAGCTTATGATTTACACTCCCCTCGTCAACGATCTAATGCCTGACCCACAACCTAGTCCATCGGTTAGTCTTTATACATAATCTATTTTGACATCTCCCTCCTTAACCTCTCACTCCACATATTGTTATACCTCTACCTTCAATAAGACACCCTCAAAATCTTCTTGCCATTATGGTTCTCATCCCAGCTGCCGCTGAACCAAACTGCACATGACACGAGGCTCCTAGACATGATGTTTTCAATTGTAAAGCCTATATACGGATATGATGAAGCTTGAGGATGAAGTCAGGTGAGATCAACAAAAGCAAGATTGACAACCCTATTTTGCTACACCACTTTTTTGTTGTCATCATGAATTTTTCTCACCTACAAATGATACTTCGTGGGTCCTCTCCCACAACTACTGATCTTGAGAGCCTCCTCCTCATGTTCCTAATATTTGATCCCGATCCCTTTCTTCGCATAAATCTAGCTGTCATCACATTTAAAACCTTTTATCATTTCATTTCTCTTAATCATTAATGTTTCTACATTTGTGCATACTCAAGAAAATTGAATCATAAAAGTAAAAACACATAACATAAATAATGGTGTTAAGTGTGGAGCTTAATTGCTTCAAAGAAAGCTTGTTTTTATATGTTGCTAGATTTGAAAGTGACCAACATCAGTTAGATAGTGATCGACATCGGTTAGGCAGTGACCGACATCAGTCAGTTATCAACCAACATGGGTTAGGAAGCGACCGACATCGGTCAGGCAGTAACCAACATCGGTCAACTTGTGCGATGGTGATTTGTTTTTGGTCGAGAATTATAATAAATATTTTGTTATAAAGATGATTTCTTGATTGTAAAAGCATAGTTAGTTGCCCAGAATAGATAAATATGCATGTATGCATTGTATGAGGGCATGAGAGAAGAAACTAGCAATTATTTGCATGTTATTTTTCTTGGTAAGCAAGAAAGAGTAGCTGAGTGAGGGAAAAATATTGAACATCCTATGAGGTGTTAGAAGACATCAAATTTTCATTGTATTTCCTCTGTAAAGCACTGAATAATAATTTTGGCCGTTTCTTGGTGAAAGTAGCCCACACTAGGTGAACCACGTTAAATTTGGTGTTATCTTTCTCTTGTTTATTTTATCTTCTGGTTTATTTCCGTATTTATTGCTTGTATGCGTTATCTGATTTTAGATCTATGAAACACTATTATATGGTTGAACCTCAACAACTGGTATCAGAGCTTTGTTTGGAGGTTTTATGTGCTGACATGATTTACTCATAGAGGGTTTTCTGATTGAGTGGGAGCATAACAATGGCAGAAGATAGTAAATACCGAGTAGAGAAATTTGATGGTCATAATTATCAACTATGGAAGATGCAGGTGGAAGATTATTTGTATAAGAATGATCTATACTTACCATTGGATGAGCATGCAAAACCAAACACAATGACTGATGAAGAATGGAAGGTTCTTGACAGAAAGGCTCTGGGATCTATAAGATTGAGCCTGACAACATCAGTGGCTTCAAATTTTACAGATGTAAAAACCATGGTAGAGTTGATGAAATCTTTAGCAAATTTGTATGAAACTCCTAGTGCTTCGAATAAGGTTTATTTTATGATTTTTTTTTTTAATTCTAAGATGTAAGAAGATGGATTTGTATCTAATCATTTGAATGATTTCCGATCTATTGTAAATCAATTAAAATCCGTAGAAATTTCGTTTGATGATGAAGTGAAAACACTTTTATTCTTATGCTCTTTGCCAGATAGTTGGGATAACTTAGTAATGAATTTTAGTAATACAACATCTGTTTGTAAAGGTTTGAAATTTGATTATGTGGTTAGTGTAATCCTTAATGAGGAAATACATAGGAAAATCTCATGAGAAGCATCATCTGGAAATGCTTTAAATGTAGAAATCAAGGGAAGATCTAATGAGAGATCATCAAAGAGAAAGAATAATGGGAGATCAAAGTCAAGAAATGGTAGATCTAGATCCAAGTACAAAGATTTACTTTGCTGGAATTGTGGAAAGGGAGGACACATAAAGAAGGAATGTTGGTCCAAGGAAAACAAAGAGAATACATTAGACAAAGGTAAAGAGGAAAATGTTGCAAGTGAGGTAAATCAAGATGCTCTTATTCTCTCTTTGGATAATAAGTTAGAATATTGGGTTTTAGATTCTGGAGCTTCTTCCCATGCTACCCCTAATAAGGGTTATTTCAGAAATTATGTTTAGGGTGATTTTGGACAAGTTTATTTAGGAGATGATGAGCCATGCAATATTATTGGTAAAGGTGATGTTCATCTAAAGTTGCAGAATGGAAATCCATGTGTATTGAAATATGTGAGGTATGTGCCAAGCCTTAAGAGAAATCTAATATTTGTAGGGCAACTAGGTGAATTTATATGCGTGGTTACATTCACAATCGGTTCTTGGAAGGTTACGAAGGGATCTCTTGTTGTGGTAAGATGTAAGAAGATAGGAAATTTATATCTGTCTACTTGTGTTACTAATTCCTTTTCTGTGCTATCTACTAAATATTCAGATGCAACCATGTGACATAATCGGCTAAGCCATATGAGTGAAAAAAGAATGCAGATCCTAAAGGCTAAGGGTAAGTTATCATATTTGAAACAATTAGATATTAAATTTTGTGAGTATTGCATATTTGGAAAGTAGAAGAGAGTGATATTTCTCAAGGTTGGGTCAACAAAGGAGTAGAAATTGGAGTTTGTACACTCAAATTGTGTAGGGACCAGCTCAGGTAGATTCTATTGGAGGATCCCAATATTATGTGACTTTCATTGATGATGCCACAAGGAAGGTATGGATTTATTGTATTAATTGTAAAGATGATGTTTTTGAGACTTTTAAAAGGTGGAAAACCCTTATGGAAAATGAAACAAACTTAAAATTATGGAATAATCATGGAACGTGCTAGAAGCATGAGGATATATACTGGTTTGCCTTTGAAGTTTTGGGTAGAAGTAGTGGATACAATAGTGTACTTGATCAACCGCGGGCCTTCAACAATACTGAATGGTGGAATACCAGAAGAAGTCTGGTTTGGAAAAGAGGTAGATTTTTCTTTTCGTAGAGTTTTTGGCTCAGAAGCTTTTTTGCATGTTGATATGGAAAATAAGAAGAAGTTGGATGCTAAATCTAAGAGTTGTAATTTCATTGGTTATGGCTCTTGTGATTTTAGATATCATTTTTTGGGATTTAAAAGATTCTAAGATTGTTAGGAGTCATGACATTGATTGGAATGAAAAGATAATGTATAGGGATCAGGTTTTGGTGCCTAAACATGAGCATGTTGATGAGATTTTGAAGGAAAATCAAAATTCAAATCTAAAAAAAACATCCACAGACACCGACATCGGTTCTACAAAATTCGGTGCGTCACGCTAACCAGTATCAAAAGATAAGATTGGGTTCAGAACATACTACTAGAATTGGTGTCGGTACTCTTTGAACTGGTGGCGGTGAGGCAACCGTAGTCATTTCACATACAGAGGAACCGTGATCAGTTATAGAACCACGGTCGGTATCAAGAGACTAGCGTTGCTCACTGAAAAAGATTGACACGAATGTGCAACATGCACAAAATGAGCCTCAGACACCCCAGATCTCAGTGAGAAGGTCACAAAGAATAAATAGACCTCCAGAGAGATTTTCACCTTCCTTTTCTTATTTATTGTTAGTGTAGGTTATTATTTATCCTTTTATTTATTTATTAGAATAAATTTTACACTTGTGTTAGCCCTACACTTGTTGGGTTAACTTGCTTAGGTGTATTAGTTGTGTGGAGTTAGCTTACTCGTTATGTTGAGTTAACTTCTCAGTTATGTGGAGTTAGCTTACTAGTCTTATGGAGTTAACTTAACTACTAGTATCAGTTATGGGGAGTTCTTCACCACTGATTTAGGTAGTAGTTGCACTTCCCTCCTCCTATATGTACATATTTCTTATTGAATAATTCAAGTCATTGTATTGTAATGTATTGAGCATTATGGATTATGATGGATTTCCATATATGGTATTTTAGCTCTTCTGTTTTACAAATCTAATGTGGTGTGCTATTATTATATGAGATCGTGGCTTGGAACAATATTCTTATTGTTCTTTTCATTTATTATTGATAGATAGTGGTGAACCATAAAGCTTTGAAGAAGCAATGCAGGTAGATACTCATGAACAATGGGAGTGTGACATGGATGAGGAGATGGAATCCTTGGAACAAAATCAGACATGGGATTTGGTCAAGTTTCCAGCAAGTAAGAAAGCACTACAAAACAAATGGGTTTACAGGATCAATGAGGAAGAGGCTGGACTGAAAAGGTACAAGGCGAGGCTTGTTGTAAAGGGATTTACACAAAAAGCAGGTATTGAATTTGATGTGATTTTTTCTCCTATAGTTACGATGACTTCTATTCGTATTTTTCTAAGTTTGGTTGCAACAAAAGATTTGCATTTAGAACAACTTGATGTTAATACGAATTTTCTTCATGGTGATTTGGAGGAAGAGATTTATATGCAGCAATAGCTTGGTTATGAAGTCAAGGGTAAGGAGAAACTTGTGTGTAGATTGAAAAAGAGCCTATATGGGCTCAAACAAGTTTCAATGCAATGATATTTGAGATTTGACAATTTTGTGCATGGGCATGGTTATATGAGATGTGAATCTGACCATTGTGTTTATTTTAAGAAGCTTGAAAATGGGAGCTATGTTACTTTGTTACTGTTACTGTGAAATCACAACACCCCCAAATGAGTTATGGATATGCTTTTATAAGGCAGACTCATTTGGTGTGATTGCATAACATTGAACTTTCCCCAAGGTGTGGGACCTTGCAAAAGTAGGAAAGCTCTACAGAGAAAGTTGGTTCTTGTTCCTAAACTACCTGCCACGAGCTACTCCAGTGCATGAAAACTAAATTCAACTAATCTAACCCTTCCAAGGAACCAAGGAGAGAGAAAGAGGTAAAAAACAGAGCCTACACTAAAGTGGTGATACACCAGCAAAGGAAGCGAGATATTTTGTTGAGGGAGAAAGAAATAGAAAAATGGAGATGAGGGAGGTCAGACAGAAGTGACACGACCCAGATCTGTAAATCATCCATTAAACTCCATGAAACACAACATCCTACACCTACAAATGTGAAATACATGCACATAAAACCAAGACTGAAAGGGAGAGGCACGAAGAAACAACAAAATGATGTAAAGGGTTGAAGAACACCACAAAACATTTTTTATTGCTCTAGAAGGTGCACAAACCATTACATTTCTGGAATAGAGGCACAAATACATTTTCCAGGCGTGGGAGAAGGTTCGCTGCTCAAAAATGGCGTCGAGAAACAAATTTGACAGAGTTTCTCTATGCCCAAAATGTCTCTCTTCTTCAAACGAGAAGTGTTACAATATATATAGAAGGAAAAGAGAGAGAAGAGGGAAAAGTCACTTCCTACTCCAACCACCATGAGATATGCATTGAATCTTGCCTTGAAAGCTCAACCATTGAATATCAAGGCCTTCTGAAAATCTGCCCAAATATGTCGCTTCTGGTTCCCCAACAAATCAAATGGAATCAAATTTGGTAGTTGAAGAGATTGGATTCTGTGTTAATGGCCTGGAAGAAGATTTCTTTGTTTTACCTACCAGGGCCTGCAAAAAATGAATTTTTAATCCTTCCAGGGTGTGAAGGACATTGAGATGCTTCCAACGGTGTCAAATTTGCTATATTTTGAGCCCTGAGTCGAAAGATATGCCCCTTTGAAATGCATCGATTCTGTAGAAATGGGCGGGAAAAAAATTTAAAAAATGGGTCCCCCTTTTGGATTGGGACATGTGGTGGCTAGATTGGGACAAAAATAGGGTCTGCGGGCACATTGTTAGACTTAACTTTTCTCCTTTTTCGCGAAAATCACAAAATCCAGAAAACTCCTGTGACCCCGAAGCTCCGCATGGACATGTGGCTCCTTTTGGTTGGCTAGGAAATGCGCTTATCTTTGCTTTTATGCCTTTTAGAAAAAATGAAAACTTTCACTTTTTTCCCCTACTCCTCGCCTTAGCTTTGACTCGGGTCTATATGTTGACTTTGTCCTTGGCGGAGTCATGAACCATTTTGTAACTTTTACTCCTTTTGGGGCAAAGGGAAAAATCTAACATTTTCCCTGACGCCCCGCATTCCCTTGGGACACACGTCAGTCTAGAGCTCAATTGGGAACCTTTTATCTATTTGACCCTTGAATCAGCGCCATTGAGACACTTGGCAGCCTCTGCTGGCATGTTTGTGTCAAATATTTGATTATTAACCTAACTCTGCTCCCTTTAAGGACACGTGGAGGCACCACACATGTTTGCAAACTCCAACCCAAATTTTTCCTTTGGAAGAGCATCAAGTTGACATATAATCGGCCTCCGCTGCTTTGTAGAATTTTCAACAGTCTCTCTTACTTATTGACTTTGGGCTACGTAGCGAGCTCATGCTCACTTGGGTCTCTTCCTTGGGACCAACTCTTGGAAATATGCCAGGTTGACATGGAGACACTCTCCACTTGTACTTCTATACTTAACCAATTTGGTCTAAGCCCGCCTTTTGACCCTGGGAAATGTCCCTTGGCTATGTGGAGGGCTAGCACAAGTTTGGATCTAAGAGAGATACCCTGGGTTCCCTTTGTGAATTTTCACCAAGCTGACACCTGGCACGCTTTGCTCTTAGCCAAAAACTTTTCAACACTCCACAACTTTTGGCGACTTTGGAAAGGTGGAATCCTGGCATAAGTTTTGAATTCTAATTTTGGATTCACCCTTAAACAACGCCATTAAGGTACATGTGCCTTTTCCGCTTCTTCCTGACCATACTTAGTCAATTTTGGACCCTTTCCTGAACTTGTTTCGAGCCCGAAAATTTGAATCTTTTCCATTCTTCCTTCTTCTTGCTTTTGGATCCTTTGTAGCATCTTCCCTTCAAATCTAACTCTGCTATTTGGCAACTTGGATTAGATCAACTAAAACCCTTCAAGGAAAATTGCCAACATGGACACAAAACACAACACAAACAAACTGCTGGTCTTTTTGCCTACTGCTGTTATAAAATCAGCCTTTGTCCACCACTTGTCTTTCAACCTCAACCCCCTCCTTTGGCTTAACAATCAGGGGATTTTTGTAATCCCGAATTTAAGAGCCAAGTTTAACAAACTTTTAATCAATCATCCTTGTTTAGCTCTTCTCTTTGCTGCTGTTCTTCTTGACTAACATTCTGATTTTTATCCTCCCAACATGGATTTGGGAGTGCAAGAGGAGGGGTCGGTTGTGACTCAAACTAGTTTTGCAATTTATTTGTGGTGGTGGAGGAGGTAGAAATTCTTGTTTCTTTGGAGGGGATGATGTTTGGAATGGAAAAGAGCAGAGAAAATGAGGTGGGATGGGAGACTAGGAGATGGAGAAATGGAATCAACTTTTGGGATATGCAGATGGGAAGCTTGAAACTTGACATTGCAAATGATACAGATTGAAAAGGGGGAAAAGAGAGAGTATGAGGTGGTGTGCTTACCCATTGACAAGGTCGTTGAATTACTCCTCTCATATACCTCTATTCCTTTGGTCCACTTTGCAAGTAATGACAAAATTTCAAAAATGAACCAATAATGCCTTGGAAAAGGTCCCACCCATGGAAAGGTGCCCTATAACTGATTCCAAATGATTTCATTTGTGCTTGAGCCTTGGATTGCACCATGTTGATGCCTCTATCTTTTGGATCTTCTTCAACAAATCTACATTTTCTTCTTGACTTGCCCTCACAATATACGTACCCTTGTGCTTGACATGCTTCATAGCCAAACTGATTTTGGCATTGCTCAGATGGGTATGCATATTGGTTTTGAATTTGATCAAAATGATGATCTGGAGGATTTTAAAAATATGTTGGAGGTGGGAAACATTTATACTGCTGAAATTGTAGATTCCATGGGGGAAATGAAGTCATGATTGCACAACTTCATGGAGTGAAAGAAGAATGACAGAGATGGAATGAAAAATGAGAAATGAACGAAAATGAGTGGAAAGAAGGTCTGCAACTTCAGAGATGGGTTTTGATCCAATGGAGTCGCCAGATGTGAACTTTGCAAGTGCCTCATAAAGGATGAAATTTTAAACAGAGAACACATCAACTTGTCAAAAAATTAAGTGAAAGACCTCTTCGTCCCACCGGGCGTGCCAAAAACTGTTAGTGCGAAATCACAGCACCCCCAGATGATTTCTAAAGATCTACTTTTCTAAGGCAAAATCATCTGGTGTGATTGCATAACATGGAACTTTTCCTAAGGTGTGGGACCTTGCAAATTGGAAAATCTCTCCAGATTAAAGGTTGGTTCCTTATTCCTCTGTTTAGGTGCATACATGAGGATTTGCAGAGGATCTATATCTATACCTAGTCTAAGACTTGCCAAGGAGACAGGGATAAAAGAGTACAGAAATGAGAAATAACTAAACTACCAGGTGATGCACCAAAGGAATGATGAATACTTAGTTTGCCTTCGACACAAACCAATAAAATGCATACAATAAACAAACATAGACAGCCAGATCTGTAACGAGAGATTAGATAGAAGCAAAAGAAACAAGAAGGATCTGAGATTGATCACAAACATATTTTATTGCTCTAATAGATTGATACAATTCATTACAGAATAGCTGAAAGGCAGAAATGTATTACAATTTTAAAAGAAGGCCTGAACCCCACAAATCCTTTGCTAGAAGGAGAAGGGAGCCTGCAAAACTAAGAATATCCAACCCTTTACAATGAATCATGTCCCCCATATTTATAGAATCGATCTGAGAGAAGAAGAAAGAGAGAGAGAGAAGCGGGAAAACGTGGGTCGAAGCTCAACCACCGCTGTTAATGTTTTCTACTGAAATATTCCCCTGAATCCATCTTTACTGCATCGATCCTCGATTCGGCGCCTTGAAGGAAGAGGAAATGACGGAAATAGATCGAATCCGATCTGGTTGTTGAGACTGATGATCCTGCATTGAAATCTCAAAGATGTTTCTCCATTTTCTTCCACCTACCCTCTCAAAAATTAAAGTTTCAGACTCCCATGGCATAGACGAGGTCAAGATCTTTCCAACGATATCAGATTTGCAATCTCTCGAGCCCTGAGTCGAAAGATATGCCCCTTTGAAGTTTTGCATCGATTCTGTACAAATAGGCGGGAAAACAACTTGAAAATGGGTCCCTCTTTTGATTGGGACACGTGGCAGCCAGATTGGATAAAAAATTCAGGTCCACGGCCCGCAATTTACCTTTTGGCCCTTTGCGCAAAAAATGCAAAAACTCAAAAACCTTCGCAGCCCCGAAACTCTGTCTGGACACGTGGCTCCTTTTGGTTGGCTGGGAAATGCGCTTATATTTTTACCTTCTATGCCTTTTGGACAAAAGGAAAATTTTCACTTTTCTCCCCGACGCCCCACCTTGGCTTTGACTCGGGTTTATATGTTGACTTTTTCCCTCTTGGGTGGAGTTGCGGGTCTTTTTATAACCCCTTTGAGGCAAAGGGCAAAAACTAACCTCGACTCCCCACTTTCCCCTGGGACAACCGTCACCCTGGCGCTTGCTTGGGAACCTTCTCTCCTTTTGACCCTTGAATCAAGCACCATTGAGACACATGGCGGCCTCCGCCAGCCTGTTAATGTTTTGACTTTTCAACTAACTCTGTCCCCCTTTGAGGACATGTGTGGAGGCACTGCACATGTTTGCAAATCCATCCCAAAGTTTGCCTTTGGAGGAGCATCGGGTTGACACTTGTCTGCCTCCGCTACTTTTTGGACTGTTCAATGGTCCTTCTTACTTTTTAGATTTTGTGCTATGTGGCAGCCTCACACTCATTTGGGTTTCCACCCTGGGATTACCAACTCTTGGAAATGTGCCAGGTTGACACGCGGCACTCTTTGCTTGCACTTCTATACTTAACCAATTTTGAAGCCCACCTTTTGACCCTGTTTGACCTTTGGCTACTTGGAGGAACACTATTTGGTGCAAGTTTGAACTTCAAAGACTTCTCCTTTTGGATTTACCCTTGAAACAACGTCGTTAAGGCACGTGGGCATTTCTGCTTCTTCCTCCATACTTAGTCATTTTTTTGCCCTTTTCCTAAACCAATTCAAGCCCAAGGACTTTGAATCTTCGTCGTTCTTCCTTCTTCTGGATTCTTTGTAGCATTGATCCTTATTGGTTGAACCTGCTATTTTATAGTTCTGTCTACATGTAACTTAGAGGATGGATTTAAGATGTAGAAACCCTCCCGACAGAGTCGTTTTCATTTCTGTACAGAAGTCCTTTGATCTTTCTTGCCTATAACCGCCACTCCATTGTTGAATCTTCATTGATCCTTAACCCAAGTTTTACAAAAATTAACTTGGAGGATGGCATTTAAGATGTAGAAAACCTGCCTGAAACAGAGATCACAAGTTTTCTATCTACAAACAGGAAGTCCTTTGGTTTTTCACTCCATTCATAAATCTTCTTCAACCAATTTGCATAGGATCTGGATGTTTTTCGGGTTCTCTATCTGGGGTTGATTCGATCCAATATTTCACCCAGGGGTGAAATATGGAAACAACACAATTTCATGTTGTTGTGATACGCATGATCAATTTATAACATCATAAGTATACTAGGGACCTTGGAAACTCTTTACTTGTAAAGCCTAGCTCACACATTTGCAATGGAAGGATTTGGGAGCTGCAAAGAAAATCCTTGGCATAGTCAAATTCATGGAGATAGGAAAAACAAGAGTGTATCAGTTGTATTTGTCTCAGGAAGGCTTATATCAATAAGGTGTTGGAAAGGTTTAACATGCAAGATTCAAAACCTTTAGTACACCTATGGTCTGGACACTTCAAATTGAGCAAAAATGGTCCTTCATCACATGAGGAGGTTGAGTACATGGCATGTGTTTATCTATGCTTCAGATGAGTTAGGAAGTCTTATGTATGTCAATGGTTTGTACTAGACCAGACATTGCACAGGTAATGGGAGTTGTGAGCATACGTACAGGGATGGCTAATCCAGGTAAAGAACATTGGAAATTAGTCCAATGGATTCTAGGTATTTGAGAGGGACATCTGGCATAGAGTTATGCTATGGAGGGTCAGATATTTATTTATATGGCTATGTTGATTCAGATATGGCTGGAGATTTGGATGGCAGAAGGAGCACCTTAGATATGTTTTCACAGTAGGTGGAATGACAGTTAGCTGGATTTCAAGATTGCATGAAGGTTTTGGATTTGTCTACTATAGATCTCTCTAGAGTATGTTGTAGCTAAGAAGCTAGCAACAGAGATGATATGGATGATTAGGTTCATGAAAGAGTTGGGTAAGGAGCAAGAGGATTGCCTATTATATGGTGATAGTCAAAGCAAGCTCATCTGGAAAAGAACTCAACATTTCATTCAAGAATGAAACACATTCAGTTGAGGTATCACTTCATACGATCAGGTGTTGGAGGATGAAGAAACTGAAGTTAGAGAAAATCCATACGGATGAGAACCCTGCGGATATGCTAACAAAGCCATTGGTAAGGGAGAAATTTGAGCTTCACTCCACTTCTGTTGGTCTTCGAGTTTGAGACTTGAAGAGGAAGAAATGGTCCAATGTGAAAAGTAAACCAAGGATGGTGACTGCAATAATACAATGCATCTTTCCAATTGATCTCCAAGTATGGAAATTGTTGAGTGTGGAGCTTAATTTTGCATACATAAGGATTGTGTATTCACATGTTCAAATCCACCTCCATGCTTGCTTTTACATGTTGATCCACTATGGTAGAATTTGACAATGAGATCCTATTCAAACCATCGATCAGGAGGTAACCGGCATCGGTTAAGAAGCTGATAAATATGGGTCAATACTATGTAACCATGGACGGTTACCTTTGTGACTGAATGCCTTTGAAATTTTTAACATGTAATTATAATAAAGAAATTTTGCTTTAAAGATGATTTATTGCAATTTAAAAGCATAGTTAGTTGCCCAAAATAGATATATATGCATGTATGCATTGTATTAGCCCTCAAGAAGAGAAAATAGTAGCAATTGTTTGCATGTTAGTTTTCTTGGTGAGCAAGAAAGAGTAATTCTGAGGTGAGGGAAAATCATTGAACATCATGTGAGGTGTTGGAAGACAATAGATCTTCATTGTAATATTTCCTCTTAAAGCATAGAATAATAATATTGGTTGTTTCAATAGGTGGACGTAGCCCACACTGGTTTGAACCACGTTAAATCTGGTGTTATCTTTCTCTTGTTTATTTGAATCTTCTGGTTATTTCCACATTCATTTCTTGTATGTTTTATCTGATTTTAGATGAAAGAATGCAACACTGTTATATGGTTTAACCCCAACATAACAATATCTTCATGGCCAAATACTTAATAGAATTGAGGTTTGCATCACATGATGTTGCCACAGGCCAAAAATCAACCAATATGAAGCTAAAGTCATGGATCCTACTTCTAAAGGATTAAAATTGAAGATTTAATGCTCAAAGATTGAAGTTACCCTTGTCAATAACAAAATCACTTTGCTCAATGATGGAGGATAGGAAAGCAGTTGCAAAGTCAAACACAGTTATGTACACCTAGAATAATTGAGACTGATTCTTAAGTGAGTTTGAATGCATTGTATGTTGAGTAATAGGTCTTGAAAACCTTTCCTCATAAAGATAATAGTTTCACAAGGAAAATATGAAGAGCATGGTATAGGATACCTTGTGCAAATGGAAGACCCAAAAGAAGATGTGATAGAACATGATGAAAGGACCCTTGCAATAAGGAAGCCCATAATATGAAATGAAGCTTAAAGATGATGCAAGAGGGTGATAATTGGATAAATATTGTTAGAATATTACAATGATAAACATTTCATGGAGGAAGTAGGATATTAAAAGAGAATAACATCAAGATCACATCCTCAAGGCCTAGTGAAAACAATACTTTTTAGGATCAAGTAGATGGTCTAGATCTAATCTTCCAGCTATTAAGGACCATATTTAAAGCTCAAAAATAGAAGACAAGGTTCAAGTTTGGGAATTGCTCGAGGACTTTATCAAAGGAAGAGTGATCTCAAATAAATGTAAAATTATTGGATTGAGCCCGATGATCAAGTACTAATAAAGATCCACTTTCACGAAATGAAAGTGAAGTTAAGGAACTCAAAAGTGATGTTCCTTATTGTAGACCAACTAAGTTCGGTAGAATTAATAATCATAATGGGTGATATTGCTCTAAACAAGATGCCTCTTCCAAGCCTTAAAAGCCTATCATGAAGTCAGATCCCAAAATACATGTAAAATATTCACCTAGAGGAAATGAAAAGTATCAATTTTTGGTCATGCCATCATGGGCGAGGATCTGACTCTTATAGGTTTTTTCATAATCAACCAAGACACTTGAATAGTGTTTAATCTAGCAAACTTGTCCTATTTTTAGCACAAGCTAAAAAAGTATGCACAATAACTGGAGTATGGATGCTATCAATGGTAATATTGTTATCAAGTTTTTAGCAGATTTTGAGTGCATCTAGAGGATTGCTATGTAATATACAATAAAGAGTGGGGGTTTCACATTATTTGATGCCCAGACGTCCAATAATGTAACTTTTTGGAGCTGAAGGTGTGTCTTCACCCAAGACCATAATTTGTGTTTTGATAACTACCAAGAAACCTAGTTATCCAGAATGTCAATCAACAAGTGGATGAATGAACTCCTTCTTTCTAAAGGGTAAGGTGATAACAATCAAATAAAAAGGCTGAGCAGAAAATTTAATGCAATCCTTCCAATACAATAAGGTGGACTCCTTGAATGCCAAGGTCAATCTCTGAATTGTATGGTAATCCTTGCAAGGATGCCATCCTTTAACCTATATGATAGTGATACATGATAGGCCTATGATATAACAAATCTTATCAACTTCCATGTTGACAAATAGTATGTACGAGGTATCAACGACCCCATGCTACCTAAATATTGTGATCATGTACAAACAATGTAGATTGGCACCCATGCTGAAGTTAGAAATTCAATAAATGAAATGTCCCAAAACTCTTAAACCGCATAGGTTGTACATTTTGGATGCACACGAAGGTACTACATCCATTTTACTTTAAATTACAAGACTTTTTCCTACAACCATTACATGGTATTCTTTCAAGATTATCCTGATTCTTTAGTTACCAACATACTATGACCTAATGTAATTATCAGTTGGGCTTGGGTGATACTAAGCGAAGTTCGGAGGTTGTATGCCTCATTAACATTGTGGCATCTATTTGGTGAATGCACCATGGACATACACACGTAGTTACATCTAGGAGCTCCAAATTGACAGTCCTAGAATGAAATGGAAAAGCAAAGTTGTCATAATACGTATGGCATCCCTCTCCAGAAATAGACATAGAAAGGATATGGTCCTACCATAGCATAAAGCACATTGCAGGCCTGGAAAATCAATGACGTTAATTATAGCATAAAATCCATAGTGATTACAATCTAACATCTCAATGTTGATAACTGATGTAGATTCAAAATCATGCACTTTGGGTAATTAGTTAGTCTCAATTACATAACTACTATTAAACACATGACAAGTTCCTAAGTACGAAAAGTAATAATTAACCCATGTCTTTGGCCATCTTTATTTGATTTATGCTTCTACTTTCTATCTTGCACCTTTATTGGCTCAATCTATCTTTTCATATTGGTAGTTTTACCTTTTCTGGAATGAAGTGCCCAACTAGGATGCCAGCGCCAGGCACCCTCATCCCCTCTAGGGCACCCCTATCCTCTTTACACTTTACTCTCACTTTTTGGGTCCTTTCTAGCCATTTGAGCATCTTATCTTTTTGGTAGTCATCTTTTTCGGGGTTAATTACAAAATTCAAGTGAAGTAAATGTTGGGAATCAGGGACTGCTACCAAGTTCTATGTGGATCTGCAAATTATCAACACCTCTTGCATGGGTCTACCAATGTGCAACCATGACTAAAGTCATCACCAAGAAGTGAGTTTGTCTCTCCATCACTGCATTGAGTAATTTCTCCTATGCAAACATGAAGACAACCTCCTGGATACAATATCTACAAGATCTACAATGGATCAAAAATACAATATGATCTCATGGATCTACAATACAAGACTGGATCTACATAGATCTATGATACAAGATCTCAACAAGATGTGGATCTACAAGAAGAAACACTACGTGCTTTACATACTATGCAAGATATTACAATGAGACACTAACTATACATTAAGGAAATACTCATTTTATGAAGATGTTACCATCTTCTCACCATTCATCATGTACTTGACATTTCCTGAATTTCCAACTCCTTTCCATGGAGACTCTGTCTTCATGTAACTTGTTCTTTCTTTCTCATCAAATCTTCATGGCTTCATCATCTTCATCTTCTCAATCTAGGAGAATCAAGGATCTAATTCAATCCTTCTCTTATATTCAACTTCTAAACCCTAGCTTTCATGCTTACTATAGGTGTATATAAATTTAGGGCACTTAGCATACTAGCAATTACAATCAATAGATCTACTATTAATTAAAAACTATCTTTGGCCTAATTCTCTTTGTTTCTTGATATTTGATCTTACACATAACCGATTTACTTGTCGGTTAGACTTAACCACTGCCAGTTCCTCTTTGACTGACTAGATGCCCAGGTCCTGGGTGACTTCCTATGGAAATCATTCCCCCTAACCTCTTTGACGGTTACTATTTTTTCAGTCACTTTGGGTAATGCATGCTCTCTATGGGAAGCCTTTCATTTCAATCTCCAAATTCTAACAAGAAACATATAAATACATAGACTTATGTGATCATAATAAAGGACCAAGCACTAAGCATTAGTTATCACCACATAAGGTTGCATCCATCAAGGCTTCTATTGCTCCATTTACATCCATATAGCTCCATCACAAGGGACAAAGGCTATTTTTTTGTATTATACTTCATAGGAGGGGAGTTTATTCTATTTCATGCACACATTATTTACATTCTACATCTAGCTACTTCCTCGCTACTTCAAGTGTGAAACATACAAGAGAAACCTAGGGCACAATTCTGTACACACACACATAGAACTACACTAGGTCTGTGATGTAGTGCAACACTCAGTTGTAAGTCCACCATTGTGGCAGAAGAGGATAGTCCGACCCCTTCATATGCATCTTTATTTTTTTAGGATTTGATGCTTTGTGTGGGGTTTTACAGACGATTCTTCATTACATGTTTACGACAACATCAACGAACTAGGTGTGATATACACACAACCAAATACGAAACAAGAGAACATCTCAAAACACCTCAATGGAGGTTTATAGAGCTTTTCCGCAGGCCAGGGTGCATAGTAGAGGTCTCAGACCAGGTGCCCCAAGTTGCCTCCATCCCTTTTTCAGGTGCTCCAATCCATTCAAATCACTCATATCTGCATTTTCTTAGGCTCATGTGTGACGGTCTCCCATTCTTGTTTAGCCGGTCTCCTCCGCGACACATTCCCATGAAATTTTTGAATCAACTAAGACTATTCTAACCCTCTTTGCACATTAGGGTTTCATATTTTCATAGCTTAGTTTGCTTGGGTTATTTCCTTTATTTCTTTATTTTTTATTTACTGCAAACTTGCATTAGATTAGGCTATAATATTAAATTTTAGCATAATCACCCGCACCATCTACATAATGCCTTCGAATTTGAGGCCATTTAGTTGTGTAATTTCCTAAGTGGAAAACTTGCTCAATATCTCTGGTAACCATGCCACATCTACTGATCTCCACATCCGAATCCTAAGTGGCACCTACAAAAAATTATGCAAGTGCCCATCAAATCTCAATCATCCATCATCAAAATCAACAAAATAAATCTACAATAATTAAAATCCCATATTTATACTATATTGGTGCTGCTGGCTAAACACCATTGGCCCCTGAGAAAAAAACAAATCCTCCTATCTTAAGCCATCGATCCTACTAAAAAAATGCCATTAGCCATGGTAGAAACCGCCTCCTCAATGAGACACCATTGACCTTGTAATGGGTGGTCATAATAGGATGACCAACCCTTTCATTTCAGGGTCCCATGACTTCTTTTGCATTAATTGTAACAACCTAACCTAATGTCCTTTAAATTCAAAATATCCCAAACCCACTTAGACATCGACCTAATCTACATTTCGAATATATTTGGGGAATTTTTCAGTAGCTAAATTTTCCCCGACGTTCATTTTCCCCTTTTCTCCTAACTACTGATTCCCAATTCAAAAACAACATCTTCCATGGGATTCGCACCACCGTGTGCCTCATATCTGTCACCTTATTTTTTGGGTCGCACTCTAGCCATCATCACTAAAATTGCTTAGATTTGGATTATCTTAGAGCTCAAGTTCTCTTAATTTGAAATTAGTAAAGTGACAAATGAATTCCTCCCTTTATTATTTATAGTAATTTTTATAACTAATTTGTGTCTTAATTTCCTCCTATCTTCGAACCTTCATATCACCATTGTGAAAACTACACCACACTCCTGGTGGCAACCCATTTTTTGACATATTACACTTGTCTATACCACCCTTTCACCAAAACCCCATTTTCCCATCATTCCAACATTAGACAATATCCTTCCCATAACCCTCCTAGCTAGGTGATTTATGCCTTATTTTACTAATTATTTTCTAGTGTTTCTTTTCAGTAATGCTTAACCCTTTTTTCCAAGAAGCTATTGTCCCTACCAAAGGCAAGCTGATCAACATCGATATGTACATTTAATTTAAAATTCATTACTTATTTTCAACACTTTACTTTCAACATTTCCTTTTGATTTCATGTTGCATATATATTTTTCTGTAAACCATCTCATGTTCCATTATTGTGACACATGATGATCTTTGGTTAGGGAATATGTATACATGATGTTATTGAAGCTTGCTAACCATTTATTTTGTGTAGGGCCTACTGATGTATTCACCTCCTGAGTGGGTACCTTAAGGGGTCTACCAAAATTGGAATGCGATCGGGTGTGGTCATATGGGATAGACCGCAACATTTGTGAGATCTCACTATTAGCCTTAGTCACCCTATACTTGCCTCATTTTTTCCCTATGTTCACACATTGCACTCATTATTTCCACTTCTTCCATTATGTCTACTTCTTCTTATTACATGCTATTATCCCATCTTTTGGTCACTTTGGACCTTTGTCATTCATCATCACTCACTTCTTGATCTTCGTTCCCCATGTTGTTCAAGTTATGACCTTAGGGTTTCCCCTACGGCCGATGCCATCGCCTATGGGTGATGGCCCCTATTTTGGTTTTGCCATGGCCGACACCATCGCCCACGGGCGATGACGTCATAAGGTATATACACCCCTTGTATTTCTTAGTTAGTTTCACCACTTGGAAACTGCTTGATTACATAAAATTACTTTGTTATCACAATTTGCTCTATACATGCTCTTATTCACACTTATTGACTTACTTTAGAGTCTTGGAGCTTGTCTCTTTTGCATTTGGTTCGCCTATAGTGAGTTAGGACTGGAGAGATTCTTGTTGAGCTTTCCCCTTCTCCACCAATGGCAATTCTCTTTCTGTAATGTTGTCTCTAGGGAGGATTATGCATCAACAGTTCATACACACATGGTACAAGTAAGTATATCTGACCATCTTTAGTCTCTTATTTTGCATGTACATGCTCGTTATATGTTGGTCATTTCATTATTATAGGATTAAAGTAGATGTATGGTTAGCTTTTGATCTATTGCATTTGTCTTATTTTTATTATCGCCCTTTGGCTTTATCCACCTCTTGGTTGTTTTTTACTCTATATTTCAGAATATTAGTAGGAATACTTATCTTTAACTTAGTTGTAGGCCTTGGAAACCTATAGCTATCTTAGGGCTAGGAGCCATTATCATCTAGATTTACGACTCTAGCGCTCCTTGAGCACCTTTGTCATCAACACGAGTGTGGCCGGTCTTTAGATTGGATCCCTATATTTGAGAGAAGCTAGCAAGGAACCTCTCTTTTATCCATCATACACGTTGCCCCCTCAACTAGTCCATCAAATAATCCATGTGTGGCAATGAGAATATATATTTGATAGTAATTTTGTTGATGACTATTTAATCGTTGCATATTATCCATTCTCCTTTCTTCAACGCTAATATTATAGGTACTACGTCCAAGCTTAGAGATTCTTTGATAAACTCCTTAAGAAACTCTTGCAATTATTTTGTCATCTTCTTGTTCTCCATATGTGTTAACTGATATGTGGCTTTGTTTGTTAAACTATATCTTGATACCATATCCATGATTCTGATGTTTGATAATGTTCGTAGGTGTTAAATCATGCAGAATATCCTTGGACATGATATCTACAAACTCACCTAGCATATTATTCACTTCTTACCGGATCTCTTTTGTTTTCACGACTTCACCTTCTCGTATATTTTACATGATAAAAAAATTTCTACCCCCTTTCATAGTGTTTTGGAACTCCTTTTTTGAAATCAACAGCTCCAACAGAATCCTCTTTACCTCCACACTCATAGCCTTTAGAGGATTCAAAACATACTTTTTTTTGTTCTTCACCAATGTGTAGGTATTTGTGTGGCCATCATGTACCACCTTTCTATCAACTCCCAAGGTCGAACCAAAAAACACATGGCATATATCCATGGCATTATTTCACACTAAAATTCATTTTCATATGCACTAATCTTGATACATACTCTACATTTCTCATTCACAAGGATCTGATGCCTCTTAACAACTACAACACCTTATATAGGTTCGGGTCTGCAATTCTCTTCAAACAAATATTTTTAATAATCTCATATAAAAAAAAATTATTCATGCTAACACTATCAATAATAGCTTTGCAAGAATGACCTCCAAATTTGGAAATGGTTTTGAACATATACTTTCAATATACGTGCACATTCTCTTCCTTTGTGAGATTTAACAACACCCTCATCATCATTACATAATCTATTTGTTTTATTTTTCTGCACTATTTTTATACACATTACTTTCTATGTCTTTGCTAAAAAACATGATTAATAGCATTGTTCCTTCTTCCAACCCTGATTCTTTGTGTGGCTTGTGCACACTTGAATGCAAAATGTTCAATCTCTCCATAATGGAAACACGTTCCACGAAATCCTCTACCTCTTATGTTTCCTCTTCCTCTGAAGGAAGATATACCTTTGTCTCTTTTCACGTGACTATGCTCATGGAAGGAATTGACTTAACCTTAGTGTGCATGATTTTGTGCATAATTGGGAGAAATTATAGTTCTATGATGGAATTTTCTTGATGTGGGAGCATCAAAAGCATTCATGGTGAGTTTTTGTAATTTTGGCTTTCTTAAGGTCTAGGATTTCATTTTGTGTCATAAGCTATGTTTTCATGTCACTCCTTTGTGTTTTGACCCTTCATTCCATTTAAAAATGGTTTTTCCTGCCAAAACCAATAAATTTGAATTTTGAATTTATATCAAAGCTTTAGAGCCTCATTAGGGGGATAATTTAGGTTTTTTGTTGTTGTTGTGATCATAAGTGGGAGGTTTAAAGAGACTTAGTCTCATGTATTATATTTTCCTCCACAAGTACAACTTTAGGTAAAATCACTTTCTCTACCTCAAGTCAAGAAAAAATGAGGTTAGTTAGGTTTGCTTTAACTAAATTCTCAAGGACAAGAAGAGATGGATTGATCTAGGAAAAGTGAGGAGAGATTGAAGAAGAGATAACAAGGATGAGAATGTATGAAAAGCACAATCAAGGTCAAACAATTGAAGCTTTTCTTATATTTTTCGAACACGTTCCTGAAAGGACACTTGGAAAATATGAGTATATTATGATTTATGTAATGTAATCCTTGGTATATGGAATACGAATTTTGAAGGCGTGTTTAACGTGAAATTCTAACTCTGGAATTGATACTTTTCTTTGTTGATCCTATATGACATTATGAGATGCTTAAACTCTATGTTTACTGCGAATATGGGTCTATGCAATATTATCTTCATGGTTTCCTTGTTATGCATAGGTATTTGAAGTAGTTAGGTTTCCAAGAATGTGGAGGGGGTCTATAGACTTGGAATTACCTTATATAAATTCTTGCAATGAATCCACCATCTTTGATGTCTTACAAACTAGTTAACTGTTCAATGAACAAGGTTTTCTTGAGTTCTTGTGTTTCTGAGATCTAAGTTGAAAGATTTAAGCATATAATACCAACAAATGCTAGTTTCTTAGTTGTATATTCTCCCATTTCTCAATGACTACGCTTAAAGGTTGTGAGTTCTGTATTCTCCTGAAGTTCAAGACTACACTTTTTTAACCCTCCTTGATCTAAGGGAATGTACTGAGTTTGTAAGAATCATGGATGAATCTAAGAAGGCATGATGAACTTTATGTAACCATTGAAATTGAATTAGAAGACTAATCTATTTCCAGTACACAGTCATAGATTGCCACATTTTTGCAAATTTACAATTTCTTATAGGTTTTCTTGTTACTAAGTCTTTGAACATAATAAGGACGAATTGGGAAGTTCATATTATCTAGGAGAAGGGTGTTTGGCTTGACATAGGTCTTAATGATCTATTATCATCCTTTGTTTTAGCTAAACCCGTATTTAGGGTATAAAACTCACCATTTAGTAACTGTTAAGGGGGCTTGAACAAGATTTTATTGGGAAGCTCCATCAGATTCTTAAGGAGGTGTGTTTTGAAGGTCTATGTGTGATGGTTGGAATAAGATATTTTGAATCCCTACCTATTGAAAATTTCAATCTTCACCATGATAGAGAAAAATGACCTATTAAAGGTATGCCATTATCCTAATTAGGTTCATATGCATTAAGAACCCACTGTTAATCTTAATCAACTGTAAAAAAACTGAATCTCGGGAAGTTGAGACAGACTATACAGAGGTCTATAAATATCCACTAAGAGAATTGGTTTATATCATGCTTGGACTAGTCAATGTATTGAAATCACAATACTCTAATAATAACATTATATTTTGACCATTGAAAGTCCTTGGTACCCTATTTGTAACATTAAAGGCTATTCAGAGCATCTTAGATTCCTGTAGTTGTTGGAATATCTCTACATCATTTCCTTTCCTTGGGTAAAACTTTGTTATCTATGAGACAAGTTTTCTTCTGCCATGAATTTCAAATTATAGACCTCCTCTACAAACCTCAACTTGATCACACCAAACTGAAAAAAACGGTCTTAGGGTGCTAAAAAATGGCTAACTCATACTTCGCATCCCTTAGAATACATGTGGAAAACACCCAACATAAAGAACACATGTATTACCAAAAAGATCAAACGAACACACATTTAATAAAAGAATTTTTGGGATATATATTCAGGGAGATAACACTAATAGACCAATCCATAGTGCTTCAACCTTATACAACATATTACATATATTAATGAAATGTCCCTTTAATATAGAAAATTCTCCACATATTTTAATCTGATACTCGATTGAATTACACCTTTACTATGCCATATCATGTCTATCACTTCCAAGACATGTTTCTTTGATCCTTTAACTCGTATCCACCTCTTCTTTGAGCTATCCCTCAAACTCTCAAAGGATCTTAAACAAGAAATAACTTAAATGCAAATCCCAAAGGAACCAAAAATAGAACCAAAACATAAATAATAGGCCTTTCTTGAAACTTGTGCCTTTAAAAATTCAATTATTTCAAATTTCAAAACTCAAACATGATTACAAAAACAATATTATAAACTGGGGTGATTACGCAATATGCCAGAAATTACACAAGGGAATTGCACACTGAACACACATTGACAATGGACTTGTGGAATCCAAAAAAACCAGCGTGATACTTCATGGATTTCCATCAATACATTTATTCACTGTGTGATCCACCAAATACACAAATTTTTTTCAACACAATGTAGACACAACTAAATCAAAACTATTAAACTATTTTTGGTTGATACATGATTTCTTGTGAAATTAGATACTCTTACAACATACACCACATGTAAATTTGAAAACTTGAGACTTGAATCAAGGAATTAGAATGTCATGTTATACTGCATCTATAACATTTAGCCAAATTGAATCTTCAATTTTCTTGGCCTTCCACTTGACCATATAATCATTATACTCATTTCTGCGTGTCTTCTTGATTCTGGTGTCGATCACTTCTTCTTCTTCATCACTCTCTTTCTCTGGAATTTTTAATATCCAATCTACTCTACCATCTTCATATTATAATTCTTCACTGCGTTCCTACACTACACGATATGGATATATATACACAACATTAAAGATATAAAGGATGTCAATTACTTTGAACAACTCAATCTCATAAGATTTTTTTGCAAGCTTTCTGATGACTCTTTTCATGGTCCTAAATCCTTCCACTTAAGTTATTGTATGTTCCTTTAGGGACCCTTTCCTTTCATAAATATACCAAGGCCATGTCTCCAATATGGTATTTGATTTCTCTTCGTTCCTCATCTATATGTTGTTTGTATTGTGCATTCATCTTCTATAATTGATTATGCACTTGTTGGTGCACATCTTTCATGTGTTTTCCAAAGTATCTTGCTTTAGCACTCCATTATTCACTGTGCGGTAAACCTCTAAACTCTACGAATCCTCTTGGGTTGTACCTATATACAATTTGAAATAATATTTTCCTCATACTCATGTTTACTGAAGTGTTATCAGAAAATTTTGAACGTGCTAAAGCCAAATCACAAGTTCCCAAATTATCTCTGACAAAAAATCTAAGAAAATATTGAAGGATTTTGTTCACAAATTCTATATGTCCATCAGTTTGTGGATGGCATGCCAAATTGAATTGTAATTTAGTATCCAACTTATTTTGCAACATTATCCATAAATGATCAACAATATTTGTACATTTCACAGACATTATAATGTGAAGTAATCCATACAACCTCACAGTCTCCATGAAGAAAATATTTGTAATATGTGTTTCACCACAGGTATTATTACAAAAAATAAAAACTTCATCTTTGAAAATCTATTCACCACTAAAAAATGGAATCAAAAAAATTGTGTTTTAGGAAAACCTAAAAAAAAAGCCATATTTACGTCTCTTTAAGGTATCTCTAGAATGGGAAAAGGTTGATACAACCCTATGTTATGAGATATTCCTTTTTCTAACTAACAAATGTGTCATTCTTGCACAACCTTACCCACATCTATGACCAAAAAGTAACATTTTCCTAGTTGCACTAAGGTTTTATCCAAACCGAAGTGCCCCACTAATTCTCAACAATGTTTTTCTCTCACCAAATTCTCCCACACCGAGCCACATAGTATGCATAATTTTCTTCCGCTAAACAAAAACCCTTCCTGCACAAAGTAGTCCAAACAAGGTGTCTTGTCAACACTTGAAGGTATGCATGCCTCCCATGCTTCTCTGAAATCTTCATCTTGTGCATACAAATCCTTATGGATTAAATCCCTACAAATTCCACTCTCATATATGTCAATAGAAAACTATTCCTACTGAGCGCATCAACCACCTTGTTAGATTTTCCACTCTTGTGCTTTAACAAAAATGTGTATCCTTATAGGTACTCCACCCACTTTATATGTCTTTGATTCAACTTTCCTTGACCGTTAATAAAATACAATGCCTGATGATATGTGTACAACACAAACTCATTTGAAAACATATAGTATCTCCACTTTTTCAACACTTGGTTAATAGTGTAAAAATCTTGATCATAAACATTATACTTCCTCTTTGTATCATTTAGTTTCTCACTGAAATATGCAATAGGTGTACTTTATTGAATCAACACTACATTAATGACTATACCACAAGAATCAAAATTGACTTGAAATATGTTTACAAAATATGAAAATTTTAATACTACTTCTATTGTCTTCATTTTTAACTCCACAAAACTCTTTTCTGCACCTGTGCTCTAGATGAAATTATTCATTCCTCCTCTCATGACCTCTATAATTGATGCATTTACCCCATTGAAGGTTATGATGAATTTGTTGTAAAATATACCATACCTAATAAAACTATGTTATTTAGAAGCAATCCTTGGTGATGGCCAATCCACAATTGCATGATCCTTTTTAGGTTCCATCTTCAACCCTTATTTGGAAATGAAAATATTTGATTTATACTAATTCTTCCTGCATAAAACTACATTTATTTAAATTAATTATATTCTATTCTCATAATCTCTACAACACCTGCCTAATATGTAGCTAATGCTCTTCATGTGTCTTTTTAAAATTTATAATATCATCTAGGCACACAATCACAAACTTTATTGAATATGGTGTTAGAACTTGATTCATCGACCTCATAAAGTACTCGGTATGTTTCTCAATCTGATTGGCATCACAATCCATTCATGCAATCCTTCTTGAGGCTTACACATTGTCTTCCTTTCATATCCTTCTCTTATATGAATATGATGGTATCTATTCATTAAATTAACCTTTTTGAAATACTTCACTCCACTCAAATAATCCATGATATCATCCATGTGTGGCAATGGAAACATGTACTTGATGGTGATATTTTTTATGGCTCTTAAATCAATACACATACACCACTCACCACCCTTCTTTGGTGCTAAAATTGTTGACAATATGCGCGGTCTCAAAATATCTTTGATAAGTCATTTATGTAGATCATCTTACACTTGCCTATGTATATTTGCATTCATTGGTGGTTTCATCCTATAAACTCCCTTATTTAGAAAAATTGATCTTGGAATTAAATCCATCCAGTGACTTGTCTCTTATAGGTTGTAACCCTTAAGGTAACTCCCTAGAAACAATTTACACTTAGGGTAAAAGCACAATAAAATGTCTTACTTTTTGGTATGTTTTGTACCATTAAAAACATGAATTTTCAGTTTTATTGATTTTCTAAAGGTAATAGCCATAAAACCGTACATATTCATGAAATTCCACAAACTAAAAAAATGTTGTGTTTATAGTGTAGAATACATGTAAATTTCTTTTTTTAAAAATTGCAAAAAAAATGGTCTTTTTCTTAATTTTATTCATACATTGTTTCTTATGTTATAAAAGAGGATTGACTGTCCCCAGGAAGTTTTTTTAAATGAAAATTTATTTTTTCACCATGAAATTTTAGATATATGTTTAAGATTTGAATTTTGAGGTGCTGTTAAATTTTCATATAATTATTTAGTAAAAATATTTTCAAATAAATGGCGTACAAATGTTTATGCCAATAAATTTTAATATTTATATCGAAATTGAATTTTTATTTCACAGGTAAGAAGAAGACTTCAACAAATAGTAATTTTATTTTTTTCAATTTTTTTTGATATATTTTGCTATTTTTCAAATTGGGTTGATTGTGTACGATCAATTGTCCTAAAATACCACATGTTAGTAAAATATAAAAAATAAATAGTAAAACAGATTTCTAAAAAATGAAAATTATATTTTTAGAAAGCCAATCAAATTCTGTATTTTGTGTTAAATTTTTGTAATTTTATTCATTCGTTAACCCTAATTACGTGGCACCTAAGTGGCACATTTTGGCATAAAATTATCCTCCAAATGGATTTGGCGCCAAAATGTGCCACATAAGGGGGTTTGCGCGAAGGGGGGTTCGCGTGAACCCCCCTTCACCCGAACCCCCCTAACCCCTAAATTTTCCGCCCAAAACTATATAAATATCTATATATAACTCTTTGCCGCCAAAATTATTTGAACCCAGAGGGGTTCGCGTGAACCCACAAAATCTTCCAACATTTCCTTCACCTCCTACATTATTATTTTCTCTTTCTCAACCAATTATTCCACGAATTCTCTTTGCATAGACCTCACTCTAAGTGAAAACCATGCACTATCCTTCTTTTCTTCACTCAGAAGTTTCTTACCCGAGAGCAAAAACATTTTTAGTGTTGCTTCACCCTTGTTTCACAATAGGTTCAAAGTACTCTTCTTTTCATCTTTATCTACTGTGTAAGTGTTTTCGCAGCCATCACGTTGTATTTTTTTGTTGAATTTCCAAGGCCTACTAAGTATCACATTGCATGCATCTATGGGTATGATGTCACACATCACTACGTATTCATATATCACAATCTAAAATTTAACCAAACATTGCTCCTTCACCATGAAACCCTATATAGATTCAGATACCCAATTATTTTAAATTTCAACTTATCCACCATTTCCTTTTCTAAAAAATTATTGGTGTTTGCATTGTCCACTATCACTCTACAAATGTTTTCTCCCAATTAGCACGCCATCCTAAAAAAATTCTCTTCTCAAGACCAATTTCTTCCTTCTTTAGTTTTAACAATAGATGCTTAAACATCAATGCTTCTCCCATATCTAATTATTCATGGATTGAAATTCCATCTACCTCACATTGTGCAATGTGTGCACTTCACTCAACACCATTCTAGGTGTGCGGGAACTAATATGCTCCATGCCTTGATTTTCCACACATCCTGTTGAATCCACAAACTCTTCCGCTTCCAAAGGATCCTCTTCCCCCAGATGCATGTCCACTGCCTTGAGATTTTCCTTAATTTTGCAAAGTCAAAAATGAATCACATTCGCCTTACACAAAAATTTCTTTGCCTTTACTCTATTTGAGGCCTTCCCCTTTCCACGATTAGTGCTCTATTGTTTACGTGTTAACTTTTTCTATGCCTTCATAGCATACTCATAGGATTCTTCCACAAAATGAACTTGCAACCTTTTGAATTCATATTGAATCACAATCTGCAATCTACTCACATATATGGAGATCTCCACATCCTCTTACATGTCCTAATCTAATGGTAATTAGGTAAAATTCCTTGGTGTATTCTTTCACTCTAAGCTCTCTCTATCACAAACCTTGCAACCTTCTGAAAAAATTAAGTTGGTAATCCATGGGTAAAACCTTTACCTGGAGCTTCACCACCAAATTATCCCATGCCTTGATATTTTATTTTCCACATTCTACTCGGTTGGTTTAGATATGTTCCCACTAAAGAGACACGCGCCCTTTTGATTTTGTGCACACAAACTTGAACTTCATGGGATATTCCATATCCTAAAGCATAAAATATTTATATATCTTTATTATAAAATATATAAGCTCTATTAGTTCCAAACTACAAAAAAAGGGGTGGCCAATGTAGGCTTATTCCCCACTCTATGAATTATGTGGAGTCATCTCTTTTTGTGACCATCTCATTCTTCCTCTTCTTCTTTTGAATTTTCATTCGGGTTCATATTCACGTTCACAACCTATGCTCCTTACTATGCGGGTCCACTTCATCATCGTTATGTTCTTCCACAACAAAACTTCAGTATTGTGTGGCTTCTATGGCCTCTAAGTGAGCTTTGATAGTTCTCATTATTTAAGCCAAGTCCTCAAATTTTGTGCCCTGGTTCAAGTGTCCTACATTAATATTCCCCTAGTGTTCCATTTTCCGTTCTCTTAAACTTGAGATCACAGTCTCTATAATATTCCACCCAACAATCTTCTTGCTAGAATATGCCTACAAGAACCTTCTACCCATAACTCGCATTGTGGAAATCCATAAACTTATTGTCTTTCTCACACCTTCTACACACTAATTACCTATTGAAATATGTCTGCAATGATTTTCAACATGCACACTTGTACTTTGGAAAACTACAAAGATTTGTGATGCTTCTACTTGCAAGGAAAGAAATCCTCGCTCTGATACCAAATAACATAGATGGGGTTATGTTTCTTAATGAAGAAACGCCTTACACCTCACAACCATCAGAAAACAACTGAAAAAAAGAAAAATGCATCAACAAAAAGATCAAACAAACATAGTTTAAAAAAAACAAAGTTTTGGGATATATATTTAGAGATATAGAAGACACAAAATTATTGCCAACGATTTATCCTTATACAACATACATCATATAATCATGTCATGTACCTGTAATATGAAAAATCCTCCATGTACTAAAATATGATACTAAATTGAATTACACCTTCACTACGCCATGTCATGTCAAATTGCTTGTAAAACATGTTGCTTTGAGCCTTAAGCTCACATCCACCTCAAATTTGAGTCCTCCCTTTAACTTTTATCCCATATTTAGTTCCAAAACTTGAATTTATTTCTTAAGGAAATTGGTATCTACTTATATAGTTATTCGTGCCACCTCCTAAGACTTCTAAACCTATGTAATTGAAGTGGAAATCCCACAAGACCCAGAGACAGGCCTGAAGCACCACCAATCAGGATTTACTAAAACTTGTACCTTCAAATATTTAATAATTCAAAAGTTCGTGACTATAATGTGATTGCGTGAACAATATTACACATTGGGGTGATTGCACAATAGACTAGACATTGCACAGAGGAACTATACACTTGACACATACTGCATAATGGACTTGCGCACTCCACATAATGCGATATGATTCTTAATGAATCATCATCAATATGTTTGTGCACTACGTGATCCACCAAATACACAAAAATTATTGAAATAATGCAAATAACTGACTCAAAACTGTTCAATTGGTTTTTGGTTGATATAATATTTCTTATAAACATGGATGGTTTTGCATCATAAAATCATCTTGAATGGATTGTGTAATCCATTAATTTACCTTGATATATTTTCTATCTCATCCTTCGCATGACCAAATTTGATAGTGAGTCAATAGAACTCCTCTATGTACTTCTTAACACTTAGTTCCTTCTGATGCATGTTTTATAACTGTTTGAACAAATACATTGGGTAATTTGCATACATGAACTTAGCATTTAGCTTCATCATCAATCTATCCTAGTTCATGATCTTGTATTTTCCTCTACCTACTCTGTTAATTTGAACGTGTTCCCACCAAAAAGATGTGTGACTCTTCAACTTAGTATAGGAAAATCCTACCTTCCTGAGATCTTCCACACCTTCATACTCAAAGTAATACTCCATTTATGGAATACGGTCAATGAGATCTCCTTAATATAAGCATCCAAAATAAATTGGAACTTATATCTTCGACTTGATTGCAATCCTCATGATTATGTGTAAGAATTTTTCATCTTGCTCATTGAAAAACTCTTTTTTAGCATTTTGATCCTAAGACACTATTTTTGCATGCACATCACCACTCACGTCATCACCCAGTACTAATCCTCTCTGTTGCGAAGTTTTCATAGTCAATAAACAAGATTGAACTCCTCTCATATCTTGGCCAAGTCTAGAAGCCTCAACACTCTATTTTCTCTAGTGACTTTTCTATTTTCTATAATTATTTTTCCTCACAATCACTCACTCATCAAGACTTTGTGATCTACATCTTCTACCCAAAAACTCAAAGGTTGTAAGATGCCTTCAACTACTTTCTACCCACACCCACTAGTATGGAAAGAAACAAATCTACATATTACTCACATGGTACTCATCAAATTGATGTCTATACCAATCTCTTCAACATGAATTTGATACTAGAATTATGAAGTTGCGGTTAAGTGTCACAAAGGGATGTCGTAGACCATGATGCCCATAATTTCAGAGTTAGATCTTAGTGAAGCAAGTCTGTAGGCACACATTTAAACAAGAAACAATGAAAGCTTCTTACATTAATATGAGAAAAAATTATAGACTTAGGCACAATGACATTACACTCTAATAACAGTCTTATAACAAAACTCTGCAAGAATTCCCAATCTTATGACATATCCTAAGGTTAATTTTTTTGCAAAACCTATATAGAACCTTACTTCGCTCAAATAGGAAAACAACTCAACAAGAAGATTTCTTGATCTGGATAGATAAATGCCTTATATACTTACAACCACTACTACACAAGGTGCAAATAACACCATTTTAAAGTATATTTCGCATAAAAAATGATATTTTTTTATTTTTAAAACATGTTTCTATGAAGAATTCGTGTCGGAAAAGGTGGTATAAATGTGACGTAACTTTGATGCGACTATAATTTTTTTATTTCGCTGACTTTGCACCATTGTAGCGTCCACTTTACGCTACATAAGTGACGTAACCTTTTATTTTGCTCCACTCCATTGGCACAAAAATGATGCAAATTGCAAAGTGTTTTTACTAATAATTATAATACATTATGTTTTATTGGTTTTTTATATTAATTTATTATTTGAAATTTAATTTAATTTAATTTATTATTTATTATATTTCATATATGTATATAATATTATATTAAATTATTGTATAGTATATTGATTATTCTTAATATAAAATGAAAATAAATTTATTAAAACTCAACAAAATATCATAATATTATTCAGACATGTAAAGTAAAATAAACTCATGTTACAAATAATTAGAAAACATAATATTTATATTGCAATTTGTTTTTATACAATAATGTCAAATATATTGCATTTGCAAATGACAAAAAAGGACCGATTCCCTTCAAAATTACAAAATAAATAAAATATGCCTAGGAGCTAGCCCTCCTCATCTTTTTCCTCGTCCTCCTCCTTGTTCATGCAGATCCTTGTCATTGTCCTTTGTCCTTGCCCTCATCCCACTGATACCTCTCCCCTTCATTCCTCTTCCAACTCATATTGTTTATCAAGCTACAAATATATAGTGATAAAAATATACAAATGTTTGAATTTAAAATTTACGTAATTTATAAGTAATTAAAAAACATGTCTTATCGACACAATACCATTCTCATTGGCCTAATTAATGAACACTGTTGAGTCCCATCCCATTGATTTTAATAATGCTTGCATGTTTTTTGTTACAAGTGTATTATAGTGGGTTTTTTGCAAAAATAGTGAAATGAAAAAATACAAGTATTAATAATCTATATAAGAGAATTTATATAATAAAATATATATAATTGTACAATAACTTGTATTGAACTTAAAAATCTATTTATTAACTCCGCTAAAGTTGTGTTGTCCCATTCGATGGACCACTTGTCCTCCTTTTCTCACCCCCACTTCATAAATTAATAATTGGTTACTTTTCTTCTCTATGTCAATTATAATATTAAAATATTTAATTATTAAATAATTAAAATTTCAATATCGTAAATTGATTTAACTTGCAACCTTATTATTCTCCTCTCAAAGCAATTTTTCACAGAGCTCATTTCAAGCTTTTTCAAGTACATTGGAAGGTAGAAGAAGTCTCTTCTCCGCATCAGTGTTTCCTTCATTTTTAGCTACATAGTATAGATATAAAAAAAGTTACATAGTATGGAATCTCTTAAATATAAATTATCATTTCAACAAAACAATGTTCATATGCCTCTTAATTCTCTTCATTGAACTTACATATTTGTTTATTTACTCTACTAATTTGTATGTCCCATTCGGTGTATCACTTTTTCTTGTTTTCTCACCCGCACTTTGTAATCTAATAACCGATTACTTTTCCTCCATGCGTTAATTATAACATTTTTAATAATAATTAATTTATTTTATTCAAATATCATAAATTGGTTTAACTAACTTGCATACCTTATTATTATGGAGCAATTTATCATAAAGATCATTCTCTTCTTCAAGTTTATTGGGAGGTCAAAAAGAAGTTTTCTCTTCGTATCAATGTTTCCTTCATATTTTAGTTGTATACATTAGATATAAAAATTACTAAAATAGTATGGGTTTTTCCCAAAATCGTGTATGAGTTGCAATTTATTACCCTGATATGCCTCTTAATTCTCCTAAACCCCATAGCTCATTTTTGCATTAACATTTTTATTTAATTATGTTTATAGTGCAGTGGGTATTCCCAAATTCATGTTGAGTTAATTTAATTAGTCTCTTGTGATTTTATTTTGGGATTTCATTCCACTCTCTATGACAATATGATTTGAATAGGTTGCACACTCGGTCAACAATGATTTTCTTAAAATAATTGAAACCAAAAAATTAAAAAGGTTAAATATATCATATTTTATTCAATCACTATAAATGAACAAATAAATAAATTGAAATTCGCATAAACTAGTAAAATGATAAGTTGAAAAAAATTAATTAAGACACTTAAATAAAAAACATATTAAAATATATATTTACCCCAAACATCCTCTGATATATTGCCAACAATATTTATGTAGAGGGTCATTTGTAAGGCCCCTCTCACTCTATGTCAATACCTATCATGGATAAAGTGAGAGGGTCTCTCATCATTTGAAGTTGGAGGGGGGTGGCACATCCTCCTCCTCTTCATACCCCTTTGTGAATTGGGGAGTATGTCATTGAGGCTGATGGGGGATATTTTTTCATCTACATTTTCTTGATTTAGCCGGAGCGGGATGAGAGGGCCCTTCACCCGAAGAGGGTCTATAATAAAATTATAAGTTGTCATAATTGAATTAATTAAAATCAATTTAATACCAAAACAAAAAATTATACCTTCTGAGTTGGTGACTCCTTGGTTGTATATTCAAAGGGTGTGTAATCCCATCCCCCTCATCCTCCTCCAAGTCTATAAATGAAGTAGATGTATCATAATGAAGTGTTATTATTTTTAAATGACAAGAAAAAAATAAAAAATACTATTAAATTATTCAATCAAATGAAATAAACTTGTATTAAAAAATATAAATTCATACCTCCATGGTTGGTCCATGGATGTTGAGGGATGACCATTGCTATGAATAGGATCTCGATAAATAGTAGCCATGTCATTATCAAGTTGTATGATTAAAATTTATAAATATGAACAAATACTCTTTAATTACAAAATAAAATGTAAACTAATAACTCCATGGTGGGTGTATGGAGGTTGATGGATGTGTAGACATGGAAGGTCATCATGGTGGGTTGTCCAACTCCTCCTCCATGTCACATCATGCTGAAAACAAATGCTAGAGCCTCTACACATAATCGTGTCAATGACATGACACATAACTCCATGTCATCTCTAATATTAAAAACATGCAAAAATAATATAAGAACAATGAGATTGAAATTATACAACACTTCTAATACAATTATAAGTTTTGCAAAACATTTAAAATTATACAACACTTCTAATACAACATGTTACATTTTTAAAAAGGAAGTCTTCCCATTTCACCAATTATGTTAAATTTACAAGAGAACTGTAGATACCCCAATATCATTAATATTGACATTATTTTTAAATGATTAGATGTGTTATAACATATTGGTTATTTTATAGGTATAAATTTCTTTATTAAATTATATTAGAGGATTCTATTGAATGCTATTAAAATGACATGCCCACACTATCTATGATCACAAAAATTGTCTAATTTCATTAATAAGGGTATATTCTTGGGATCTGTGTGAACTTGAAGGCTGGATTCAAGAAAATGCAATTGGTAGGTGTGAAGCTAAATTTTCCAAAAATATTTTCAACAGTACCTTGAATTGGCCTCTTTCCAAATGGAACAATTTAGAACAACATTTTTTGTCATTAACCCACTCTTTCAAGTTCTTAGAGGAGATGTGAACTAAAGGGGATTGGGGAAAATATTAATCAAGGTGGCCACACCAATCCACAATGCATGTGAACTTGTTAATTAAATTCCTGTCTATTAAATCAATCTGAATTCTATTCCAAATTGGGGATATATAGGAAAAATGAGTTTTTGAAACTGCATTGGAATCTTTCAAATTATATGGCAGGAAAATCAAGCTAAAAAAGATGGAAATATTTTTCTTAATGTATTCCAGGTGCACAATGCATAAAATGTTTTTGACTAAATTGTATAGAATCTTATCACAAAATGCATGTCAAATTTTTATACAAAATGCCTTAAAATATGTTGTCTCATGGATTATCCATGATTGTTCAGATATGTCATACAATGGAGTTTTTCTCAAGGATGCTTCTTCTTTGATGTAATAGAATCACTATGTATTACTCATTTCCCTAATCAAAACTTTTGACAAATCTATTGTATTATAAGAACTTTGAAAGATATGTATGCAAAATGTTGGGGCTAAGTTTTTTTACATCAATGCACATGAACTATTTGACAAAATTGTTTAAAACAATTGGCTTCATGGACTTTTGTGATTGCAAGATATGTATATAATAGATTTTGTAGGATTATCTCAAACTATTTGACACAACGAATCACTCTAGAGCATGCCCTAAGATGTGACTTTTGATAAATATTGTAATTATAGGAACTTTGGAAGATATGTATGAAAAGTGTTGGGGCATGCACTTAGTATGTGAATTATTTGACTAAATTCCTAAAGAAAGTTGGTCTCTTAGATTTGTCATGATTGTAGGATAGGCATGTAAAATGGTGTTCATGACAAGGCTTTAAGGATTTTCAAATAACAACCTTGATATAATGTCATCTTGTGGAATGTCATGTCTACAAGGTATGTACAAAGAGTATGTTATTTGAAATGGCTTTGGAAATTACAAGGGAAAATGCAATTAGAGGTTGAAAATTATATTCTTAGTTGTCAAACATATATGAAGAATTATGTAAATTGTGCATGGGTGAGGTTCAAATGGTAAGGATATCGATAAATAGATGAATTGTCAAAATATACTTGGATGTAGTTGGATTAAATGCCATAAAATGGTGCATGTTTTTGTGTGTAGGAGATAAATCACACCCAAAACACATAAGTAGTAGGATATTTATCATATTCAAAACATGTATGAGGTGATAGTGGACAAGGAAGAAAAAGTATTCCTTTTCCATGCATAGTGAAAAGTCTAAACTTTGCATTTGGATTGTTAAACATGCACCCTTAACAATTTTTGGAATCATTGTAAAGAACCTTCATGTGTGTGTTTATATATCAACAACATGGTTTTTCTCCAAATTCTTTCAAAATAAAATTGTTATGTGAGATGTAAACTTTGGTTCCATTCACTTTCAAAAAAGGAAAATGTTTCTTGTAGAGATTATTGGTAATGTTATGTGAAATAATGTTGGAGACATAGGATGTGAACTATTTAAAAAAAGCCTATGCAATTTTAGACCTTATAGTGCTAAATAAGGGGTCTCACAGAATCAAATGGTGTTCCTAAGTAACTTCACATTTGCATCCCTTGACTGGCATGTAACTTGCAATTCATGTGCAATTTCTAGTTATCAAACCTAGGTTATGGGGGTTGTAATAGGAAAATAAGGAAAACCTTCAAGGAATGCATAGATTGAGGATGAGGCATATTAATCAGGACCATAGTATTATAGAAACAAGAGGAGTCAATGTACTCATAGTTGATCAAGAACAAGGAAGGGTTGGGGAATGTAGCATAAATTATTCTAGGATTTACACAAATTACCATAGGGTGCTATTATTTTATGGTAATACAATCCTTACCCTAGGTTTGAAAATTTAGATTTCAATTTTTAAAATAAAAATAAAAATTTGTACTAATTGAGTGAAAAATTTAGCATACCTATATTCTTTTTTATTTGCAGAAGTGCCACATATTCCTCTTCCTTTCCCCTTCTAATGTTGGGTCCATATAGAAAAAGATTAGAGGTTTTTTTCCCCACCTTGTTTACCTGTTATGTTTCCATTCATTTTTCTTTTTTACTCTTGCAAAGAAAATTTTTTAATGTAAAGTCCTCTTACTATCTTTCAAAAAAGCAAACAATTGTTTTAGATATCCAATTGGTAATGTTATGTGAAGCAATCTCAAGTCACTCTCCAAATGAATGAAAATAAAAATGAATATAATTTTTGAGGAGGCATGTTATTCATAGACCATAGTTATAGATTTACAAGAGGATATATATATAATATTAGGTTGTAGAATACAAGGAAGGGATGCAAATTGTTGCACAAATTATATTAGGTTTTTAAAAGTATTATATTTACACAAATACTATATTTATATTTTATGACTAAGAATAATTTATATAGGGTTTTTTGTTTAGATATTTATACAATTATATATTTTAATAATTACATATAATTAAATTTAAAAACAAATGTGAATTTTCCCATACATATGCATAGCCTCAATACAAAATGTGCATAGGTGCCACATATCCTTCCTTCCTATTTTGAATTCTCAATAAATTTTGGGGTCTATAGAACATATTGGACGTTTTATTTCTGCCGACTCGTATTGGTTAGATATGTCGTTTTTCATTTTTAGTCATCAAAATTTATCAAATCCTCTCACTTTCTTCTCTTTTCGTTTTTGTTTTCTACAGGAGTCAAGGTCATTTTTTCCAGTCTCTCTCCAAATGAATGAAAAAGAAACTAGGTTTGTCTTTTTAATCGGTCATGGTTTTATTCTTATCTATTTCGTAACATGAAGCACAAATGTAATGCAATTTTTTGCCACATTTGTGCCACTATCATGTTTTTTAGACATGTAAATCTACAATGTTAATAATAATTTAATATACAATTATTATATAATAATAAATTAATTATGTAATATAATATAATATTGTTAGTATTAGTATCGTGTTCATATCTCTTAATGTATATATGTTAATATAATCTAGCTCATATGTTGACCTATGATTGGAAACATCTTTGGTGGGAATAATTTGGATTTGTGGCCTTCACATGTTTCAGCACTCAAGGTTGACTGGTTATATTTATTTTTTTATTGCAAGCTCATACATGAAGGATGTTGGATGATCTTAGTTGATGCTAATATTTTGTTGTTTTTTGGGATGGATATTGAAATTTTTTCATCTTCTTCAGATATCGGCTCCCCCTATGATAGACGTGAGGAATTAATCTCAACACTACTGAGTCCTATTCCCCTGCTTCACATATTGCCCCTCTTTAGGGCTGCAAACTTATGACAAGATGTTTCAATTTCTCCATTCTATTCCTCCTGCTGCTGCTGTTGTCACCCACCTCACCTCTACCTCTAAACGACCAATCACCAGGGCTTCTAGGAGACTCAACCTTGAGACTCTTGCTGAGGGGTAGGAAGAACCTTATCTGGAGCTTGATCATTGCACGTGATCTGCTGGACATTAGTAGTGCCAGTCCCCGAGAAGCACAGGGGATAATTCTATGAGATTGGAGGCCTTAGAGGCAGAGTTAAAATTGCTGAAGGATGAGGTCAAAAACCTATGCTAAGCAAAAAGGACCTCAAAAAAAGCATTGAGAGGGAAGGGAGCATTGTTGCAACAGTCAGATTGAGGACATATACAAAAAGCTGACCTCCTTAGATTCCCGCCTTGGAAAGGCTAAGACTAGACATGATTACAATATTGCCGCCTTTAGGGCCATTGAGGAGTTTATCGTGGGTCATGCCAAAAGTGTTTCAAATTAAGCGGTGTCCCGGCTGCACTTTGGGGCAATGAAAAAGAGAGCAAAATTAACCATTCGAGGAGCTCGATCTAAAAAAGACGGATGCTGCTCACTTTATGACAGCTAAATTGGGTATGTTTCATGTTGCTTGGAAAAAAGTACAAGATCAGTATTGATCAAGCGGCCAAGAAGTAGTCCTGGATGCTTCTACTGCTCTTTATTGTTTTTCAAAAATCTGTTTCTTGGCTGTCGGCTTATGTTTTTTTTGTTGTTTTGCTGTTATGTCTCGTTTGTGTAGTTGTTTCAAGGCTAATTGAATTTCTTTGTTAAATTATACTTTGTTACATCTGCTCTGTTTCTCACTCTTATTCGGCTTCTAGGCCTTATTTTGTACTTAAGGGTATAGTCCCTTTCAAAAAACTATTTGCCAATATTAAAATTTTACATCAATCCAAAAATCTCTCAAATCAAAAATAAAGGCACACCTCGACACATAAATGGGACATTGATATTTGCATCAAAACTCATAATATGGAATTAATGAATTAGGATAGTCATAAAAATATGATTATGAATTCTTTCATATATTCATGCTTTCATATTCAATTTGTCCAACTCCTCGTAAATTGATGTAAATTAGATTTTAGAAAAAACATAACTCCTCTTATTATTCCTCATATCTCATAGTCCTATGGGAATGCTACCATTCATTAGGACCAAACTTCTACCCAATGGGATATTCATTTGCAAAATCAATCTAATGACCAATTATTTGCAGCTTTGTGAAGTTCATCATGTCACTTTCATCAACATCATCTTCTTCAAAATCATCCTTCACCAAGTGATCATTATGATCTCCAAAATTTAAAATAAAGCTTGATCAATATGATGATCTTCTTCATTATTGACAAGGTCATCATCACTAGAGTCATGTTCATCATATCTATTAACAACATCACTTGTTCCCCATGATTTCATGTTATAAAATTTTCTCATCAACAACATGTCTCATCCTTGGCTCACAATGTAATACAAAACTATCAATTACCTTCTTTCTATATTAGGATAGAAGAAGACCTAAATAAAATAGTTCAAATAAAGTTAATACATGAAAAAAATACCTACATATAGAAATTGTGCACTTGAAAAAGGAGAAGATGTACATATGAAAAATTACACATAAATTAATCATGATGAAATGTTGAGGAAGCAAACTATGGTTATTTCCTACCCAGGTAATGCTCTAGCAAATTCAATTGAGTAGAAGCCACTTTCATTATCCATTTTTAAAAAATTCTTATCAATATAATGGTACCAAGTACACCTAAATATGAAAAGTTCAAAACTTCTATAATAATTTTACTATTTATTATATCTTTCCAACACAATCCAATTACCATTGCACCAAATTTATGTCATTAGCACTAGCTCTTCTAGCATGCTCAAAAGGAACAACAAATCCACAACAATAAGTGACCCTTCTCTTGTCAATATTTTCCACATCGAAATATTTTCCATCCAACCACATTTCAATGTTTAATCACCTTCATTATGCAAAATAATTTAAGATTACTTAATGGAATTACAAAAAATAGACAAAACAGACTTTATGTATGAAAAAAGTGTTACAACACCCTTAAACCAATTATTCACATCCTCACACTATGTCCAATGCTTCTTGTGTCACTAACCTTTGATTGATGGCATGAAGAATTAGATCTAATTATGAACTCATCTATTCATAGTCTTTGGTTTATGAACAATGGTTTTTAATCGATTGATGTACAAGAGTGGTTTGTGTGGATGTTTCAATCTCTAATCAATATTTGGCTCTCATGGCTAGTATTTTCTACTCATATTTTTGAAGCCACACAACCATCTTGAAGTATTTAATAACATGAAATTTCTCAATGACATATTTTTCAAACAAGCCTTGATAATAAAACATGTCAAATAAGTAATTAATATACACACTTAAAAAATCATACATCATATATGTTTGATATGAATTTCAATGCATACTGAAGTAACAAATTTTCTACTCCAAGAAGATTTTCTCTTAGTTTTTGTAAAAGAAATTTCCATATGAATTCAACATCCCAAGTGTATGTAATTTAAATATGGAAATTCCTCCCTAATATATTGTGACATGTACAAAAAAAATTCCAAATAATGTATCCTTCTGAATATAGCCCTTAAATGTGCTAACTACTTTACAAATCCCTTTAGGGTCTTCATGTACCTCTCTGTTCAAAACATCCATTGAATGTGTTAACTACACATGTCATTTGAAGATCATCAATACAAATGCACTAATTTTATGAGTTTGAGATTCCACTAAAGAGGTAGCATTCCTTTTAAAATTTAAGAAACAATATAAACAATATTTTCTTTCTCTTTCTCAATCCTTTCTTTTGATATCTCTTTTGAAGATAATTATTTCTATTTTACAAAATTGGTAGTCATGCAATGTCAATATAATGAAAGTTGTTTTCATACAAATGTTTTATCTACTTTTAGTTGAAAATCAAATCATATTACAGTAAACCTTTGAAATTGATATATTGCATTAGTAGGTCAAGATGGAAGATTACAAAATGACCCCTTAGAATATTAGAAGCATATATGTCTCCATAAATTTAATATTTGAAGTCTAAATATATGGAAAATATGGCAAAATTTAATACAAAAAACATATGAATACCTTCAAAATTTGTTCAATCATGTGTTTTTAAGTCCTAATGTGATGCTACCCATCAATGGTAAATGACATGCTTCATGGAGAAACAACCACAAGTAGTATTGCAAATCTCTGGCTTTTTTATTCACCAAATTGAGGGATTGCTCATTTACATAATATCCATGGAGTTTCTTTATTAACATTTTTTTCTTAACCCAAGGAACTTTCAAATCATGACTCTAGAAATTGGAGTTCTTTCTCTTTTAAGAGATTGATTCCATATAAAACTTTTACATTTTAAATATTTACAAAAATTAGAACAAATCCAAAAAATGATACTTGAGATTAATAACCAAAACCTTTTATATAAGATACTTTTATAATAATTCAAAACAACAAAAAATATACATTCATGAAGATCATTTCAATTTATATTAAAAATTTCAAATAAATAATCCTACACCAATATATGAGGAAATCTTCACTATTTAATATAAATTCACTTATGCTTGCAATAATGAAGTCATTTAATTTTTCTATTTTCTTCAAAAAAAATCCTTTGTTTTTTTTGTTATTCTATATTTGTGGGTATGCCCTTTTCAATTTTTATTGTATACTCTTCTTTTCTACCACTTGTTTTTAGTTATTGTTGCTTGGAACTTTTGTTATCATTTTGGTTTTAAATCATACTTTAAAAAACTTTATTGAACACTCTATTGGTTAAAAATGAAAAAACTTAATTACTTCTATAATGCATATGAAAACTCAAACAAGTTGCACAAAATATTTTATCAATCTATTTTGTCTTTTCCAATTAACCCACCACCAATAACCATTTTAAATAGTTTAAAAATACATCACTGAATTTCTTGGGATCATGCAAATCCATAAGTATTAATTTTAAGGGTCATTATAGTGAATTTTAAAACAACATGTCAATTGGTTGTTGGGATTGCTTAGGAAATCGCAAATATATGCATTTGATCCAAAATATACTCAACTAATAAACTCCCAATCATGGAACAATGGGTAGAATATAGATATGAATTTATTCATTCTTGCTGACATATTAAATTTGTGTACTAATTTCAAACAACCATACCCATATCTCTCCACCAATATGGACCAAATATACAATTTGATATTAGGAATGTTTTGTCAGAAAGATTTATACCTATCCCTATGAGACATAAATTAGGAGGTTCACATACAAAAGTTTTCCATCATTTTTTAACATTTTGCATGGTCATGACATTAACTCATGTTCCATCAATGCAAGAACCTTTGATGGTCTTTGTACAATTATTGGAAATCTTTTTGAGATCTTTGAGCCATTACACTTCCACATAAGTTGATCACCACACATTGGACAAACATCACTTTCCTTTTTTTTGAGACATCTACATATAGAATTGATTCACACAAACTCACAGTATATAACCCCAAAGAACACACACACACACACTTACATGATCATTTTTTCAAATACTTAACATATGATACATAGTTGAACAAATAACCATTATAGAGGAAATCATGAATAGTCTAGCATAATATACTGTAATAACAGGTGAACTATCTTCTGACCAATGGATTTTAAAAGGTCTTACATTATAATGACATCACATTAATGTTTGCAACTCATCAATTAGGTTTCAAATTAGACATCTCATAGTTTTGTTACTTGATGCTTACAGAGTCAATAATAATGAAAACATTAAATTCTCCTTACATGATCCACCATGGAGGAATATTATAGTTTATCAACAATATAGTAAAAAGAGTATTTAGTTGACATATTGGAAAAGGGGTTAACACCATCCATTTCCAAGCAAAACCATATATTATGGGAAGGTATCTCTTGAATTTTTTGCCACAATTACTCAATGTGCATCACTACATTTGAATCTTAAGGAACACACCAAATTCCATCATTACTTCTATTATTGTGATGCTATGATATTAACTTTGGAAGTGACTTACAATGGAAAATACAACTCAACCTAGGAATTATTGGAAAATGTCACAATACCTTATTTGGAATGATGAGGCCTTTCTCACTTCCTTTTTGAAATCATGGTGCCCCACAACTTAGAACAACAAAATTATGTTATGATATTCTTTCCTAAATAGAATAATCCTTTTTGCATGCATCATAATTGACTACAAAAAGGTTAAATTTGATAATAATTTTTATGCCTCTATATACGACGAGGTTATAAAATTTGTTATATTAGGAAACAAACTACTTTTGAGTAGGCTACAAAAATCAGAAGGAAAATAAAATAACTTATCATTAACATAAAATGAAAATTTTTATGTAATATTAAGATTACTTACCAACTCATATGTTATATGTACACTTTTTGATGAAGAGTTCAAGTGTTCTGGGGAAGTGGATCTCAATACAGATGAAGAACTTAAATCTACTAAAGTATACCTCTATATAGGGAATGATGTATACATACTAAATATATGGCATAGTATTTTAAAAATATTTAAACCACTTGTTTGAACAATTGTAGCAATTACACAAAAATAGATATATGTATTTTATCAATAATGTTGACTTTGTAAGCTTTCAAAAAAACATCTTATTTAAGAAATCATGTCAAAACAATAAATTCCTCATCTATCCAAAAATTAACTGCACTTTTTAATCTGAATTTTAGCAGTATATTTTGTCAAAAATGAAAAGTGTGATAGCAAGAGAAAAATGATTTACTACACACCCTAATTTCTTATTATGTGGTTAAAGATGCCTTAATTCCCTATTATGGAATTTTATAAAAAATAAAATATTTTGATGTGCCCTAATTTTTAATTCAATGTAAATTGGGGAAATGGAAGTTACCTTTTTGGCACCTATGGTGCCAAGGTGGTGCAAATGTTGTGCCACCTTTGAACTAAAAATTAACAGATCTTTATTGTGTCATTTTTGTGAGAACAAATATGAGATCAGAAACTTGTCCTGAATCACCGAAATCAAATTATCTGCATTCTTTTCCATTTTTTACTATATTTAGTAGTGAGATCACTGTTACTATTCATAAGTAATCTGTATAGTGGAACACATTATTAGATACTAGGATGCCTTTGCAAGTTTATTAAGATACCGTATGAATATTTGTACTATTTCAAAATGATCTTAAATTACCTTTGTAATTCGTTCCCATTAAGTCGTCATGTTTTGAACATATGATCAATGATACTATAATTATAAAAGTTCTATGTTGTAGACTATGAAATTGCATCAGTAGGACTCTTAAGTTTCTACTCTTAATACCAACTGATATTACCATCATGATTCTATCTATGTAAACTGGATATACTTTATACAAGTTCTATATGGATGGTGGTTTCACAAGATTATAAGGTTTTGTGAACATGAAAATTCATTGCAAATATATCAGATCATCCACATGTGAGTTGTTGATATAAGATACATCAATAAGTCTCACATTAGTTCTTTCTTGCTAAATGGTTTCATGACCTTCCACATGTTCACCACATATTATAGAGGTATAGGTCACTTGGGTTTACTCACGGTGTCAATAGTGCAATGCATGTATTTTATTGTTACCCTACTATTTTTGTTACCTATTCATTAAGTATGAATGTTGGATATCACAAAAACTAAGTATAAATCGTATGTATGAAAAGTAAAGCCTTAGTTTTCACAACTTGGATAGAACACTATGTGGATGTTAACAACAAATGACAATAAGGTCTTAGGAGTCCAATTTGGCATCTATACTGGTGTCATAATTCTAAAAACATCATTACATATATCATAAGAGATCATTCAAGATAATATCTTGTGAATACCTCATGGCACATTGACCACTTACCCTATATTGGTGCACTGTACATACCCCAAAATTGTACGGTACTACACCACCGGAACATAGCATTATATGTGCCCCAATGATGATACAGGTCTCCTCGCAAGGTGTTCGGGATCCGGAAAAATCTCTCAAGTGTGCATTAACATCCCGCATGCCCCGCTTAGCCCCCGCATGCTTTGTTTTTCTCTTTTCCCCTCTTTTTCTTTGCGTTTTGCTCTTCAGTGACGAAACTGCTACCCTGCCTGGGCGGCGGTCTCATGATCAGGGCGGTGGTCCTGTAACCACCACCCTGCTCAGAGCGGCGGTCCTTCACGTATTTTCCAGAATGTTATTTTTAACGTGACTCACGTAAAATTTCAACATTTACCAGCTTTTTTCACCACCTTTGCTTGTATTTATGATTTTGGTTCCCTGGAATAGTGTTTTGGCCATTGTTTATAGTTAAAGAGTTCAAGTTTGGTTTTTACCTTTGGGTAAATGGAAAGCTATAAATAGCTGGCTTGTGCTCAAGCAAATGGCCCCTCAAATTTGCCTCTGAATTTCTCATTTCAATAGACTTAGCTTTCATTTTTCTTAGGATTCATAGTTTTTCATTTGTTGTATGCATAGTTAGCATTGTTTAACTGTTGGTAAGCCACATATCTAGCTTGTGCAAACGGTGTTATTACTATTTCATCCAATCAATTGGAGTAGGATAGTTTCATTTTTAGGAAGCCATTAAAGTTACAGGTTTTGTTCTTCAAACAGGATAGTTTCAGGTTCTGGACGTTTTATGTTGCATGACTCGCAATAAATCCCGCTAGGAATTGCATAAGCCAAGCTCTGTACTCTTGCGCTATCCCTCTCCTACTCACATTGTATTCAGTCTACATCCTAAGCTGTCCATTGGCCCAATATCTACTTTTGTTGATGCTAGCATTACACACTTTTCTGGATCCACGTGAGCACGAAGGAACGAGGAGATCACACTGAGGGGACAAAGATCACACACACCATCAGATTCGCCACTGTTCTGCGGAATCCAGGTTTTAGCTTTCAAAGTTCTAGTTAAAAGTATATCAAATAGAGTAGACAATCATTTCATTTCAGTTAATTCTACTTTCGATATTGCCAAGGAAGCTGTGGGGATTGATAGTTTTTGAGAAACTATGATTTACTCCTCACTTTTGAGGTAGGATTGAGAATATTTCAAATAGATTAGATCAAGTTATTTCATTATTTAGAATAGATCTACAAATTGCACAGACAAATAGCTATACTCGGTTATTTTGTTTGTTTTAAATTGTTATTAGTTAGTTTATTTCTAGATACATTTAAATAATTGCTCTTTCTTCTTAGAATAGTTTAAAAACATCAAAAATAGAAGTTATATATGTTTTAGATAGTTAAATAGTTTTTTACTTTTACAGTTAGATTTATATTTTGTTTTGTATGACAATCACGAGACCTAGGGAGCCCAGAGAATACGTATTTGAGCCAATCGTGCCTCAACCCAATCTCGTCATAGCAATAACTGATATAGACCAGAACCTTATAATACAAGTCTTCCAAACAACAACAGATTTACGACTGATCAGCTCACAGTTAAGAGGGTTAAATATAGAAGACGACCAAGCACACACGTTTTGGTCAAATCAGCCGAACTATAGATTGCCCTAGGTAAAATATCCACATGACTATAGAAGGGCTTCGAAAGAGAACAAACCTTTGGTTGTGATCCTTTGGTCCCACAGCCAGATGCAGGAGACACTCTCACAGACATAGATACTAGTTTAAGAATCTAGGTTGCACGAACGCCTGTGAGATATTCTGAGAAGATCGCACAAGTTATTAATTCGTAAACATAGAAGCTGAGAAAGCATATGATTACTGGATACTAGGGATTAGGGACTCGATTTCGTACATGACCATAATAGGACCGCAACAACCTAGAGTCTACGGTTGTGATCCACAAATCCCGCAGCCTAACGAATTCACAAGTCAATCAGATATAAACATGTTGGCCTACGCACACTAGTATTCCAATCCACTCCACTTCCACCCATCATCATCGCACAATTGTCCTTACTAGATATAGTGGCTAACGAAGCTAAAGAATTTCTGGACTAGACCAGAGAATCGTTCATAGAGTCAATTGTATTCCATCATCCACCATATGACCTTATCTGGAGACATACACGAAACTATCCCAGGTAATTTCCCACGTATTCCACAACCCATAGATCGGATCACGCCAGAGCTCGATATTGATTGGAGCCTTCGAGCAGTCATCCTTGCCGATCGATCTATCACACCAGTCCAAGTTAGAAGGGCCTTCTTTGCCTTAGATTCGTAAATTCCATTAGTGCGTGTCGAAGACATTAGATTGCCTAACTAGTCCATTCTACATCCCACGCATATTCTATCCCCACTGGCTGTCTCGGCACGACCTCAGTAGGTCGGGTACGTGGAAGAGTTACCTGTAGATTACCATGCTCGCTTGTCACTTTTCCTGGCGTACAGGTACTTTACAGTTGAAACATCGTGAAGATCAACACATGTTCAAGCAGAAAAAGGTGAGAAGATAACCTGGGGCACTATATTTGATCAAATTATTCTATTAATTTGTGAAATTGGTGTTCCTGATGGGAAAAAGGAGAAGCCCATGTGGGTGTACCATTTGGAGAATAAATCATTGGAAAATAAATTGTGAAGTTCACATGCCAAGGAAAAAATAATTTGTAAGAAACACATAGAAAAGTGGTACTAATAGGATGTGTAATGCATTTGAAGGAGAGTTGCACATAACCCTACAGGATGTATTACCCATTGAATTAGAGGGACAAGCAAGTTAATTTATCATATCAACACTTCTGTTTGGGTTGTTTTTACATTATAACAACAAGGAGAAAATCCTCTAGTGTGAATTTCCCTTCGGATTTGTGATTCGTTACTTTAAAGACTTGGTGTTTAGTGGCTACATAATGTGTGGAAGTTTAATTTTTATTTTACCCAATATAGGTAATCCACACAGACTCCATATTTTTCACAAAATGTATGTCTACCCTAACAAGAGGCATATGTAGAGACAATGGAGTCCAATAATGAATTTATATCACTCTAAAGGTGGGAATGGTTTTTGGGTGAGATAGGAAGCCCTCATCTTTGTTGTATATATACTGTTGCCAGGTTGAGGGTTCAAGGATGGAAAGTGTATTACAGGTGAGGTTGTCACTTTTATGTCCTCCGAAGGGAAAAAAAGTTTCTGGGTACAAAGTTTTTCATTGAAGATACATATCCAAGGCATGAACAATAGAATTATCAAAATGTGACTCAAGAGGAAGGAAGTAGAGTTCAAAAAAGATAGTACTGTGCTTAATCATGGTAGGTTAGACAACTTCACAAGAAGTGTAAGAATGCAGATGTCAGGGAACTAAGACCTCACAGACTAGGGAGGAGATCACAGCACGTGATGCTCATGAAGAAGAGTGAGGAGGAGAAAAATAAAATGTGTAATTATGGCATATCAAATATATTAATGAGGATGAAGGTTCATCAAATGGGACTGCACACAATGGAATTGTTTCACACACCTATCCTTGAATTTTGGGAAGATGAGGGGATCGATGGCGAGCAACTACAATTTTTTATAGAATTCCCCAACATTTGTCATAAATGAGCATGAATAAGAAAGCTACGTTATATGAGATACCTAGAAAATGAGGATAATGTTGAGTAGCTTCAATGGACCTAAAGGTGGAGTTTTAAAGTGAGAATCCTATAAGATGTTGTAACACATGGAAATACAGGTTTTCACACTAGTAGACAGAGGGAAGAAGATGTGGTGTATAACCTGATTCAATAGGTTAGGGTATATCAATGAGCCCTACAAAGATTATTCATATGAGGTTCTAGAGCACTATTATGATAGATTTACAATTATATGGATGGGAGTTACATGGACCCTGAGATGGAAAAAATGAAAACAAGGAAAAAAATTTCATGGAGTATGTAGACTCACATGGATGACGCTCGAGTTTTATGTGTACCAGGAGTCAAACTACACCACACTAAAAACAATATTTTTGAAGAAGGCATTTCAATGTACTTGCAACAGTCATCGAACAACATCTAATTTTTCTTGTGAGCAATAACTGATAAAGATTTTTCACTTAGGTTCTGTCATGCCTCCGGTGGAGCTAATAAGAAAAATCGTACGCATCTTCTTTCGAATCATGCCTCTAGAGCAGCCATCAAGGAATTTTTCACTTAGTTCTAATAATAGAAAATGAATCCCCAAGAGTCACAATTTGATGCACTTTTACATGTTTTCCCTGAGGAAATTTTATTGTAAAATACGTGTAATTTTTCTAAATACCCATCTCTTTTAACTTGTGTATTTTAAACATGACATTGTTTTTCATATAAATTAATGTAAAATTCATTTTATGTATGTATATATGATATTAAAAAAATAATTATGTGGTCCAGAGTGTTAGAAGAGTATTTACCTTAATCAAAAGGAATTAAAATCACTTAGCCCTTGGAATATGGTATGGTCATATGAGGGCTTAAAGCTTGTGATTCCTACTAAGTATTTGCTTAACTTCAACCCCATTTAATTTTATTTGTGTGGTGAAGGCAACATCAAATTTATTTTGCTTTAGTGGCATCTTAAAATAAATAACAAAGCAAAATATTAAAAAACTTGTAATCTTTTGATCGGTAACTTGGTTTTGAGTGCCGTTTTTTTTGCAAAAGTGCTTGTTTTTTCATGCTCTTTCCATTGGAGTTATTTATTTTGTAGACTTGCACTATAATTATAAAGTGCCAAATATGGAGGAGTGTTGTAATCAATTGTGGATGCAATTTGGCTGAGCCCGATGTCCTAAATTTTTGGGAGTTGCAGTTTGTACCTATCATGGATTCTGAGAATGATATGCTTTTCTCTGAAGTATGTGGAATTCAAGAGGATATTGTAAAATTTGTGGAAGAAAATAGATCGCTCAAGAAGTGAAATTATCTTCTACAATCACTCATTCATGATAAGGATACATAATACACTCCCTGCAGAACAAACTTGCTAGCCTACAACATCACCATCATATTGTGGACAACCATATCCATGCTCCTAGTCCACTTGCAGTTATTTCTCTTGTACCCATTGACATTGATATGCCAATCTTTGAGCCTAACCCATTTCTTGATGCTTCTAAACCTATGAGGCTTGTTACTGCATGCTCTTCCACATTTATGCCTATTATAGTACCACATGTTGTGTATCCACTTCTGCTCAACTGCATGGCTTTTTGAGAAGCATACCACTGCATTCAGTTCTCGCATGCTCCGTTCTATGGGTTTCACTAGAGAGAGTCATTGGTAGACATTCACAGGGTATTGTTTCCCTTATTCCACATGTTAAGTGGAATTATCACCATGACATTGATTTTTGAACAGATACTTCATCAAGATTACACATTGACAAAGCTCATATATTTGTTCGCTCGACTCTTTTTGAGGATCATGAGCAACACATGAGTTCTAGCACCTTCACTCAAGCTTGAGAAACTTGAGATTTTAGTTGTCAGACATGATCAACTTGACACACATTCTGATGTTCTTTTACATGCACCCATTGTGCATTTTGCACCAAGTCATATGCAGGCATCTTCTTCATCCATCCGTGTTGATTTGGGGTGGATATCTGATCACTCGTGGTTATGACATAGGAATTCATTGAGAGGACTCTACAGGTGTGGCTCCTCCACCATTTGGCCTCTTGCTCCACTTTCTATACCTTCTGCATTGTGATGCTTCTTGTTTTGAGAATTTTTCTTTAGCAGGTGTAGTGTATCTCTCTTATTTGTTGAGAGATTTTGTATCTGTATTTTTGACACTTTTGGCATGTTGACAGTATCTCTTGTGGGGGATCTATTATGGTAAAGTCCAGTGTTATTTTGTTAGTGTTCGAGTAGTTGTTTTGACAAACTCATATAGATTTGTAGCGTCACTCCACCCATTCAGTAGTATGGGAGGGTGTGGTGTTGATCCTACTTCTTCAGGTTTTGTGTCCTTACCTTGACAGTAATAAAGAGGGACCTTAGCTTTGCGTGCTTGGCTTTTCTTGGATCGTGACACTCTTGATTTTTTGTCCTTGCCTTGCTTGTTGGCACTCCTTTGTTATCTTTTGTCCTTGTTGTTTGGATCTTGGATCATGGCACACCTATTTGCAGCAGTTGATCAAATTATGTTTGGTGTTTTTTGCACTTTCGACATCACTCTGTTGACAGTCTCCTTGTATGGAGCTATTCTGGTGAAGCCCAGTGTCAGTTATTTTTTAGTTTTGTGATCGAGCAGTGGATTTAGACCACAGTGCACACCAAAATTCTTCAGCATTGTATGAGTTTTTTGAGCTGAGCTTCTTGGGATGCCTTGGAGTGGGTTTTTACTCTCTTTACTTTGTTGTTACTGGTTTTGGGTACCTTGTGGTGTCCCTTTTTCCCAGTTATTGTACATGAGTACCTCATCAGGCCTAGTTGTTGGGACTCATACTGTGGACATGCCACTTCTATTTTGGCCCCTAGCTTCACTTGAGGGGGGGTGTTAGAGTAGGTATTTACCTTAGCTCATGTTCACCTAGGTACTTTATTTACCTTTATTGTATTTATCCTCACCCACTTATGTGTGTCGATATTTATTTTATCTTATTTAGATATTAGGAGATATTATCTAGTTGTTAGGTATAGTTCTTTCCTTGATCTATGGTATTGACTAGATCCTTGATGTCTAGTTCTCTCCTAAATCTATGGTCTTGACTGTTCTTTGATGACTAGTTATTTCCTTGATTTATGGCTTGATCTACGACCTTGATTGGTTCTTAGATTGTTATTCCTTGCCTATTTAAGCAAGGCCCATTCTCAATGTATTGCATTGAGTTCCATAATAATATATGATATTGCTACTCATTTGTTTGCAAAGGTTTTATGTAAAGTTATTCTGGCGAATTACTTTCATCTTATTGATCGTGGTGTTTGATTAGCATCTGTGTTCTTGGCTTGGTACGATCTGGTTATCATTCCTTTCAGTTGTCATCACCATTATCATCCTCATTATCATCGTTTTCATTATTCTCATCATCACTTCCATCATCATCTTCATCATTTTCATATTTAGGGATCATTATTGTCATCATTTCACCGTTGTTGTTATTTTCTAACATATTTTCCATTTTCATACCATCAATTTTCTTCATATTTGTCATCATGCATCATCATTATGACAACCATCAACACCACCACCATTCAACCATTGACCTAGGTTAATGTGACACCCCCCTGAGCTCCTTCGTACATGGTGATACAAACATGGGAAGGCTGGATAAAATCTTAGATAACTGACTTGGCACTCACCAACAGTAGCACTTTCCATTCCTCCCCCACATGTATACACCTCCACAATCTCATCACACCAAGTTTCCACCATTTGTACCTCATTTGATTTTGACATGAGGGGCTACATTCACATGAACCTGTTCCATAGAATCAAGATCCTAATATGGGGCAATCCTAACATCTCATAGGCATCCCCCTGAAGGTAGTTACAATTTCATATGTGGCACCTAGGTGCAAGACAAATCAAACAATCCCTTTATTTCATATCTTGCCATTCGAGACTTGTTGTATGAAAATTTGGATCTATCTAAATATAATATCGACTATTCCCATTTTCTTGTAGAAGAGTCCAAGAAAATTCTCTTAGGCACTTTGAAACCCATAGGTAATTGATACAAATCCTAGATAAAAGGGGTAATCTAGAGTGATTTGTTGGTAGTGGCATCCACAACAATAAGCAATCCTATCAAATGTTATTATTATTATTAAAATTTTATCAAACAATTTTTAGGGCATCATCTTCATCATATTTATTTTGACACCATTATCCTCATATTACTTGTCACATCGTCACAATTTTCTTCGTCACCATCTTCTTTGACGTTTTCAGTTTCATATGTAACATAATCATCATTTTCATGACATTGATAAAATCATTATCAGATAGTGATCATGATTTTCACCTTCACAGTCATTTTCATTATCATCATTTCCATCACGTGTTCATCATTATAGTTACAAATTGTTATCATACAAGCTTAGAGTTTAAAAAATACAAATACAATCAAGATGTTCTACAAGTTTTTGTGTATGTTTTGGATGAGTGCATTATAATTGTGAATCTAACATCGGGTTTGTAGGGATCCAATGAGATTTTAATGTTTATAACCCATGCATGAATAGTAGTAGACGACCAAACCACTAAGGGTTAACCATGGTAAATTTATTCATAGGAAAATTAAACCCAAAACACTACATGTGGAATTCTAAATGATAAACATGACCCCGTTAAGACCTTAAATTTAAACTCTAAAACCTCAAACCTCATGTAAAGATAAAAATACAAAACCCTAAACTATAGACACAAACCTAATCTTAGGCCCAATTTAGGATTTAGGGTTCATGGAAAATTCATTTTAGGGCATATGGTTTAGTAATAAGGGACAACATTAATTGTTTGTGATAGTTTAGGGTTTATATTTCACATTTTAGGTCTCTATTTGATTTAAATTGCTGTTTTAAGTCTAATTGGTACTCAAATTTATCCATTATATTATAGGTCTTGGGGATTTGCAAGTGTGTACATTTAAGATTACATTGCTGATGATTAAACAGGTCCACATTAAATATCTACTACAAAAATATCATGTTCATTATTTGATGTTTATGGTAATCATCCCTTTGCTAATCCAATTTCTTTTCACATTTATCCATTTTGATTTTAACCTTTGTGGTTTAGTGTGTAATAGTTATGATTTATGGTTCATGTTTAAATAGTTCCATTTCATTTAGTCATTTACATATCTAGAAAAATTTCATGGTTCAACATTTGAACGTTTATAGTTAAAGATGGTTCCTATGAGGGAATGTTGTGGGAAATCTCAACCTTTATAGCAGTGTTGCACTTTTTCATAGCACTTCAGAGATGGGGGATCTAAAAGACATAGTATGGACTATTTTTAATGTATAAATAAGGCCCTTATGTATATTGAGTTATTTTTTGTTATAGAGTTTATTGATCATTACTATTATGACAAGTGATGCTATGAAAACTCCAAAAAGGTATTCAATTTTCCTTTTCAATCAAATGACGATGATTATTAAGCAAGGTTGTGAGGTGACTCGATTATGTAGCCAGTAGTGTTTTTGAAATATCATTTGTACTATTGTTAGACCTTTATCAAACCAAATTATTCTCTCTTATGTGGATACATGTTACTATTCAAGTTTGGTTACACTCGTGTCCAGCTGAAAATAGTGCTCACGTCCTCTATATAATGCCCCTGACGCTTTCACAAGACTTGCATTATCAGATATATCTTTTGTATCTCATTTTTTTTAAATCAATTTTCTTATCTTATAAAATTGTTGGACAGATATGTGTTGTCCCATTATGCTTTCTCTATCAGAGAAGAAATCCATATTCAAATGTATTGCATTTTAGGGTGCAAAGGACCATAAAATTACGAAAATCTATGTTCAACCTCACCAAATTGATGTTTTTCGAAGCATTAATGATGGTGTAATCCCTATTTTTTTTGCACATGAATAGATTTTTTTTTCTAAATAAACATAGCTAGATTTGATATTAAATGAATAGAGCTAAGCTTCCTGTCTCACATATGATAACCCTTGACTTTTCTTGGAGTCTAAAAGAGGTTTTTTACCATAATACCCTCTCTCGTCAATCTTAGTTTTTTCACCATCAACAGAAATACATTTGAATCCTTCTATAATAAAAGTCTTTGATGTCGTGGGATCTGACATGACATGGTGTCCATAGGGACGATTCAATAGGTAAACGTATGGTATATCATTCTTATTGTTTTTATTTTGGATATTTCATTAAATTTAGATGTAAATCTATCACTGATTTATTTCGAATTGTACTATTATACAAAACCAAAATTATAATACTTATTAAATAACATGAGCCCTATACACCATTGTTCAAAAATCATATTATAATTATGCCGAAAGGCGTGTTCTATGTGGGCATGGCGGAGGCCTTCTGACAGCCACCAGGGCATTGACGATGGGGCTTTGTTGGTCGACGATGCACGGATGCCCGGGAGCCGTATATGTGGTGGATGGAATACAGGACCATGTTCGAAGGAGGGAGAGGTGTATAGGTATTCAGAAAGAGAGGATAGTTGCAGGAGTCCGGCGTGGAGGCGGCCATGCATCTGCCATCAGCAAAACAAGGGGAGTATGGCTGGCCCGTAGTGTACCAGTACGTAGCAGTCGAAGAAGAATAAAAAAATGCCTTGCTTAGGGTTTCGGGAAGGATTTTGTAATGAGGAGTGTTTTTGGCGTCGAACATTGTAGACGAGGAGCCCATTTATCTTTGCCTGCTGAGTGTGGTTGGAGTTGGAAACTGCGTGATTGGAGGAATGCCGTCCAGTATCGAAGCACGTGAATTTAAGGTTTACCTCTCTGTTCCCCTGTTCCAGGATTCGGTATCAGTTGTTTCATTATTTCATATACATCGATTTAAGAAAATCAAACTCAGAAAAAGACTGCGCTTGTTTTCATTTTGAGATTAACTTAAATTCCTGTTCTCTTTATTGGTTTGCGTTTTATGGGATGATCTCAGAGCAATGCCCAAAATGTCAATCGATTTAGTTACAGAAAACAGGATCCTTTTTCGAGACATCTACAGGGTATCTCTTTGAAATTTAGAAAGAGTTGGAAAATTTCAGCTGCAGGAAAATATAGATTTTACATTAAGAATATATGTGTGGGATTTTCAAGATAAGGGCTCGAGAAATTTGGTACTGATAGTCTGAAGAGTACATAAAATGGCCATGATTTTAGCAACCCCATTCCATTAAGATAGTTTGCCATTGCAATAAGAAAAATAGCAGCAAACCATGTAATGGTCTTTCCAGTCAAGGTTTTAACAAAGATTTGCATGCCTCCCCTCAGACGGAGCACAAGATGGAGGGTAGATTCCTTCTGAATGTTATAGTCAGCCAATGTTCTACCATCTTCAGGTTGTTTTCCAGCAAAGATGATCCTCTGTTGATCAGGGGGAATTCCCTCCTTGTCCTGGACCTTGGCCTTAACATTATCGATAGTTTCTGAGCTTTCCACTTCAAGCGTGATGGTCTTTCCGGTCAAGGTTTTAAGAAAGATTTGCATGCCTCCTCTGAGACCAAGGACTAGGTGGAGTGTGGATCATCCTTTTGGATGTATCAAAATCATGCCAAGGTCAGGAATCCATCCATCTAAGTTGCTTTCCAGCAAAAATAAGCCTCTGCATGGTCTAGGGGAATACCTTCCTTGTCCTGGATCTTGGTTTTTACATTGTCAACTAAGTATTCGCCTCCCCAAAAATTTGAGGGTGTTTTCCTCCCTCAAGCTGCTTTCCAGCAAAGAATACAGCCTCTGCTGGTCCGGGGGAATATCTTCCTTGTCCTGGATCTTGGTTTTTAGATTGTCAACAGTGTCTGAGCTCTCAACTTCAAGTAGTAATGGTCTTCCCAGTAGAGTGTTTTCACAAATATCTGCATCTTGAAGTATAAAAGTGAACTTTAGAAATGATCATGCAAAAGGAGAAATAATCCATGTGAATGCTCAACCTTAATGATACTAAGACAAAACATTGAATTCTAAAAAATTATTGAGCAAATGACTATGTTATAAAAGTGCACTCGCCAGTGACTTCTATTTCTGGTTGCTTATTTACCTATAGAAACATGATAATTATAGACTAAAAATCTTTAAAATACATCATGCTTACAAGTCTCACCTACCACTTTCAAGTGTAAATCAGCCTCATTGATCTATTTATATTATTCTATGCACTTAACCTTTGAAACTTATCAATGACCGACATCCATATGAATTGCAGTGATTTATTATAAATAACTATAGTTATAATACTAATAATCTGCTAAGGTCGGTCCATCCTCAAGCTGCTTTCCAACAAAAATAAGCCTCTGCTGGTGACACAGTGTCAGTGCCTTGTGACAATAACCATGTTTTCTGTATGCTGCAATAACTATATTCCACGACAAACTGTCTTGTTGTTTCGCTTGGTCAAACTCTGTACGTACATCTATCAAAACTCTGCACTGGACATACATTTAAATATGTTCTTTATGAAAACCATGCTCATGAAAATACAAGTCTGCAATAATTTGAAATATGTAATCTTCAGAGACGTTGTATGCACCTACCTTTGGCAGTGTACTATTGTTTTCAGCTATTTGTATTGCTTGCAAAGCGGTGGGACTATATTTACTGGCAATGGTCACCAGGTGATGTTTTATCTTGTAACTGAGATGTATTTATGAACCTTAGATTTAATTAATATGACTGCAGCCTGTTAGAATCTGAACGTATATTTTCCATACAATGGTGCTCTTATATGCCGAGTTAGTGCCTCGGATAGCCATAAACTAAAAAAATGACTTTGTCATAAATAGATGTTTACCCAAAATTTCAAAATAGGTCACTAATTAGTGGAGAGACTGAAATCTTCACAAAACTTGACTGTCCATCAGTTTGGCTGAGATGTTGTGTAGACCAACTTGACTGTTGGTCTTCATCACATTCACGGTGATCCCTATCTTCAGCTTTATCATCTTATTTCGAATTGTACTATTATACAAAACCAAAATTATAATCTTATTAAATAACATGTGCCCTATACACTATTGTTCAAAAAAATATTATAATTTTAACATATTCAATGATGGAAAAATAAATTTCAAACTTAATAATAAAATTAAAAATACGAAATTATAAGATACAATTGACAAGAATTGTGTAACAAAACTAATTTTTACACAGTTTAAATTTTCAAATGTTAGCGTGAGTCATTAAAAATTTGTACATTTACATTTTAATCATAAAACATTAGAACATTTACATTCACTTCTTCTTTTAAACCCATGATTTAAGACACATTTATTAAAAAGAAAAACATGTTTTAAAATAGCACAACAAAAACATTTTACAACCTACTAAATTACATGGAATAAAAGAATGAAAATGTTTCTTCTCATTATTGTGCTATCGCAAATATTAATTTATCAAACATTAAATAAGGATAACTGAAACGAAATTACACAATTTTTTCTGAATATAAATTTACATAATAAAAAAACAACCTGCTTAATTTAGAGAACATTTGATGTTAAAAATCCAAAATAACACATCTTTTGATATATTCTAATTCCATAATGTTTTTGACAATACAAGATACTAGTGACTTATTAATGCATGGATCTGCGGTTAAAGTTTAATCACAAAATACTTAATTCCATTGACTTTATGATACGAGGTGAAACTTTCCTTGGTCCCCCCTAAGCCCTTAGTTTTGCATGTAGTTGCCAAATCAGGGTTTTATCCATATCTCAATTTTTTCGAATATGCAATGTGGTAGTTTTCTACTGTATCTAGAAAATATGTTCATTTGTGAAAGTTAACTATATAAGTTTATGTAGAATTGGTCTTAACGTAATTGATGTGATTTTGGCATCCAATTCACATGTTTTCTTTGACACTTTTTCAAGAGTGTGCTCAACATTGTCTCATACTCATTCATATAATAGATTATTTGTGCTATAGAAAATCAATCTTTTTTATATTCATTTCTTAGTTGTAGACAGTTATTTTGGTAATTCATGTCTATAACACTTTTCACTAGCCCACACTTTCTCAATTTGACCAGGTATGCTATCCCTAACTATATCTCACTCATTCTTGCTTGCACATAAAATCTATTTGTTTGTATAATGGTCATATTAATCCATCAAATCAGGCTATAGTCTCTTGTATTATAATTCTAGTTTTTAGATTACTCACACAAGCATATGGGCGAATTAAAGAATTTTAAATCTTAATCAAAAGACTAAGCTCAAATGAAGATAATAGTCATAAACAAGATCTACCATGCAAGAAACAAGAAAGTGCGTACAATAGAGAAACAAGAGTGATTTAACTTTTATCGACATATTTGAACTGATTTTGGGCTCGGAAACATGATGAGAAGGTGAAATATCCCTTTTCTGGATTTATTTTATATTCAAGATTTCCAACCAAATTTCCACAAATAACAATTTGATTTTTATGACAACAGTAAATAGAAAAAATGACAACAAAGTACAGTTATGGCAGCAAGGTATAAAATCTAGAAAAAAACCGATATCTTCACTTTTATTGCAATTAAACTAACATGCAACAACATGCAAGTAACATGCATCAACATGCAAGTAACATGCAATGACATGCAATAACAAGAAGTTTCCACTGATAAAATAGATGATCTATCTTACTGAATATGATTGTCTTCTCTTTATAGACTTGAAACTGGATCAACAAGCCTCTGAAACTCTGAATCTGACAACCCGATCTAAATAAACTCCACAATAGCAAAGTAGGGACAAATCTTACACCACATAAGAGTGATCTACTAGCTAGGGGTAGATATTTCACTATCGAAGCTAGGGTTCCTGTGGAATTTCACCTCCACAAGCAAGGAAAGCAAGCTAAAAGCTCCAACATAAGATGGCAAAATGATCCCCCAATCCTTTTTCCTCCCCAAAAACCACCTTTTATAACTTTTCCATCATAAAAGTGCCCATAAAACCCTAATTTGACCCCCCTTGAAGATATGTCATGTTTTAATTGTCACTTAAAGTGACTTTATTTCTCCTAGGCCAAAAAAAGGTCCACTTAAGTGACCCCAACGAAGAAATAGAACATTACCCACCTTTTCACTTAAGTCATCATAAAGTACATGCATAATGCCAGAACATAACATATAATTGAAATGTAGGTGAAAACCATACCCAACAACCATCTACGCTGCTAGCCCCTTGGGTATGACCAAGGCTAAGATGGAAAACCAGTCGCTAGATCATGGAGGTAGGAATGGGAACATTACAGTCTGCCCTTCCCAAAATTTGCTTGTCCTCATGTGAGCGTAAACTAGGGTGCTGTAAAATCTACTCTCCCTCCCAAGTGGCATCCTCTAGTGGTAAGTCTTTCCACTGCACTAGATATTCTGTGATTACCCTATTCTGAAGCTTCCTTTGTCTTATCTCAATAATAGATTCTGGTTCTAAGACCAACTTCCCCTCGTCATCCAATGGTGGTAAATATGTGGAAGGCGCAATATGTTGTCCAAGTGCCCTTTTGAGGCACGAAACATGGAAGACATTATGAATCTTACTGTTCTCTGGAAGCTCCAACTCATATACTACTACCCCAACTTTGCGCACTATCCTGTATGTCCCATAGAATCACGGTTTTAGCTTCTTTACACCGCTCGTCTTGAGTGAGGATTGTCTGTATGGTTGCAACCATAAGAAGACCAAATCTCCAACCTCGAATGATCTCTCAACTCTGTGTCTGTTTGCATATACCTTCTGTTGATTCTGCGCTTTTTGTATGTTCTCCTTGAGAGCCTTTAGAATTTCCTGGTTCTCATGTATCCAATCACAAGCTTTGGGAGCTTGACTATTTGATAATACTAGGTCTATAAATGAGGATGCCTCATAACCATATAATGCTAAAAAAGGAGTCATACCAATACTCATTTGGTAGGTGGTATTGTAACAATATTCAACCATACATAGCCATTTGACCCGTGCACGCTGATGTCCTACAACATAGCTACATAAGCAACCCTTTATCCACTTGTTCACTATCTCAGTCTGTCCATCAGTCTGTGGATGATAGTTGGTACTAGGTGTCAGCTCTGTACCTGCCATAATGTACTCATGAAAATCGTATCCCTATCGCTGACAATACTCTTAGGCAACCCATGATGCCTAAAAATACTTGTGAAGAAAATCTGAGCCACCTGCGTTGCCTTAAGCTCTAAAGGCATAGAAAGGAAATGGACATATTTAGTCAACCGATCAGCCACCACATATATGCAATCGCGCCCATACACTGAGGGAAGACTTGTGATAAAATCCATGGATATACTCTCCCACTTCTGTTCTAGAATAGGCAGAGGTTTTAGAAGTCCTGCTGAGAAAGAGTGCTCTGCCTTGGTTTGATGACAAACCAAACACTCCTTGACATGGTTAAGGACATTTTCCTTTAACCCCTTCCATGTGAATCTCTCTTTGATGTACATGTATGTCTTAAAATATCCTGGATGTCCAGCCAAGGGTGTATCATGCACTGTTTGAAGGATCTTCTCCTTCATTTTGGACTCTAGTACACGGAAAATTCTATCCTTGTAGTAGATGAGGTCGTCCACAACTCTGTGTCGATCATCCTAAATAATGCCATCCATAATCTCACATGCAAACTGATTTTTGGAGTATTCAACAAGTATATGAGCCTTCTAATCGGCTCAAATATTTGACATAAAGAAAATAATAGAATTAAAGCAATGTCTCCTAGAAAGTGAATCAACCACCACATTATTCTTACCTTTCTTATATTCTACGTCGAAATACAAACCCTGTATCTTATTTACCCATTTCTGTTGGTGGTCATTGAGATCCTTTTGCTCCAAAAAGAACCTCAAGCTATTGTTATCCATATGAACCACAAATTTTCTACCCACTAAATATTGTCTGAATTTGACCAATACATGCATAATGGCCAACATCTCCTTGTCGTAAATTGAGAATCCTCTCTCTACTGGACTTAATTTCTGACTCTCATAGGCAATGGGATGCCTATCTTGTATGAGCACTACTTCAACACCCACTCCTGATGCATTGCACTCGAGTACAAATGGTCGAGTGAAATCTGGCAATGTAAGAACTGGACAAGAACTCATCACCCCCTTAAGGTGATTAAAAAATTGTTGTGTTGAATTTGACCAAGCAAAAGTCCCCTTCTTGGTCAAGTCTGTCAAGGGTGCAGTCAAGCGAGAGAAGTTCTTCACAAACCTCCTATAATATGTGCATAGTCCCAAGAATCCTCTCAATTGTGTCAAAGTCCTAGGTGGTGGTCAATCCAAAATCACCCGAATCTTCTCCCTATCCACCTTGACTCCACCTCCTGCGATCACATAGCCCTAATATAACAACTATGTCATACCAAACTTGCACTTAGAAGCTTTCATATAAATTGAATTAGCTTCAAAAATTCCCAATACCTCATTAAGATGTTGAATGTGATCCTCCCACGTCCTACTGTAGACCAAAATGTCATCAAAGAAGACCAATACAAACTTCCGCAAATGGCGGTTAAACACGTGGTTCATGCAAGATTGGAATGTAGCTGGTGCGTTAGACAGTCTGAATGGCATCACTAGAAACTCAAAATGTCCATAATGGCATCTAAAAGCTGGTCTTATGGACATCCTGCTCCTCTTTAACCTTGATTTGGTGATATCGAGATCACAAATCTATTTTAGAAAAATAGACTATTCCCCCTATAGCTCATCTAATAGCTCATTAATACATGACACTAGGATACTTATGTTCTTGATTTTCTTCTTGTTTAATGCACTGGTAGTCGATGCACATCCGCATGGTCCCATCCTTCTTCTTCACCAATACCACCAAAGAAGTAAAAGGATTGGAACTCAGCCTAATGTGTCCCGTGTCAATAAGCTCATGGATATTCCTCTCAATATCATCCTTAAACCATTTGGGGTGATGGTAAGGAGTAGTAACTACTGGTCTAGTTTCCTCAAGCTCAATTACATGCTCAAATACCCTATCTGGAGGTACACTAGGTGGTATGTCACTAAAAACTACACTGTGCTTATCCAATAGCCCCTGTATATCCACATGACACTCTATTTGTCCATCCTCTAATTTCTTAGTAGAAACCAAGCAATGTATTGCCCAATAAACCCCATTATTCCTATGAATCGTCTTGATCCTCTTTAGCTGAAACAACCCTGGGTGCATCTAAAGATAAACCCCTGAAGGTTACATTCTTACCCTCATACTTGAACTTGAGTTCCATCATCTGAAAGTTAGTCTGAAATTATCCAAGAGAATGGAGCTACCATACACTGAGCATAAGGTTGGTCTCTCTAATACCAACCACATAGAAGTCATCGGTAACTATATGGTTACCCATGGTGATACTCAACTACGTTACTCACTGCATGCATCTCATGGACTCACCATTGGCTACCACTACATTGAATCCCTCAAATTATTCTACCTATAATCCCTAATTCTATACCAAATATGCATCAATGAAGTTGTGGGTTGCTCCACTATCAATGAGTACTACTACTCTTTGACCCTGTAATACTCCCCTAACCCTGAATGCCTTATACCTCAAGGTATTCGACAACGTAGCAATAGTATCATGGGGAAAAGTATCCTCCTCATGTTCAACCCCTGCACTATCCAATGTCTCTCCATCTTCATCCTCCAACTCCTGAGCATCCCACTCCTCCTTTCTCTTACTCTCCTCAAAGACCTCTATGAATTGGGCCTTCCCTTTTCCTCTACAATCATGTCCTGGAACCCATGGTGTGTGGCAATCGAAACATAGTTTCTTTTGCCTCAACTCCTCTGTGTCCTCTCTTGATACAAATGGTCTCCTTGTTGTATCCTACCCAGGTGGGGGCCCCTTTGGTTGTGAACCATCAGCTTGTGAAGGAAATACATTAGGTTGAATTCAAGGGGGAAACCTCAATTTTGGAGTGGACAACTCTAAATCACGTAATCTCCTAATAGCCTCATGTAAGGAGGAAGGCTCAAATGCCTTCACAAATATTTCTAAAGCATCAGTCAACCTTGTAATGAAGAGTTTAGTCAACCTCATCTCTGAAACATCAGATACCATAACTGATAACCTCTAAAAATCTGCAATGTACTGATTTAGAGAACCTGTCTACCTCAAGTGAGTCAACTCTCTAAAGTTCCTATTTTGGTCCCACCTGTCGAATCTGCTCATCGACCTCTGTGTAAAATCTACATAAGTAGTGATATGCATGTGCCCCTGTGTGATCAATCCATGATGCCACCAGTCATGAGCATCTCCCTCGAGGTGTAGGATAGAAAAATTAATTGCATCCTCTTCATGCATGGGATTCAAGTCGAAGTAAGTCTTCAACTTCTAAATCCAAGACTACGCAGTACACTTCTTAGAGCCATCAAAATTTGGAATAGAGATTTTTCCCAATCTCCTTTCAAACTCAGGTACCTATGTCTGGTAATCTCTCTTGGGCCTACTACCAGTCTTCATTTTACAATACCTTGAAATGGCATGTTGTCTTGGAAATCCTCACTCAATGTTCGGTACTTCTCCCAACAAGATTCCTCATCCACAATGTCTGTGGGCTATTGTGTTTGTGAAACTTCCAGATCCTTCAAAAAAGAAGGCTCGTGGAGTCCCAAGTGCCTGGTAGAAGCATGAGGGGACCCTTATCCTGAATGTCCACTCTCACCTCTATGACCATGTTGTCCCATAGGCTAGCTTCTCCTTTCTCCGTATGAGCCTCAATCTTTCCTTATGCTAACCTCTCAGTGAGCTAGCTCAAATAGATATTGGTAGTCTCTTTTTGCTTCACCATATTGGTGAAATATTATTTCATCAGATCTACTCCCATCTCTTCACTGTCTCTGCCTCTGTCTCCCATCTTTCAACCCCAACAAGCTAGAGAAACAACAACTATGATACAACTAAAATATCCCCTTTCCAGATTTATTTTATATTCAATATTTCCAACCAAATTTTTCACAAATAAAAATCTTATTTTGTGACAGCAGTATATAGAAAAATATGACAGAAAAGTACAGTTAAGGAAGCAAAGTATAAAATCAGAAAATAACCAATATCTTCACATTTATTGCAATTAAACTAACATGTAGCAACATGTAAGTAACATGCATCAACATGCAATGACATGTATGTAACATGCATCAACATTAAATGACATGCATGTAACATGCATCAACATGTAATGGCATGCATCAACATGTAATGACAAGAAGTTCCACTAATAAAATAAATGATCTCTCTTACTGAATATGGTTGTCTTCTCTTTCTAGACTTGAAGCTGGATTAGCCAGCCTCTGAAACTTTGAATCTGACAACCTGATCTGAATAAACTCCACAATAGCAAATCAGATCTTAAAAACCTTGATTTTTCTCCACAAAAATCCCCAAAAATCTTCCAAAACCCTTCACTGAAACCCTTTGAAAATATCTCTGAAGAACTAACCTTGATTTCAGCTCCAAAAAAGACAAAATAGGGTGGATCTTTCACCACTGAAGAGTTCCCTACTAGCTAGGGATGGATCTCTCACCACCGAAGCTAGGGTTCCCATGGGATCTTACTCCACAAGCTAGATATTTGCATTAACAACAGTTGCACATGAAAGAAAATATAAGTGTATGCATGAATGATCTTCCTTTCACCCCTCTTCTCCTTTTATAACTTTTCCCATGCTCAAGGAACCCTAAAAAGTCCAAGTCACATTTTCCCCTAGGGAAGACTACTTTTAATAAAGTCCTATGTTACATTTTTCCTTTACAAAACACCCTAGGTACATACATAAGGGACCTTAATGCAAACATTAGAATAGTAGGAGTTAAGTGGCCCCTATCTAATGAGTTGGACATAACCTCAACGGTCACCTTCAATGTGACTTTGATCACTTAGCATTGCAAAATATTTAACAATCTATGACTAGATATTCATACCCAATAGCTCACAGCATCCGTCCCTTGGGCATGACTAGGGTTAAGACCCGTACTGGCCCTCAGGCGCCGTGGCGAGGGATAGGGGACATTACAACTAATTCTTCCCAAATACATCATGAGAAGGAATTCAAAATATGGCTCTCACTATGTAGTGATAATGCACTTACCAGGCAAATCACTATCATTTGAAAGCTTATATTGATTCAAGTCCTCAAAATAGATCATTATACCTAATTTTTCCTAACCTTTAGATTTCAATTTTAGTAGTCTTCATATATATATGACTTCCTTGTTTGAATTTCGACACTTAGTGACACCAAAGGCCGACCCAAAGAATTAGAAAAAACCCAAAGTTCAGTATCAAAGGAAAATTTAGAAAACCAAATAGAATGGACAAAAGTTTCCAGAAGGGACACTAACACTCGAGCAATAGTGTCCTTAATGGGAGGTACTGTTTGAAAGCTAAGAAACTAAACAAGTTTAAAGAATGGGGTTTAAAAACAAGGATCTCTTTTCAAGCTTGACTAGAAAACATAGAGTTTTAACCTTCATCTTGGAACAAGTATAATTAATAGTCACAATCAAAATCTTGATAAAAGAAATATGTACTACGGAAAAGGCTTAGTTTACTGTCATAATCTTTGTACTTAGAAATAATGTTTATAACAACATAGAGGTTTAATGTAATAGTAATAAGTGCATAATTTTTCAAACATCAAAGAAACTTCCATACCTCTATAATAGTATGATGAACTTCAACATTGAATAAAGGATATCCATAAACAATTGTTATAGGGTTGAAGGAGTCGTTGTCAAGCATCGATAATAAGAATATAGTCCTTCAAACCATGGATCTTCCATTTTTCATCCATGTGGGGTGATTATGTTGTCATAACAGGAGTTCTTAGATTGAAATACTATGAGAGATATAGGAGACTTTGATATTACTAAAGGATGGTTCAAAGTTATCAATTCCTAGTAATTGGTGTGAAAACTCAACGTATTATACCTTATTTACATGAGAATTTGAGCATTTGTAATAACCTAATGAAAGAATTCTTTGTATGCTTCATGATTTGTATGAGCTTAAAAGTCACTCCTCAAAATAGGATCCATAGTGCTGACATACTCATGGTGCACATTTCCTACATATACCCATTACTTTTAAAACATTTGTAACTTTGACCTTGATGCTTCAATGTTTCTTTGGAATGTTATTAGATCATACTGACACCTCCATTTCCTGTATGAGTGCATTTTCCTGTTACAAACCTTCCAATTTTTTGAGGAATATTAACACAAACCAATGAAAATCAGGATACAATCCTTTGTTTTAGACCACATATTGGCATCATCTTCGATTGATTTCACATTACCTAAAAGAGTTGAGTTACAGTGATCATCATTCTTCACTAGATGGAGACAAATTGACTAAAGTCTCAGATCTCTGTCATATAACTATGATTAGACTTTTGACACCCTTTTGAAATCAAAACATACCTGATCAATTTGATTGGAATGTAGTATTCGATTGAACAAATGATTGGCCTCAATCATATACTTAGAACCCTCATCTCAACAATTGCTGAATTTTGCTAGATTTCACTCCTATGTTTTTCTAACCTCTATAAGTATCTCACACTAAGATCATCATACTGAATACATCCAAAGTGTATCATCCTATAAATACCTCATCTTTGATTCTTAGGCCACATCCTAGTAGCCCATCTTATTCTATATATGGGACACCACTAGGTAGTCCTTCATTTTTAATCTTAGGATTGCATCCAAGTAGCCCTTTATCTTCAGTCTATGAGACACCTCTTGGTATCCCATCCTCTTTAGTTCTTGGAAGTACCCATCTGTCCATCACATTGTTCTTCTATCAATGATTGTGGAAAACCCACCATCACTTCTCACATCAATTCTATTCATCCACTTTCTTCTCCTATTTCTTAGGATCAGACAAGTGAAGTAGTATCTTACAAGAAACCCAAATGGTCTCTTCATCAAGCTCAGATTAAAAATTTCAAGAGCTCAAAAGCTCACAACAATTTAACCAAACTTAAAGTTCAGAATCAAACGTGATTCAAAAATGCACATCAACACAACCATCAAGTATGGCTCAAAGTGCAGAAACTCATGGATAGGTACCTCAATCTCCAGCATGCAATATCCATGTTTCACGATAAAACGTAGTCATCTATTGAGTATGAGCTCACCACGATCATTGAGATCAGGGATAATATGACTCTTGATAAGAAAACATGCCTTCCTTATCAAGGAAACCATTAACATTGTTGTTGGATCTTATCATGCCAAGTGACCTTGTTGGTCTCACCTTTCAAAAAAATACAAAATGCAAAAAAAAACAAAAAAAGAAAACATTTTACAAAAAATATCAAAGATAAATGAACACACATTGCAATCAGGTATTGCATACACATGGATGTTCTTTCTTCCCTTTCTTGCTTATTTTTCTACAAGTCTTCCTACCATTTTCATCCCTTTGGTGATATTTTGGTTAGCCAATTCACACACATTTTGTGACATTTATCTTTATGGTATCCATTTGGCCTTGGTCTTTTATCACCTTGGTAAATTAAAGAACGACTGGCCTTCATAGAGATCCTATCACAATCAACATCTAAAAAACTTGTTGTAAAGAAATTTTGGACATATTTGTTGACACTAGCCAATGTCGTCATCACAAGCACTTCCACCTCCTTCCATCAAGCCATCAGTGGTTCTTAACCCCTTGTCAAACAAGAGAGCTGAAATAAGTTTTCAGAAAGCAAAACAAAATCAATCAAATCAAAAATCCAAAGCTAAAAGCAAAATCAAATTGATATATAACTCTCTCTTGGGGTATTTCCAATAATCTCTACCGGGGCTATGGATGCCTAACTGATAGTAGAGAAATGTTGTGATTAGAATCAAATGCATCTCCATCGGGGCTATGGATGCCTGGCTGGCAGTGGAGCAATGTACGGCTCTCCTTCCACAATCCATTCACAAAAAAAATCAACTTTGAAAAATAAATCATTCCTACACATTGGCTAGGGTGTCTTCACTTGTTGTCTATCAAATCTTCCCTCCAAGAGGTAATAAATTTCCACGTGCACACACTATATCTCTATGAGAAAACAAGATTAGTATGTTACCAAGTGTCTTTTTTTGGACCTTGTTCAGACTCTTACTCTAGTTTGTATCTTGTCTCACGATTCGTGCCTTTGGCTAATCGCTTCTTCATCATGAGGCTTCTAAGCTACATTCACAACATTCATGTTGTTCTTCTACTTCGTTCAGAACATCCATGTGTATAATATTTCCTTTTTTCCATGTTTGCAGACACCTTTGTCCCCTTTCTCAAAAACAATCTTCCACTTATTTCTATCATGTGTCTTGGATCAGCTTACGCTGGGGGCATCCTTACTCCTTCCTAGCACATCATTGGGTTACGTTCATCATCATGTTGAACCTATCCATATTGGCCTTGATCCAACTTCTATGTGTGAAGAGTTTTCCTTTGAATATTCCCATCTAACACTAGGGGAAATTTCGCATCTTCACTTTCTTGCGCATACACATGGCATTCTGCCCTTGTACATCCCATCTATTTTGGGGCATCCATGTTTCTTTGTTTCCTGTACATAGCTACAGGAAACTTCTAGAAAATCAAAAACATTCAAATATGTTTCAAAAATAAAAAACATTCAAATATGTTTCAAAATTTATAAAAAAATTCAAATATGTTCAAAAACTAAAAATTTCCTTCAAACATGTGTTGTTTCAAATAAACCCTCAACAAACTATTTTGACTAAAAAACCCAAAAAATTGGTAAAATCATTAAAAATCCAAAAAATTGTAAAAAATAAATCCACTTCTTCAAAAATTGGTAAGCAACATGCACACAGTTGAAGCCTGTATCAAATAAACTATCCTCAAACATCGAATTTTTTCCTAAAAAACATCTTTCTTAGGTTCTTGTTTGTTCTTGTCTCAAATGACTTGTGGATCATTGTGATCTACCTCCATTAACAAAGTTGGCTTGCTTACTATGTTAGTACTCCCATGCAACAGTGAGTTATTAGAGACTATGTCATAGTGCAAACCGAATGCTTTCCATGGGACTACTTGTGTCCTCCATTATTTCATTGCATGATTTCCTTTCTTGGGGCACCAAATTTTTAACCCTTTTTCATTAAAACATGAACATTCAGGAACTATTAGTCACAAAACATTGAAATTGTTTAACTCCTATCATTTAAATTTGTTTTAAAACACCAAACAAAAATGGTCATTGGTAAAACTACATTAAAAATAATGTTTTAATTGTGCTATGTGTTTAATTTCTTAAGGTTGTACATTGCACGCTTGAGTTGAATGTTATCTAAAGACTGTCCCCAAACTGTCACATCTCACTTTAAATTGATAATGGTTGTTCTTGTACTCTAAGACGACTTGCAAATCATCTGTTTCCATACACATTTTTTCTTACTAGTTACTCCCATGCTACACTCACCACACTTTCATAGCATGGCTTTATGAGACTACTTGTTCCATTATTCCCCTTGCATTTATCCTGGCACCACTTTTAACGCTTGTCATATATTAACATTCGGAACTGAAGTTTGATAACAAAAACATTTGTTCAATTTTCTTGAACATTTTTTGTTTGTTTGTTTATCTTAGTGTAATTGTACTTGTTTTTACTTAGGTTAAGCTGGTTTATTCTCGTATTGCATTGCATTATGTATGTTGCATGGAGTTATGTATTTTTAGCAATGAACAAATGTTAGTAATATAGTTTTTCATGTTATTTTACACTTTTGTTTATTTTAATAAAGGTCGATGATGTAGATCATAGGGGAAACATGATGAAATAAAAGTTTCTTATTGAAGATTGGATGCAAAGAGCTATTCCTATTCTCCACTTTCATGTCTTATCACTATTAATTTTTCTTCCAAATCACCTGGGGCAATAAACAATCATGTTTATCCCATCCTATTTCTTCTATCCATTTCGATCACATTTTTGATCGTCGATTGACTTCTTCTATCACCCCATCGACACTCGAGGGGCATCCTTCATTCTACTAATTTACTAATTTTTCTTCAAAAATTTACTTGTTTATGCTTGTCTACTATATTTGAAGTGAAGTCACTTACTTCACCTCAAACATGGGCAAATGTAGACACCTAAATTCTACTTTTGCAATCTTATTGCTAAAAGCACAAAAATCACTCTCATTCTTACCATTTCCATTATAATTAGTGATTTATGCTAATTAACTAACGTTTCTTACCATTTTGGTCAATTAACAATGAATTTTTTGATTACCTATCCTCTTTCACATTCAGGATGCCACTTTATGACAAATCGTAAGTCAAAATCCTCTTCCAAATAGACAATTAGTGATTATTAGCTAATTAAGCCTATTTTACCCTTGTTTTGGTCAATATACCCTATTATTGGCTCAAACCCCTCTTCCAACCACTCAAAATCACCCCACTTCCTTCCACAACATCTCAACAAGCTTTAAAAGCTTATCCTAGCCTCCTAATTGACCCTAAGTGGTTGACTAAGGCTCCTCACATCCTAATCACTTGTTAATTCACTAATCATGATTAACAAAGCCTTAATCATGATTAGTGATTCTTAATCTAATTTGTGCTTGTAGTCCCACATGCACCAAGATGCAAGTTTTCCTCAAAGGAAAAACTATAAAAAGGACTAACCACATACCTTTAAACTTTACACCATGCTTTGATTTGCATATCATATAAGAAATATGATTAATAGCCAAGCTCAATCCTTGCCTCAAGTCTTCAATGGGGTTAGTAGATGGGTATCTAATATGATCTTGTAGTCATTGTTGGAGAGACCATCTCACCTTCCTTAGAGTAGTAAACAAACCCCCAATTTGATTGCTCCTAGATCTATTTAGGTCTATGTTAGTTAGCAATTGAATATTCTAGTAGGCATGCTTTAGCTAAGATAGATTGATATATCATGTTAGTTCTTTCAAGCATTCCATTAAGATTTAATCATTGATGTAACTATTGTTAGATTCAATAATCAATTTGCTCAATTATACTATGTGGTGTTAGTTGTTAGTTTTCTTTGCTTGGAACTTTGACAACTTGAACTAGGCACGTGTAAGTGACTTTGTGAAGATATTTGCCCGTTGTTCAGTTGTTGGGAAAAAATGAAGCTTGTATATTGTATTTCAAGACATGCTCACGTATGAAATGAACCTATACCTAAATGTACTTGATTCTGTCATGAAACACTGGATTACGAACAAGTTTGAGAACACCTTCTTTGTCAACATACAAGGTGGTGGATTTCTCATGTGGTATTCTAAGTCCCTCAAGTGTGCAACGTAGCCATATCACTTCATAGACAGCTTCACCTGTAGCATGATATTCAACCTATGTAGAAGAGAGAGAAATAAAGTTTTGTTTCTTGCTTCCTCATGATATCGGTCTAGATCCTAAAAAAAATTCAAATCCAAAAGTAGATTTCCTATCATCAATATTACCTGCATGATCTGAATCTAAATATCCAGTCAAGAAGAATTGATCATTCTTCTTGTATTCTAGACCAAGATCCATGGTACCCTTGAGATACCTCAAGATTTTCCTTACTGATTTCCAACGAAAAATTCTAGGTTCATGCATGAACCTAGAAAGATAGGTCACTGCAAAGTTGATATCTGGTCTAGTGTATGTGAGGTAAATGAGACTCCCAATCAACTATCAATAAAGAGTTGCATTTACTAAAGGAGATGTATCTGAACGAGATAACTACAGTATCATCTCCATGGGTGTAGCAATCCATCATCCTAATTTTTTTGAGTGTTGTCTTGGTATATTTCAACTGAGAAACAAAGATGTGATTCTCCTTCTGCCATACTTCTAATCCAAGACAATAGTGCATGAGTCTCGAGATCTGTCATGTCAAACAATCATTTAAGATCTTTCTTCATTGCATTGATCATCTTCACTGTGCTGTAAGTGATGACTATATCATTGACATAGACAACAACTATCACAATTTCTCCTCCTTTGCCTCTTGAGGTAGAGATTGGGATCATATGGATTTATAACAAACCCATGTTGAACGAGATGCTCATCAATCTTGATGTACCAATCCCAAGGTGCCTGTTTAAGGCCATACATATATTTCCTGAGTCTACATACCTTTATTTCTTCACCAGGTACAAAAAAACCCTCAGGTTGAGTCATGTAGACTTCCTCTTGTAGATTTCCATTCAAAAAGGCACTTTTCACGTCCATCTGATGGACTTTCCAACCAAACTGAGTAGCTAGAGAAAAGATCATCCTGATCATTTTGATCTTAGTTGTGGGAGAAAATGTCTCCTCATAGTCTATGCCTTCCTTTTGTGCATACCCCTTTCCTACCATTCTCTTTAGTACTTGTCTATGGTCCCATCTACTTTGTACTTTGTTTTGAATATCCATCTGCAACCAATGGGTTTCTTCCTTGGTGGAAGATCGACAAGCTGCTAGGTGTTATTTTTCATCATTGACTGATACTCAACATTCATGGCATCTTTCCAAGATTTTGACTGTAGGGATTCCTGGACAATAGAGGTCTTAAAAAATTCAAAAAATCTACTCATCAAAGAAAATTTTACCTCTTCTTGAGCTTTACTGCGAGTATGTGGTCTAGTGGTGGATGTATCCAGTGGAGCATAAAATTTGTATCTCGAATCATATTAGTATACCAATTGGGCATATGATGAACTGTTCTCGTTGGTCGTGGTCCTGTCTGATCCTCACCATCATACCCATCATCAATTTCATCATCAGTGGGAACATTAAATTTTGTTTTTATAACAGGTGAACTATCTACATCAAGTGATTCTGGAGGAGGAGTCTCAACTTCCTTTTACTTAAAGAACTCAACATCTCTGCTGGTGTAGACTTTTCTAGTCTTTGGATCCATCAATCTGTACCCATGAGCCTCTTCACTGTAGCCAATGAAGATGAGTTTTTGTTATTTCATATCCAACTTATTTATATTTTACTTGGGTATGTGCATGTTGGATTTGCAATTGAATAATTTGAGGTGTGCAATTTATGGTTTCCGATTTGACCATGCTTCATGTGGTGTTACTCCATCAAGAAAAACTATGGGAATTCTGTTTAGAAAATATACTGCTGCCTTTACTGATTCATTCCATAATTTCCTCGCTATTCTAGAATCATCATTCATGCAACACATCATCTATCAACAATTCTTCTGTTACCATTTTGCAGTGTGTATGGAGGAGGCATCTATCGTTGAATCCCATGAGCTTGAAGGTAGTATTTGAACTCATTACTGGTGAATTCTCCCCCTTGATCTGAGCAGAGAGATCTGATATGATGACCAATTTCATTCTCAACAACCACTTTGAACTTTTTGAAGTTCTTAAAAGCTTCAATTTTCTTACGAAGACAAAAAAAATCCACATTTTTCTTGAATAATCATCAACACATAACATGAAATACTAAAATCTAGAATGAATAGGTTGTATTAGACCGAAAAGATTGATATGAACCAAATCAAGCTTACCTAGAGCTTGATAAGTACTCTTATGGAATGAAGCTCTATGTTGTTTACCTGTTAGGTAGTTAGGAAACTTATTTGTATCCTTCTTTAGAACTGACAAACATCTCACCATATCGTACTAGAGAAGTGTTTCTAGATATTTGAAATTGATGTGACCAAGTATCTGATGCCACAACTATGTAGAGGAAGAATTCTTAGCCACTAGTGCTTGATCATCCATGTGAAAAAAATCAAGATGGAACATACGTCCCACATTGGAGGATTTTGCAATAATTTTCAAGCCTCTATATTTGTCTCGAATCAAACATAATTTCTTACTAGAATGGCTATCAAAGTCAATCTTCAGATTATGATCTAGAAGTTGACTAATTGATAGTAGATTCTTTGTTAAGGTAGGGACATATAATACATCTAATAATCTACAATTTGTGAACCAAGAGGTAGAGAAATGTTCCCAATACCTTGTATAGTGTAAGAAGAATCATCACCTAAGGAAACATGGTTTTTCAAAGGTGTGTCCCTCATGGTAGTAAACCAATCTCTTTGCTCGATCATGTGTCGAGTGGCTCCCAAATAAATTTACCAAATAACATTAGATGACATGGATGGTTCACTATAATGAGCAGTGTACAAGAAGTATTCATCATCCGAATGGTCTTCTTACTCAGTTACATTGCCTTGTTGATGGGGTTTCTTTTGCCAGTTCCCCTTCTTCTGCCCTTGCTTGTAGTGTGATTGTCCCTATTGTGAGTGCTGATTTTGAGGTTTGGAATTGCTCAATGAACCTTTCTTGTATGTATTGAACCAACAATATTTCAACTCATGTCCTCTTTTGCAGATAGGACATTTCTTCTTTTTCTTGTCCCCTTGCTGATGTTGTTTTTGGGAATTTTGAGAAGAATTGTGCTTTTCCTTTTCCTTTCTAATGAGAACATAGCTCCTACTCCTCTTCATCATCTTTTTTGTACATTGCTTCTTCTTGTTGCAGTAGATTCACTAACTTGTCAAAAGTAATCTGTCTGATCTGAAAAGTTTAGTGTTGTCACAAAAATGTGGTAAGAGGAAAGAAGTGCTCTTAGAACAATGGGCATGAGAGTTGTATCAATAACCTCCTCTCCCAGGGCTAGAAGTGAAGCCCTCAATTCTGAAACTCTCTGCAAGAAAGCTTTCACTTTCTCATTCAACATGAATTTGAGTGTATGCAATTGAATCTACAAATTTAATATTGTGTTATTATTTTTGGCCTCGTACATGGTGCTTAACTTATCCCACACTTCTTTGGCTATTTTGGAATCTCAAATGTGGTGTTGCACGTCATCAAACACTGTAAACAAGATTATGACTTTGGCCTTCTGATTGGCCTTGTCAAACTATCTTTGTTGGGTTGCATCATCTAGTGATATGGTTTTGGAACCATTCAAAACAATCCAAAGTCTTCAAACTCAAGTTGATTTTGAATTTTGGTCTTCCACGCGGCATAATTATCGCCACAGAGTAGCTGTGCGAGTCAGGCAAGAAGAATTTTGGGAGCATTGTTTTCCATAGTGGGTGGTTAGACAATTCCCAACTATATGGCTTGTTAGCACAAAACAAAAAAAATACACCAAAAATCCAATATTACAATAGTCGATTAAGTGGAAAAATTGAATGGATAGACATTTTTTTGTTTGTTTTGTAAGGCCCTAGTGGCCTTTAGAGCTCAGAATGAATCACAAACTGAAAACAACAAAAAAAGCTGAAAAAATGTACTTTTAGGTACCCCTCCTTTACAAAAGGGGCTCAGAATCACTTTTCTGGCCAATTTGGAGAGAAAAATAGTTTTAACCCTAGATTAGGATTTTCTTCACTAAATTTAGGGTAGGGTTTAGTTACAGTTAGTGGCTTTAGGTAGGGTTTTAGACCACTAGATATGGTGGTTATTGCTTTTTATCCACTAAATTTAGAATATAAAACAAAAGAGTTTAGGCGGGGAGGGGTCAAATCCTTGACCTCCCTCTCCCAAAGCCTTTCATGCCGACTATCCAAAAAGTGCTTCATAGTGCATGTAACGAGAAATGATCAAAATATTATTTGAAGAATATAAAATATGCTAACATGTTTAAAAAATGATGTGTCACCTTCTGGGTGATCCACATGGTGGTCAGAGGTGCATGGGTGGTTTAGGGTTTGACACCCAAATGGCTTGGAAATTCCAGTATTTTGAGTTGCTTACTCTGCCTTTTGCTTTATTGACCTCTGGTTTTGTTTTGTACTTCTCAATTGGTCCTTCACTCATGCACTATTTTTTGTTGATTATTATTTCCCCATTGGTTTGTTTAATGTAGAACGACATTCGGCCTGTAGCAATGGCTTGAAAAATCATGCATAGTTGGATTGGGGTGGTCAGGTGGTTTGCTCACCTCTCACCGTCAATGTGTTATCCATGACTCAACCAACAGAATAGTACATGTTTGTTGCAGAGTACTTCGTTTAGGGGTATGTGGGCTTGGGGGTAGAAGCCAACTCGGTTGGGATCAAAGAGGTCTACTCACCCTAATGAACAATGTAAAAGGCTCAGTCAAAATGCAAATAAGAACTCAGTGATGTTCAACCAACTTGTCAAATGTTTCACCTTGCTTAATCAACACGCCAATGCAAAGCTTTACAAAACAATGTTAATTATGTAGAGCTCGTTGAGGCTATGCAACTCAATCAACTGCACCCAAGAAGTCGATGGAGTACTTGGTTCCTCCAAAATGCAGAGCACAGACCCCTCCAAGTTTAGCAATGACAACCAAATATATTAGGATTGTCTAGTTTTAACAGTAGCTAAATACACCTCTAAATTTAGAGGGAAAACCCCTAATGGGGAAAATATTTTTTTTTCTCTGATTTGATTTTTTAAATCAAAATCGTTTCCAGCAAGCAAATTCGCTTGGTTCAGGAGGCACCAATGCAAAAAATAATTGCTTTCCAAACACCTGGAAGTGGAAATGGAGGTTGTGGGGATGCAAGGTGGGTCTAGGAAGCTGCTGGAGGTAGCACATGCTCTCCTGGAAGCATTTAACTTCGCCAAAGACTGTATTAACTCTTTTGTAACCTCTCTACAACCCTTTTCTTGCACAAGCTTCTCAAAGCCTTGCTCTGAAACCAAATGTTGAGGGCCGGAAACAGGGAGGCAGCTTGTGTATAGTTTATTAATGTTGAAAATAAGCAAATCACAGAATTTAACTTCTAAGCTAATTACAGAGGAATAAAAGGGCCATAAACAATTTATGGATATTGCACCTGAAACCATATACAAGCAAATATTATTGATTGCAACTATGCAACAAATAAACCTACGTGAATACAATAAAACAAATACAAATGGGTATAAAAACATAACCATTTAACAATAATATGAAGCCACCTAGTTACCACAGTAACAAACTAGAACATATGGTAAATAATAAATGCTAAATTAACCTAGTAAAATAAGTTTTCCCTAACGTAATGAACGCCCATTTTCCAAGAATACCAATATACTACCATTTCTTACATAACATAGAATAATCAATAAAATAACATTCATGTTTATAATCATAGTGTCGATATACATCCATTTAACGCTACATGCAATTCAAGGATAATCCGTTATTACAGAAGCATGTAGAGTGTTGCAAATTTCTTTATGTCCCACGTACTTGCAACCACAGCATGGTCAAGGCAACCGTTGGCATGGCATCTCACTACTATCAAGAATAATTTCCATTATCACAGTTCTGTAATAATAACAAAATAATACCTAACAAACTTTTGAGGAAAGTAAGATCGCAATTCCATTTTCATTTCATTTTCAAAGCCAAAAGACAGGGATAGATAGAGGAGAGATAAAAACACCTTTTCTTTTAACATTCAAAATATTTTCAAAAAAGTGTCAAGGAGGTTTCCTACAATCATGTATCTTTGTATACAAATTTTCCCAATCGTCATTTTGCTTGGATAAGGTCGTATGACCATTTCACCAATTTGTCAGAAGTTTCCAAAAATGTCAAATTTAGACAAGTTTCTCAAAAATCAGCATTCAAAAAACCATCTTCGAGACTCAAACACCTAATGAAAAAAATTCCTACATATTCCCCTATATACAGGGAAACACTCAGAACATACGAAACCCTAAACTGACAAACAAGATTAAAATGGCACTCGTCTTTTCGAAGCCATCAATTGAAAATACACTCAAGCAGCGTTGTCGCCCAACAACCGGAGGCCTACAAAACCTAACAGGGAAGGTCACTTACAGGGAATTTTTCTCCAAACTAAGGGTTTGTAACAAATGTCTCATATAAATATAAGAGGTATGCGGAAGCCAAAATTTGTTTTGACACCCAAGGCCAAAATGGTAGTTCGAAACCAAACTACAATTTTTAACTTTCAGCAGTTGTTTAAAGTTGTGCACTAGCCCGTTGGGCTCCTAAATGTGTTACAAAATAAGGTCAAACAGACTTCCAAGACATATCCCAGGGTTCGATCAAATACTCCACATGACAAGGTACACGTCTAAAGTTTATTTTTCTCATCTCAGGGTCTGTAAGGTTATTTTACACCTCCATGAAAATAGGTTTTATTAACATTGCACAAGTCGTGTAGAAGTTCTTTTCACTAAATTTCTTGTTTATCCCGCCAATTGAGTGGTTTTCATATCCAAATTGGTAATATAAATAATCCACCCATCTTTCGAGGTAAGGGAGAGTAATTTTTTCATTCATGGTTAATGATCTTGTTGCGTACAAACAGAGGGGCAATTTGCTAAACAAAAACCCATCCCAATTAATTCAACCAAAAAAAATTCTTGAAGTTGATTTACAACTCCATTACACTTAAGAAAATTAGGAATGTTAAAACATGCAAAGATTGAGTAAGATGAACATGTCTGTTCGGGAATCGAAGCACCACGAATTACCCCAAACGGTCCACCTTCTTGATCTGCGAGAACACGCCAATGAAGAGGTTTTTTTCAAACAGATCATGAGCGTTGTGATAACCTCTTCAACTGCATACTCTTCATCCTGGTCACATGCAAAAATTGTCAACAAAATCCACTGCCCATTATGCTTTGACGGTTGTCTAAGATCTGCTCCAGGCTCTAAATTTGACATGGCTAGGAGAATGTAGGCAAGGTTGAGATGTTCTTTTTTTTTAATTTGTCAATGAATTTACTTGAGCAATCAAGGCGGTTAAAACAACCAAATTCTGTGCAATATAATAACCAATGCAATCCAGATAATAATGTTCTTTATAAGGTTAGAAATTGGCAGAGCAATGGCGGGTTTAGGGTTTTTGAGTAAAAAGGGAATCTTAGCCATGGAGAGGACGTTACAGCTTCGAAGATAGCATTTCCGCATTATTTTTCGTCCACTGAAGCCCCATGCACGATGGTTCTAGAGGAAAAGGATGGACTGTTGGCTCAGATCGCTTTGTTTTCAAAAAGGGCTATCATGGCAAAACTTTTGGATAGAAAATTGTCTACGGAAGGCATATTGAGTTGGTGTGAAAGGAAATGGGGCTGTGGGCTTTGTGTCAGATTTCTGGAAAAAGGATTTTTTCTGGTAGTTTTCAGGAGTGTGGCTCAACAGGAAGAAACTCTGCTTCAACAAGAGAGCCCCTTTTGTGGAGCATGGGTTCCACATTCGTAAATAGTCCTCAAACTTTGACCTTGCAACAGTGGTTTTGGAATAAAGAAAAATCTCGGTTCATTTATACTCTCTTCTCATAGAGTATCGGAACCCCCACATATTGTCCACAATCTGTGGGTCCTTAGGGCGGGTTGTCAGGATCGATCCGATGACTTTAGAAGGGCAATCTTGCGGTGTATGCTAGGGTTTGCGTCGTTGTGGATTTCTCTATTCCACTCCCAAAGTCAATTTCTATTAAATCTCCAAGAAGGTATTTGGGTGCAAAAGGTGGAATATGAAAGAATATTCTTCAAATGTTTCAAATGTCAGTAGTTAGGGCATCTCAGACGTGATTGCAAAAGCCATACCGGAGCTTCGATGGTATTAACGAGGAGCACCCCTGGCAGTTGTGACGCAAGAAGTTGAAACCTCTAAAAGGAGGTCTAGCCAGGAAGTCAGAGTCCGACAAGGTAAAATCAGATCTCAGAAATGAAAAAGGAAAAGGAAGTGGAGTTCACTCCTGAAAACCCTAATGTAAGAAACTTCCAAAGTTATGGTAGAATATTCCGGATTTATTTTCTCTAGTTTGAGGGAAGGGATAGAATCGGGTAATGGTGCTACTCTGGAGGATTTGAATAGATGGGATGCTTCAAAGGATAATCTGAAGAGTTGTGGAGACGGAGCGAGAGGTGGAGGAAGTTATCAGGGGTTTCCCCTCATGAATGGGAAGTAGGAGAGGTGAACTGCTCTCTTGCAGAGACTCTTGGCATTATTTCTATAACTGTGGAAAGGAGTATGGACTGGGTAGACCAAGCTTGGAGAGAAAGGTTCTTCAAGAAGTTGTAGCAAGAAGACAAAAGTAAATGAAATCCTTCTATAAAGTGGTTAGTAAGGAGGGAAAGTTCCCCCCAAAGAACAAATGAAGATTTTATTATGGAATATCAGGGGTATGAACGCCCTTGATAAGCAATGCCTTCTCAGGGGTTTAACTTTGGAAGAAGGTGTTGAGATTTGTTGTATTCAGGAAACTAAAATGGGTGAGGTAGATTGTATTATCTAGCTGGTTAGGTAAATGGAAGGGTTGGCAAGGTTCTTTTTTGTGGATGCTAACGGGGCTTCAAGGGGTTTGGGTATTGTTTGGCTCTCCATAAAGTGAGATTTCTCTTTTGGCAAAATTGGCTAATTTTCTTTGGTGCAAAGTTTGGTAAAGAGCTCAGATAAGAGTTTTTTTCTATGTAATGTGTATGGTCTGTCTAGCATTCTTCATAAAAGAGCCCTTTGGTCCTCACTTTCTGAAGAGTTGGCTATCTCTTGGTGATGTTCTGGTGGTGCTTAGCAGGGATTTAAATGCCACTCTTTCAGATTTGGAGCATGGAGGTGGTACCAGGAGTAATCCTCAAACCCAGACGAGATTTTTCTTCTTTTGTGGAAGAAGTGAAACTATGGGATGTTCTCCCTAAAATAGGGATGGAAGACTTGGTCTAATAGGAGGATCGGTATGGGGCACATTTCAGTTCAGTCTTGATAGATTTTGGGGAAACTCTCAATGGTTGCAAGCCAATGTTCTGATGGAAAGAAAAGTCTTATCTTGGTCGAGGTCGGATCATCTCCCAATTGAACTAAACATCTCCTTAGATGAGGCTCCCAAGCGTTCTCCTTTTAAGTTCGAAATGACGTGGATGCAGGATCCTCCTTTAAGGATTTAGTGAAAGCAATGGTGGTCTTCCTTTCTGGTTAAAGGTAAGAAGATGTTCATTTCTAGCTAAAAAATTATCTTTGCTTAAGAATGAAATTTTATCCTGGAAAAAAAGCCTCGTTTAAGAATATTTTTAAAGAAAAACTCAGAGTGGAGGAATTGAAGGAATCTGAATGAAAGGGTTTTTAGAGTGGGTATGGATCAAGAAGATTATCAGAAGGAAAAATTGCTTTTAGCAAAGCTGAATGATTTATTCTTGAAAGAAGAGATTTATTGGAGGCAGAAATCGAGGGAGGTGTGGCTGAAAGAAGGGGATAAGAACTCAAAGTTTTTCCATGCTTCTGTTAAACAAGAGATGCAACTCCAATTTTATTTCAAAACTCAAAAATGACTCGTAGTGAAATGGTTGAGGATCAAAAGAGATTAAAGGAAAGTTGTGAACTTCTTCTCTTCCCTTCTGGGTGGGGAAGGATCACTCTCCTCTTCTTCAGCAACAAGTCCTTTTTGATCAAATTCCCAAATTGGTGGATGACAGTGATCAAGAAAGGTTGATGGCTCCTTTTTCTAAAGAAGAGGTGTGTAGTGTTGTCTTTTTATATGGAAAGGGAGAAAACTCTTTGAGTCCAAATGGGTTTCCAGCAACCTTTTTTCAGGATTTTTGGGAAGTCATTGGACATAGATGTTTGGCTTGGCATTTGAGGAATCAAGGTCCACATAGTAAGATTTTCAAAGAGATGAATCATACTTTTATTAGTTTGTTTCCCAAGAAGTTTTGGTAGAATTGATGGATATTTTCAAGCCGGTTTCCCTGTGTAATACTTCTTATAAGATAATCTCCAAAGCTATTGTTGGCACATTAAGCCTCTTTTAGATAAGTTGATCTCTTGTGAGTAGACCAGCTTTCTTCCGGTCAGTCAATTATTGAAGGTATAATTTTATCCCATGAGCTTATGCACTTACTTTCTAGCAATAGAGTCCCAGGTATGTTGATTAAATTAGATTTTAACAAAGCCTATGATATAATTAATTGGATATTTCTAATGAAATTGTTGTAACTTTTGGGTTTTTATGAGAGTTTCTATAAATGGGTATTTAGTTGCATTGCCCCTCCTAGTTTCTTTATGTTGGTTAATGGTTCCGCGGAAGGTTTCTTTTGTAGTAACAGAGGAATTAGGTAAGGTGATCCATTGTGATCGTTCTTGTTTATTCTGGTGGCGGAAGCGCTAGGTCATGCTTTGAAGGTTTCCCACCAAGTGGGTCATTTAAAAGGCCTGAAGATCTCGGAAGGTTTAGAGCCCATTTCTCACTAGAAATTTGTGGATGATACCTTCTTGTTTAGTAGTTCATCAGTGGAAGAAGCGAGATATTTTAGACTTGTACTGGACCTTTATTCGGAGGCCACGTGGCAAGTCATCAGCTCAGTAAAATCATAGATCTTCTTCTTCAATACTTCCCTTAGACTTCAAAGAAAAATATTGGATATTTTAGGCTTTGTGAAGGGATCCCTTCCTCAAAAATACCTTGGAATTCCCCTCTTTGTTGGAGCGGACCGATCTTCTTTGTGGAATGATCTGGTGAGTTCAGTGGAGAACTATATCTAGAGTTGGAAAGGAAAATGGCTTACTTTATCTAGAAGGTTAATTCTGATTAACTTTGTGTTGAACGCAATTCCAACTTACATGTTATCAGTTATGAATATGCCCTTTATGGTCTTTAAAAGATTGGAAAAATTAATTAGAAAATTCCTTTGGAATGACACCAGTGAGGAGAAGAAATTGCATCTTGTGGGTTGGAATCAGGTTTCTCTCCCTAAGTGTCTCGGTGGAGCTGGAATCTTGAATTTGAAATGGCAGAATTTGGCATTAGGAGCCAAAAACATTGGGGCATTACTCTCTAACCCCAACAGTAATGTGAATTTGATGCTTAGAAAAAGTATTTAGGTGGGGGCAATCCCGAACTGGTGATGTCAAGTCAAGAAGTGCCAAGAGGCTCTCACATTTGGAACTTCTTTGTGTCATGCAAAGAATTTTTCTCTAATTTTTTTCATGGTGGATTGGGAACATTGAAAATGATTTTTTTTGGGAAGACTCGTGGAATGGTTTCCTCAGCACTCTCTTTGAATCAAGAGTTGCAAGAAGTTATGGAAGTTGTGAAGTCTCAATGGGGTGAAAAAGTTGTAGATTATAGTTTGCCTACAGTGGAAGCATTCGCTAGATCATATATGGAAAGATCCAGAGGTTCTAGATATTTATAAATATTTGAAAGATTGTTTGAGAAAGGCTCTTTCAAATTGAGTTGTGCTGAACTCCCTAGAGAATGACTCATTATTTTGGGTCGGTTGGAGTTCAGGATCTTATCAGGTTAAGGAAGGTTATCACTGGTGGGCAGGCAAAGAAGGTGGTGGTGCTCCCAACTGGATGGGTTGTTGGGATTTTGAGATCCTTCCGAAAGCACGGGTGTTCAGTTGGCTGGTGATTAAGGGTAAAATTGCAATGCATGAAAGAAGGAAGAAATGGGGATACACTGGTCCCTCTCAGTGCGTTTTATGCAAGGAAGTGGAAGAGCATGTTGATCACATTTGCTTCTTCATTTCCCATTCACCTCTTGTTGTTGGGATTGGCTTTGTCAGAGGATTGGCCTAGTTTGGGTGAAGAACAGCACTATTAGAGAAACTTTAATTTCTTGGCCTAGACTAGGACAAGGCATGATCGTTGTTTGCCATTTGGATTAGTGTTCCTATCTTCTTGATTTGGCATGTCTGGTGGGAGCAAAATCTTAGAATTTTTAGAGAGATCTCTTCTGAAATTTCGACTGTCCTATCCAAACTAGAAATTTTTATTTCTGAGAATGTCAGTGCGAAATGTAAATATGTGTCTAACTTCTCCTTGATGGATGCTCGACTTAGAAATTTCTGGCCACAGATCAAATTGTCGGATCCTGGGTCGATTATCAAGAGGGGTCTGTCTAGACTGGAAAAAGTTACAAGGAGAAAACAAGCGAGATGGATCCCACACCCTCCTGCTTTCTGAAAATTGAACTTCGACGGAGCCTCTAAAGGTAATCTAGGTCTATCAGGAGCGGGGTGTTTAATTAGATATGAGGATGGTGGATTAGTGATGGAGGGATCTTTTCCTCTGAAGACTGGTTCGTGTAACAAGGCTGAGGCTCATGCACTCCTCAAAAGACTTAAAATGGCAGTCAATCTGGGTTGTGAAGCGTTGGAAATTAAAGGATTCTCATGTTATTATTAATGACATTTGCAAAGGAAAAGCTTTGTCTTGGAAGCTGGATTATTTTATTTTCAATATTCTCTATTGGCTAAACAAAATCCCTAAGTGGAATATTAATCACATTTTTAGAGAGGCTAATGGTGTTGCCAACTATTTGGCCAACCAAACAATTATGAAATGGGAAGGACTGGTCATTTCTGGGATAGCTAACACATGGGAAGATCTTCCCTAGATCATTTCACGAGAAGGGAGAGGGGGGGCATTTAATTGAGGGTGTGTTGGTTGTCATTCCATTCTCCTTCTCTTGTAGGCATTGGTTGTGTTGTTGAGCCCCAGGTGATTAGTAATGAAAAGTCCTTCGCTTCCCTTCCTATTTCTCCAAGGGGCTAAGAGGGAAATGGCATTTTTTGGTAGTGTCTCCCAGGCTAGTATTCACATCATTTTCAGGGCTGATTCTAGTGCGGTTTGCGAGGCCATCTCGAAGGTTTTGGGGGAGGAATATTTGGGTGACTTCGTGAGATCCCGCGTCAACTCAAAGGTTGCTTCGTGGTTTGTCTCTCGTCTTCTGTTGGTGAGGCAAAATGTATAAGAGGTGAGGATTATTGCAATGCACTTTATCAAGCCGGAGCACACAATGAATTTAGTTGAATCTTTGGTTGAGTATGGGAGAGATTGGTAGTTTGGGAGGGTTTGGCTTTGGACGAGGCAAAGCAAGCGATTGCAAATCTATCGACTCGTAACTCTATTTTGTTGTGTTTCGCTTCTGATGTGCATGTGGCATGCTCTGTGGGTCTTGGTGAAAGTCATAGGTTGGATAAGCTAGATTTGTCAAGCTTGTCAGCTCCAGTGGTTCTTGTTTCTGCGGGTGTTGTGGGACTTCCTCAGCAGTTGGGTTCCACTTTTATTTTCTTGTTGCGAACGACTCAAGCAGGTATTTCCTTGGGCGGTCGGAAGGCTTTTGCACGAAGCGGGCCAATCTCCGTGGATTAGCTTCTGGGCTTTGGCTCAAGTTTTTTAGTGTCTCTGTTCAGTGGCATAGTAGTTTGTAGTTGTTTTGGTATTGTCTTTGGTAGTGTGTTTCGTTCCTTAGTGGTTTTGGGGAGTAGTATTTTGCTCCTAGGTTTGGTCTTGAATATCTTATGTGTTTGTAATTAGGTGGGATCCTCTCAATCCCCAGGTTCTAATCTCTTGGTAAAAGCATTTAAACATCTTTAAAAAACTAACCAATGCAATCCAAGATGAAGTAACTCCCCCTCTCAAGGCATTTTATCAAATAATTCACCCGACCTGTGCTTTTAAACATCTTTAAAAAACTAACCAATGCAATCCAAGATGAAGTAACTCCCCCTCTAAGGCATTTTATCAAATAATTCACCCGACTTGTGCTGCCCAAAACAGAGTATGCTTCCACATTTTTCTTGCATAACTAATAATAACCAGCAATTAAAACTCACCATGCAAACCACCCTCTTTCTGGCATTTTAGCGAGCGGCTCTCAGGGATCTGGAAAGGCTACTCTACCTCATTCCAAAATTAAAAAAATAGACCAAGAGGCTATAGATTCAAGGCATTTAGTCAAACAATTCGCCTGTTACGTGTATGTGACCAAAAGAGACAAAAGTCCTCTTTTGTTATGTTTGACAACATTCCATGGCTTGTTCAAAAGTTTCCCAATCACGTAGGCAGGGTTGATGCTGGAAAGGTTGAGGATTTTGGTTTGCCTTGTGCCAAATGCATTTGCTTTAAAATTTCCAAAGCCTGATTAATAAATCCAATTTGAACTCCTCCTGCCATTATTTTTTTCCATGAACCCACAAATCATAAACGCCTCCCCTAGATTTATTTTGACAAACAGTTCAAGAGCCTCACACGAGTGCTTCTCCAGCAGCTAACAAAAATAATAATAAGAAGAAAGAAATCAATGTCACGTCTATCCACTGCCATCTCAGCTTAACACAAAAAAAATTGTGACCAGTTGCAGAGAGGAGGGTGATGGCACAGGTTGTAAGTGCCTGTTAACATTAGTCGGCAATATTTTGCTTGAAAAAAAAAAACCAAAATCCTTTGCCATCAATCCTTTTTATTCACATGTTGTTAACATTGCAGGCCTGTGATGCCGCACTTCTTCGGGGTATATTAAAAAACAAACCACGTGTTTTTACCAGGCTCCCACAATTTGCATATAGGGAGAAGAAGAAATAAATAAATAAATCAAGGCCAATACCAAATCCAAAGCTCCAGTTTGGCACGCACAGGGGAAAAGCTAGCAAGGGTTGTGGTGTTTGGATTTGCACCAGTCCAAAAGCATCATACCATACTCAAAAGAAAATGAAGCAAAACCACTGCTAATCTCCACTCAAAACAACCACCTGCAACAAATCTGCCCTCACCATGAATATCTAAAAAAAAAACCCAATAAAATGCAAACAGACATCCTCTAATACACATTCATCCACAAACAAACCAAAAATTCCCCAAAATCATTCCCCACAATACCCAAAATTTCATTAATTCCTTCTTGGTAAGAGTTTTGGCACAAGCCTCAATATTTCGGTAGAATGTTGGGTTATTAAACATAATTAAAATTTAATTATTTTCATTTTACTTTTGTTGCGCTCAATCCAATATTAAAAAAAAAAAAACTATATTATTTATTATTTTAAATTTTCTTTAACCATAACCACAAATGTTCCATGATAAGCCTCTTGCTTTATTGCGTAACTATCTCCATCTGAAAATGTGATGTTTACCTTTTTTGATAATATGTAATATGATTTAATTAGGTCATGTTACATTAAAATGACTATAAAATATCAAACTTCAAACATCGAAAATGATCTCGGGTTGGATGAATTGCAAGAAGAATGACATCACCACACAAATCAACAACATGACAACGCTCTTAGGGTTCAAAAGGTTTAATCCGCATAAGGACAACTTCAAACTTATCCTTATCATTTTATTATCGCAAATGTTTAATTTAAATGCTACCAATTTTATGAATTAATCATAACGTAAGTACGACGCTAGAACAACGAACTCACTCAAACCAAGTTCAACTCGAGGCCATGCAACTACAATCGAGAAATGGGGCATTACATTTCCCTCCCCTTACAAAAGCATCGTTCACAATGTGACACACTCCAGTCACTAAGTGGGTAGTGTAAGCACTGAAAGTCAACAACAATAGTTTCTGATTAGCAAAAGATAAGCTAAGTTGCTTAAGACGTAACCACCAACAAGTTTAAGCATATTTTAGATTTTTCTCATTTTCTTCATGTTCTGTGAAGATTGGAATTACTTATTATTTTATTACCAAACTTATATTTTCCTTAAAACCTTTTCTTAGTTTCATAGCTTATAAAACTTCTTAATTCGACAATTCAATTTCATAGAGGATTCCGATCCAAATTTTAATATTCATTTCAAAACACACTCGCATGTTTTTTCTCATAAGAGTATTCACCATTTAATAGATGTGTCAATTGTCCAGTTTACTTTTTCACTATTCATAATGTTATCACTTGTTAAGGATTTTAACTTTCAAGGTTCTAAAAGGTTTCCCAAACAGTTGACCTCACAATATCACACAAGGTACAAAGCACATTACAAACGACCCACAGAACACATTTTTAGCACATTTTCATGAATGAATCTCATCACAAGACCTCTAACCCCACCATGGAAATACAACAAGTAGTTCACCTAACATAGAAATTCAAAAAGTTATGCCCCAAGCATAGATCCAATAGCACATATCAACAAAGTGGAGCATCAAACCTCAAACATCACGGTGCATAACAGGACTCACATGAGTAACTCATCGATCAACATAAACACCACAATAAGGCATATCAACATCAATACACCTAAATGGGATCAGTGATCCAAGCCATAACAAGTCATAATATCTCCCAAAGTACCAAGTACGATCCACCATCTCCCAATACCATGAACAAAAAAAGTCACCATCGTACATAAAAATAACCAAATACCGTAAGCCAACAAGTTTTCATGGTTTCCAACTGGTTTAAGGGTCGGAGGTGATAGTTTATTTTGCACATGTGGTGATGCATGGTGGAGAGAAAATACATATAATAGGACTAAAATGCAAAGAGTATGATCCACGGTTATTTCCATTTATTTTAACATGACAAGAATATTTCCATCACAAAGATTGATCAATGGTTTTCAAGTATAGGAGGTTATTTTCATCGTGTAAGACAAGGTGAGAAGGATAGGCTACAAGCATTTCATTTTTGAATTGTTTTACACAAGGTTGTAGCCTGGTTTTTATACTCGGATGCCTTAGCACACTAGCACTTCATCCAGACATGTCTAAACGCTCACGTAAAACGTGCAAAGGTACTAGGGCCCTCTTTTATGTGAGCTTTATCAAGATGTTAGCATGCAAGTTCATATATTCCATAACCATATCAAGTAAATAAGTGCAAAGCATAACAAAATCAAATCACAACCATAGTGTTTAATGAATCAAATAAGGATCAAGATCAGATTTACTATACAAGTACCATGAATAGAAACATCAACAAGCAATATCCATTCACAACAATCCATTATATTTACTCATCACAAACCAGAAGTTGAATACATAATAAAGCAGTCATGAAGTCATGCATGCAAGTTCATACCAGCATCATAACTCTAATGCACGCGATCATGATAACTCAAAACTCTCTAAACTATGCATATTAATAAATATATATAGGGGTGGGGACTTTCCCTTCACCACCCATGCACTCTCAAAATAGGTTGCATGCTCAAAATAGCCATGTGTGCATACAAATATAACTAAGAAGCATGCAAGATTCGCTAATAATAGACTCTCTATAAATAATACTTGATCTAAACCTATTATTAGCTCAAACTTTGCATGTGTCTTGATCTTCCACTTTCTCCAAAAATAGCGCTTCCCTTAGTCACGAAGTCTTCGTGATATTCTCTTTACGTGATCTGCATTCCATCCTATTTTTAGCTTGTGCCATGAAAAACGGCCAAGTCCTGAGCTTATCTTTCTTGACGCGCCCTTCTTCCACTGACAATCGTGTGCCCCTATGCACCCACTTTTACGTGCCTTGTCAACACTTAGGAAATTTATCCATTCCAACATTACCCCACACTAATGATATTTCCGCCCTCAAAAATAGGATTATTCACTTATCTCTCCAAAAAAATCAAAGAATAAATAATGATCTGAAAGAAAAAAAGAATGATCAATGAAAATAATAGAAGAATGTTCATCGCACTTACTTATGTGCTGACAAAATGAGTTCAAGGTAATATTTCTTAATGTCAGCTGCCAACTCATTCCAGTCACTTAGCCCCTTCTTAACCTGCGTGGGAACATCACCCAGTACTTTGTCCATTTCCTCTAGGGTCATATCTTCACCATTATGCTTTAACTCCCTTATCACTTTAGCTAAACCTGATAGCATACCATCCATATAATCCATTATCCTTGTAATCAGTGTACCCATCTCCTTTAAATTATCTTCGTGGGCATCCCTGGATGCTTTAACCGCCTCGCGCTTCTTTTCTACTAGCATTAGCCTCTCCTCACTGCACAGAGTTTCATTATTCTTTGCTACAAGTACATAATTTTTCTCTTACAGAGTCCTCATCCTAAGGATATGTTCAAGATCCTCACACATCTTTAGTGTCAAACCTGCCTTCTGCAATTCTTCCTTAAAGGTCTGTAGTATGGCATCATTTTCTACAATTCGGTGCGCAATTAATTTCTTTGTTCTCTCCTTCTTATCTGCAGCATCCTCCTTAGTCTCTACCTACATTGTTGACTACTTCTTAATCAACACGTGGACACATTCATGTAAGAAGTGCAAGGATGATTGATATGTATGCTCGGTCTTCTCATTAATGTTTGGATGCACGTCTATAATTTCTTTCCCAAGTTCCGCCGTAAAATCCATAATCTGTTGTCTCCTTTCCTTTTCCTTCTTACACACCTCAGTCAATTGCTCAACTTGTTCCTTCAAGTTCTTATTATCTTCCAGCAATGACCTGAGCGTGTTCGATTTATCTATGTTTTTGTGTGCTACTTTTGTTGCCATCTTAGCCAAGGCATTACTTGTCTGCTCGTCAGTGAACTCTGTTAGCTTCACAGTCATGTGCGCAGCTTGTGCCCCATTCTTCATCTTCCTACGGACACATGCTTCCTCCTTCACATCAAAACTCAAGTTCATCCATGTGAGTTTGCATAGTTTAATACAACTGCTTCCTAGTGTGCATGTTCGCACCCTGTGGGTCCATTAATTCCCATCTACAAAGCATTGCAGGATCCAATGTACTTTGGAATCTGGCGCGAATAATTTTTGTGGGGCCATTTACATACCCCAACTCTAGTGTCGTATACATCTCTTCTTCCTAATGCCTCCCAGAATTCCTCTCTTGAAACCCTAGTTTGTGGCGCCCTCATCTTTCTCTGTCTCCCCAACATCCTCTTCATCTCTTACTTCTACCTTGGGAGGAGAAGTACTCTCACAATCCCTTTTCTAGCCTACTATTGATTGTCTCCACGCGCCATGATCCAATCCTCCATTGTCTTCCTTCAACTCTTCTTCATCTGTGTGGGGAAAATCAGGCTCATCATCCTATAATGTACCAACAATATGCTTCCCCCTAAACAATTCAGGGACCTTGAACTCATTCTCAATATACCTTCCATCAACCAACTTGGGATTAAGGTAAATGTATAACTTAACTGCACCAAGGTTCCCAATTGCCAAACTCATTGAGCTGATATTTATATCATCTGATATCAACTTCTCTATGTAAGCAGACTTACCTGGATACACATACGTCTTCCTGAGCGAATTATATTCAAATTCTACCTTGTCTACATCAAACTTCAACCTGCGCACGTTTGAAAATATTTTCACCGAGGCTTGGAAATAGCGCACGGTGAAAGCATAGGGGATCTTGCACCAAGGGCTCTAAACACCATCCTTCATTTCTAAGCAGCCAATGCAGTAATATTGGAAAACTTCAAATTGTGCCTTCTTATCCAACACAGCAAGGAGGTCTTTTGGTATTCTCCACTCATGCTCAAAATCCATGTGCATGCACCTATACTAAAGATCTAGCCTCTGTTTATATGGACCTCTCATCGATCCATCACAAGTATAATTAGAAAATCTAACTACAAGTGAATTTTTATCCTTAGGAAACTACCAAATTTTTTCCTTTTTCCCATTAGGCACCCCAATCTCCATAAAAACAATAAACAACATAATAGTACCAAAACTTATCCTATCACCTTGGTACACTTCTTTAATTATAGTCTGAGAAAAAAATGAAAACAAGTTATACACCACTCCCTCAGACATATTCTTGGCGATATGGAGCCACCTTCTATTTACCTGGCTCCAGCGCTCCTAGTTATTTCAACTTGGTGAGGAGGTGCACGGTAATCCAGATCACAGTGTGATTTTCTAGCTTATCAATATCCATAGCGCACCCTCCCTTTGCATACGCCAATGCAGAAAAAGTTTCTTCTATGCCCTCGTTATCATTAAGGTCACTATCAATCTCAGTGCCTGAACTCCTCTAACATGTCAATCTTCCAATCAAGGGCACGATGAGTAGCATCTGCCTTCCTGCAAAATAGAAAAATTCCTCATGGACCCTAGACATAAGCCACTGGTAGATTTTTTTGGCTTGCTAAAATATGGCAACTCATACACTTGCATAGCTCCAACATTCTCCAATAAATTTTGTCCTACATCGTCATATATGTCCATATCATCTTCTGTTCATAAATCTATTTTTGTTACCAATGCATTGTCCATCTCGTCTTTGTTTTTCTTAGTGCAGTGATTATAATCACTCACCTTGCTTCTCTTGATGTGCGACTCCCAATCTAACCTCATGATTACACCTTCAGGATATTGCATTTATGAAAACCTAGACTCAGGGGCATCCTCAACCTTTACTTCCACTTCCTTCTACTTCTTGCGAAAGTTGTCATGAAACCCTTCAGCCACACTATTACTCACGACGATTTTCTCCAATCTGACAGTAATAATGACAGTGACAATAGCGATGACGATGTTATCATTTCATCGGCAAATTTTCTCAAAGAGGTGAAGAAGGAACTCGCTGAGCGGGAAAGAGTCCACGACCCTTTACACAACAGTTTCTTTGCAAAACTAATCGACTTCTTGACTGATCACATGGATGTTGGTGGTTTATTTGATCAATGTCCTTGTACAATTTATAACCACAGCCGTTGGTTTTCACTATGCATGTCAGAGAGAGGTCACGATTTCTAACTAAGACAACGCCTTTCACTGTAATAAATGACAACATGACTAGATATAACCCTTGTTCAAATGTACTACCCTGAAGGTACCAAAAATGAACAAAAAAAGCGTTTCAATAAAATGCAAAAAGGTTAACATCAAAACCAGAGATGGAAACATCCAATGAAGTTTCACTGCTGATAATTGATCAATATCATTCTCATTGAAGACTGCCGTCAACATTCCTAGAAAGTTGTTTGCTTGCTTCTCACCAAGCACTGTGAAGTAATATCTCCCATCCAGTGACAAAACATTATACCCTCCCATATACCAATATGTCTATAAACTTTCACAATACCAGAAATAATAGAATTCACAGCAAGATCCTCTCCTTAAACCACCTCAGATCCGTTGCAATAAGTATTGTGAATATCATAATATCAATGTTTCTAATTCTTAGCCCCATCTTTTTCTTCTCTCTTTGACTTTGCACGGGACAGGAGGATAATGGAGAAGGAAAATGCAAGGTGGAGGAAGGAAAGAAAAGCATCACTCTTTAACAAACATGCATATATTAAATATTCAAAAAGAAGGATGTCAATGTTCAGACGTATTTGTGCTTGATGTTGAGCGAGATGGGTGCAGCAGCAGATATCGATGAGAATTCATGCATAAATTCTTTAGTGTTGCATGCAGACTATATAAACACCACAACGAAACCCCCATCCAAGTGTGTGAACCTTTACTCAACATTATCAATACACAACGACAGCGCACTGTAAACTCTTAAATAGTGATTTCGTCAAGCACTCACATTTGAATTTAAATGTTACTACCTGTCGATGCCTGCAAAAATGGATACTATTTTCCTTCTCATAACATAAATCAAGGATATCCCTGTATCTTTGTGTTGTTTGTCGGTGGACTAATTTTCCTGTGCAACGTAAGGTACTACAACGCCCATAGGCAATTCTGATTCATTTGATCCGGATTGGTGGTAGTTGTCATTTATTCGCACACCAAGGACAAAAATTCCATAACCCAGTGTTGATTGCGTGAACGGTGAGGATTGTGCATGTCAGAGAGGGGTCAGCCTTTCTAACTTAAAGCACGCCTTTTGGCATAAAAATAATAAGGTTAACACATTAATACATTTTTTATAAAATAATAAGTTCAAAACATTAATACCATGCTCAAGTCCATTTAGTTTCTTGGAGCCAATCATGCAATGAACGTTTCATTAATACCTCACTTATTATTAAGATATATTTTATTGATTCTTGTTTTCTATACCCATTTCACATATTATTTAATCATTGCATGCCGTTGTCTAGGAATAAAAAAGACGTGAATAATATCGACGGCACGGATTTGAAGATGACAATGTATAGCACTATCTCCGCCATTGATGGCTGTTATAGCTGTTAAAGCCAAGGGGTTCCACTCCCCTTTGGCAAACGCCTTTCAACATAAAAATAGTTGGGTCAGTACATTCATCATCTTTATTTTGTTTTGATTTCTATAATTATGCATTAATGATGTGTTATCAAGTTAAATCTATAGATATATTTATTACCGTAAAATGTTTCGCATTGTTGAAAGGCAAAATGTTGTGCATTGTTATCGTCACAAAAGTCTATAAATCCATTTATTAACGAAGTTTGTTTTTGCAACTATTCTATGCTTTATTGCAAAGTTAAATTCAAATGTGGGAAGCAACACCAGCTTTATTAATCATTTGGTATGAGTGTAGCAATCTTTGGGTTTGTTTGATTTTTGCGGTTCCAAAACCTCTGTTACAAAACACTTCATTTTTTATGAAGTTTATCCTAACACTGACACTCTTCACCCTGACTATAGAAATTGTACACAGAGCATGACAGTCACTAAGACAGGTTGGGGATTCAAGTTTTATCGGATATGTTCTTTTACGTATCAGCACTTTACTCGGTATTTAGTACAACAGACAAAAACTGGAACACAGATCTTTCTAGTACGTTCAGAATTCAACTACAGCCAATTTAAATGAGTCCCATATATATTTATAGGAACTTATACCATCAATATGTTAGCTTGGTCAAGAGTTAAAGACCTGTCTATTTAATACTTTTTGGTGTTAATTTATGTTAACCCATGGACAATCAACAGAAATATATTGTTTTATCCTCCAAAACACACCAGACTGTTTAAGTGAACATTAAATTTACAATCTATGGGCGTGGTTTAGAGCAATTCCCAGCTTTGCTTTTCGACTCTCCTCATCTGCCTTGGGATGGACTTTTTCTTACTAGTAATTTATATTTACACTCGTCTTCAAATGGCATATTTTGAGGTACTAATTTTTTCAAGATTTTTTTATTTTTACCCTCTATTATTATCTATTATAACAGGTTGTACTTTCCAGTTCCATTCTCCTGCTTTAATAATTTTTAGACACTTATACAATTTCATGCCATAAATATAACTGGTATGCCAAGGGAGAGGAGCCAAAAGTTGGAGCATGGACCAATACTTGTTAGGGTACGTGGAAAGTAAGGAGCTAATACATGTCACTTTTCCACTTACATTATGAAAATAATATCCCCTCTAGAATAAATCACATCAAGTTAATTCAAACCAAGTATCCAATTAAATGATGACAAATATATTAAAAAATATATGTGATTCAATTCTCAAATAATGGTCCACCTTGAATCTGTTTGTATTTAAAATAAGTATATTTAAATACGTATAAATAAAAGTCCCTTCCACATAATTTCAATTTCTAAAACTAAATATATAACAGGAAAACCATAACCTATTAAAGGGTTTTTTTTGTTTTGAATTATATGGTGTTATGGTGAATATGTATACCCTTAAAGTTAGGGTGCACAAAGACCGGTTCCTCTCCCTTAATAAACCAGAGTATGCCTCGTCACTGAAGCTGGAGTGATGATTTGTTTTTATTATGGCTATCAAAAAAACTTGAATTTGTATCCAAAATCATTTGATTTCCTTGCAATCAAATTATTCTACTCAAATTATGCTGCCTTTGCACTTACAGAATGGTACATCCCTGAGAGATGCAGGGAAAGTTTCACATAAGCGATTAGAATGTCAGGCACCTTTTCGACAGGTACTTATTTATCCTCTTATATCTCAATTTTTTAGCTATTTAATGTCCTATAATATAATTATTCACGGATACTACAGTTCTATGGCCTCTGCTAGATGTAGACTGTACATAATTCTACTTGTCTACCAGATATTCGACCTTTGTCCATCTTCACTTTGAGAATGGGCAATTGATTGCAGGGCATGCACGGTTAGAATCTGAGTGCGCCAAAAAGAATAACAAAAGCTATTATCATTTTCTGAAGTTGCAAAGCCAGCAAACTTTTTTCTCTTACATTGGGGATCTTGCTGGCCTCTTCCCTGGAGATACATTGACAGACAATGCCAACACAACACAGGGGTCATCAGGTATCTTCCCTCTTCTTGATTCAATTAAATTTCATGTTCAAACAGAAAAGAACACCAATAATCCATTTTCCTCCAATGTTATATAAATTTTGTGGGTTTCACAGATTAGGTGATAAGAGAGTTGTGTGCCTGACTGAAACCATGAAAGGAACTATCTAAATCAATCCCATTACTCTGGAAACCATGGGCAAGTTCAAGTATAAAGACAATCTCAGAGTAGGTTCACCGACTCAATTCCCAAATTTTACATGATTCACAACCATCATGGTCATATGAATAGATGTCCTGAGAATAGCAATTGTTTTTGTGGTATTTGTCAGGGTTTGATCCATTCGGCACACCCTATAGTGTTTGATACAGAATTTATAACACTGCTTCCAGATCTCATTAACTCGGGCTATGAAGCAGTGTAAATACTTCCCGAAACCAATGAACAAACTTTGAATGGAAGCGTAAGATGATTTTTTCATGCTTAAATTACTTTCTAAAATTTAGAAATTTGATTATAAATTGTTGTGGGATTTTACTGTTTGTTAAAGTCTGTCAAGATGACCTTTATGAGATGTTATTCTCTAATGGGTTTTGTTTGTATATTCAACAATCATTATAAGGTAAGAGAACCCACTTAGCACATAAGCAGAGTAGATTTCACTGTGAACAACTTATGTTTGGGGAAGGAACAACTTATGTTTGGGGAAGGAAGGTCACAAGATCAAAGTAAGCTACCCTATTATGTGCCTCCCTTACTACGTGTAGTAGGCTTATTAAGAGTACAGGCTGGTTTCATGTAGCAAGCTTATAAAGAGTAAGGGATAGTCTCATATGATCTAAGCTACCCTAGATTCTAAGCAGTCTTATAGTAAGCGTATAGTGAGTATAGGGCGAGTCTCATAATATATAAGCTACCTTGGGATCCAAGCATAGTCCTGTAATAGGTTTATAGAGGGTATAGGGTGGTTTCATATGATGCAAAAGTTAGCTTGGGATTCTAAGCGAAGTAAGCTTACAAAGAGTTCATGGTGATCTTATATGTTTTAAGTTTCATTGGAGTCTAAGCATAGTTGTGTAGCAGGCTTATAGAGAGTTTGTGGTGGTCTTATATGATGTAAGCAACCTTGGAGTCTATGCACAATAGTGCAATAGGCTTATAGAGAGTACGTGGTCGTCTCGATTATGTTAGCAACTTTAGAGTCTACGCATAATCATGTAGTAGGCTTGTAAAGAGTATGTCACACAGTAGGCTTAAAGACAGTATGTGGTGGAATTTATTTATGTACTTCCTTGGAGTCTAAGAATAGTTGTATAGTAGATTTACAAAGAATACGGGTTGGTCGCATATGATGTAAGCTACTTTAGAGTCTAAGCACAATCGTCTGGCAAGCTTACGGGTGCTCTCATATAATTTAAGTTACCATGGAGTCTAAGCACAGTTATGTCCTAGGCTCATAAAGAATTCAGGGTAGTCTCGTATGATACAGGCTACCTTGGAGAACAAGGTGGTCTCGTATGATGTAAGTTATCTTGGAGTGTATAATCATGTATGAGGCTTATATAAATAGTGCAGGGTGGTCTCATATAATTTTAAGCTACCTTAGAATCTAAGCACAATCACATAGTGTGCTTACAGAGTATTGAGTGGTCTCATACAATGTAAGATACCTTGGAGTCTGAAAACAATTGTGTCGTAGGCTTCCAGAGAGTACAGGGTGGTCTCACACAATGTCAGCTACCTTGAATTCTTCAAGGTTGGTAGGCTTATAGTGCATGTGATGGTCTCATATACCGTAAGCTAATTTGGAGTCCTCCCTGCCTAGAAGTGTAGTAGACTTATATGGAGTACAGGGCAGTCTCATAGAGAATCTGGTGGTCTTATGCAATGTAAGCTACTCAAGAGTACTCCATGCCTAGACGTATAGCAAGCTTATCTAGTGTACAAGGTGGACTCATATGACGCAATCTAACCTAGAGTCCTCCTCATATGACATAAGCTACCCAATAGACATCTAGCAAGCTTATTTAGTGTACGAGGTGGTCTCATATGACGTAAACTACCCTAGAGTCCTCCCTAGTTAGACATGTAATGGGATCATATAGAGTACAAGGTGGTCTCATAAGTTGTAAGTTGCCAGGTAGTCTAGGCACAGTCAAGTGCCTATGTACAATAGCTTGTATAGCATACACAGTGGTCTCATATAACAGAAGCTACCCTAGAGTCTACGTACGCATAACTAGGTGCCTCCCTCCCTAGGGCTTATAAACGGTACAGGATAGTCGCATGTTGCCTGCTGCCCTTTAACGTCATGAACTAGCCTAGAGCTTTAGTATAATCAGGTGCTTCTTGAATACATGTAGAAGGCTTACACAAGGTAATAGATTTGTTGGGAGTACAAAGTGGGTCTCATATGTTGTTAGCTACCTTGTATACTATGCAGAGTTAGGGGTCAAAGTGTTTAAGCTTATAAAAAGTATGGGGTGGTGTCATATGATGCAGACTACCTGTAATGTCCCCTTCTCAGACTTGATCTTTCCAGTGACCGTTGGCCTTTTTTCTGGAAACCCAAAGGCTAGTCGGAAGGTAAATTAGGGTTTCCTATTTTTGAGGATGTCTTTGCTCGGAGTTGGTGATTCAATGGTGGATTCTTTCTAGGTTTTCAGAAAGCTTCGCAGTGGTATGTTCATTTCGGCATTCAGAGCATTTTTTGGAATTTACTATTTTTAGTAAATTCTATTTTTGGCAGTTTTCAGTTGGGTTTAACATGGTTGACTTCCTACTTCAGTTTGGTCTAGTTGACTAGTCATTATTGGCTTCAGAGCATGATTGAAGAGTTAAGTTGATATATTTAATTAAAGGGCATGTTTTAATATTATATTCGAATGTTGACCCCTTGGCCTAGTCTATTGACTTTATGTTGTTTTGAACAAGTGGGTTTCTTGAGGGTGGCGCCTTCATTAAGATTATTTTATTAATTTCCAAAGTCAAAGCAAGCTTAAGGTGGGCACATTTATCAAGGTATTGAAATTAATTAAAATATCAATATTAAGCTTGAAAGGAAAAGGACACCATCTTGGAGAAAGGATTAGGGTTTGGATATTGAAGTGAAGGGTTTCGTGGAAGTCAGGAAGTTATAAAAGGAAGGCTTTGAGCATCATTCCATCATCTTGGGACTGCCAGTATTGTTATGCTACCTGTTTGGCTCTAGGTTTGCTTTGAGGAATGAAGGCCTCCTAGCTCGGGCATCACTTCTTGTTTGCAAGACAATAACTAGTGGTGATTTTATTTTAGATTGTGAGTTCAGTGGAATGTAGTGCTGTGTAACCTGCATTTATCTAATTAGGTTCAGATTTTACATATTAGAGTTTTCTGGTCTCTGCATTTTTGCTTAAGCAGATTCGATGTTTTTATTCATAAATTCCAAAAATACAAAAAAATTCATGGTGGGTATTGTTTCATTCCTTCCTTCTTGGCTAGGCGCCCATGTATGCAAGTCTGTAGACTTTTTGGAAGACAATCTGAATTTTAAAAGCAAAATCGCCCCTGTGTTGGGCCGTACCATTCATGGTGTCTTGATTTCATGCATTTAATATAGCCTGCATTTTGAGTCTGTTTTTGGGGGTTAGTCTGAGTGCCCTCTTGCTAGTAGTGATTTGTAATCAGTATCATGTTATTTGAGTAAGTTTTACGGAATTTCTGAGCTATTCCAGAAAACTGAATGCTGCTAGTTATATGGAAAAAATATAGTACTGTCATAACAGCTCGGAGAAATCTGCAGAAAATCTTGGACGGGTGTGAGAGCTCAAAGACTTGGCGGGGGATCCATTGGGAATTGCCCAAATTGAAAAAAGGTTGGATCTATTTAACTTTCATTCCTAAGCTATACTCGCAAAGAAAGTATTCAATATCTTTGTAACTCTGTTCTTATGATGATTCACATTGTTAGCAAGATCTCACCATTTATATTGTAAGATGGCAGTAGTACTAGCAGCAACTTAGATCTCTTGCTTATCATACTGTAATGCACTTCTTACTTTCAGCAATTAATATTGTTTTAATTTGACCTCCGCCCTATGGTAGCTACTTTCCCATTCTGGGTTAGCAAGCAGATTCTGGGTGTTGAGTATTTCCAGCTTTCCACATTTCTTTTCAAGCATAGTATTCTGTAACACTCCGTCATATGGTCGCCCCTCAATCCATATTGGATTGGGTAGCACATACTTGGCATTGAGTTCCCATTCAGCATTTAGGGTAGAAGATTGGTATTCTATAACACTCCGTCAGATGGTTGCCCCTCACTCCATACTGGATTGGGTAGCACATACTTGGCGTTGAGTTCCCATTCAGCATTTAGGGTAGAAGATCCTCTGACCATATGCTCGCCATCATCGGCGCCATTCTTGGTTAGAGTTGCTTTCGTACGTTTTGGTTTACCTTCTAACCTTAATGGGTACTTTGATTGTAATGTTGTCATCTGTTTTAAAAACAGAAGAGGAAAAAAAAAAATTGGCCCGAAATATTTTCAGTGGTATCAGAGCGAAGATCTTCCTCATCCTGTGAACAATCTGTCTATGGAGTGACAGAGAAAAGAGGTACATTGCAAGGGAAGACAAGAAGGTTGGAAAATAGTTTCAGCCTTACCAGGCTCCAGAAGGTCAGACAGCTTCAAAGATCTTGAGGGCTCATTGGGATTCTTCTCAGGAATTAAATATGGCAGAGGGTGAGAGATCAGTTGGGGGTAACGAGAAGAGTTACCAACAACAGAGATGACAATGGGAAAGGAAGAGAAAGGTCTATGAGTCCCGAAAAGAGATTTGGAAGAAAGATGGAAGCCTTGATGGACATGGTATCTCTCATGATGGGGAAAGTGGGTCAGAATACCATTCCACAGACACAACTTAGGGCACAGAGGAGAGCATAGTGCCTCCAACCAGCATGATGGACATGCAGCCCAGACTGTGTCAAACAACACTTATATTTCTTCCAGGCCTTTCAAACCCCCCTTTTTGGCACCTGGTAAACACTCAGCCAGATCCTGAAGAGAATATCTTCATTCGTGGAGCAGTTGAGACTTGGTCATGCAGAGTATGACTCTCTACCTAGACGACATCAAGATGAATATGTCCTATAACGATTTCATGGATCATAAAAGGAAAAAAAAAGGACACGGGAGACACTATGATCAAAGAAGACCATCAAATCAAGGAAACTTGTACCAAGTTGTCAACAAGGTGACACTTCCACACTTTGACGGGAATGATACCAGTTCAGCTCGAGCTTGGATTCAGAAGCTGGATGACTATCTAGCTCTCAGACCTATGGCAGAAGAGGAGGCGATCAAGTTTTCTACACTACACCTTGATGGGGTGGCACATGAATGGTAGGTACCATGGCCTAGTTACCTTGGGTCATTGGTCTATCACAACGTATGATGAGTTCACTACTAGGCTCTCATCGAGAGGTTTGAAAAGAAGGATCCTGAAACTTCATTTCAGGGACTGGCTCAATTGAGACAATATAGCACAGTTGATGCCTACAATTATGGAGTTTCAGCGACTATCAGTCATGGTGACTGGAATCATGGAGAGGAGATTGGTGATCCTTTTCAGTGAAGGGTTGACAAAACCACTCAAAGGTTGGGTTAAAGCCTTTGATCCACCAACCCTACAGGAGGGCCATGAAGAAAGCAAGAAACATGGAGTGGGCTGCTCCTAAGGAAAAATTTCAGTCAAATTCCCCCTTTCAGAAAAGGGATAAAGGGAAAAGACCTCAGCATAGACCTCCTTTGAGACCTCAGCACAAGGAGTTCAAACATCACAATCCCCCATGTCACCAGGTTGGATCCTGAAACCCTGAATGAACACTCAGAAGAAAAGGGTTGTGTTTCCGGTGTCAGGACAAGTGGTACTCAAGATCATGTTTGCCCTAAGGGAGTTAAATGGTCAACAGATTGAGTACTATTCTGCTAGTGAAAGTAATTCATTTTTTCTGACCAGCAATCTGATGTTGAAGAAAGTGTTGGTTGATAGAGCTCCAGAAGAGTCCAGAGATGAGAAAGAAAGTTTGGAACCTTAGCTCAACTTTCTAGCTTCCAAAGAAACGAATCATTCAAGGTTCGAGGGATGATCAAAGGGCAGTGAATCGTTTCCTTGATCGACACTGGAGCAATACATAACTTCATTGATGAAGTTGTGGTGGTGAAGAAGGGGCTGCAAACAGAGGAGTTTGAAGGGTTCAAGGTCATGGTTGCCGATGGATTCCATATTTCATGTGCTAAGAAAATCTCAAAACCTGACCATGCAATTGGGGAATTACTTTGAAGTCAAGGATGACTTCTATGTAGTCCACATTGGAGATACTGATGCCGTCCTAGGCATTCAATGGCTGCTTTCTCTTGGGGAGATTTCCTTGAATCTGCAGACTATGGAGCTGAAGTTTCAATCATGGTAAGAAGATAGTCCTAAGAGGAATGTCCAATGGGGGCCCTCAGGTTGTGTCATTCAAAAGCATGGCGAGGCGGATCGTCACGATCAAGCCGAGTGGGTTACAGAGTGCATGATCCTTCCTGCTAGTCCGGTTGAGACTAAACGAGACCATCCTCTGATGTTCAGTCTCTACTCACGAAGAAGAGCAAGGTCTTTGCAGACTTTGCCTCCTGGACCACCACCTGATAGGGGTTTAGAACATGTCATAGAGCTCAAGGAAGGAGCTAAACCATACTTTGATTACAACTCCATATCAGTACCCGAAGAGGCAAAAGGATGAGATTGAGAAGAATATTCAAGAACTCTTAGAGATGGGCTTCATTCGCCCAAGCAAGAGCCCCCTTTGCATCTGCCACGTAGTTCTTGTGAAGAAGAAGGATGGTACCATGCGCATGTGTGTGGACTATCATGCTTTGAATCAAAGCACCATAAAAAACTAGGTACCCCATTCCAAGATAGATGAGCTCATTGATGAGCTTACATGGGGCCAAGTTCTTCTCGAAGATCGATTTGAGATTGGGTTACCATCAGATTCGAATGAGAGGATCGGATGTGGAGGAAGATAGCTTTCAGATGTCACTATGGCCATTTTGAATTCTTAGTCATGCCATTTGGGTTGACTAACGCTCCGGCTACCTTTCAGTCTTGCATAGAACCATGTTTTTCAAAATCAGTTAGGAAGGAGGTTTGTGTTGATTTTTTTTTACCGACATTCTGATTTACAGCAAGACTTGGGAGGATCCTCTCAAGCACTTGGAGGAAGTGCTTAGTATTCTGGAATCTGAGAGTTTGTTCGCAAAAGCATCCAAATGTGAATTTGGAATGGAGGAGTTACTGTACCTTGGCCACATAATCAGTGCTAAGGGAGTGAAGGTGGATCCGGAAAAGATCAAAGCAGTAGTTGATTGGCCACCTCCTGAGAACTTGACTCAGTTGAAAGGGAATTGGGTCATTGTATCTTTTTATCGGAGATACCATCCCAGGGGTATTCACTAGAATGCTGCTCCTCCTTCAATGATCTGATGGATTTTAAATGGCAATCCTAGGAGTACTTTAAATGTTGGTCCCAATTGGCTACCCATCGATCATTGACAAGTTTAATAAAGACTTTCTTGAGCTCGTGTCCGGTTCTTGCTACCTTAAAGATTTATCATCCTCGCACATTCTAGCTTTTTAAGATGTGATGCCTCAGGTGAAGGATTTATGCAACATAAGTATTGATGCACAGACAATACTTCCTCGCATAGTTTCATGAGAGCCGAAAATTAAGGGGTGTGGCCATCACATACTCGATTCATCCATGTCAAGCATAAATGCGTCTGACATGTATGCATGCATTAGCCAAGTTCAGGCCAGTATTTTGAGTGGGGTACTCCACCTTTGTACTTAAGACTTTATCATTCGAGTTCCACATTCACACTCCTTGAGGTCGAAGCTATTGTCAAAATGGTAAGGTCAACTTCGTCACCGAATGGTCCCCCCTCACTCCATATTGGATTGGGTGAACATACAGTGGCGTTCGACTTCCCATTCAACATCTAGCGTAAAAGACTCCTCAACACCATACTGCTCGTCATCATTGTTGCAAGCCTAGCCTTGGTTCAGAGTCTGCATAATATCGTACGCTATTACAATTAGGCTGGAACACTTCATAGTCTTCCACCTTCCAACGGGAACTTTGATCATGTAATGATTGTCATCTGTCTTTGAAGCACGACTGAAAACTCCCAAACCCCTTGGCCCGTTCAACTATCGTTCACTCCCTCAGATTCTAATCACACTACTGAGCATTACTGTGAATCCAAGTCCATAATCCGACGAATACTTGATGAAGTTGCTTCCTCACTTGTCTACCCAATTCTTAAAAAACTATGACAAACATCGTAGTTAAGGTGACTTTAAAATACACCATGGAGAATTAGCAAAAATAAAAGTTTAATTTCAGTTGCTGCTCGAAGCTTTCTGTTATTTAGTTAACCAAAAAAGAAATCCAAAACTTCATAAACCTTCTTTTTTAATGAAAGGGCTATAAAATTTAGCAAAATGGGTTGGGTTCCAATAAATGCCTTTTGTCCTATCCAAAGTTCGCATACTTGTATTCAGCAAATATTCGGCAAACCCAAAAAAAATTACTCGGCAAGACTTGGTGAATATTCAAGGAAATCCGGCAACCTAAAAATTTAAAAATACACAAATTTCCTTAAAAAGACATAAATTTTCGAGAGAATACCTAGAAATTGCACATGCGTGCGTAGCACCTACGCGCGTAGGGATGTGAAATTCTCCTTCGTAATGATTCCTCATTTTATATATATGTTCTCCTTTGTAGAGTAGTGGGTCCCAGCGAAAATAAGTCCAATCATACAGGAACACTTAAATTTAGAACAAAGACATTTTCCTAAAAAATTGTACACAACACAAGTATATCAGGAAGAAATAAACAAAATTCGCACCTCAAATTTACAGTGCTTAAAAATCACAAGAAAACTAATGTTCCAATGGAAATTTAATTCGACGAATTGATATAGCCTGCCTCCCAATTAAATACATATAACATTCCACCGTTTATTACCGGAACTAGAAACCATAATTCCCTTCAAGTGCATTCTAGAACCCTGAATTCCCTCAAAATTTGCACTTTGCGTTAAATTTCACCAAGGACCTTAGTTCAAAACTTGCACTTCGCGTTAAATATCACCAAGGACCTTAGATAACCTAAGCATGCGATTTAGATCATTAGGATCTGCAATACGCAAAAACCATAATCTGCAGTATGGGAAAACCCCAACACATGAAGCGCTAGGGTTTACAGTATCAGTGACCCTAGCACATGAGGCGTTAAGGTTTACAGTATCAGAAAATGCAAAGCAATATCAAGGTATAATAAAACGCAAGCTTTCACACATTAAATGGGGACTTCAAAAAAGACCCAAAGTTCAAAAGATGAAAATTACTCCACCCAAACAAAGGTCAAAAACTCAAATCAAAAATGCTTCCCGAGCCTTCAAACCCTCGACAAGTCCCACGGCTCCGCCCGTAACGGCGCCGGACAAATAAGCGCAGCCCGTGTAGAAAGTTAAATTGTCGGTCACTGATCTTCTCTGACGCGCGGCCTCTTCTGGGAATAGATATTCTGGAGCCGTGGGAATTTGATACAGGTTTTTTACCGGCCTAACGTCGAAAGCGGGGCCGTGAAGATCTTCATACGGGTTGTAAAGGCGCGTTCCTCTGTCTTCTTTTCGAACTCCCCCTGCCGAGCCGCTGCTGTTCATCTTGCTGTGATGCGATCCTCCGATCTCAGGGAAGAAACTCGCTATTACCCAAAAAAAACTGAGAACAGGCAAATAATAAAAGCAGACCTGTTTTAGTTAATAAGGTTTAGGGCAAACATTGAGTGGCGTCCACAACACATCGTGGAGGTGTAACCAAAGCACGATGAAACCCTTAAAGACTTTCGAGAGAATACCTAGAAATTGCACATGCGTGCGTAGCACCTACGCGCGTAGGGATGTGTAATTCTCCAACGTAATGATTCCTATGGGTGTGGGTCAATGCAAAGCAATATCAAGGTATAATAAAACGCAAGCTTTCACGCATTAAATGGGGACTTCAAAAAAGACACCAAGATCAGAAAGATGAAAACTACTCCACTCAAACAAAGGTCAAAAACTCAATAAAAAATGGAGCACACAAATGGGGGGCACATGACTATAAGGACAGAGGGGTGGAAGAAGTCTACAACCCTATTTCCACTCCTCTTACTTGGTCATCTGAGTTATATGTTCAAGAGTTGATGAATGTGAAAAGCAGAATGGAACACATGGAAGCTCAGGAGCAAGAGAAAAATTGCAAGATCCAGGAGATTGTAACAACAAACCAGACTCTTGTAGAAGACAACAAAGTTTTAAAGGAGCAAGTGGCAATGCTTCAAGAGGCCTTACAAATAGGAAAGCATGAATGGCAAAAAATGAAAAATGATAATGAAAGGGTGAAAACAACTTGGCAAGACATGTTAGCATCGACAAAACTAGGTATGTGTGTAACAGACTTAAAAACAACATAAATAAGAACTCAGAAGGATCAGGGAACAAACTCTCAGGGCTTTGTGGTTGAGGAATGTGCTAAAGAAATAAACACAAATGAAACCAAGTCATGGTCTCTAGTTGTTAAGGGACCATCGGATAAGGAGAACAAGATAGGTGTAAATTTGGGTAGAATGCAAGAAAGCGAACATAGAGAAAGGCATGAGAGGATAAAAAATCTAATTATCAAAGGGGTAAAAGAGTATGGCAAAAATGAAAACACATTCGTTTTGACAAGTGACTTTTTAAGAGACAAACTACAATGGCAAGGGCCGATCATGCAAGCAAGGAGAATTGGAAAGGTAGATGAAGAAAGGGCTAGACCTATCAAAGTTGTCATGAGGAGATTAGAAGACAAGTACCAACTTTTGAGTAAGAAGGGACTCTTGAGGGGGTCAAATTTCTTTTTAGATGATGATTTAACTTCAATACAATTGGAGGATAGAAGGAAAGAATTAACTAAAGTAAGAGCAGCAAGAGATGAAGGTAAAAGAGCATGGTTGTACAATGGAAAAGTTATTATTAGCAAGATAATGTCACAATATTCTTCGCAAATGGATGACAATAGGAGAACAATGAAATTGATGTCAACGAGGAATGAGTTAGGCCAATCGTGGATGCAAAGTTGTGAGAACTATGCTTCGAGCTCTCAACACCAAAGTAAATAGGAATCAAGGCCCTCCCATGTATTGTTAAAACTTGCATGTTGGAATTGTAGAGGTTATCCTTGGAGAAGGGGACCTGGGTTAGGGCCTGTAGCAGAAGGGAGAGACGTAATTTGTCTCACGGAAACTCATGAACATGATGGTTGCAAGACTCCTTCTTTTGAAGGTTATAGGAAGTTTGCAGTCTGGAATGAGGTAGCTAGCAATGGGAAAGGTTTTGGAGGTATAATGGTTTTAGTTAGAGAAGTGGAGGGTAGAAAGATTCAAGGTAAGAGAGGACACAAACAAACAGTTCATTTGGTTCAGAATATCAAAAAATGAGAGTAACATTAGAATAACAGCTTGTTACTTTGCACCTCAGGTCTCAAAAACATACAAAAAAGGTGGGCTAGATGGGAAAGATCCTTATGCAGCCCTAAAGAAAGATATTTCAGAGTTTTCCCAACAAGGGGAAGTTCTTCTTTTAGGTGATTTCAATGTGAGGACTGCAAATGAGCAAGCTAACACTTGGAGTAGTAAGGAGAACCATAATCCACTATGGCTCATGGAAGAAGATAATCAACAGTGGGCAAGATGGTCGGAAGACAACAGGGACATTAATCATTTTGGCGAAGAATTATTAACTCTTTGTGGCATGTTTGATTTGATTATTTGCAATGGTATGGAAAGATGGCATAAATCTGGAAATTTTACTTGTAAAACTTACAATGGGGCAAGTGTTGTTGATTATGCAATTTGCTCGCAAAGTTTAATCGACAGGATAAAAGAAGTGGAGATTGATGATTCTATCAGGGACCTAAAGTTGGATCATAATCTAATTTCCATAGTGGTAGATTGGTCGAGCAAGAATCAACTCACAAGGAAAGAACAATCTCAACATCTTCTGGAAAAAGGAAGGATTCTTGTAACACAAGAAAATTGTGATATCTTCAAAGTGGCGTTGAGTCACTTAATGCAAGAGGGGAAAGCAAGATCACAAGGCCTTAAAAGCTATGAGTTAACAAACATAATTAAGAAGGCCCTTACAAGTTGTAAAAGAACAAAAAATAAGAAGAAGCAAACAAATTGTTTTCCGGTAAATAGATGGTTTGATGAGGATTGTAAAGCGACAACGAGAGCTATTAAAGAAACAGGAAAAGAGAAGGTGAACACAAAGTTGTACCAACAGATCATAAAGAAAAAAAAAGATGAGTTCATGATCATAAGGAGGGAAAAGCTTATACACTTAGGGAAACGTAACCCAAAAGATTTTGGAAGGAGCTTCAATCAAAGAAAAAACATACAGATGACAACAATATCACAACCAATCAGTGGTTTGAGTTTGCAAAACAACTTTATGAGCAGGATTCAGAAGTTGAAGGCCCCCCTTTGGTCAACACGACAACAAAGCTTTTTATTGTGCAAGAAGTTGAGGAGGGTATTATGAAATTGGGGGTTGGAAAAGCCAAAGACTTGGATGAGTTTCAGGCAGAATATTTAAAATGGGGGAAATAATTTCTCACTCCTCACATTGTCGACATATTCAACAACATCATTCAACAGGGTTTTCCTAGAGATTGGACTACTAGTCTTGCGATACCTCTTTTTAAGAGTGGAGATGTTAACAATCCTTCTAATTATAGAACCATCATGATCAACCCATTGTTTGCAAAGTTGTTTGGTAGCATGGTGGAATGCAGAATCAACAAGTGGGTAGAAGAAAAAGGTAAGAGAGCAAAAGGGCAAGCAGGGTTCAGGCCTAAGTATTCAACAATAGATCATGGTATCACTTTGAGGCACATTATTGAAAAAGTTTGGAATGATAAAGAGGAAGCTTACTGTTGTTTTGTTGACTTCAAGAAGGCTTTTGACACAGTTCCTAGGAACAAGCTATGGGATAGAATGAAGGAGCTTGGTATTCCAATGCATCACAGAGCAGTTGTTCATAGACTTTATGAAAAGGTACGAGTCAAAATTAGAACTCAAACTGGTATCTCAGAAAGTTTCAGGAGTGATATTGGGGTTAAACAAGGATGCCCATTATCACCTACTTTATTTGGCCTATATATCGACAAACTTGAGGAATGGCTAAATTTGCAGAGTGAAGATGGTGTTCGCCTAGGAGAGTATGTTGTAAGACTTCTCCTTTATGTTGATGATCTTATCTTGATTGTTAGGTCCGCTCAAGGCCTTCAAAAGCATTTATGTGCGCTTGAGCACTTTTGCAAAGAAGTGGGGATGCAAGTCAACACCAATAAGACCAAGATTATGATCTTCTCCAATAGAAAGAAAAGAACTCAGTATGATTTCTATTTCGATGGAAACATTTTAGAGGAAGTAACGGAGTATAAATATCTTGGGTTTGACTTTAATAACAAGCTCAGTTGGGAGATTTGTAGCAAAAAGAGAACTTTAGGGGGGTGGAGAGCTTTTTATGCTTTCCAAAACAAATGCAGAGAGGCGGAATTATGGGATTGGAAAACTATGCAGACTTTGTTTGGGCTTTTAGTAACTCCAGTGGTGCTTTATGGATGTGAGGTTTGGGCTAGCAACATTTCAAACTCAAGGTGGAAACAATTTGAGAGGATTCAAAAAAGCATGATTACTAGCAAGTTCAAATTAAAGATCTCGGTCCCATATGAGATTCTTCTAGCTGAAACGGGTGTTGTACCTCTAGAAGCTATTGCTATGGTTCGTCTCATAACATATTTAAAAAGGATTGAGCAAATGGATGGTAGTAGATGGCCTAAGGTTGTCCTCAATGAGTTTTTGGAGAAAAGAAAGAAGTCATGGATGAATCAAAACAACAAATGGCTTTAAAAATGGAACATTTACTTGAATGCATGTCCTAATAATAGCCAAGAGATAAAGACTTTTGTTATAGATAAATTCTGCCAAGTTATGTGGGGAAAGCCGTTAGGGAGAAAGAAGAGGTATTATTTGGAGGAATTTAACTCTACATGTGATCATCAACAAAAGGCTTTTATAGGGGCTAATATCCGTGGAAAGCAAAGATCTTCATAGCTCAATTGAGAACTAATTCACATTGTCTTCGGTGTGAAACAAGAAGATGGAAAAGACCTAAAGAGGCATGGGAAGAGAGAATCTGTGTCTTTTGCACGTCTGGTGCAGTGGAGTCAGAGAAACATTTCATGTTGGAGTGTAATGCTTACAATGACATTAGGGCCCAGTTTGCTAGCACGGTGGCTGTTGCATCCTTACAAGATATTTTCAGTGAGAATATGGTTGAAAAAATAGGGGAGCTGATTATCAAACTCACCAACAGGAGATCTGAATGCCAGAAAGATCTTTAGCAAGATCTATTGTCCCATAGGTTGTCTTTGGTAGTTGATTAGTAACGAGGTACATTTTGTATGTGTTATAAACATTTGTAGTTACGTTTGAAGAGGACTTGTGAAGGAGGGACCTAAAGATTTAAGGATGAATATGTAGTATGTTTAGTCCTTATTCTTCATTTTTTGTATATGTGATTGTAAGCACACTTTTGCATTTTGGCATATCTTTTGAAACAAAATGCGGGTGAGATACGAAGATCTTTGAGGGAATAAATCTATCCATGTTTTTATGTGATCTCATTAGATAGGGATGCAATGAAGAAGTTAGACCCAACCCCATTATGGGGGGAATTCACGTGTGTGTTATGTAAGATTTCATTGTTGAGATAGGAAGATGTTGTGGAGACTCAACATCTCACTTGCATTGGTTTACACAACATAGAATATGAGATGGCAAATATTTAAAAACTCAACTCTAGGAAATGTATTATTGTTGGGCATTGTCGTTTTCACGGTACATATAGGGTATCACACTACTTCTCCAAATGAGGAAATTATTTATACGCGAATGGATGGGATGGTATTTCCATGCCATGTGCTCTTATACTGTTAAAGGTGAGTTGATCGGCTTGAATATCCATTTGTTGCATTCAGTGAAACAATTTCAATGGTGATTGAAGATGACCACGTCTATATCTTTATGACTCCATTTTTCATTGATCAATTAGAAACTTATAAAGAAAATCATTACTTATTTATAGTTAAAAACACATATACACATGAAAATGTCGTCAATGGTAAATAACGACTGAATTTGTAACCACAAAGTCTCCCTCACTTTAGATGTCATATATCTATATGACTATTCACAAGGTTGGTTGGTTGGTTATAGAAGGTCCCTATCCATATATGTGCAAGGGGAGGGCCACTCGACTATATCTTGTATATCGATCAAACAATAAAAAAGTCATAAAATTTCCCACCAGTAATGATATATGAGAGACATCAATAAATTTTCCACTAAAAATATTATGCCACAAATTTGTTTCATCTTGATAAACCCAAAAATACATTTTTATAAGATTGGTATTTATTTTCGGAAACTCAATTGCAATACCTCATTGCATTAAATGTTTTAATTATTACGCTGAAGGCATTCCCCCTATGGGAAAGGCCTTTATGGTCGTTCATACCACTGTCCTAATTTTGACGACCATTTTGACGTTTTTCCCGCTCGATTAAATTTGACAAGCGTTTTGATGGCCGTTTTAACGCTGCTTTTTTGGGTTGTTTTTTGCAGTTTTTAGATTTTTCCTTTTTAGCACTTGCATGTCGAATGCTGGACATGTTGTTTTTGGTTCATCCTTCATGCTGAATATGCAAGTGCTAAACCTTGTAAAAATGTTAAAAACTGCATTAAGTAAAACAACCCATTAATGAGTAAAAAACGTTAAATCATGACCATATACGTGTGCCTTATGTAAGTCATTGTTGAGATAGGAAGATGTCGCATGTGGAGACTCAACATCTCACTTGCATTGGTTACACAACTTAGAATATGAGATGGCAAATATTTAAAAACTCAACTCTGGGAAATGTATTATTGTTGGGCATTGTCGTTTTCACGGTACATATAGGGTATCACACTACTTGCTCCAAATGAGGAAATTACCCTTGTTTATAATGCTTAATGGATGGGATGGTCCCATTTCCATGCCATGTGCTCGTATACTATTAAAGGTGAGTTGATAGGCTTGAATATCCAGTTTGTTAAAAATTTGGTTTTCATAACAGTTTAAATGGTGATTGAAGATGACCATGTCTATATCTTCACTTGACTCCTTTTTTCATTGATCAATTAGAAACTTATGAGGAAAATCAAATTACTTATTTATAGTTTTTTTTTAAACACATATACACGTGAAAATGTCATCAATGGTATTTAACGACTGAATCATCGATAACCACAAAGTCTCCCTCACTTTAGATGTCACATATCTATATGACTATTCACAAGGTTGATTGGAACAAGGTTGGTTGGTTGGTTAAAGAAGGTCCCTATTCCATATATGTGCAGGGGGAGGGCCACTCGACTATATCTTGTATATCGATCAAACATGTTAAAGAAGTCATAGGCAATTATTTCCCACCAATAATGATATTTGAGAGACATCAACAAATTTTCCACTAAAAATATTATGCCACAAATTTGTTTCATCTTGATAAACCCAAAAATACATTTTATAACCCATTGGTATTTATTTTCGGAAACTCAATTGCAATACCTCATTGCATTAAATGTTTTAATTATTAGGCGCTAAAGGCATTCCCCCTATGGGAAAGGCCTTTATGAATCAATTCATACCATTGTCCTAAGATTTTGACGACTCATTTTGATGTTTTTCCCTCTCGATTAAATTTGACGAGCATTTTGACGGTCGTTTTTGTCAGATTGGGCTAAGTTTTTTGTATCTATTTAGATTTTTCCTTTTTAGCACTTGCATGTCGATATGCTGGATCCATCACCATGTTTTTGGTTCATCCTTCATGCTTGAATACTAGGGGTCCAACCAATGCAAAGTGAGATGTTGAGTCTCCATAACATCTTCCTATCTCAACAATGACTTACATCAAGGCAAACGTGATGGTCGTAATGTTAATGTTGAGAATTACATTTTTTGGGTTGTTTCCATGCAATTTTTAGATTTTTCCTTTTTAGCACTTGCATGTCGAATGTACATGAACATGTTGTATTTGGTTCATCCTTCATGTTAAATGAGGGGTCATATATCTCTATACGTGTATATTATATATGTGTATATGTATGTCATATAAGTATATTTATATACATGCACATATACTAGTATACATGTGTATGTATATGTATGTATATATATATATGTATATGTATGTATGTATGTATGTATGTATGTATGTATGTATGTATGTATGTATGTATGTATGTATGTATCATCATCTATATGTATGTATGTATGTATGAGGAATGTATGTATGTATGTATGTATGTATGTATGTATGTATGTATGTATGTATATATGTATATATAAATCAATCTATACATACATACTCATATACATATACATATACATATATATACATACATACATATATACATATATATCATATATATATATATATATATATACATATATATGTATACCCATGATATACTATACTCATAACATATATATAGGACGAGCAGACATACATTTCGAGCATCATAGATATAGATATTCCAGATGATATCTATATCGTAAGACCATAAGGAATATCAAAACCCTACAATATATAAATATGCAGAATGAATGAACCAAAATGACCTCATGTCACAACAGTTCTTACTAACTATCAATATCATTCTAGATTAGATGCGGATGTACCAAATATCTGTGCATGTCAGATATAGAGGTATAGATATCAGATACTTAGTGACGTAACGAGAATACTAGATGTAGTAGAATGTCTGCATGGAATAAAATATCTACCCCTATGAAGTGTGATGCAGATTGTCCTTCTTATGCTAACATGAAGCTATGTAGATGAACAAATACATATCGATGATCCAACATCATCAGTATATATGAAACATTCATCCATGTTTTTCTTTAATGTAATGTATTTTGGATTAAATTCGATCTCTCTCTCTGGCTCTCTATATTTTTAATTAAAATTAAACATACACATATATTGAGACATACATGTAAATATGCTATACATCACATACACCATATAGATAATGACGCCACGTGATATATGACATGTATGTATGTATGTATCCAATATAATGTATGTATCTATTATACATGTATATATATATGTGTGTATGTGTGTACAATACATATACATACATACATATGTATATGTATATATATATGTATGTATATGTATATATATGTATAGCATTATATATATATATATATATATATGTATTGCATGCATACATACATAGATATACATACATACATATATAGATATACATACATGCATACATATATATATATATATATATATATATATATATATGTATATATATATATATATATATATACATACATACATATGTATCCCATGTATGTATGTATGTATATATGTATGTAATACACACACACACACACACATATATATCTTTTGTATGTGTGTGTGTGTTTGGTTTTCATATTTAGTGGCACATGCAATGTGCTCCACCTTTTGCATCATTTTAATTGTAAACATGTAATAGCCTTCTTTTGTTTATGTGGCATATGTATAAGGGCCATGGATTTTTTGCATCGACTCTACCATTATTATATGCGGGTATTGTTTAATGTAATTAGTAAATTCTTAATGTAATGTTATATGTTAGTATTTGTTTTGACCATGTTTGTCAATGTTTTATTTGATTGGTCTTAGTAACCACATACCGTACATTACGCGTATGTATGTTGTTGACATAAATTATCTCATAATGATGAAGCAATCAAATTGTTTTACAAGTGATATACAGAAAACCATAGGTTATTGACCTCCTTAGCATTTGTGGAAATGGTACTATATCGAAGATTATACAAAACATTTGATTTCTTGATCCAATGTTGTATCAGATGAACATGGCTTCAATAAGAAGTATTATATCTTTTATTGTTTATTGTTATCGATCATCCTGCATACGTAAGCACTTGGTAGCTACTGGAAATGAGGCATGATAATTTTAAAAAATCTGAAAAATGTTTAGAAGCCACACAAATTGATGATATTTCTAAGGGCTAAATGAATAGATCGTTTTCCTGGGAGCCATGAGTCATTCTTAGGATACATAAAAATGATCCTGTCACCCAGTACTAAGTTTTTCATATGTAGGCATGATCAGTCCTGGAGCTCCATGGAGGGTAGGGGGCATGTAGCCCCTAAGAGTAATGTTCATTTAATTTTAAGTTGTGATGGTTCAAACCACATAAACCTTATTTTCTGAATTATATCACAATTCATATTATTCATACCACCTCAATGTAGGTGATCAAATGCATGAAGGGAAATGCCTTGTAATCACATCAGCATGCCTCTGCCTACTAAAAGGTATGTGAGGTCTTTACTACTCCATATACATTAATGCAATTAGAAGTATTTGTCAATTGTCTTTTCCTGGAACATTCATATTTGAAATTTGGATAGTTAGACACATACCATAAGGTAAAGAAAACAAGCACATAGGCCCTGATTCAAGACTCTATATTTGGCATTAGGTCCTAGAAAAGGTTTATTATCATATAGTGTTCTATTAGTGACTAATGTACCTACAACAACAATGAGGTGTTGATGCAATGGTTAACTCATAGTCAAACTCTTATTGTATCTTTGGGGACCTGGTTTCTTAACATGTAATAGATAATGTTAAATATGGAAAATAAAAAGATATGTACAGGAATGAAAAATAACAACAAATAACTAGAGGAGAATTAAAACACCTTCATGTATAGGGAAGGAAATAGCCCATCAGGAGAAATCACAACAGGTCCATCAGGTTTATGCCTTCCCATCCTGCATCAAATATGCACATCAAGTTTTAATTTACAACTGTCTTTCCTTGGAAAATTACTTAAGGAACTTAGTTATTAATTATAATGTCAAAACTAGGCTAATGCCCCCATGTTCATAATTCTAATGTTTATGAATCCATACATCATTTAACTCATATTTATAAATAACCAAGGTATTCATGTGAGCTTGTTGTACCTCCTCTTACATGAGGCACATATTTCCCATCATGCCCTTTGGCTTGAACTCCACATTATCTTTCTTGTTTAGTCTTTCATAGTCCATGTTTGATTCCCTCTGGGCTTGTTGAGTGAGATATCTGTTTACTCATCATTGAGCATGATGTAGGTAACTGTACAATTACATTGTAGTTATGTATGCATGGGGTACTTTGTATGGATATTGGATCTTATGCATTATAGGATCAGGCATTCATCCAATTTAGTAATGGGATGAATGTATGTATGTCTATATCATGTTCATGGGTTCATATCATGTATATATGGTGTTAAAGTGTCTGCAAACATAATTTCTATGTTGATTGTTTACTCAGGGATACATGGTGATCTATAATTTATTGAATATTCCATTTTTGAACAATTTGAAAACTGATTGGGATTTTATATAGGTCATATGTTTGTTTGCTTGAAGGGGTTGTAAGCAAGACTGAACTTAAGATATGTATATTGTAAATTATATACTATACATTTATACCATTCTAATTAAATCTGTATTTGAAATATATAAAGGGGCAAAACACAATGACATTGCTTAAGGTACTTATTATGACAGTGGGTTATTTGCTATACTAGGAAATTTTATTTCTGGGTAAGACAAATCATATAGTGTTGTCTAATGATAACTTCTAAATAGATAGGTGATTGACACGCAACAGATTTGTTGACGGTTTGATGGGCATGACTACCATGGATTTGGAAATTTTATCTGGGCATATAAGAATATTGTTTTTCATGGGTTAGTCAAATTGTAAATGAAATATGTTAAATATGGTTTTGGTGAAGCCAATATTATTACTACAATTTCTCATGATGAAACCATTTCACTTAACAAATTGAATCAAAACACTACCTTGATACATTCACAATATACACTAAAATTGGGAATGTGTTGAATCCCCGTTAAGATCATCAATACAAAAATGGAATCAATGACAATTGCCATATATCTATGGTAATATTCACCTTCCACACAAACATCATAAATTCGTCAAGGATTGTCCATACCAAATTACTAAGGTAAAGACAATAAATCTTACCCTTAACTCCATTATATCTTTGTACACATAGTTATTTACACCGCAAAATATATTTTTTTGTGCATCAAAGCTATTCAGGTTTTTATATTGAAGCCTTGAATTATTAATTCTACAGCTTGACATGTAACTATATTTGCATACAATAGTATGGGAAGACAACTCGAAGTACTTAAAATATAAATTTGCTAATAAAAAATTGTATGACCATATTGAATGGTCGTTGATGTTATTTATTATCTACATTTACAATAAATTAAATAGTGTCATAAGGAATTATAAATACAATATCTTTTACGGTATTAGATTGCCTACTCTTTTTTGGTTTTGTACCGGCTATTCTAGAGTGAACTGAGTTAAAATATGCTTTCATGAGAACAATGTTAAACATTGAGCAAAAGATGTTTCATTGTTGATATTATTTATACCCGACGAGTATATTTAAAAGTAGTTGATGATTCTTTATTGCATATTTTAGTTATTGGAAGGAAATTTCATTTCGAAGCAATAATTTAAAATATGATTATAGGAATTCTGTATATTTGGGATACCATATTTGTAGTGCCCACATTTTACACACCCAAATACAACAGTAAAATACCAGGATAATTTTTTTTTGACTTACATTGCTCACTACACACAACACAGTAAGGGCTCCAAGTACAGAACTCGACACACATGCGACAATCACATAAGTCATCGACTCACATAGACACATGCAGACGACATCGCATGTCGATACCACACTTTTCCCAATGAAAGAATACTAGCAAAGACCCAAACACAAGAAACGTGACTTAAGGAATGACGAACCCACAAAATATCATTACTTTAAATGTATTTCTAGTTACGGCTAACTTTCCAAGATCCTTATTAGGTAAGCAATGATTTTCTCCCTTTTTCCACCTACATGTTCTGAAAATTCATTTCACAGATCACTTATTGTTCAACCATTTAATTTGCTCTTTACCCTTATGACAAATCTTCATAACTTACATAAGTATTTTCCATATTTCAAAATGCCTACAAGATTCTAATTTTCTCATTCTTATGTTAAGATTTTGCTTCTCAAACTTTTATTTAGTGTATAAAATTTACTTTTGCTACACAAGAGATTCTAACGTGATGTCCGGATGAGGTATTGGGATTAAGGAAGACATAGAGTCGAGATAGCTCCCCAAGAACCTCCATCGATCACGGAAAAGTTATTTCGCTACCATAGTTAATAAAGTTCAATAACTTATGGAATTCCTTTTATATTTATAATATCTTTTGTTTGCTCGAAGTTTGGTCACACCAAGATAATTTATATTCTTTGCAATGCATGAAAAAGTTTAATTAAGTTATAAGGACTCTAAGATTGACCTTAATCCTAATCTCAAATCTCGTGTGCAACATCATATGATATGCTCTTATATCGCACTAAGGTCTCGTTCTTAGCATCGTCTTAAAACAAAAGAGTTACGACAGCACTTGTCTGACATCATAAGGAAGTACAAGGCTAGGAGCATTAAAACTACACATAACCACAAATGATCTATGTTCACGAAGATCTCATATCCTTGCTTAGCATGTTTCCGCATAAGGAATATTCTTTATTCCTTAATGCCATAGAATGACATAACAAGGGATTATGAGACAAGAAAGCAGTTTCTAAGGTTCTCTAAAAATCAACATCTTTCAACACAATTTCGTATGCAAGGAGTTAGAGCATTATGGTTTTCTAACCACAAGTGAACATCCTAGTCGATTAGGGTTTATTCCCATTCCAATTTTTCACTTAGGGCTTTACGCTCTCTTATAGATTAGATTAAGGTTTTAAACATATTCACCCTATAAACCCTCCGTAAGAGATCAAGCACTCTATTGTCACTAGCCAAAGATGGCACCTATAGCTAGGAGGATCTATTCATAAGCAAAATTTTAAGTGATAGAACCACTATTTCACTAGCTGGACCAAGATGTCATCTGGATCTCACAAGAAATTCATTCGATGCAGAAGATTTATTTGACTGTGTTGCTCCTATGTGTCTAGTTTATGTCGATGTCACCAAATACCTATAAGACGATAAACCCCTCTTCTTGGGATCTTATTTACCTAAACCAAGGTGCTCCATCGGGTGAAAAGGTTAAGTTCGTTCTACTGATTTAAATTTCTTATAAGGTAAAAAGGATCACACATGCAGGCAAGTTAAGCACGAATATTTTATTAGGGTTCAGTGTTCCCATTAAAACTCTTTATTACGTTTACAAGGTAAGAAGATAACCCAATGATTAATTTAATCGTTTATTGAATACTGAGAAGTACTACAATATATTAACTTCAATTTCAATTTACTATGTATAAATCAAACACTTTTTGCCATACACAACTAAGAAACAAAGTAAACCGGTGATTAGATGCACATTCCCTAAGTATCCCTAAAACTGACATATCATGCATATTAACAAATTTCATTTATAACTTTTCGGTAACAAGAGACTACATTAGACAGTTATTCATTTTACAATGACCTATAAAAAAATTACAATAATAATAATTAAATTACACATCGCCACTTTCGTCATCATTCTTCCATCCTGCAAAATCCACGTGAGCATGATATCAGTGATAAATCGCTGGCATGGCATCCACCCTAAAACAATCATAATTATCATTTTTCAGTTTCCCATTTACATCTGACAATAATTACAATATGCAATCGAAATAAAAAAGGTCTAGAAACATGTATTCATTGCATTTCATTTTTCTTCATTTTATAAACCCAGAGAGAGAGAGAGAGAAAGGAAGAGAGAGAAAATATCATTTTGTCAAAAGTTCTAATACACACAACAAGTTTCATTATAGTGTTTTAAACAGTTATTTACGTGTGTTAAAATTTTCCAGGGTGATTTGGCAACCCTACGAGGGTCCGCAGCTTTCTACTTTTACATTTTCTCACTAGCTACAAAACGTACAAAACGGGCTCGGAGGCTAAGAAACTACTTCCAAAGGTTATCTTCCGATGAGCACGCACATCACGATTAACTTTCTACGTGTCCCCAGATATACCAAGAATTCATAGCAACTGACGGAATTGAAAAAGAGCGAACGGTTTGCGTTTGGCGGTTAGTTCTCCGGGGCCACTGGTCGTAGTTCACCCAGTTGTAAAATGCCAAAAGTTAGCTCGAGGGCCCAGAAAACCACGTCCATAACTGACGTTCGATGGAGAAGCACGCAACGAGACATCTCCTACTAGTTCCCCTATATAAGGAGAATTCATCAGAGTCGACGGGACTGAGAACTAGTAAACCATTTTCAAACGGCGACAAGTTTTCTGGAGTGACAAGACGAAATTGGACCAGTTTGACCTCGTCAAACTGCGACCGGAGGCCTACAAAATGGCTTCGCCAAACTATCCCGAAAAGTGCTCTTTCCTATACTGAATGTTCCATGCATTTTTCTAGTATAAACGCTAGAGGTTTGTGAAGACGGGAACGTGATTTCTCTTTCCGGGTTTCAAATGGTGGTCCAAAACGAAAGCCAACTTTCTAGTTTTAACAACTCTCTACTATTGTAAACCAGTGTAACAGGGCTCCTATAAGAGCGTCAAAAGGATGTCATATGATCGTTTCGGGTCAAACCAAAAATCAAGGCGACTCCTCGTATACCGAGGTACACGAATGAAACTTCACATCTCGTTTCCAGAGTTGCGAAGGGTACTTAGTGAGTCTCCGAAAATTGCAAAATTTAACTATTTTAAGCAGGAAGAAGGTCAACTTAATCAATGGAGAGTCAAATTTGTCTGGTCGATAAAACGATATTGAAGCGATCAAAAGGGTAAGAGTTTTCTAGATCATCTCGAAGTGAGGGTGATAGTTCATGGTTTAAAGTAGGCGAGTTATAATGGCTTCGAGAGTTGCGACACGACACTTTATTGTTTTGCAATGAGTTGAAGGGACATTTAACTGTATTAAAAATCTAATAATTTAAAATTCTATTTAGTTGCAAAAGAGAACTAAAACACGAGAATTATGAGAGGTAAGGGAAGAAGAACCATGCCTGGAGAACGAAGTCGGTCGAAGCCGCAGGCTTGGGTTCAGCAGCTTGCTCGGGCACTTTGCCAACCGGTTCACGAGCATCCTCAGCTCCACCATGTCACACCAACTTCCCGATCACTTGAAGTTTTTCCAACAGCATAAGTGGTTGCTTGAAAGTTTCTGAGCTTTTTAACATACCCACTTCGTACAAATCCTGTTAATCGATGATGCAGTGTATGAGGTGCCCCAAGCTAGTTAGAACGCATACAAACAACAAGTCCACCACACGACAATCTTGCTCCAAAATTCGCATCTCGGCACAAGGAGTTAGGATGCTTGCAAAGGTTATGAAATTTGGCTTTCACCCACCATAGTAGGTTATGAGCATGCATATCTCCATGAATGAATCCAAGCTCAATCGATCCTTATGAGCACCAACTTGTTTGTACATCCACAACTTACATACAGAACTAACAACCATTCTGTGCAGAACTGCATGCATTCAGTCTATAATACCACGTTCCTTTCTAGCAGGCCGTATTTTTATCAGGTGTTTTAGGTAAACATCTCTCATGCCTTATGTTTATTTCCACATTTTTGTATGCACTTCTACCAGTCCATATACTGATTTAAAGCTCCCATTTAGGCACACACACAGGGAGAATACAGCTAAGGTTGCGGAATATGGTTTTGCATCTGCTTGAAAGTTTCAAGGCCTTTTCAACAAATCCATTTTTGCACATCCTACAAATCATAGCATTCTATGAGACCGCATTTCTTTGAGGCATTCTAATAAACAGTTCAGCGCCCTCCCTTTTTTTTGTTTTTAACAGACCCGTTTTTTTGCATATCCCGCTGTCATTGCAGTCCCAGGACCGCGTTTCTTCCCTGCATTTAGTCAAACAGTTCGCAAGCTTCCACATTTTGGCATATGTATCTGCCAAGGTGCTTGCAACTACACATCTGACAAAAAAATTTACCTTCCATGCGCTGAAAGGAGTCACACCAGTCTGGGCGTGGGTTTTTTTGACACAGGCTGAGAATTTGTTGGCAAATGATAGAACTGAACAAGTTGGAGACCTGTTTGCTGCATGGTGAAACAGTGTGGCTGTCCCTTGAGGAAAACCCCACGTGACCTTTTTGAACCTGCTGTAAAAATCGCGCCCATGAGCAGTTGTCTCATTTTTTATCTGGTTAAACACATGAAGCGGTGCCTCCAAACAAATTTTAACAGCAACATCTGGTGAAGATTTCCCTGTCCCTCACGCATTGCAACAAGAAAAATGCCCACGTTTGAATAGTCTGGCGCGGCTGGAAGGATGTTGAACCAGGTTGGAGTCTCCATGCTGCTGTCCTCCCCAAACTCGCCCCTTCCAAAAGCCAAAAGGAATAAACCCTAACGCCCCCACAAGAAGTCACAAGTTTTTTTTATTTTCTTTTAAAATTTGAATCCTTTTATTTTATTGTTTATTATTTATTTATTTTTATTTTTTTTAAAAAATGTAGGCATTACAATATTTGATAATGGATAGTAGTTAAAGTGCGTCAGTGGACAATAGAAAATGACTTATCAATCTGATCTGTAGTAAAAAATTGAACATTCTTAGAAATACCCATGTTTCAAAATATTCTTTAGGTAACTATCTAGCAGTGTAGAGGGGCAATAAAGCCAAGAAGGAGTAAGCTTGTCTAGTGTTTGATGGTATGCCAAAACACAATATGTTCACATGGAGTATAATGATAAGAGAGTGTACTCACTTTGGGTTTTTTGAAGAATCCATTGATTTTTATAACAGAATGAGATATGCAAGTTTTCATCCCGATGTATTTTTTTTAGTTAATGTTCTCAAGGAATGTGCAACAATATGAGAGTTACAGAAGGGTAAGGGAATTCATTTTTGTGTGATTCGAATTTGGTTGGAACAGGATGTTGTTTTGGGGGATGTGCATGTAGATATGTATGACAAAATGTCACAAAAATATGTGGTATCCTATAATGTGATGATTGCAGGATATGCATATAATGGGCTTAGTGATGAGGCTTTGAAGGTTTTTAGTAAAATGAGGCTAAAAAGAATGAAGCCGAATTTGAGGTTATGGAATAATCTGATCGAGGCATATTCCAATGCAGGAAATTGTGTTAGTGGATAGTAGAAATGACTTATCAATCTGATATGTAGTAAAAATTTGAACATTCTTAGAAATATCTATGTTTCAAAATATTCTTTAGGTAACTATCTAGCAGTGTAGAAGCGCAATAAAGCCAAGAAGGAGTAAGCTCGTATAGTGTTTAATGGTATGCCAAAATACAATATTTTCACATGGAGTACAATGATAAGAGAGTGTACTCTAGGTTTTTTGAAGAATCCATTGACTTTTATAACAGAATGAGATATGCAGGTTTTCAGCTCGATGTATTTTTTTAGTTAATGTTGTCAAGGCATGTGCAACAATACGAGAGTTACAGAAGGGTAAGGGAATTCATTGTTGTGTGATTCGAATTGGGATGGTACGAGATGTTGTTTTAGGGGATGCGCTTGTAGATGTGTATGACAAAATGCTACAAAAAGATGTGATATCTTATAATGTGATGATTGCAGGATATGTGTATAACTGGCTTAGTGATGAGGCTTTTAAGGTTTGTAGTAAAATGAGGCTGGAAATAACGAAGCCAAATTTGAGGTCATGGAATACTTTGATCTAGGCATATTCCAATGCGGGAAATTACGATGATGCTTTCAACCTTTTGAGGCAAATGCAACTATCTGGGTTTGTGTCAAATGTGGTTAGTTGGAACACAATAATAGGTGGTTATGCTCACAAAGGGAATAATCATGAGGTATTGAGCCTCTTTTGGAAAATGTTAATGGCTAGAGAGAAGCCAAGAGTAAACACAGTTGTAATTGTACTCTCAATCTGCCCATATATAAAAAAATCCACAACATGGCAAGGACATACATGTGTACATAATTAGAAATGGGTTTCTTGCAGATTCCTTTGTAGGAAATGCACTTGTTGATATGTATGTTAAAATGGGGAGTTTGAAGATGCCCACCAGGTATTTGATTAATTGGTTGACAAAGACGAAGCCTTGTTTGACTCAATGATTGAAGGTTATACTTTGAATGAGCATGTTGATTAAAAATGCTTATGAGGCATTAGGGATCCACTATTAAAGGAAAAAGAAAGGAAGGAATTCCAATTTAATCACTTGATTTTATTCAGAAACTATTTTGAATTAGAACATACTAGTTCTAAGATACCTCGGGAAATTTTTAATCAAGTAGTAGCTCCAAAACTATAGTGTACTTGTACTTCTCTATAAAACTTGAAAGAATATTGAGGGTGAATTATGAAATGATGAGTTCTTATTAAGTATCACGTGATCCTACCACATTTATATGTAATGACCAAGGGTTCTCATCCATGGATGAAGATCTATGGTAAGAAATCTGGATATTTGTGCTATTGAGTTTTTTGAGAAACAATGGGAAACTAAAAGTGAATGTTTGGGAACAATTATTCATAAGGACTCCAAGCTCTTATATGTCATCCCTCAGTATCGATTGAATTGCAGTCAAGACTTCATACATATCGGGACTGAGTTTCAAGTGAGCTCTAAGGGCTTTTGTAGCATAAGAAGTATACAGAATTTGAGTTTACTGTACTTTGTCCCTCTTATGCTTTGGGGTCTAGCCATACTGATGTGTTAAGCTATGTAATGATAATATTGAAAGCTAAATATCACATCCTACCTCACCTATCGATTGGTATTCAGAATTCCATTATAAATAACATATGTTCGAGCTATTTTGTTTTTTTTTCTTCTGTAGTTTGAATTGTAGTTCTTTTTCACCTTCTAAGATCAATATATAAAAAAATTCCAAGTGCCCTTCAATTTTTTGATTACAAACATATGTAAATCACATTTGAAGTTCTCGAATCCATATAAGTGGCTAAGTTCTTCTGATAGTTGTCATTCGGAATATGATTTTCCCTGTTGCAATTAATGGTAAGACATAAAAAGAACATGTCACGACCCACAAGAAGAAGCATGTCCATGGGGAATGAGTAACATTAATATGGGAAATAAACTACTACTTCACTTCTATTACAAGACAGTCAAAGTTACGAAAAGGCTCCCTCTGTCTCCAAATTTTGAATCACTCAAAATAGGCTTTTAGAGTTAGAAATTCACATCCAGCCAAATCATATTCAATAATTCATCTAAATTTTCTCATCTTTCCTGCAGAACAGTTAGATAGATGTTGATCACAAGGTTTCTAGCTTTCTGGTAGTCAAAGCATACATGATCATCGATTTGTAGACATTTATATATAATCGAAATATGTATCCCTATCAATTTCTATCTTTGTATCCAAGGATATATGTCAGACACTTCATATTATCTTGAGAAACATTTTAAACAAAATAAGTTACTTGAATCAGTTACCTATAAATGTGAGATATGAGAGCTAGGACAATGATGCAACTTTAAATCATGGTATACAGAGTAATTGAATAAGGATACAACCATATTATATGGTCACCAGTTGATGAGGGTACATAATGGGAACAAGGTTCTGGTCATCAGGGAACTTCATCTTGTGTCATGCCTGATCTAGCATTGTACACACATTTCTTGTCTCAGAGGCCTAGTCAAACATTTCAAGGAATCTCTGGTTAGTGGTTTCTCTATAGTTGTCATCCCTTCCACACTAACATGTACTAGATCTGAAGTCAAAAATGACATTGAAACAAAATATGCAGTCTATAGAATCAGATAACAATATTTTTGGTTTCGTGCCTTCACCATAACCTAGGTTGATCAGCCCTAGACATTAGCTTGGTCCATATTTTCTCTGAAATCGAGTTGTCCTGGAGAGTCTGCAGTGGATTCCAAAGGACCCTTTATGTAATGGTTGGGTGACGACTATGGCAATTGAGAATACCCATATTGTATTGAACAGACAATCGACTTGGAAGAACGGTTGGAAAATTCCTGCATTAAGTATTGTTTTTCGCCATCAACATTGCTTGTCCTTTCAAGAGTTGAGTCTTCACCTGAGATCATATTCAGATTTTAACATTCAATGATTTAAGCAAGCCACTAAACAAGTTTAAATGGAAGTACTAAAAAATGACGCTGACATCAACGGTAAGGAAAGATTAGACTTGCAAGAGTGAAAAACATATAGATGAGCATAAGGGCTAAACAACTTGTAGGAGAACAACAAATAAAATTAGATTTGTATTCATATTTAGTTCAAATAAAATAATTCGTAAAATTCTACCACTCATGATATAAGATTTGCAAATGTATATGTACTAATTTGTAACACATTTGAAATGTAAAGATAGAACCTTTAAATGTAATGTTTCATCTATATTTATACACTTACAAAATCAATCACACCCCTAATCAACATCAAGTACAAAAGTAATAACTATCCCACTAAATCAAATAACATATACTGTTCGGCGTTCACATTGCATTGTACACATGTGATTGCTAGTTTTAAAGCTAAAAGGTAAAGTGTCACTTCTTCCTTGCATGAGACTTGGGTGTTTTTGTTTGAGTTACATGTTCCTTGGACATCGTTCTAGCGGTTATATGTAAGATGATGATAGGATTGCTGCGTTCTGGAGGATTTCACTGTGGCTTTGCCTATCAATGTAGCATCAAAATTTTTATTTACAGAAATACCGAATAAAATGTATGTCAGATAATGGTGATGAGACTAGTTGCTTTGTCCACGCGACGTATTGTGATTAGTGTAAGCTCACCTGCGAATAGTCAGTCATGATTTGTTAACAAAACTTTAAGAAATCCATTCTTATCTGGGACGAATATCAGAGTTTTCAATAGATGGGAAGCAGGCCGTCGGATATAATTTTTTGTGATCTCTCCTTCGTCGGATGGTTGACTACGATTTAAAGTAACAACTGGGCTCAATCCACTACAGGAAACACAGGTGCCAGTGTAAATATATGTTCAAGCACTATCTAACTCATTCTTTATTATCATGTAGATCATATCGGCTAGATGTGGCATATTAATCATGGAGGGGATCAATCAGCCAACCATTGTGATAAGAAATTAAAATTAAAACTATCACATGAAAAATAAAGATGTTGGATTAAATATCACAATAGCATATCTATAGTCATTAGGGAATCAATCAATATAAGTGTGAAACTTTTTAATAGGTCAAGGTGTCAACCCATCTTATCTACAAGCACTCAAACATACCTTCTCCAAGTATTTTAGCAAGATTCAAACTCAACTCAAACATTGTCAAAGAATGTTGACAAATCTAATTGCATTCATTCAAATATCACATGTTAGGTGGATAAATACATTCGGTTTGAGGCCTCTTTGGAGTAGTGCCAACTTCGGTTAGTGCATTAGGGTGCCCATAACCCAACTAATGTTTGTTCTGTAGGGTCTTCCACTCATGGTTAGGGTTTAAGACATCATTCAGGATGTTTATAGAGCTTCATTACATGATCGCAAAATAGGTTTTGACAATGATAGACATTTCCAGAAAGGTGACCTTCTCATAGATTTATAGAGATATAATCCAAGTAGGTTGTAAAACATACAAAATGGTCAAGATTGTATAATAAAAACCTTGGCAGAAGTGTATAGTTCTGCACCAAGTCAATTTCTAGTCACAGATCTAGAAATGAAGCATCTTCAATCCTAAATATCTATGTTTTAGCAGTATGCACTCCCATAACTTCCCAAAACCATATGTAATCAACTAAGTGCACTCATCCCCTTGTGTTTTCAAGTTTATATCTTTTTTAGTACATCGGTTGCAAGTATTAATGCATTGTTCTGATATTGGTAATTAATTTTTAAGGTTAATTATTCAAAATAGCCTTTTGTAGCTAACCCTTACATCCTTTAGTGTACCCAATTCACTAATATTATATTTCACATAATCTAACTAGGGTGTAAATGTAACTATGTATAATACAGTCAAGGAACTACATCCTGGAGAAATAATTATCACTATTTATAGAGGATGTTATTTCAATATGTAAAGTTTTGATTAGATATGTTGAAGTTGAAATAGTATGAGTAAATTTGTACACTAAAACTAACTATAAATTTGATTCATTTCATTCAATTTTTTCATATAAATATATAGGGAATAGTGCTCCTATAAACAAAGAGCCTACGTGTGTGATTATAACCATCACTATTATCTCAAAACAAACTAATACAAAAGATATGCTTAATTAATGTGAGCACTAAATATTATTTCTTAACATTCCCCCCCTTCATTCACACTTCATGGGGAAAAACATATTCACACTTCATTCTACAGCTTGTCGCCTCTGCTTGATCATGATCTAGATGGTTTTTCAAGACAACCAACAACCTCAACAAGGATGGTTTTCCAAGGATAACCAACAACCTGCATAGACATATGGTTTTACAGGACAACCAACAACCCAAATATCATGATGTTACATCTCATTGTGCTTTCATTTTTTCCACTATATTTTTCCTATAGGGGATTACATAGGAATCTGCTCACTTATTACAAACTTGAACAGGAATAGTTTCACATTACATCTCATTGATTGTAGATGATCTAGCGCAAAATGGAAATGGAACATTGATTTTATATTTCCCCCACAATGTGAAAATTCTATTTATTCAAACTACACAAAACAATAGGAACATTGAAATAAAGCACCAATGCTTTGTACGGCCCCGTTGTTAGTGATTGATGAGATGTCGTTGATTGACCTCCAACCTCATGTGGCTCTATCCTCCAGTCAATGATGTTACTTACTCAACAAGATGGAACCATCTTCTATCAACTTGACTTCCCCACCAATTTTCGCTTTGGCTCTGAAATTCCAAAGTGGGGGTCTGGGGGCAACAACCCCTAATGGGGTCAAGGGGTAGCGCCCTTTAGAAGGTCTCGAGGTAGTGTCATAAACGCGCTCCATGTCGCGGTATAGGGCAGAGCGCCCAAAGCTAAACATTTTTTCCTTCCTTGCTACCTTCAAAAACTTCATCAGAAATGTAATTATTCTCATCTTATCCCCACAATTCAAATGTCGAGTAACACCAACATTACATCTATGAGGCAATTTTTTTTTATTTTTTACAAATTTCTATTTTTCAAACTTTTACTAGACAAAAGACAACTCAACTTTTGACTACAAACAATAAAACACGAAATGATAATTTTTGAACCTTATAAACGACACATACTAAGTGACGATGACTCTTTACACAACAACACAAGTTTAAATATCCATGATGTTAATGTACCAAAGTAAGGATGGCACGAAATAATAATAAATCTTTATACTAATAAAGAGGGATAGAATAAACGAAACTGTATAAATAAAACTACTCAAACTCTAATGAAGGTTACGAATACCTGGATAAGAACATCGTTGTATGATTGTTCGGTGTTCATGTATTCCATCCACATATACATTGAAGAATGTGACTGAATCACATACGCACTACGATTTGGCCGTAGTTCGAAATAGAAGGTGGTTATAGATATATACGCACTCCAACTATTTATGATTTGAAAGATGAAGGACGGTGCTGGAACTTGGGGTAGATTGGATATGGAGCATGCACAGAGAGATACCCAAATAAGATGATGTCGTGCAGGAAAAATTTAGAAAACTGAGCGCACGGTGATGGTTTAGCTTCACAGATTGAAAGGGATGTTTGCTTCTGTGCCAAATGCATATAGCTCAGAATGGAAGACGTGTAGGACGTAGATCAGACTCAACACAATAACAAAATCATACAAATTGCAGATGTTCACTAAAAACACTGACTGGTTGTTGCGCTACTCTGATATGAATTTTCGTTCCTTTACTTTGACATTACGTACAAATATCAAGAACTAGATCTTCCATACATACTCTAAAATCACAGAATCATTATTGATTGATTGCCTAATACATCTGAAACAAAGATTGATCACTCGGTATGTCATAAGAAAGAAATCCACACACGAAGAGTATAAGAGCAACGGGTGCGCAAATTCAATGCAGGCGAATGTATTAGATTCCGACATGAACTCTTCGCTGTGGAATGCAACATGAAGCTCAGCCGATGTAATGCAAATTGAAAACACATATCTCGCTATAAGACCCGATCAATGCACTTTAAGACATAGAACTTTCAACGCATGATTTAGAAAATATAAACCAGGGCAATAAAAAATAGACTGCCTTTTTTTAATTTTATTCCTCCTTTATGGTCAACAACGCTCTGATACCAAATGAAATGGTATGAGCAGACTTGCACACTAAAACTCACTGTAAATTTGATTCATTTCATTCCAACTCTTCATAAAAATATATATGGAATAATACTCATATAAACAAGGAGCTAACTCAAACAACTTTCCCTAACTAATGCTATTCTAGGTGTGCGGTTATAACCACCATTATTCTATCACAATAAAACCAATCAATTAATGTGAGCATTAAATATTATTTCCTAACAACAATCCTTAACAATCACCACTCAACATTAGATCTTATGATTAATGTATCAATTTTTTAAGTATTGCAAAATTTTGTTAACAACCCATATAAATTCTTACACATCTAGGGTTTGAAGTAATAATCAGTAAGAATCTTAATCAATTACATACATAGTCCGTGGATTTCACAAGGCTCTTAACTAACCAAGAGTAATTTTTTTTATTTTTTAATTTCTATCAAGATATTAATACTCTCAGGTTCCCAATCTCATTAACGTTTTGATTATAATCAAGACTCGTTCTGAATAATAAATAGGGAATGAGGACTGCAATCAATTCTTAGTAAACTCTTGGCATTGCAATTTTATTTAGATACTATAATTAATGTTTATGGTAGGAAGTTCCATATGTTAAACATTTATTGAAAAATTTAAAATTTTCAAACTTATTAAAATAAATAGATTCGGTGTTTCTCCATCCTAATGAGTTACAACATGCCTTTCTCATGCTCGGTGTTGTAGACTAACAGAGTATAAACACTCAACTCCAAAACAATGTTTGAATCCAAATCATGCCTTCATAACATAGTGCATATGCCAACAATTTATAATGTCTATACTTTACATCATAGGTTTTATTCAATAACTATTAAGGATATTAATCTATATTTTCCTGAACCCCAAACATTACTTCCATCAATGTCACAACTAGGGTTGAGTAGTTTAACAAGTCATCTAAGGAGTAAATTCTATATTGCATACGTCACGATAAATAAATATAAGAAGAAGAATATTTACAAGGATAAGGAAAAACATGTGTCTATTCAAATAGAGTTCCCAATAAGCTTAGAATTTTTTTTAAGATGCCTTGGAAGGATCCCAACATGAAAATTAATATATGTGAGTAGAGGAAAGAATTTTAGTACACACATAGAACTCCCCAAGTAGTTCTTAGAGAGGCGTGAAGGCTCACACCCAGGTAGGATGGATTCGGGACTTAGTGAGTTTTGGACAACAGGAAAAGACATGCATAGGGAGCAAATGGAAAAGTGACCAGATACAAATGTGGATAAGCTATGGAGACTTGTGGCTCAAGGAAAGGATATTCCAGGGCATCAATATGGTTATCATGAAAGGATAAGGAGTCGAGGTTGTTAAGGATTAGCTGACACATGCATGCTAAAGGAAATCAATTGAGGGAAACACATGAAGACATCTGGAATATTCCTGGGTAGTGGTAGAGAAATCATGAGAGGATTCCTTCAGGATTTTCATAGGTAATGATGAGTGGTTAAGAGAAGATTCCTTCTTGTTCTTCATATGGATGGTTTTCTAGTAGGGTTAAAAGAAGGGAGATAAGTTAGTATGTGAATAGATGTATGTGAGGGGGGAGAGAGCAAGAAAAATATAGAGGTATTGTGTAATGTGTAATGGTGGGCTCTGTAATGTATAAAATCCCTGTTACTATGAACGTTCCTAGAGATGGAACCCTTCTTGATGTAATCTTGGCTACTGTATTTGATTAATGAATATAATGAAGAGTTTTAGAAGCACTCATGTGATGGATCTTGATCTGTACATTTCCCTTATGTTCATGTGCATGTTACAATTTTTTCTTGATATTATCCATGATTTGATTCTACTTTCAATTAGTTGATCATGTTATACCATGCTCTGATGCATTAGACTAGGACTAGTTCTTTATCCCAATTCCCAGAATGGGTATGTTCATTCCATGTTTATGCAAGCACTCCCTTACCAAGGGTGATCATTCTCACAAATATCACATAAAGGAGGGGCTCGGTGCCTGCGCGCGCCTCAGGTGAGCTTCCAGACCAATCTGGATGATATGCCGATGCGTTTGGGGTTGGTTGTTAAAGCAAGCAATGAAAAGAGACTACATCTTGGTTCCGTTGCCGGGACCTCTTTTCAAATTTTTTGTGAGAATGGTGCATGATGACAGAGCACTTGACCTTGGACAGTGTTGAAGCATGGCTTAAAAGCATGGAGGATGAGTTTTCTCAGAGATTTAATACTGGACCTGAGTTTGATGCACGTAAATGGGTAGAAAAACATCTGTATCATGAGTTGTATGAGACCTTATTTTGTTGTTTTCTAGTGGAGTTGTATGAATGGATTTTAGTGTATGCATCTAGATCAAGCTGGTACTATAGACCTCACGTATGGACCCAAGATGAGTATAAGAGGTTGCATGATGTTGATCTGACTTGGACACATGTTGTTGATCACTGGTGGAGTAGAGTGTTGACAAGTTACACCTTGGAGTACATGATTTCTACGTATTCTTATCCAGAGATTGTTGAGTTTGAGTTCTTGAGGGAGCCAAGAGGATCATTCTTGCATGTTATCCCTTTAGCTATAAATATCCTGATCATTACACTGAGTTTGGAAGCATTTCCTATGGTTGGCTAAGCTTCTTCTGAGTGCTGGGTGAGGAAGCTAGAGTGGAGGAAGATGGCGGACCTTGTGGCTGAAAAGGAGAGGGAAGAGAGATGGCTTAAGTATAATGAGGCTCGGGAGAGGGAGTTGACAAGACAACGCGAAGCTATGGGAGTGATGGATTTATGGAGGTAGACATTGTGGGAAGGATTTGAGGTTCACACAGAGGATGTGGAACCTGAGCAGTCTGTGCTACCCCATCTTGGAAAGCATGGAAGAGAAACCCCCTCAGCTTCTAGAGAGAGCTCATCATATGAAGAAAGGAGAAGAGTCATTGGTGCACATCTGAATCCACCTGGTGACCAACCCTTGGCACTTAGTTTTCCAAATCTAGAGATAAGTATTACTAACCCAGTTGGTATTGGTGGAAGTAACCGATCAACACCTAGGAGGTATAATTTTTCATTTGGTACATCCATGGCTGCACAATCATTTCCTGTGTTTGGAGGTATATTGTCTGGTACAATGTTTGGACAAAGTATAGGTACACAAAGCTTGGGTATCACATCTAGAAGTGGTGTGGGACACACATCTGGTAGTGGTGTAATATCACAAACTATTGGTGTGTAGTTTAGCATGATAGTGGGGACACAAGGCATGACCACTTCAGGACCTTTTCCAGCTATGGGAGGTGGATCTGGTGGGTCAGGTGGAATAGGAACTAGTGGACCTAGAGGACCTGGTGGATTGGAGGATCTGGTGGGTCAAGGAGGAACATGTGCTGGTGGATCTAGTGGATTTGGTGGTGTAGGAAACACCAGGGGGAATCTAAGTTCTGGATCAGGTGGAAAAGGGCCTCAACCACCTCAGCAAGTGTCATTTGAAATGTCTTTGCATCTACCAGATTACAAAGTTGTTGAGGATGTTGCAGAGCATGTACACAAATGTGAGTTACTATGGTGTGTGAAGGGGATCACTACCCTGGAATGGAAGGAAAGTCAGTTTGCAATGACATTGCAAGGGCACACACATAGTTGGTACCAGAAGTATGACCCTCACTAGACAGTAGTAAATTATACCATGCTGTGTAATGCCTTATTTGCTGAATTCCATATTCCTGAGTTTGAATAGAAAAACATTAGCATGCTGAAGGAGATTCAACAAGGTATGGCAGAGAGTGTGCAGGAGTATGATGCATGCTTTAAGACTCTCTTGTCAAAATTGTCTTATGATATTCATCCTTCTCAGCATGCTCAATGGTTTGTTGGAGGATTAATAACCCTTTAGGAGAGTGTTGTTGCATAAGACTTTCATAGACCTGCATGCGAGGCCTTGGAGGCTGCCCTACATGCTGAGGTTGTGGGAAGCGTGAATACCAGTGTTAATCCTTTACTTGAAGCTCAGATTGCTTCCATGGAAAAGTAATTAGAGAAGCTATCTGTGAACTCGACACATGAGACTCGCAGTGGCCTATGGTGCATGAATTGTGAGGTAGAGGGGCATACGAAGGACAATTGTCCTTGGAGATTGGTACGTGCCATGATGGTAGACTGTGATATTTTCCATGGAGATCATGATGTAAGTAGGTGTCCACTACTGCAATGTGTGATCCATAAGAATGTGTCTTGTTATTGCAAGATTTACACCTCTACTACTCATGACACCAAGGATTGTAGATTGATCAATCAGATACATGATGCCATTGATATTGGTGTGTGCCAGACCAACATTGCAAAAAATTCCAAGGATGATGGTCATCACTATGAAGGGCATGTGGATGGAGGAGATCATGGAAGAGGATTTCACAGAGGATTTAGAGGTCATGGAAATCATGGAGGTGGAAGAAGTGAATTCCCTCATGGAACTTGTTATAACTGTGGGTCCACAGAGCATTACAAGTGTGAATGTCCTAACCTGCTACAGTGCTCTTGGTGTGGGAAGAAGCAAAAGTATGAGGAGTTCCTAGAATTATTTGAACACATGAGCCAACAAAAATGGAAAGACAAGGGCACTGGGATGGTAAGCATGAAGAAAGGAGACTCACAGTGGATGTCAAGCGTGGTGCATGAGTCATAATTAGAACCTGTACGGGTGACAATGCAAGCTGAGGCTACACATGCACTAGGGAAATACCAAAGTAGAGACCACTAGTTACAAGGGAAGAGGTGGTATATGGGAAGTATCTGGACCCTACTCATCAAAAGGAAGTTTATCAGGAGACCATGGATGTGATTCGAAGCCTACAAGGAGAGATCTAGTACCTGAAGGAGTAGTCGTGGTAGCTAGAGAAAAAGAAGAGTGTTGAGGCTCCACAAAAGGATCTGGATGATGTCAAGGAGGTATGCAAGATGTTGAGGCAAGAAAATATCATCCCCTTACTAGGAGAGTGGTTAAGAGAGAAAGTACCAAGTGTTGGAGCAGAGTGTGAAAGGGAGGTTTTACATGCTAATCTACCTCCTCATGACATTGACTATGATAAGGAAATTACCCTGAATGTCGTGGTTGATGGATGGCTCCTGAGAAATATCCTAATTGACACAGGTGTAGAAGTTAATGTTCTCACCTTGGATGCATGGAATCAAATGGGAAGGCCCCCATTACAACCATCTTTGAATGTGTTGTATATGGCGAACAAGATGAAGGAAATGCCCATTGGAGTTTTGAAGGATGCTGCTATCACTATCCAAGGGAAAAATTCACTAGAGACTTTGAAGTCTTGGCACTTGCTGAGGTGGATTACTTCCAATGTTACTTGGGAACCCCTGGTGCTATAAGAACAATACTAACTTACATTTCAATAAGGGGTATATAATTTTTGGAAACAAGGAGGAATGTGTTATCATCCCATTGACAGATAGAAATTCAGCACCCTATACTGAACCGTTGGGAGAAGGAGATATAGACAAAATATATGTGCACACTATCAGAGACCCTGAAGTGCATCCTATGGAAGGGGTTATTCAGTGGTAAGATGCTCAATTTGTAAGTGATACCACTAGCGTAGCATGTGATAATTGGGTGCACATGGGACATATGAGTTAGTGGAAGGTAGTTAAGAGGCTCTGTGATGAGAGTAACAAAGGCGCTCAGTCAAGTGCCTAGGAGGAAAGAAGTTTCCAAGTTATACTGGGGGAGCTGACCCCAATGTTTTCCTATGAGAAATGGAAACCAAGTGGACATGTGAGATGAAAGGAGAAGGATGCTTAGCTATACCTTGCTTGGGACCAACACGTTGGTGGGTGACCCATCGTGATAACCTTCTAGAGTGGTGTGAAGTGAGAATCATGTTCTCTGTTAGGTTTTTCTAGAGCAATGCACCTACTATCATACAAGATTATCATGGGAAGGAACCTACCTCATTTCACGTCCAAGCATGTGAGAAGGCCTGGATGGAAGGCGTGGAATCCCTATCACCCTCACTATGGATGCATAAGCTTTACTCCACTTTACAAGGCTACACGTGTGCATGGTACATTCACTCAGAGATGCACCGTCAGACAGGAAACTGGCAAGAGTTGATGGCTGATCTCCTTCAAGCTTTCAAATATCAGAGTACTAAGCCATTGGTGGATGAGGTGTTGCAGGTTGTTAAGCACCTAACTATGGGAGATAGTGCCATGGTGGAGGATAGAATACTGGAATTATTGGGTGAACCTGGCTTAGAAGCATGCTTTGATGAGGAAGAATCAGAGGAGATACAACTTGAGTGTGCATGCATGGAAAAAGAGAAAGGAAAGTTGGTCTATGTGATCGATGGTGAAGAGGTGGAAAACTTGGATGTTAACCATACTATGGGTACGTGTGAGGTTATGGATAGTGCTGATGAGAAAGCACACACCTACCATGAACCCATAAAACAATTAAAGTTAACATTGGTTCTGAGATGGAACCTAAGGAGGATACTATCAGGGACTACTGGTCAGAGAAGGAGGTTTCAAAGATCATTGATCTGTTGCATGAGTTTCAGGATTTATTTCCATGTGGGTACCATGAGCTTAAGGGAGTTCACCACTCTTTAGGGGAGATGTGGATCAAACTAAAGGAGGGAGCATGCCCAATTTGGAAGAGACCTTACCAGATGAATCTGAATCTGTGCGTTAGGGTCAAGGAAGAGATTGAAAAGATGATTGCTTCAGGTATCATTGAGGTTGTTGAGGAATCAAAATGGATAAGTCCAATGGTCATTAACATTAAGAAGGATGGGAGGATAAGGATTTGTGTTGATTATAGGGATCTGAATGTGGTATGTGTTATTGACCCATTTCCAACCCCCTTCACTGAAGAGATCCTAGAAGGAGTAGCCTGGGCATGAGATCTATTCTTTCACAGATGGATTCTCAGGATATCATCAGGTTAGAATTGCAAAGGAGGACCAAGAAAAGACAACTTTCACCACTGAATGGGGAAGTTTTTCCTACACGGTCATGCCTTTTGGACTGAAGAACGTGCCTGTTGTGTTTTTGTGCATTGTGGTTCAGGCATTTCAAGACTTCATCCATAAGTTTCTACAAGTCTACCTGGATGACTGGATGGTATATGGATTAGTGAGGGACCATTGTGACAATCTGAGGCTGATGTTTGAGAGATGTCGGTAGTTGAGGATATCCATCAACATTAAGAAATGTGTTTTCGCTACTCCATTTAGAACCCTGTTGGGACATATCATATGTAAGGAAGGCTTGCTAGTGGATCCTGCCAAAGTTTTCGTTATTGTGGGATTGGGGGAGCCTACCAGCTAGAGTGTCGTGGTGCATGGATTCCTTGGGCATATGGGGTATTACCAGAAATTTATTAAGGGGTATGCCAAGATCACCACGCACCATTGGAAAAGTTGCTAAAACAAAAGTACATTTCACTGGGGAGAGGCACAACAGATGGCATTTGATACATTGAAGAATAGACTTATTACTACACCCATATTATGCTTTCCTTCTTGGGAAAAACCATTTCATGTGCATGTTGATGCTTCAGGGATGATAGTTAGGGTAGGATGAGGGAACTATCGACCACCCTCTTTGTTTCGCAAGCAGGAAGCTAACCCCAACAAAACAAAACTATACTACTACTGAGTGTGAGGCATTGTCAATGATCTACGTGCTACAAAAATTTAGGAAATATCTATTGGAAACACCTTTTATATTCTACATAGACCACATGGCATTGAAGTACTTGGTAAACAAGCCCATTTTACAAGGGCACATATGCAGGTGGGTCCTCTTGTTTCAAGAGTTTTAATTTAGATTTGTTGTGAAACTAGGTAAGATTAAATTAGTACTTGAAGATTTATCAAGGATTGACTCAAGGGAGGACAGTGTAGAGCATTGAGGATACAATGCCAGATGCATGAAATTGTTTAGATTGACTGAACAACTATTTTTAGATTGTGACCCGTGCCCTCTGACTTGGAAGATATTGTTGTGTTTCTCAAAATGGGTGTGCGCCAGAGGGAATGAAGACTTTGGAAAGGAAACAATTAGCTATACATGTCATGCCCTACATGATAATTAGTGGAGACTTATACAAACTAGGCCATGATGAGGTTTTGTGTTGGTGTGTGTTAGAGCATGAGCACTGCAATCATGGAGGAAGCACATGGTGGAATTGCAGGAGGACACTATGTAGGGAATGCAACCACGCGCAAGATCCTTCTAGCAGGATTTTGGTGGGAAATGGTTTACCAAGATTGTATCGAGTATTGCAAGGCCTGTGACCACTGCCAGTGCCTTGGTAAACTAGGGAAAAGAGATGAAATGCCATTAAGGATGATAGCTAGTGCTGAGCCATTTGAGAAGTGGGTGATTGACTTTGTAGGCCCTATTTCACCTACCACACGGAGGACTGGTTCACACTATATAATTACCTGTATTGATTACTTAACATGGTGGGTGGAGGTAGTGCCTACAAGGGATTGCACTATGGCCACAACAACAAGATTCCTGTGGGAAAATATAATCAGCAGGTATGGGTGCCCTTTGAGTTTGACTAGTGACAGGGTACACATTTCTTGAATGAGACAATTAGGATCTTGTTGGTAGAATTCATGGTGGCTCATCACAAGACTACCCCTTATCACCCTCAGGCTAATGGAATAGCCAAGGCATTCAACAAGATACTAAGTTGACCAAGATTTGTGATGTTGGGAGACATGATTGGGATGAAAAAGTCTCAACCGTGTTATGGGCGTATAGAACAACCTACAAGAGATTGAACAAAGTCACCGAGTTGAGTCCCAAACCGTCGTCATACCCAAGGGGTTGTGGATGCTAGGAGCTCTTGGGAAGGGCTCACATGGTTCTAATATCGAAGTGTTGGGTTTGTGGGTCACTTTGGACCATGGTGACTTAAACAGGAAAAATTAACTTTAGTTAATTTTATTTTATTGGCCCCTCCATGGAAAGAAATGCATCTAGGGTTTATTGGAACTCTTTTTCCTTGGAGAAATATATAAGGAGTTGGGGGAGAAACGAAAAGGGAAATTTTGTCGCATACATTTTAGCCTCCTTCACGTGCAGCTATTGTTGCGCATGTACAGATTGTGGAGTGAAATCCCATAGGGACCCTAGCTTTGGTGGTGAGAGACCCGTCCCTTGCTAGCAAGGAATTCTTCGGTAGTGAGAGATCTACCCTAGTCATTCATTTTTGGAGTCACTTTCAAGTCTATGTGCCAGAGATAATAATAGAGGGTTCAAAGGAAGGGTTTGAGTCATGCCATTCTTCAACTATCTTACAGTCGTTGAACATGATGACGTTGGCTGGGGAAGGTGCGTTGGTAGGGGGCTGTTCATTTATGGTACAACTAGGTAGAGGGGACTTAGAAGAAAATGGGAGGATGGATGCAGAAGGGATGGAAGGTGCACTAGATTTTTGAGCCTCCATTCCTTCCGTCCACTATGTAATCTGGGGCAAACATCTCAGTGATGAGGTGAAACTTGTGTTGGGCACTAAACCAGCCTGGTACAGGGCCGACCCATGGACAAGGGGCCTTATAGCCAACTTCAGCTGCCATTATGGAGCACTTGACTCTAATCTACATCATGTCCATCTCAATCTTTTACATCTGCCTCTCAAAATCAACTTCGGCCAAGGAGTTTCCACCATCATCTGCATAAACATGTTCTTCATAAACATTTTGGTTAGAAAAAAGGGGATTGTATGCATTTTCGAGATAATGGGGCTTATAAAACTAATTTGGAGGAGGATTTTGAAAATGTGGGGATGGAGGGAAATAGTTCTGTTGCTACAAATGAGAATGTGAATTCCATGATGGAAATGAAGTCATGATTGCACAACTTCATGGAATGATGGAAAAGAATGAAAGATATGGAAAGAAGAGTGAATGGAAATGGATGGAAAACAGGTCTGCAACTCAAAGAATGAGTTATTTACCAGATGGAGTTGCCAGATGTGTAAACTATTACTTCTCAAAAGGTGGAAATTACAACAAGTGCACATCAATCTTGTTGCAATGAAGTGAAAACCTTTAAGGTCCTAATGGTCATGCCAAAATTGTTAGTGCAAAATCACAGCACCCCAAAATGAGCTCTAAAAGATCTTCTTTTCTAAGGCAGACTCATTTGGTGTGATTGCATAACATTGAACTTTCCCCAAGGTGTGGGACCTTGCAAAATGGGAAAGCTCTCTAGATTGAAGGTTGATTCCTTATTCCATTTTTTAGGTGCATACATAGAAACTTGTTGAGGGTCTGTTCTTAATCCTAGACACCTATAATTACGCCCAAGCAATTTAAATACTTAAATTGCGCTAATTATCCCCTTTCTCGCAAATCAACGACATATCGTCAAAAGCACTCATTTTCCCTCATATCATCATTAATTAATTACACTAAGCTAATTAATTAAGTTTCCTATCCAACAAATACCCTAATTAACGACCTTCCGTTAATAAATCACCCCTTCTACCTAGACTAATTAATTATTATTAATTAATTAGCTTTCCCTTCCATTTAACCAATAAATCAATATTTAATTGATTTAATCCCCTTTCTAATAGCCTAAATCGTACTAATATTCCTCTAATTATCTTCTATAAGCTTACATCTACCTATTAGTTAATCACCTTTGATTAATTAAAACACCCCCCAACTCCCATGACTTGCTAAACATGTATTAAACCCTTCTAAAGTAAGGTTACCTTTAATAAAGCAACCTTATCCATTCCTAATCATGTTTTACCTTTATCCCACATTCATGAGAATGTGTTGAATCCTTTATCCTTTGGGCTATATAAAGAGCCCTCCACCTACCTTTTTACTTACACCTAAACTCCTTAGAGAGAAAATGCAAAGCATATAGCAAAGAGACTAAGAGCTTGCACCTTGCCCTTTTGAGAGTTCATCATCTTGAAGAGTTAAGCCTCTTTCTTAAAGTGCTTGGGTCATATGGGAGGTGTCAAAAGGGTCTTGTAGCCCAACTTTGATTAGCCCCCATTCCTAGGTTCTTGGAACATTAAGGACAACTATTTTGATAGCCATGGAGCTTACTTAGGTCCATTCATTTATTTGTTGTTAGAGAATAGAGGAGTTTAGATATTTAGCATTGTTAGTTTCAAAGTTTGTATTTATGAATGCTAGCATCTAACCCTTGTTTAATTCTTATCATGATGGTGTTTATGCTTTGTTTTAGCTAAATTGTAGAACTATTTTAGGTGGTAGTTCTTGCTTCATTTGATTTAGCATTAAGAAAAGTATACATGCACACATTTGGCATGCCCGGTGGGACTTACTCCATTGTCCTTTGCACTTAATTTCAAGTTTTTGTAGTTAAGTTTTATTTTTGGTTACTAACCCTCTTTTACACATGTTGATCTAACTTGTTTTTCTTAACTTGTTTTGTTGAGTTTGCATGTGTTGAGTCTTCCTTGTAGGTATGAAGGAGGTGAAGTGCTGTCAAAATTGGAATTGATGGGAAAATTTCAAGATTTCTCCATGTTTTCATTTTTAGAGCTTACTTTTTCAACATTTTACATGCTAGTTTTGTCAATTTCTTGAAAATTTTAAATTCTTGAGCATGTAGGTTAGTGTTTGATATGAGTCTTCTATTTACATATTAATGTGGTGGGTTGCTGTCAAAATTTAATCTTGGTGAGAAAATTTCAAGATTTCATCATGTTTTCATTTTTAGAGCTTACTTTTTCAACATTTTACATGCTAGTTTTGTCAATTTCTTGAAAATTTTCAATTCTTGAGCATGTAGGTTAGTGTTTGATAGTGCTGAGTCTTCTATTTACATATTAATGTGGTGGGTTGCTGTCAAAATTTAATCTTGGTGAGAAAATTTCAAGATTTCATCATGTTTTCATTTTTAGAGCTTACTTTTTCATCATTCTACATGCTAGTTTTGTCAATTTCTTGAAAATCTTAAATTCTTGAGCATGTATGTTAATGTTTGATAGCGTTGAGTCTTCTATTCATATATTAATGTGATGGGTTGTTGTCAAAATTGAATCTTGGTTGGAAAAATTTGCCCATTTTGCAGATTAAGGGACGTTTTTTTTGACATTTTTTGAGTGCATGTCAAGTGCATACCCATGAGCATAAGAGCATATGCGTAACCCATCTTCCGAAGGCCATAACTTTTGCTCCCGAACTCGAAATGACTCCATTTTTTTTGCGTTGGAAAGGTATTGAAGTTAACTATGCAATGAAAACATAAATTTGAGATTTATACTTACAGAAATTATAGGTTTTTCTGTTATTTTAAAACTGGTCATTTTCTAACATGTCTAATGTTTTGATGAATGTTGTATTTCCATGCTTACTCGATTTAGACCAAAGCGTGTGTATGCTCTTCTCTTGCACCTTTTGGTGATCTTGAGAATCAAAAACAACTTTGATCTCTATCTTGTTAACATTGGGATTAAACTTGGAAACTTGATTATTCATTTTGCTTAAGGGAATGAACCTTTTACAAAGCATTTTTCAATGGTCCTTTGATTTGAAGTTTTCCATTTCTATATAGTTGGGATAAAGTTTGTGTATGCTCTTCTCTTGCACCTTAGGGTGATCTTGAGAATCAAAAGCAACTTTAGTCTTCATTTTATAACATTTGGTAAATTGGAAACTTCATCTTTCACTTTTGGTTTAAGGGAATGAACATTTATCAAGAATTTTGTATGGTTCATTGATTGAAAAGATTTTCTTTACTTTTTAGTTGGATTATTTGTTGTGTATGCTCTTCTCTTGCATCCTTGGATGATCTTGAGAATCAAAAGCAACTCTTAATCCTCTTTTAAATAATGTGATTTTCTTGGAGAACTACTAACGCTTGAGTGCAGGACCTAAAAACGCTTGTCAAAGAAAGGAGGAATCAAAACAAAATCAAAAACTACTAATACAGTTGTTATACAGGTTGCCAAAAGGTGTTCAAGCAAACCACACCTAATTAAACAAGATAAAAAGAACAACATATTCAAAACACTGTATTGCAGGTTTCAGAAAAGGGTACGTCCCTCTCCGCTCAACTGGAACATAACCCCTTTGGCATAACGCCTTAAGCTACAACAATGGGGTGGTTCCAGGAACCCCAAAGTAGTCCACGCAAGAGGGAACCTTGTGGATGAAACGGGAAGTGCTCCGCACTACCTACTTGACTAGTGATTCCTTTGTGAGATAGCGTTACAGGTTGTCCGTTGTGGTGACCCCAGTGATAGTACACGTAGACGCACTAGTTGCCTACTGTTCTTGAAGGGGGTAAAGTAAAGCCGAGATACTCCCAAACTAGTCAGTGTGACTTTTTGGGTAAATCACGCTCGCTCGTGGCAACTTTGTAACACCTAGGGTGAGAGAACCACCTAGGAGAATATACTTTGGCCAGGAGCCCACTTTGACCATTTTAAAACAGTGTTGAGTTGTGAACCTTCTTTTTGAGAAACGTGTGACGTATTACTTTCGCCTAGTTTTTACTTGCCTTAGGGCGAGGTGAAACTCTGCCGAAGTGAGGCTAACATTTTTCATCATTTTTTTTGATTTACTTCCTTCACATTCTTTTGACACTTTGTTGATCAAAAGAAGGGTGACTACCTTTGTGTTACCAATCGACTGTTTCTCTCACTTTTATGTCCGTTTACGCCCATCCATGTTTGCGGCTGGGTTAGTTAAACGTCTAAAGTGTGCGGAGGTGTTTTCACGTCATTGGTAGCCATTGTGATCTTGATACCCATGTCAAGGTCGTCATTGTAGTTAGGCGTGGTTCATCACCGCAGACTTCCTTAGAAGAGTTAGCTTGTTTGTATCGTATCACTACAATTTCGATATTTACGTCTTGTTTCTTGTAAACTCGACATAAATACCTATATTGTATGGTTACGTTGCACACATTTTTAACTATTCCTAGCTATACTTTGAGCTTTTTAGTTTGGTTCTGTTATTACCTTGATTTCAAAGAGTGCTAGGTGTTACTATTTGTGCGTGTTATATCAATAACACCTCGATATCAATACTTCACTTTCTCGTAAAGTGGGTTAACATATCTTGGTGATATTGTTGTGTCATTCACGAATTGTAATTGACACTTTTTGAGATATAGGTCTTAATCAAGTTTGAGCTCGCTCATCGTATATCTTGATTGGGAGATCGCATTGACTTCTTGTTTTTACTTACGTTTTGTTCATTTCCTTGAACTTGGCATAAGTGAAAACATCTTGTTGATCATCTTTGCATCGCATTTTCATATGGTGTATTTCCTTGTTGATTGGCTTTGTGTTTCACACTTGCATGATTGTTCCTTGTGATTATTCATTCAGAAAACTTATTTTCTAGGACAATCCCTTTTTATCTCAACGATATTACGTCATCACGATGTCTATTTTCCTTAGACCTTCTTCAGAAAATCACGCACGCATATCCATACTTACAAATGTCTAGTTGGTTGTCCTTATGCTACCCAATTTGATATGTCACTTCCTTCCCTTTGAAGGAGTTCCATCACACTATCTATATCTAGACATTTGTGCTTAAAACAGTGCCAAAAATGACTAACTATCGTGCGGTTCCCCATACTTACAAAAATATGGAACCTAGGTTTAGCAATTCAAATCATAGGATTCCCATCACAACTAAACCTCGTTTGGTTCTTCGTGCTAGAGAGCCCATATGGGTAACTCGTTCCCCACCTTCATCTCATAGTCGGTGGTATGATTTGGACACGTCTGATCCAAATTATTATTCGAGTTCCCCCCACTCTTCTTCTAATTCTAATCCAAACATTTCCACTTCTTCTGAGGATTCCAATCCAAATATTTCCTCTGACTCTTCTGAGGATTCAGATCCAAACTACTATTCGGATTCATCTAATTCGACTCCTAAGTCATGGTCCTCCCTTTCTTTGCAGGATCCTCTTCATCAATCATCTAATGTGACTCTTATGTCACGGTCCTCCCTTTCTTCGCAGGACCCCTTTTATCAGTCACCCCAACGACGTCTTCTTCCTTTGAAGATACACGTGACTCCAAATCCCTCCAATCAGAAGTATAATACAATTCTTGAATCACGGTCCTCTCTTTCTTCACAGGACCCTTGTCATCATTCATCTAATGCGATTCTTGAATCATAGTCCTCCCCTTCTTTGCAGGACCTTCTTCATCAATTACCCCCACAGAATCTTCCTTCTGTGAAGATTCGTGTGACTCAAAGTCCTTCGAGACAAACATCTGAATCGACCCATGTGTCACAATCTACAGACTTTGGACTTAATCCTACTATTTTACATACGACATACCATTGTATAGGTAGGTCCACACCACCTTCTTCTACTCCTGAGACATCTAGCTACACATATTCTTCGTCCCCCACATCATCTTCTTCTATCAATAATCATCAAACATCTTCTAAGTCTTCCACACCAAGTGAACCTATTTCTTCCAATAAACCCCTAGGGATCGATCAACAACTCATACCGATTGATCTCTTTCAGAATGAAGAAACAATCAGGGCATTTATAGGGGCATATGAAGATATTCCTTTAGTAGATTACAAAAAAGGATTCTCTTTAGACTTTGATGCATCTGCATATTGTGAGGAAAAGGTTGATTCCTTTGATCAAGAAATGGAGGAAGAGCCTCAGATCATGCAACTTGATCCTCCTCTTATTCTTCCATCTTCACATTCTTCATTATGTGATGAAACTCCTTGGTCTTGCATAGATCCATGGCCTATCTTCTCATCACCTAGTAACTCTTTGTCTATCATAATTCCTCAATCACAATCTCTTGTGGGGTCAATGCCAAATAGCCCTTCATCTTCATCTAGGTGTGGGTCACCTTCTAGTAGCCCTCTCTCTTCTATTTGTGGGACATTTTCGAGTAGCCCACTATTTTTGATTATTGGGGCACGTCCAACTAGCCCCTTATCTTCTATGTATGGATCACCCCCGGGTAGTCCATCATCTTCTATTCTTGGGCCACATCCTGGTAGTCCATCATCTTACATCTATGGGTCACGTCCTAGTAGCCCTTCTTCTTCTATTCTTGGGCCACATCCTAGTAGCCCTTCATCTTCTATTTATGGGTCACGTCCTAGTAGCCCTTCTTCTTCTATTCTTGGGCCACATCCTAGTAGCCTTTCACCTTCTATCCATGGCTCACCTCCTGGTAGCCCATCCTCTTCAATTCTTGGACCGTATCCTTTTCATCTATCACATATTTCTTCTATCAATGGTTGTGGCAAGCCCACTACCATTTCTATCGTTCCTATCATCAATCGTAAATGTTCACATTCTTCTCCTTCTCGAGGTCAGAAAATTCAAGCGTCAGCTTATAAGAAACCCAAACAGGTTCATTATCAAGCTCAGGTCAAAACTTCCAAGAGCTCAAAATCCCCCAACAACTGGAACAATCTCAAAGTTGTAAATCAAGCGCGATTCAAGAATGCACATCAACATAACCATCAAGTATGGCGTAAAGTGCATAAACCTCTGGATAGGGAACTCAAGCTCCCGCATACAAAATCCATGTTTCAGGATAAATCACAGTCCTTTGTTGAGTGTGAACTCACCACGATCATCGAGATTGGGGAAAACATGACTCTTGATAAACAAACACGCTTAGTATCCCTTATCAAGGAAGTCACAAATATCGTTGTTGGATCCTATCACACAAAGTGACTTTGTTAGTAACAACGGTTCAAAAAAAAAATATCAAAAATCTAAAAATAAAAAAAAGTGCAAAAATACAAAAATAAAAAAACATTGAAAAAAAAACAACAAAAATCAAAGGTACAAAGATCAAACATTGCAATCAGGTGTTGCGTACACATGGATATTTCTTTCTTCCCTTCCTTGCTATTCTTCTGCAAGTCTTCCTACCATTTTCATCCCTTCGGTGATATTTTGGTTAGCTTATTTGCATGCATTTTGTGACATTTATCTCTATGGTATCTGTTTGCCCCTGGTCTTTTATCACCTTGGTAAATTAAAGAACGACTGACCTCATGGAGATCCTATCACATTCAAACATCTAATAAACTTGTTGCGAAGAAATTTTGGACATATTTGTTGACACTAGCCAATGTCGTCATCACAATCACTTCCACCTCCTTCCATCAAGCCATCAGTGGTTCTTAACCCCTTGTCAAACAAGAGAGCTGAAATAAGTTTTCAGAAAGCAAAAGAATCAAAATCAATCAAAACTCAAAAGCTAAAAGCTACAAAGCAAAAGAAAATTAATATATAACTCTCTCTTGGGGTATTTCCAATAATCTCTATCGGGGCTATGGACGCCTGACTGGCAGTAGAGCAATGTTGTGATTAGAATCAAATACATCTCCGTCGGGGCTATGGATGCTTGGCTGGCAGCGGAGCAATGTACGGCTATCCTTTCACCCTCCATTCACAAAATCACTTATCAAAATAAATCATTCCTACACATTGGCTAGGGTCTCTTCACTTGTTGTCTATTAAATCTTCACTTCAAGAGGTAATAAAATCCACGTGCACACACTGGATCTCTATGAGTAAACAGGATTAGTATGTTACCAAGTGTCTTTTTTGGACCTTGTTCAGACTCTTACTCTAGTCCATATCTCGTCTCACGATTTATGCCTTTGGCTAATCACTTCTTCATCGCGAGGCTTCTAAGCTACATTCATATCATTCACATCATTCTTCTACTTCGTTCAGAACATCCATGTGTATAAGATTACTTGTTTTCCATGTTTGTGGAAACCTTTGTCCCCTTCCACAAAAATAATCTTCTCCTTCCTTTCTATCATGTGCTTTTAGGCCAACTTACGCTGGGGGCATCCTTGTCTCTTCCCAGTACTTCATGGGTTTATGTTCACCATCATGTTGAACCTATCCATAATGGCCTTGGGTCCCACTTCTACCTGTGAAGAGTTTACCTTTGAATACTCCCACCTAATCGTTGGGAAATTTTTGCATCTTCACCTTTCTGGTACGCACGTGGCCTTATGCCCTTGTACATCCCATCTATCGCTAGGGGGATCCACGCTTCCTTTTCTTCCTATACATAGTTTCATAAAACTTTTAAAATCAACCAAAACATTCAAATATGTTAAAAATCATCAAAAAATCATCAAAAAACATTCAAATATGTTTCAGAAAACTTCTAAAAATTGAAAATCATCCTACAAAATGTCACTCTTTGGTTCTCACTTGTTCATGTGTGTGACTTGTGGATCATCTTGATCTACCTCCATCAACAAAAGCTAGGCTGCTTACTTCATCTGTACTCTGGGGCACAACGAGTTTCCTGGTACTGTTTCGTAGTGCACATTGCTTTTCCATCGGACCCAAGTGTCCTCCGTTATTCCCCTTGCATGTATCCTTGCTTGGGGCACCATCATCAACCCTTGTCGTTAATTTGCACAGGTCGTAATTGAAGCTTGATAATAAAAACATTACATTATGTTTCTCTGTTAGTTTAGCTTGTTTACTTTCTCGTATTGCATTACATTTTGTATGTTGCATGGAGTTAGGCATCTTTCACTTTCTCGTATTGCATTGCATTTTGTATGTTGCATGGAGTTGGTACTTTCAGCAATGGACAATTTTTCGTAGTATGGCTTTTCATGTCATTCTACCTTTGTCGTATGCTTATATTTTTCATAAGGACCGATGATGTAGTTCCTATGGCAATATGATGACATCAAATTTGTTCCAAATAAATAAGCGGCTAGAGGCTAAGCTCTTCTCTCCCCTCATCCATATTTCTTCTACACCACTTCCCTTTCACCCCTAATTCTCTCTCTCATCGGGGCATCCTGCCTCCTCCCATTCTTCTGCCTATATCTCACCTTTTTCGATCGTCGATCGTCTTCTTTCATCACCCCATCGACACTCGAGGGGGCATCTCTCCCTCCTACTAATTTTTCTTCTATCCCTTCAAAATTTCTTCTGTCTACTATCTTTGAAGTGACATCACTTACGCCACCCCAAAGAGGGGAAAATGTAGACACCTATAATTACGCCCAAGCAATTTAAATACTTAAATTGCGCTAATTATCCCCTTTCTCGCAAATCAACGACATATCGTCAAAAGCACTCATTTTCCCTCATATCATCATTAATTAATTACACTAAGCTAATTAATTAAGTTGCCTATCCAACAAATACCCTAATTAACGACCTTCCGTTAATAAATCACCCCTTCTACCTAGACTAATTAATTATTATTAATTAATTAGCTTTCCCTTCATTTAACCAATAAATCAATATTTAATTGATTTAATCCCCTTCTAATAGCCTAAATCACACTAATATTCTTCTAATTATGGCTTCTATAAGCTTACATCTACCTATTAGTTAATCACCTTTGATTAATTAAAACACCCCCCAACTCCCATGACTTGCTAAACATGTATTAAACCCTTCTAAAGTAAGGTTACCTTTAATAAAGCAACCTTATCCATTCCTAATCATGTTTTACCTTTATCCCACATTCATGAGAATGTGTTGAATCCTTTATCCTTTGGGCTATATAAAGAGCCCTCCACCTACCTTTTTACTTACACCTAAACTCCTTAAGAGAGAAAATGCAAAGCATATAGCAAAGAGACTAAGAGCTTGCACCTTGCCCTTTTGAGAGTTCATCATCTTGAAGAGTTAAGCCTCTTTCTTAAAGTGCTTGGGTCATATGGGAGGTGTCAAAAGGGTCTTGTAGCCCAACTTTGATTAGCCCCCATTCCTAGGTTCTTGGAACATTAAGGACAACTATTTTGATAGCCATGGAGCTTACTTAGGTCCATTCATTTATTTGTTGTTAGAGAATAGAGGAGTTTAGATATTTAGCATTGTTAGTTTCAAAGTTTGTATTGATGAATGCTAGCATCTAACCCTTGTTTAATTCTTATCATGATGGTGTTTATGCTTTGTTTTAGCTAAATTGTAGAACTATTTTAGGTGGTAGTTCTTGCTTCATTTGATTTAGCATTAAGCAAAGTATACATGCACACATTTGGAAGACTAAGTGCCAAGGGTTGGTCACTAGGTGGATTCAGATGCATGCCGATGGTTCTCCTTTCTCCAAGCGATGAGTTCTCATCACAAGTTGAACGGATCTCTCTTCTACACTTTCCAAGATGGGGTAGCATAGACTGTTGAGGATCCTCATCCTTCACATGAACCTCAATTCCTTCCTGCAATGTCTACCTCAATAAATCCATCACTCCCGTAACCTCATGATGTCTAACTAACTCCCTTTCATGTGCTTCGCTATACTTGAGGCATCTCTCCTCTCTTTCTCTTTCATCCTTAATGTCTGCCATCTTCCTCCACCCTAGCTTCCTCACCCAACGCTCAAAATAATCTTATTTGTTCATAGGAAATTCTTCTAAACTCAGGGTAGTGATAAAAATCTTCATGGTTAAAGGGATAGCATGTAGAAATGATCCTCTAGGCTTCCTTAAGAACTCAAACTCGACAACATTAGGACAAGAATACATAGAAATAACATATTCTAGGGTATAACTAATTAGAAATATTTTCCACCAATGATCAACATCACGTGTCCAAGTCAAATCACCATCCTATAGCCTCTGATATTCATCTTGGATCCACACATGAGATATATAGTACCAGCTTATTCTAGCTACATATGTTGAAATCCATTCATACAAATCTACTGGAAAACAACAAAAGAAGGTTTCATATAGCTCATGATACAAATGCTTTTCTACCCATTTATGTACATCAAACTTCGGTCCAGTACTTAATATTTGAGTAAAACTCATCCTCTGTGCTCTTAAACCATACTTCAACACTGTCAAAGGTCAAGCGATCCATCATCACACATTATTATCACAACATCTTTGAAAATAGGTCCCAGAAATGGAACAAAAATGTAGGCTCTAATACCATAGCCTATTTCAGTAACCAATCCTAGGCATGCCAGAATAACATCTAGTCCTATCCTGGATCTCACCCAAGGCATGCACAGGCGTTGAGCCCCTCCTTTATGTGAACTTTGTGAGAATGTGTTTTATTAACATGGTGATACAACATAGCTAGAGAATATTTTAGACGTAATATTATACTCCTAGGAGATATACTCTAAACAAAGCTTTAACATGATCAATTAAAAGTAGAAACATTCACAAAACAACATTGAGGAAACCAGTAACACCCATATGAACAAATGGAAAAACACATCAGAAATCATTATCAGGGTATTGCAGAATTGCTTCATTATATTGATGATTCAATTACAATAGCCAATATTACATTCAGAGGTTCTATCCATAGCAAGACTTTCTTTACATTCCAAACCTCTCTGTTATATGCACTACATTATTCTCTCCTATTCCTCTCTTCTTTCTTACTCCTCACCCCACCTTTTTTTTCTTATTTTAGGAATGATCCTCTATATCAAGTAGTCAAACAAATATTCTCCTAACCATTCATTGTCACCCGCAAAGGCCTACTAGAATCTTCTCATGTTTTTTCTACCACTACGTATGAACCTATCAGGTGTCACCATGTGTTTTCCTTCAATTGAGAGTCTTTAGGAAGATTATGAAAGCTAATCCTTAACAACCTTGACCCCTTATCCTTCCATGATAATATTAATGATTCCTTGGAATATCCTTTACCTGGACCGTAAGTCTTCATATCTTATCCACATCTATATTCGGTCACTTTTCTGTTCACTCATAATGCATGCCTTTTTTTTTTATCCAATACTTCACTAAGTCCTAACTGCAATTTGTCCTGGAATGACCCTCTATGCCTCTTTGAGGACTACTTTTATACGTGCCTTCACACCTTTTTTGCCCACAACACATGGCTTCGCACCCTAGGTACTTAGTTACGTTTTAGGAGTCAAACAAAAGCACCGTGTATACATTGTGGTTCATATGGACAATATTTTTTATCCTTTGTGGATGAAATGCAATAGCCTCCACCTTATCTTTGATCTTTATCTATCACAGACTGTCCAAATCAAGTGAGTATAACCAATAAGACATTTTTCACTTAGATGATGATGAGGGAATAATTGAGTTTCGTGGAGTGCATCTCCGCTAGTAGACGTGCTCAAAATATTTCCAAGAATTGATGACTCTCCACGATAGGATATTTTATTGCATCAGAGTCTTTTGATGTCATTCAACCTTTCTTTACAGACCCGACCCCATTATTCATTTTGATTAAATTCATGGGGACTTTACCTCCACTAGAGGAATCTACAATAGAATTTTATGGAAAGGCTGAGGATAACGTGCCACTTGATTAGGATTTTTTGAACTTCGTCACGTGTCTTCACCTGCTTTGAGCCACATATCACTTTAATTTATGTGTTTTCTTTTTGGTTGTGATTAAGTACCTCAACTTTAACTTCGAGAAGCTCGAGGTTGGATCACTTGTAATTACTCAACTCAAAGATACCATGATTGTTGATACATCCTGAGATGTACGTGATATAGCTGCCAAGCTTGGGTTATAGCATGTGAATGAGATAATTCCCTTTTCAATCTGAGGTTAGCTCGTGGCCGTAGAGAGTTTCTTTTTTTTAGTTAAATTATTTTTATAGAGTTTATCGCAAAGGGCATTTGTCAAAAATGAATAGGAATTATGATTTTCTCAATGAGGTAGGAAAATAGTTATTAAATGGAACTCCATCCTACATTCTTTAGAGAGTCTAGGTTAAAATCATGTTTTATGGATAGACCAATTTGGGAACATTTAGGTGGAAAAATGACCCACACACACATCCCCATACAGTCTAATTCACAAAGTTCACCTAGATGGGACAATCTCTCAAAGATCTTACAAGGCTTAGATCAATCCTATGGTTTAGAGCATAAGATTACATGAATTTTTGAGAATGAGTGGTCATCCCCCATGGAGTTACCACAAGTTCTTAGGGACCAGGTAAATTTTTTCGTTACACAAAATTTTTGTCTAGAAAAATTTATAATGGCCAAGGGAGAGATGGGGCCATGGTGCAAACTCCCCTTCACATTTATTGCCAAATATTTGAAATAAACCATCAACTAGATAAAGGATTGCAAAATATTGGTTTTCAATGTGGATAAAAGTAGATGTTGAATGTCTACACATTGTGTGTAACATACAAAATTGTAGCACTCGACCTGCTTACGTCAAAGTTTTGGAGCCAAATTTTTTGGACTTACACCTTCAACTTAGCATTACCATCAAATGAGGTATGTACCATTGGGTGTTCATTGTCTTCTGCGCTAAAAACACAAGGAACGGGATTGAGGTGGAAAAATTTATAGACTCTGCCTTTCACAAATTCCATGGGAGACATCAAAAACCCATTAAAATAGTGCAGGAATATCAATTGGAAGAAGAAGAGGAACATGATGAATCAAAAGTTAGATAATTCCAGGAAGAGGAAGTACTACATGCGCTGGAATGGGAGCAAGGGCACCAACACTTTTAAGGTAAATTCAAGGCATCATTGTAACAAATGTGAGGAAGGGAATTGGAATAAAGAGTCTAATTGTCGTGTAAAAACTAAGTTGAAAACACAAGATGCATAAAAGCTCCGCTATAGGCTTAAGAGGAAGGAGAAGAGGAAAAAAATCCACCTTTAATAGAGTTAGAGGAAGATTTTATTTCCTTGGAAGCCAAAGCTGGAGCTTCAAATGAAAATGAATGGATCCTAGGTTGAGGGTGAGGTGCATGAGAAAGGGATTTCTGATACTCTCATATGTTAACCAAAGAAAAATCTATATCTAGGAGAGGCCTCCCCATCATTAGATTTGCACCAGGCCCAATGTTAGGAGGAGATATGAATGTCTTATATGTTCCTTGGTTATAAAGGAGGATATGTTATTTTGTCTCAGGATCAAAGAAGCAAAGGACCAAGTACAAGGAAATGAGGAATAAGATGGACTTTATTGTCCCCAGTATATGGACTTTTATGGATGACCCCATGGATTTGTTTTGAACCTTGAGGGTTCTAGGTTACCTTCCCACCAAAAAAGTTCAATTTTTCATGGATTTTATGGACCAAGATGGGGGTTTGCCCAAGTTTGTAGGAAGATGTCTCAACTAGAACATGCACTACCTCCTTCTAAGGAAAAAGTTTGAGGTTAATGATCATACAATCAATACCATTTATTTGAATAAGAAAGGAGGACATACATATAAGGTGGTGGATCCTAACCACCTAACAAATGAGAAGGCATGCAATACATTGCAAAAGATATCTCTCATGAGGTGATTTTACACAACTTGGATGTAGGAGTTCCATTGTTGAACCTTGGTCAATGGCAAAGAAAGTTGAATGATTTTTTGAAGTTTTCTACGATGACATAGTCCAAGGACTGAAGGGTGAAAAAGTTTGAACCAAGGAGGCATATGACCTAGAGTTTAAATACCTAGTAAAAAGCATTATTCTAATCTTTTGACATTTGTAAGCATTACAACAGGACCAATGGAGGTGGATGAAATGGAGTAAATTGATGACCTTCTGTGGTAATGTTACTCATTAACATCAAGGATAACTCCCTATTCCCCAAATCAAAATCAGATCTACACAAAGGAAAAAGAAGAGAACAAGGTCATTGTTGAATCCTAAAGGATCACTGAGTTGGAAGACTTTCTCTCCCAAACTCAAGGAAACAAATATACTTAGCAGATAGGGGCTTCAATAACTATAGAAAAATATGAGCCAATTATCGACGTGTTGGTGACGGAGGAGGAGGAATCCCTCAAGGTTTTGGAGGAGACCATCCCTACCAACAAGGTAGAGAGTGCATAGTTGGTTGTTAACACCATGGCCTAGAAGGAGACAATCAAGACAAAGTACGATAAGCTGGACTTCAGAATCAGTGAACTTCAAGACTCCATCACTGAATATATGGATGATTTTAAAGGTGTCTGCGTGGAGTTAAGGGGTGGCTATCAACATCACTGAAGGGGAAGGTGGAAGATATCCTCCTAAGAATAGGTGCCCAAACATTGTAGAGAGAAGTGCCACAGAAAGGACCTATCAGAATTGAAGGCCTAGGAAAATTTTAAGGATGAGATAGATGTGAAGTTCCCCGATCTCCTCCAATTGGTTGCATAACATATTCCTCCATTCTTCAATTATTTATTCAGATTCTTTCCCAACCACTATTCTTTATTCTTTGGAGTAGTATTCTTTCCTTAACAGATTTTGGTCAACAATTTTTTGTTCAAGGAGCGCATGTAGGATTTTTGGGGTGATAACCAGTTTAGTGTGGGGTGATGTTGGACCCCTAAAATAACTAAGTACCTAAGGCACAAAGCATTATGGCACGTGGAAGTAGGGTGTGAAGGCATGTGCAGAAGTAGTTCTTGGAGAGGCACGAAGGATCACACCTGGGTAGGATGGATTCAGGACTTAGTGAGTTTTGGAAAACATGAAAAGACGCACATAGAGAGCGAATGGAAAAGTGACTAGATATAGATGTGGATAAGCTATGGAGACTTGCAGCTCAATGAAAGGATATTCCAGGGCATCAATATAGTTATCATGAAAGGATAAGGAGTCGAGGTTGTTAAGGATTAGCTGAAACATGAATGCTAAAGGCACTTGCTTGAGGGAAACACATGACAACATCTGACCTATTCCTAGGTAGTGGTAGAGCAATCATGAGAGGATTCCTTCAAGATTTTATAGGTAATGATGAGCGGTTAAGAGAATATTCCTTCTTATTCTTCATATGGATGGTTTTATAGTAGGGTTAAGAAGGAGAGATCAGTTAGTATGTGGTGTAGATGTATGCAAGGACAGAGAGAAAGAAAAATATAGAGGTATTGTGTAATGTGTAATGACAAGCTCTGTAATGTATTAAATATCTACTACTATGAACATTTCTAGAGATGTAGCCCGTCTTGATGTAATCTTGGCTATCTATTTGATTAATGAATATAATGAAGAGTTTCTCATAAGCACTCATGTGATGGATCTTGATATGTATATTTCCCTTATGTTCATGTGAATGTTATAATTTTTTTAGATATTAGTCATGGTTTGATTCTACTTTCATTTAGTTGATCATGTTATACCATTCTTTAATGCATTATAATAGGACAAGTTCTTTATCTCTATTCCATAATGGGTATGTTCATCCCCTATTTATGCAATATCTCCCTTACCAAGGGTGATCATTCTCACAAATCTCACATAAAGGAGAGGTCTTGGTCACCTACGTGTGCCTCAGGTGAGCTTCCAAACCAATCTGGATGATATGTCAACACGTTTGGGGTTGGTTGTTAAAGAAAGTTGTAAAAAGAGACTACAACTCTCCATACTAAATCCACTTTCCAGGATAATATTTTAACCAATTTGGCATGGGCATCATACTCTTTCTAAAGATTGAGTTTTAGCTCACTACAAACTGGATCTCGATAACTTTAGAAAAAATAGGAAGACACTAGACCACCTCTCTAAAGGAGGCTTCATTTTGACAAGTGTAAGAAAGGAATCATCTAAAAAATGGCCATTAATAAGTAAAGACATCCAATTAGGGAGAATAATTCCCTGAACCAATCTACACCCAACTCAATGTGCAAGAAGATACCCAAAGGATTTTGGCATGATAACATAGAGAGCATGTGGAAGTGGAAAACCTTAGTGGATAGAGAGAAAGATACTAAAGCTTTTAGATATATGGCCATTTATAACTAAATAATTTGAGGCCTCCAAAAAAAGAGTGTGTAACCCAAGTCCATGTGGTTGGGTCCTTTTATTATGGAGAGAAGAAAGGGCCATTCAACATGATTATGGGATTTCTCAAATTCTACTTTTAGAAAAATGGTCCACTAAAAAGATGCTCGAGCCCATTCCATGTCTTCCAAAACAACTATGATATTATCAAGAATGTATTTTCCCATGATAAAACATGTCTTCTCAGTTATGAAAATTTTAAGAAGAATAAGATAAATGAGATGTTAGAGTAGGTATTTACCTTAGCTCATGTTCACTTAGGTACTTAATTTACCTTTATTGTATTTATCCTTACCCACTTATGTGTGTGGATATTTATTTTATCTTATTTAGATATTAGGAGATACTATCTAGTTGTTAGGTATAGTTCTTTCCTTGATATATGGTATTGACTAGTTCTTTCCTTGATCTATGGTATTGACTAGATCCTTGATGTCTAGTTCTCTCCTAAATCTATGGTCTTGACTAGGTCTTTGATGACAAGTTATTTCCTTGATTTATGGCTTGATCTACGACCTTGACTGGTTCTTAGATTGTTATTCCTTGCCTATTTAAGCAAGGCCCATTCTCAATGTATTGCATTGAGTTCCATAATAATATATGATATTGCTTCTCATTTATTTGCAAAGGTTTTATGTAAAGTTATTCTGGTGAATTACTTTCATCTTATAGATCATGGTGTTTGATTATCATCTATGTTCTTGGCTTGGTACGATCTGGTTCTCGTTCCTTTCATGGTATCAGAGTAGGAGATTGTTGTTGGCATCCGTTTGTATTTATGTATTCATATATTTAGGATTTGGTCATATTTTGTTTTTGCATACATTTTTATGCAAAACAGAGGCTTCCATTGGATCTGGAAGGTGTGAAAACCCTAAGATCGACTGTAAACTCGGCCAATTCTGGAGGCAGTAATTTTTTGTGGTTTTTTTGTAGAAAAGAACACAGGTGCACCTCGAGATTCGAGCCAAGAAAAAAAATGTGATTTTATTTATTCAAGTTTGTTGAATTTCTTGAGATCTGTACTGGGGTTTTTTCTGCTGCAGTGTATCTGTCTCAGTTTACACGCAGGAAGGTTCCTTAGCCCTTGGTCATATGATATGGTCATATGAGGGCTTTAAGCTTGTGATTCCTACTAGTAGGTGTTTAACTTCAGCCCCCTTTAATTTTATTTGTGTGGTGACGGCAACAACAATTTATTTTGTTTCAGTGGCAACTAAAATAAACAATAGAGCAAAATATTAAAAAGCTTGTCGGTAACTCGGTTTTGAATGCCATTTTTTTACAAAAGTGTTTGTTTTTTTGTGATATTTCCATTGGAGTTCTTTATTTTGTGACTTGAACTATAATTATAAAGTGCCAAATATGGAGGAGTGTTGTAATCAATTATGGATGTAATTTTGGCTGAGCCCGACGTCCTAAATTTTTGGGAGTTACAGTTTGTACCTATCTTGGATTCTGAGAATGATATGCTTTTCTCTAAAGTATGTGGACTTCAAGAGGATATTGTAAAATTTGTAGAAGAAAATAGATCGCTCAAGAAGTCAAATTCTCTTCTACAATCACTCATTCACGATAAGGATACTATAATACACTCCCTGCAGAACAAACTTGCTAGCCTATAACATCACCATCATATTGTGGACAACCATATCCATGCTCCTAGTCCACTTGTAGTTGTTTCTCTTGTACCTACTTACATTGATCTGCCAGTCTTTGAGCCTGAACCCATTTTTGATGCTTCTAAACCTGTGAGGCTTGTTACTGCATGCTCTTTCACATATGTGCCTATCACAGTACCACATGTTCTGTATCCTACTTCTACTAAGTTGTATGGATTTTTTAAGAAGTATACCACTGCATTCCATTCTCGCATGCTCCGTTCTATGGGTCTCACTAGCAGACTCATTGACATACATTCATAGGGTATTGTTTCCTCTATTCCACATGTTAAGTGGAATTCTCATCATGACATTGGTTTTCGAGCAGATACTTCATTGGGAACACACATTGACAGAGCTCCTTTTTTTGTTCGCACGACTCTTTCTGAGGATCATGAGCAACACATGAGTTCTGCACCTTCACTCAGGCTTGAGAAACCTGAGATTTCAGCTATCAGACATGATCAACCTGACACACATTCTGATGTTCTTTTGTATGCACCCATTGTGTATTTTACACCAAGTCATATGCAGGCATCTTCTTCATCCATCCGTGTTGATTTGGGGTGGATATCTGATCACTCGTGGCGGCGACATAAGCATTCATTGAGAGGACTCTACAGGCATGGCTCCTCCACCATTAGGCCTCTTGCTCCACTTTCTATACCTCATGCATTCTGATGCTTCTTGTTTTGAGCATTTTTTCTTTAGCAGGTGTAGTGTATCTCTCTTATTTGTTGAGAGATTTTGTATCTGTATTTTCAACATTTCTGGCATGTTAACATTATCTCTTATGGGGGGATCTATTATGGTGAATTCAAGTGTTATTTTGTCAGTGTTCGAGTAGTTGATTTTGTAAAACTCATACAAATTTGTAGCATCACTCCACCCATTTAGCACTATGGGAGGGTGTGGTGTTGATACTGCTTCTTCGGGTCGTTTCCTTGCCTGTTTACCCTTGGCTTTTTCTTGGATTTGTGACACTCTGGATTTTGTGTCCTTGCTTGTTTTTTGCTGCTTTGGTTTTTGTCTTGGATTGTGGCACAACCTATTTGCAGTATTGATAAATTATTTTGTTGTTTCTTTTTTTTGCACTTTCGACATCATTCCTGTTGACATTCTCCTTGTATGGGAGTTATTCCTGGTGAAACCCACTGTCAGTTGTTTTTGAGTTTTGTGATCAAGGAGTGGATTCGACCACAGTGCCCCCCAAACTTCTTCAACATTGTACGAGTTTTTTTGAGCCGAGCTTCTTGGGATGCCTTTGTAGTAGGTTTTTTACTCTCTTTACCTTGTTATTTACTACTGGGTTTGGTACCTGCAGTGTCCTTTTCCCCATTTATGTACATGATTACCGGGGGTCCTCAGGGGCCTAAGTTGGTTCAGGAACTCATACTGTGGACATGATGCCCTTCTATTTTGGGCCCCTAGCTTCACTTGAGGGGGGCTGTTAGAGTAGGTAATTTTACCTTGTCTCATGTTTCACAACTAGGTACTTTATTTTACCTTTATGTATTTATCCCACCCATTATTTTGTGAATATTTATTTTATCTAATTTAATATTAAGGAAATATTATCTATTGTTAGGTATAGTTCTTTCCTTGATCTATGGTTTGACTAGAATCCTTGATGTCTTAGTTCTCCTCTTAAATCTATGGTCTTGAATAGTTGTTTGGATGAATAGTTATTTCCTTGATTTGATGCTTATCTAACGCCTCTTGATTGGTTTTCTTAGATTTTGATTACCTTGCTTATCAAGCAAGGCCCATTCTCAATATAGTGCATTGATTCCATAATAATATATATATTATTTCTCATTTGTTTGCAAAGGTTTGATGTAAAGTTATTTTGGCGAATTTGCTTTCATCTTATAGATCTTGAAGGTGTTTGATTAGGCATCTGTGTCTTGGCTTGGTACGATCTGGGTTCTTGACCTGGGTTCATATCCTATGATGTGTTATGGTGTTTCTTAAAGTGTGTTTACTCAATGCTTTCATGTACATTGCATGACTCTAGTTTATTCTATACTTCTATGTATGACTACATGATCTTGATGGCTATAGTGCTTGTAATGTGTTAATGTAAGTGACTTTGATTATTTTATGCTTTTAGCTGACTGAATGATTTTTTGGATGGGCTTTAATCTTAGTGCATGGTTTCTTGAATGGCTCGATGCTTCCCAAGTATGTTGTTGATTCTGATTCCTACATGCTTCTATGCATGATTAATAATTATTGCTTACTCTATTCTTCTACGTCGAATATTGTATGGGGGTTTCTTGATGGCTCTATTGCTTACATGTTGATGAACTTATTCTTGTTTCTGTCTATAATTTTGGGTTTAGTTGTATGCATCTTGAAAACTTTATGCTTCCTATGTGTGACTATGTTTCTTTAGGTTTATGTCTTCTATGGTGCATTTATGATTCTTGGATTGCGTCTATGATTCTATGGGGGACTATATGTTTCTTAATTTCTAGATTTTTTTCTGATTTAGACTTACATATATGCGTTAGGTGATGGTTATTCATATACGGTTTTGTATGAGTCATCGATGTCATGTTATGATTATTACTTATCAAAGATGGTTTTATGACGGGTCCTTAGCCATGTGTTTTCATGTCATGTCTGTGTGTGTTGAAGGAGTCCGTTTGTGTTGTGGTCAAAGTTGGTGAGCATACTATTACAATGCTTCATTTAGGATTAGTTTTGAATGATGATTTGTTTGAGTGGTTCTAACAATGCATGCTGGTTTTTGCACTACTGAAGGATTGAGCTTGATGGGGGTGATCTATTCTGTTTATGCAGGTGATTGGGAATGGGGTTCTGGAGCTTAGGATTAGTGCTTCACATTACATGGTTGGGCATGATGCATTGATTCGCTCCATGGCTCGATGCATGATTGTAACTATCTTGATGACTGGGGGGTCTATTCTCAGTGTTGTGTATGGTTCTAGGATTTCTCGTATAATTTTATGTATGAATTAGTGAAAGGGTCTCGACGAATCTCGCTTGCTCTGCATGACTATTATTTTTTTAATGGCTATATGGTTCTATGGGGGTTAGGATGTATGATGTATCGATTGCTCTAGGGATTCTATTGTGAGGCTATATGGTTCTTTAATTTCTCTACGGGACTCTTCGTTTTAATGCACTAGATTCTTTTACTCATGCTTCTTACTGATTGAGTCTAATCATTCAGGTGTGGCCTGTGCTGATGGGTGAGGTTATCACTTTGGTCGCAATGGTTTGTGATGGTACCATGCGTTTTTCATATATTTTCATGTCAGTATCATGTTGTTGAAGATCTTTTGTTGTTGAATCAAGGATTAGGCTATGGTACTATTACCGTGCTTCATTGTTGTGTTTTGAATGATGCTTTGGAGTGTTGATTCTAAAACGCGGGGGGGATATTTATTATATGGGGAAAAAAGGGGGGGAGAAAGGTTCATCCCTTGGATATATACTTATGATACTTATATTGATTATATCATGATTATGTTAGACTTACCCAACCAATGTTTAGTATGGTCTTTGTGTGGTTTATATTATTCTTTTACAACATGAGTGTATACCAATTTTTTTAGATGAGTGGATTTTAGGGAGGGGGAGGGGAAGGGGGGGGGGGGGGGGGGGGCGGCATATCCCTTGAAAAGGGGGCATATTGTAGATGTATAGAACGATAGTTTTTCAACCAAGAGACTACAATTCAGTTTGATTCATGATATTTTATGACATACCTATTTGTTCAAATATAGCGACAGCAAATTTCATGACCGTTGATCGCTGATGACAAGGTTATTACTTGGCAAGATCTAAATGAAGTTTAATTTCATTTGGCACTACATGATAAACAAGGACATTATTAGTAATACTTCAACACAATTGCGCTGGTATGCGGTATTCTATCAACAAGTTTTTTAATTTAATGAGAATTGTACTACGGGCAAGGCTATTAACTTAACAAGATTGTATTGCCTTCCCGAGCATAGGGGGGCGCGGGTTGTCTTTCCTCTTTGGTAATGGGGGGGATCGAGGTTTCAGGGGGGGGGGGGTTGGTGTTTTAGTTGTACTGCGCGACTCCTATTATTGCGAAGTGGGTCGTGCGGAATGGTTTGCAGAGGTCTGCGTTTAATCAAGGGCATTGGGGGCTTTACGGTATCGATTAAAGGGGTGACAAACGGGAGTGTTATACCCGTAATTCTGTGGTAGAGTGTGGCTTAAGCAAGTTGACACCGGGGGGTTGTGATACGTGCGTGCTAGCGTGATATAGGGGGGTCGCCATGGGAAAGTCATTATGACGGGCACGACCAACATTGGCCACGCTTGGTTGGCAGTGTGCTCGGAACGACGTAGAGGACAGCCATGTGCGCGGAGGGAGAGGCCGAGAAATCGACCTGAATGAGCCATGAAACCGCGCTATAAGCTCGTCCATGTGCCCAATCTAGGGTGTGGGGGCTCGTCTAAGAGGGGTCATGAACAGTGGTGATGAACGAGAAAAATAGCTATAGTAGTGACGTCCTGCGGCCTTAGTCTATAGTTGGTTGCACGGTCTGTAAGGAACATGTGTTTCAGTGGAGGTCGGGGCAATCGTAGTCCGTGTATGTGGTCGTTAGGGTCACTGAATGGCGTCCCGCTTACGCTCTACAATTGATAATTTCAAGGGGGTACGGTGTACGTCGGTGGGGGGGGGTGACGGGGTCGGGGGGTCGGGGGCCTAGAATGAACGGTTATAGGGTGGCCAGTGGTCAGGCAAGGCAATGAATAACTAATGGAGAGTGGGGTGTTAGCCGTAAGAGACAGAAGGAACACGAGGAGGGGGGGGGGGGGGGGGCGGGAGGAGGGGGGGGAGGACCCAGACGGGGGGGGGGTGGTGTAGGGTCCGGGTAACGGTGACGTTGCGTCTAGGTCGATGTTGAGAAAACCGAAGGAAATAGTACCAAGCTCACAGTGGCTTATTCCATAAGTCCGCACGTCAGCACATCAAGGCTGACAAGTTTGGGTCAGTTTAAGTAGTGGGGAGCGATCAGCTCGCGTGTGGGTGAGGGGGCTAAAGTGTATGAGAGTCAAGGACAAACGTGGCATGTTGCCGACTTGGTGTAGGGATCATAAGCGGGGGGCTGCTTACTCGTATTAGGATAGTCCGTGGATGGGTGACGTTCAAGCCGAGTGTTTGGGGAAGCTAGGGGGTGGGCTGTGCACTGCGTCAAATGGATTGGGTATGTGGGTAATGTTCGACGGCTCAGGCAATGGGGGGGTGGGCACACAACTAACTAGGTTGTAGGGTAGCAAGAAGAAGCAAGTTGTGGAGTTACTTATAGTAGGCGCAGGGCGGGGTGTAGCCCCAATGTAAGAAGAGCTACTATGGACAGATTACGAAGCACTAAAGAACAAGCAAACAAAGCTTGTTGAGGATAGCGGTCGTAGTCCCTTCGAGCGTGTGTTCAAAGTATCGCCAGCGAAGAGTGTTGTGTCAAGGCGTGTCTAGGAACCGGGGGCGAAGTACGATAGTGGTCGGAGATGCCGTGTATGTACGCTTGGGCCGGGGGGGGGGGGGTTAGAGTTGGTGTGGTTCTCTTGGGTAGAGACCAAGGGTTCTGGTCACTCGTAGTCGTGATCTTCTATCTGTGGGCATATGTCTAGTGTGGGTCTAGGGTTTGCCAGGGAACCAATCTATAAGGTGGTTTGATCAAATCCCAGGAGTGGATAACACAAAGATAGCAGATTTGGCCGAAGGTAGGGGGAGGACGAGGGAGGTCAACCTGTTATTAGGGGGTATGGAGTTAGGGGTCTGATAGTTATAGGGAGGTGGGCGATAGTAATGTGAAAGACGGGTAATTGGTGTCGGTTAGGTCAGCCAATATAGGGCTTGGTGACTGGTTTGATAAGGAACTTAAATGCTTGGGGGTTGACGAACGGGGGCTCCGACCATGACGAGAGCGTAGTGTATGGATGAGAATGTGCTTTATTAGTGGTTGTTGACGGCGGGGCTAGCTGGGCGCAATCAACTTGACATGGGTACGGTAGGTTCTGGGGGGGAGGGAGTTCTCGCATTGTATAAAGACTGGTGTAGTCTATAATTCGCATGATTGGGTTAAGGTGAAGATGCTTGACGGATTCAAGGTGTTGCACGAGGGGGGTTGAGGGGGGGAGGGGGTGGGGGGAGGGGGCGACAGCCTGGCGGGGCTGCGAATCAATAGTGGCGACAACTCTGAAGGTGCAGGGTGTAGACGGTCATTTTCTCTTGTGTGTAGAGAACCTACCAATGAGGGAAAAGGGAACAACACGAGGAATAAATAAAGGAAATGGGGTTTCTTTTCTCCTACTATTTTTGTGAAGATTCTTATTTCGCCTTTCGTGGAGTTGGTTTGTATATACAATTAATACGCAAAAAATAGTCACATTTCAGTGCTTCCTTCATAATCACAATTTGGGGGTTTCCTTGAATTGTGAGGAGGTGTTGGGGGATGGAGGGGTCCTACCATGGGTTGGGGTGTGCGGGGGGGGTGGGGGGGTCCGTGTGTTGGGGTCGGGTTGGCGTTGGGGGGTGAAAAGATCAGTCTAGGGGGGGGTGTTGTGGTGGGCAATGGATGTGGGAGGTCCTTTAGACAGAACATAATAGGGGGTCCACTAGGCGCGGGGGGCCCTGGCGGGCGCTAGTGATTACATGGATCAGGTCGGTCGATGTTTTGATGGTGTTAAAGTTGTAGTTGAGGGTGGGTTGTTGAAGATTGCAGGGGCGAAATTCTTTCAGTGCGGATGTGGGGAGGCGATCATACTGAAGTCACGGTCTGCGGCTACGAATTTGGGTGGGATGAAGACGCATTGTGATCGTATGCCGACGGGGGACGACTGGGATGGCAGTTAAGGTGGGTGGTGCTAGTCTGTTGGTGTCGATAGGCTACAGCGAAAACTCCCTACGGTGGGAGGCAACATTAAATGCAGGAGATTGGGTCCAGGGTTTTGAGGAATGACTATCCAATATGCAGCGGGGGTTCTAGAGTGGAACGGAGGTAGATAGAAGGCACTGTCTGCGATGATCTGGGAGTAAGCGAGGGCACTGGGGTAAGACCACCATTGCCACTGTAGATCCACCTTCGGCTAGCAGTGAATTGAAGGTCCTTCGAGGGGGGGACGGGTACAATGGCATTACCGGTAAATGTGCGCTACCGTCACGAATCGCTGTTTCACTTACCTCGCGATCGGCCACTATCTAGAGAATGGGGGGCGGGCTAGGATGTCAGAACAAATGCTGGGGAGTCCGCTCGTGGCAACCAAAAACGATACACCGTAGTAACACCCAGAATTCCGTGCGACACCTCTACGGAAGGGGTGTAACAGAGGGTTTACCTAGTAGTGGGCTCTATCGGGGAGAGGAGGGGGTGCTCAAGACGTCTTAGAATATCTTTCGGTTTGGGGGGGGCGTCGCAGAAGAAAAAAAAAAAAAAGAAACAGGTACCGGGCAGGCAGGCAAGCCATCACACCCCTTCGTGTTGCTGTTGCCTAGGAAGTAGAACTAGGAAAGTCTTCCCGTGGAGCGGGGAGCCGTCTTGTACATCACATTCCATTGCCCCCCGGGCGGCACAATAGGTGTGGTGCTGTTATGGCGCAACCCCTTAGAAAAAAGAACAAAACATGGCAAACGGGAGCAGTGGATCCGGTGCCAAAGTATTACTGTACCCCGTATCTCCGAGGAGCCGACGAGTCGCGAAATGCACGAACCGCTCTTACCGATACTTGGTAACATATGCTACATGTCATTTTTCTAGCTCAACATCACGCCGGGGTATGACCCGGGCCACTTTTGAATCAATCAACTCGCCCCCACCCCCAAAATCACGACACAGGGTTTATTTGATTCTTTTCGAAGGCCGTTTGATGCAATGGACGAGGGTTGAAGATCACTGCAAGGAACGCCCACCAAAAAACAACCAGTGCCCTACTCAGCGGTTCCTGATGAAACAGCTGAAAAGGGAAATTTTTACTTACGTTTAATTGATATATTAATGATTAACTGATAAAGTCGAGGCATGGTTTATTTTAGAGTAGGAATCCGGTTTTGATCTTAATCGGCTGTGTATATGAATTTATTAAGTAAGCTTAGGCATGGTTCTTAAATTTTTTTATCTTCGCTTTCGTAAATTCACCTTGTGGTTACACAACCCGAGGCGGGCGACACGGGGGTGGTATTGCGTCTGTGAAATTCTCAATCAAGGATACACCTGGTTCTTCCGTTGGTGGTACGCGCATCCAGCATGAATTTCAAACACTTAATCATATCTCGTGGGATTTTAATCCTAGACTCCGTTATGAAATCTCAGTACTCTTATCACTTTATGTCACCCTATTTGACTTAGCACGAACTATGTTGATACTGGTTTTTATGTATATGATTATTCATGTTCGATGTGGTTCGTTCATGTATGTCAACGATTTTATTTGGGAATAATGAATCCGGGACGCATATGGCAACTCACTGCCTGCAAAAAAACCTGAGCAGAGAATTGAAGCTTCGTGGAATCAGTCGGCCCTCTATTAAAAACAATTTTATGTATGCATTAGCCATCATGAAACTCAGTCGACGGAGGTGGATGCACTAGTATCTACTTCTACAGCTGACCATATTAAATGTAATATGGCTGCACCCTTATTCCTGTACTCTATATTTATTTTGGAAACGACTCTACACCTTTGTTCATTATATGTGCTACTGATGTGTCTTGAGATGACGTTCCCATGTACGTACCCAAATTTCATATACCCCCCCCCATACCATATTCCAACAACGGACACCCCATATCGTACCTCTCTCCCATGTGTCATGCGCCTATTTGTTAGTATCTATAAAGGAAGTGTGCCGGTTTTAATTCAATTTATAACTTTGATGATGGTTGATAAAAAGCAATTGAGACTGTCAGGACTCAGCTATATGTAACCAATGGTCTCTGACAAAAGGAGATGGTTCAAATACTAAATGTCCACTTGCAGCAACATGCAACAAAGCTTTTTTTTTTAAATTTTTGGAAGAAATTATTATTGCATGGAGGAAATAAGGAACAAACTACACATGTGATAGTGATGAAGATGAATGGCACCATAAAAATTCAGTCTTACCTCTCTGGGAATTAATTGATTTCATTAAGGAGCCTTTAACATAACGATGCATACGCTTGTAACACATAAAAAAAAATCATGATAAATATACATACAACGAAGGAAAAAATTACAAGGCACATGTCATCATCATCCAATGTGTATCTTGAGAATAGTGCACTCATTTCACTTTAGTAAAGTAGTGATAAAATGATTATGTTTAATTAATATTTATGCCATATCATGAATGAATGACTTAAATAACAATTATTGCCACCGCATTTAAACCCTATGAGTTATCACTCCAAATCACACCATGTCACATCACGTATTTGCAACATTCAAATGAATTTAATTCATTTCATTTTTGTACTGTGTGTGAGCCAATCGTAGAATTCAAAAAAAAAGAAGTACTCCAAAAATTTAAAGCTCACTTGAATTCTTGCATCATCACTACAAATTGTAAAAAAAATTCCCTCAAAGCTTAAGAATACAAAATTTAGGATGGGATGAGATATAATTCACCATGAACCTACAAACCATTCGTAACTCCATAATCATCCAAAGATATTGTAGTATTTTCAAGATAGCAGATGGATGTGATATATCAGCAAGTTTCAGGTTTTCGACACAACCATGGTAAAATAATTTGGTGCTACATTCAAGGATGGACAGGATACTATTAAGGGCTTAATAGTAAAAGTGGATGATGAAATTTTAGCTACAGTCATAGGGCTTCCTGTAGAAGGTGAGTTGTTTCCTAAGAAGGAAAACCTAGATGCATCTTGACGAGAGTTTGGTGATGTAGAAGATAATTTCTTGACTAATAGACAAGGTAAATCTTACACTTCTCTGAAACCATTTTGGGATGATGTTGTCAATTACACTATCAAATACTTTACCTATGAGAGGGGTAGATAATCCAGATTGAATATTGTCCATTTTAAGTTGTTGAATAATTTGAACAATGGTGTACATATTAGTGTTCCAAACTTATTAAATGAAAGCATGAAATGAATGACTAAAGAGTTATAGAAAGGAAGGTCAACCTTGTGTCACCATTATATTATTACTCTTATTGTCAAACATACATTGGAAAGAGAACAAGCTGCACTGAATTGGGGAGATTTTTTAAGGCTTAAGAATATTAATGAGTTATTGGGGAAACAAAAGAGAATCAGAAGCATAAGTAGTTCTTCCACTCACATAGTTGAACCCGTAGCTTCCACTTCTTAAGCCCCTGAAAACCCTGTTTCTGAGAACCACCATCTCCAGAGAAAAACCATTAGCTTATTTCTCATGAGATAATTATAATTGCTAAAAGCCTAGGATTTTCAACCCTCGAATCATCCACCTCAAGAAGCAAGAGGTATTTTTCCAGACCTACTTCTAAATCCTCCAAGTCCACTCCTTCATCTTCCAAATCCAATCTTGTACCACGTAGCTGTTCTCATCACCTAAAAACTAAAAGGCCACAAAAATCAAGAGCCACAAAACCTAAAACCATATCACTTGATAGTGATAAAGAAGAAGTAGAGGAGAATATTGAGGTAATATCCATGAACATATATAAGGAAGATATTAATGTGAAGATTCAAGATCCCATAAAGGGTATGAAAGCTACGAAAGGAGAAGGAAGTAGTGAGAAAACTATTCAGGAAGGCCTTGCACAATAGTCTGAAGTTTAAGAAGAGGAATTTCATGCTGGGGAAACCCATGAGAAGCATGAAGGAGGATTTTTCTAGGAAATAAAAATATAACAAGGCTTGAATTACAGAATAGTGATATGAAATAGAACAATATTGTTCACAATTTTGAAACAGAACAACCACCTAAGTAGATTGTAAAGGTATAGGAGAATATTCCCATATTTACTGAGGATACAATTGAGACCATATTAGAATCTTCTTCCCCATTGTTGCCACAAGCTATGCTATAGCCATAGGTTATCATTAGAGAATTTTTCAAAGAACCCCCAATACCAGTTTGTAGAAACATGGCCACTCAGAAAACCTTGATAGATTATTGGGTGCAGCAATTTGAAAATTATGTTAATAAGCTACAGAGTTGATGGGAAAGGGACAAGGAAGAATTACGCTTCCAACATCAGTAGGACCTGGAAGAAAAGGATAAAAACTCAAAGAAAAGGAAAATGAAATTTAAATACTCAAGAAGAAGTAGGAAGATATGATTTAGGTGATCAATGAAATATTTAAATGTTGGCCACCATCTAACATTTATGCCATTTCTAAAATAAAAAATGTTGCAGTTAAAGTATACATGTATCAACAATGAAATTACAGTTGATATTAGAGGATCCAGACCTTTCTTTAGGATATATCTAAAAATTCATCATGAAATTCTGCTTATAGTATGTGAGTTGTCTATGTAAAATTATGTCTTGGAATATGATAGGGATTGGATCCCAAAACTTTACATTGGAGATGTTCCAGTTAGGGAATTGTTTTCCTATTTTAACAATGAATTATATAGAGAGAAGATGGAAGAGTTCATGCAATTGTTAAAGGAAAAGTCATTGATGATCAGAGGTGAAGCTTCAAATATAGGAGCAATTATTGAGGAGTATGGAAAATAGATGCAACACAAAGATATTAGACAACGAGTACACTAAATGAGACATGAAGTTCATGATGAAGCAAGAAACTAAATTAAATTCAATGGGCAATAGATAGTACATACTTGCAGGATGCGGTGGTAATAAATTTCCCCTATAATGCAAAGAAAATAAATGCATTCTTATCATAATATCATTCCCACTTTTAGGAGGATAAATGCATACATTGAAATTCTAAAGGATGTGGCAAAAATTGGTTTCCAATTGGCTATTAACCACCAATCTTCCACTATCATATACCACATTGGTCTGGAAACAAGGAACTAGATGAGGAAATATAGGACAAGATCATGGAAAGATTCATAATGAATGCATGGTACTTATTCAGTGAGCTAGAAGGAACATCTACATCGACTGAATTTAGATGCTTATGAAGCATCATTCAGGAAAATCCTAAACCAGTCGAGGCACCTAAAGAATATTGAATGAGGAAATTCAAGAAGTTAAGTATGGGGGTGTGATGATTTGTTTTATTTCCTTTTAAAACACATCATCTATTCTATTTTGTTTAGCTAATTGTAGCCTTGAATTTGTATTTCCTGTTGATACTGTTGAACATTTCCATTATAACTTAAACTCATGACATATATATTAGTTAATATAATTATTAATAAGGTTTTTAATTTTTTTTTTATACTATGAGTATGTATTTAGTATTTTGGTTGTAATATGATGGTAAATGATGCTTTGTATAAATGTCAGCCTTGTTTGTAAAGAATTTGTTATATGCAACAACTAACATGCAACAAAGAATCCATACACAAACAGTTGACATGCAACCAAAATAACTCATTCAAAAAGAAGAGGTCATCCATAGCAACTAACATGCAGCCAAAGGGGCCCATCTATAGAAAATCATCCACAATCAAAGAAAACCACACACATACATAAAACGTGTGATTCTGAGGATCTTGCATAATGTGGACACTACAACTAAGCTCGCATGTGTTGATAGAAGAAGTAGTTATGTGAACAAGAAGAAGAATCAATGGCATCACTTGATTATGCATTGCATCTCAAACAAATAACTAATTGATTTAATTCATAATTTAATAATTGGTTGATCAATTGATCAATTAGTTAAGTTTATGTGATTGTATGAGAACATCTATTGAATAGTTTCGGTTGCATGCATGTAAGTTTCTGGATTTTTTGGTTGAGATATTTTACTTAATCCAACTAGAACTCCTAGTAAGACTCTATCTCTTCATGCCTCTGTCAAAAAAAGAACATATTAATGCTTTAGACTGGAGGCATACAGAGGAGATTGATCCATATATAGGGAACTTACTGTATTTTCCACTTGTAATCTTTATGCTGATGAAATAAGAATATGAGTTCTATTAAATTGTTGTAGACATAGGCCTTAGGAGGGATTAACACACAAGTTAGGGCGCACTTTTGGTTTGCTAACCCTCTCCTTTTTTTTTTTTGTTTTAATTTATTTCATGGTTAGAATTGCAGAATTTTATTACTTTTCTCTGTATTTTATTTTTACATCATTTTCCATAGTCATAGTATTCATTTCATTCATAGTCTAGTTCATTACCAGTATTGTTATTTCCTAATTGTAGTGATAAAAATATACCTTTACACTCCTCAAACATATATAACTGTGGATACAACATTGAAAATATTCAAAGTTTATGTCCATAATTTTGATAATTAAATGACTATAGATTTATGAACAACATATTAATTACTACAAGTTAATTTGCACCACTGAAATGAAACATACTTAAAGTTTTAAAATTTAGCTCAATGTCAAGGGATTGAGCCTGAAATGCTTAGAGATGAACATAATTTTTTGCCACATGTATGGAAGTCAAGCCCTCATAAGACATGTGTGGGATGCAAGCCAAACAACATGACGAATGCATTCTTGGCATGAGGAATTCATTCACCTTCACTTGACAGATTCAAATTTTTTACATAACAAAGCCAAAGACATGGAAATTAATTCAAGAGATATAAAAAATCTAGATGCATTAAGAGGTTGGCGTGTGTCGAATGAGCATTCAGTGTGCATTGGCCACGTTAGGATTAACAATGATGGAATTATTTTCTCGGAAATACGGTGGAAAGTGGTTTTTTATTTGATTTAATGACCCACAAAATATGCCTCAGTAGAGAGGAAATTTTTGTAGATGAAAAAGAGTTTATAGTTTAAATATTTGTGATAAATAAAAAGAAGTTCTTGAAGGTGTCAGATAATAACATCGCAAGAATATGTTGAATTATAGACTGTGAAGACATTTTAACTTTTCATTTCAAGAAGCAGTGGATAACAACACCAACAATGAAAATAGTAATAATAACATGAAGGTTTATGGGAATTTGAACATGTGGAAGATGTTTATTTGTATTGATGGTGTCAACTATAAACATCTCCTCATACTCTAGCCTCCCTCTTCTTCAACTCATATCCTCCACTACGATCAGGTTACAGAAGCAACCACTTGAATCCTATTTTAAATGTTTTGAACAATATAAATCTGAACTTATTTTTTTTTTTCATAGGTTACAGAGTATGATGGAACCTACCTTCTTGATTTTTAATTACATGGCTACACCTACATCTTTTAGGACTATAGAAGCCAAGATAGAAATTAAAACTGAAGTGTATTAAGCTTGTCCTTAGAAGCATTATTATTCTTTGAGTTTTGTAGACATGTGTTCTATGTAGGATTCAAATGAATCCACTATATTTTTTCCTCTTTGCATCTACCTTGGTATATATCTAGTGATCATCATGATTCATTTCAATCATGCCATGAATTTTTGGATTGTGTTTTTAATGGTGTAGATATAAAATTTCTCATAAACATAAACAAAAATAATGAAATCCAAACTCATCTAATTTTTTTTATAAATGTATGTATTCATTTATATTGTTATAAAATTATCCATAAAAAAAACAAATATGGATTGTGTTTTTCAATGGTGTGGCTATAAAATTTCTTATATAGATGAATAAAATTAAATAAATCCTAACTAATCTATTTTTTTAATACATGCATGTACTTAATCAATATTGTTATAAAATTATCCATTAAAAAGTGTATTAAGTTCTACAAGTATTTTTGAGTAATATCTATATTACAAATCCATATCATCCTTCCATAAGCACATATGGATGCTTTTTCTAGTATATATTTCTAAAACATGTTACATCTAAAAATATAACATATATGCATTGACCAAGATATCATAATTACATCATCCACAGTAGAAAATTAAAGAAAATGATGATATATGATATCTACCATGCTATCATCATAATTGCATCAACTATGATATAATTTTTGTAAAAAATTGAAAACATACAATATCGACCATGCTAGAAAAAACAACAATAGTCAAGGAATATTTTGTTTTTGAAAACATATGGTAATGAACATGCCAAAAGATGGTATCATCCATACTAAAAAATAGATGGTATCAATCATGCTATAAAATAGACAATATCATTCATTTTAGAAAAAGATGGTGTTAGATAATATCACCTGTGCTAAAAAAAAATTGATTTGTACTTTATTGAAACCATTATGCAAAAAAAAATTATGTTTCTAAAATGTAGATTTCAAATAAAATGTTTATCTATTTTTTATGCATGCTTTTATACAGAAGAATGAGAAAAAACTATTTCAAAAACACTCCATAGGGTAACAGTAATATATGTAACCATTTTTTTTTCTTCTTCTATAGCTAAGTTTTCCTTACTTCCTACAAAATGATTAACTAGCTAAACCAAGTCTTTAATTCTATGTCAATAAATATTGAGGATTATAAATAATTGATAGATAGTAATTTCAAAAAATATGAAACAATAATACAAGAAACCAAATAATTGAATAGAAAATTAGAGAGAGAGAACACATTATACTAGATTTATGTGATTTTAGGTTGAAAACTCCACAAAAAACATCATCTAATATTTTATTAATAATATGAAAATTTACAAATTGTTTGACCATTGTACAAACTATTTAACAACTTGTTATGTATCTCCTTCTCCTTTTTCTCTCATAAAAATGGCCTCACCATGGATTTTATAGATCCTTTAAACTTTTCCTCTAACAAATATTCCTCACACTTCCCTACAACTCCTCTCTCACAAACTTACATACTCAAATGAAAGATATCATCGTGTGTTCCAAGTTATGCCTTGCATCATTTACCCTATTTAGGGAATCCACCTAAACAGGATGATGGTTGAATCTCAACCATCCAAAAAATAGGTATGAATGGTTATAACCATTCAATATAACTATGTAATAGTTATGCTTTAGTTGACTACATAATAATTAGATAATATAAATAATATCTGATTATTTTTCTCAAAACTGCTTTAGGATACGATATATGTAGTTATATTTTATTTAGATTATGTATATATTATAGGTATCCACCATATAATAAGATCCTTTAATATATATTTAGGGGCCATTTATGTTAAGTGTGGATCCCCATGAATATTATGCTCCAACATGAGAAATAAGAGATCTTAGATATAAATTTTGAGACATTTTCATAGAATCATGTGACAATTTGGTGGTAAGAAGAATAATCCAACAATCGTTTTGTTGATTCAAATGAGATATATTGTGTAAATAAATAATACACAAGGGAATTAATAATTGTTTGTGTTTGTAGAAAATAAAGAGAGAGATAGGGAATCATATGACAATTTGGTGTTAAGAAGACCAATTCAATAATTGTTTTGTTGATTCAAATGAGATATTTTGCTTAAAGAAATTATACACCAAGGGAATTAATCATTGTTTGTGTTGTAGAAAATAAAGAGAGAGATAGGGAACATAGATTGAATGTATGGAGGGGGAAAGAAGTGAATAAATGGTCGAAAATAATTAGACTAATGAAGGTAAGAAAACACATAAGAAATAGGGAAAGTGTTAAAGACAAGTGTGTCAAGTGACATACATTAAAAAGAAAATTTAGTAGGAAGATACATAGGATGTGGATCATAGGTTGTGTGGAAGAGATACGTTGATAAATATCTAATCCTAACAAGGTGTAAGGGAGCATGGGTTAACCAAAATAATTTATGCTAGGATGTAATTAAAATACTGATAAATAACTAATTATACCTAAATAAAAATGAAATAATAATTCAAACCTAATTAATAACTATGAAAAACAAAAAAAGAAAGGTGACATGAAAGGTTTACTATTATATGATTATATCTCAAGATCTTGTAAAAATTACCAAAATATGACTGTGAAGACTAGGTTTTTTTGGAAAGAGAGAGAGAATGTAGAAAACCTAGGATTCATGAAGGACCTTTTCAAAACCATTAAATTCAAAACTTGACAATGTATTATCTATCAAGTGATATTCCAAGTTAATATTGTATGTATACTAAACTAAATAATCTAATTGAATGAAGCTAACACCAAGTAGGTCCTAAACAAAGTTAATCTAATAAGAACATCAATGATAAATCTTTAAAGGAAATAACTTATAATGCATCAAAATAAATTTAAACATCTAATGCAAAGCCATTCCTTAGAATTAGATGTGCTTTGTAATGTATGATTGATAATTAATACGATCCTATTTAGATCATAAGAAATCAATTTGTATGTTGTCTCCAAAGTGATGAAAGGATCTCACCAAAATGGATACCAGGCCATGTTTGGATCTTCCTTTCCTACTCAACTATGAGATAAATGGAATAAAAAATAATAATCTATTCCAACACTAGAGAATCCTCTATCAATAGTAGTAATCACTATTCAAAGTGTGGTGTGGTGTGAAGGGAGGATAATAGGTTGTATATATAACTTTCCATTTGGAAGAAACTACAATCCTAGTGAATGTGGGATAAAAGATAAAGTAGAATTAGAATAGATAAGCATGATTAGAAGGAATTGATTAGAATTAGCAACTCATGGGAGTTGGATATGATTTAATTAATCAACTAGGATTAATTAATAGGTTAGGATAAGCTTAGAAAGCTATTTAGAGGGGATTTAGAGGAAAATAGGTATGATTCAGATGATTTAAAAGGGGAATTTAATTAATAATAAGGTTTATTAATTAACTACAACATTATAAAGGCTTGATTAACTAATAATAATTAATTAATTGATTTGAAGAGGATTATAACTAACAAAGTGTTGTTAATTGGCATCCGGAATGGGGTAAAGGCTAGTTAATTAATGAAAAGTCATTAATTGGTTAATTAACGAAGTTTTGTTAATTGACCAAAATAGAGGGGTAAGTTAGTTAATTAGCAGGAAATCACTAATTATAATGGAAATGATGGGAAAGAGGGTAATTAGTGCAATTTTAGTATTAAAACTACATAGGAAAATTTTAGGTGTCTACAAATATCATATAGGAAAACAATATATTTTGATGAGTGTATTTGTCTGGTCTAGGGCTTCAAAAACCTTTATTTGATCACTAGGAAAATTTTTTTTTTCTCCAAGCCCTAATTAATTAGTTAAAATTTAAAACATTGAGGTAAAAATTAATGTTTAGGTATATGTTACACCAAATAGTGGTCAATTTATATTAACATTTATCAGCTCCCTCAAAGATATTCATTAACTAGGAAAAATAACCTGATACAATATATTTTCCTTTACTTTCAATAAATTATTTTATAGATTCATGATCTAAAATTCTTCAAAAAAATTCTCAATATGGTGCTTTATTCTCTATAATGTTTTGAATTCTTCTTGAAATGGTAGAATGAAATTTTCAACTGTTAGGATTTTAAATATGTAAGAATATAAAATAGATTAGAATTCTTGCATATGTATAAAAAAATTGAATTAAAATTCATATCCTTTGACACTAAATTTGATCTCCTAAATTAAAAAAGTTGAGAACAAGGAGCAATGAAAATTGAGCTAAGGCGGACCAATAAAATACATATGAATAAACATTTGGAAGTTCCAAATAGATCCTTGGAGATTACAAAACACTCTAAAAAAATACAAAGAGTGTAAGGATACTTTAGACATGATAGGAAAGATATAAGGAAAACTCAAAGGCAATAAATACATCGATATAAAGGATTTTGTTTATACCCAAAATAATATAATGTGTAAACGTAATGTACAATCAATATATAACATGCAAGAGTTTGTAACATATAAGGGTATTTTGAATTAATTAATTTATAATTAACCAATGTGTATAATCATAACGATGCATTAATACTTGTAATAATAATAAGGAATAGAAAAATATCTCAATTACATAAGAGGATATGAAGAATTAGTTGTAATGAGTGGAAAAGATGAGACCTAGATGTGGAACATGAGTAAAAAAGTTGATTTGAGACTAAGGATTTTTCAATTTCTGAGATTATAACTAGAAATTTCTATAGCGCAAGACCATACAACTATTATAAATCCTTTCCATTCTCATGTACATTCATGAATTATACTATAAGTTCTTGAAAATTATTATAGTGAGGTTCTATAGATTTACATGTCCTTCACTTTTCTAGAAATATGATTCGATTGATGTCAATCTTGTTCACACAAAACCTTGGTACAACCTGTAATGACCTAAAACAAGTGGGAAACCCTAGATTCCTACAATATCATTCATCAAAGAACTAGATATAAAAAGGAGAAATCATTTTGTGGTGAGGCTGGACTATCCTTGGTAGACAACCCCTTGAAGAAGAAATCCATGTGTTCTACTACATACTCTCGAGCAAGATCAACCCTCATGTAGTTATCCTAGGAATATGTGCAAGTTTGAATGTAATCTAATATAACCCCTCATGAATTCTCTCATTTATTTTGACATAAAGATAAAATGATCCATGTTTAGTAGAGAATGTAAATAACACAGTAGTAGTGTGATGTGGTGTATTTTAGCTGCTAGAATAAACCTTTTTGTCCCTCGAATACCTTTGATAATTTTTGGAGTGACTTTGCTCTTACAAATACATGGATCTAAGACATTTGAATGCTTAGAAATGGAATAATCTTGACTCTTTTGACCTGGTTGAGTACTTCATACTTGTAAAACTAGATGGTATAAGTGATGTGCAACTATTTTTGGAATATTTAGGATATCCTTGAGTGATTTTGTATTGATATTTACAGTTGGATCTTATGAAAGTGTTAGGTGACTTATGAAGTGAAATTTAATTTAGTATATGGCCTTATGTAGGAGACATATATTACCAAGGACAACCCCAGGAAGATGAAATTACATGTTTAAGATATTAAAATTCAAAATAGATCCAAAATATGAAAGAGGGTAGGACCATACAAGTCAGTTGGGACCATAATCCATTGTGCACCAAACTCTATGGTTTTCCCTAGGCTAATATCAATGTAAAATAATTTTTTTATGGAATGATGTCAACCATAATTTTATTAAATATGGACATTTTACAATATAGATTAAATACTGAAATGAATTATATTATGGTTTTTCTTATACCAAATATTGGAATTTGATTTTGGCTATTATTGGAATCCAAAAAGGGGATTTTGGAATTTGATTTGGCTATTATTAGAATCCAAAAAGTGATTTTTTGGAATCATATATCATGTATGAGGGATTTCTATTTTAGGAGTTTACAATTTCTGTAGTAAGATCAATATATACTTATTGTAATAATTAATACATTTATAACTTTGCAATGCGTAACAAATACTTATATTGTCCATTCTCATACAAAAAAACATTTTTATCTTGTACTCAATTAGAATATGAATCCATTCTCAGACAAACAAATTTTTTTACTTGTATTGAGTGGGCATATGCCCATTCGCATATAAGAATCATAGAAAAAAAATAAACTCGATATAGAATGAAAGAAACATTTATATGTGCTTTATTATAACTAACGGGTCATGCGCATTTGAATGTTGTATATTTTACATATTTTTATCATATATATTTGTGTGACAAGTGCTTAATTATAACATGGATTTATTTGCATACAATGAAGCAAGGAAATGTGTTATGAGATATTTATAACATAAAATGATTGTAATAAATGAATTAATAAGAGATAGTCTATAAAAATCCAATTTTAATATATTGTTATAAGATAGACTACAAAAAAAAATCCAATTAATTTATATTATTTAATCAACATAATAGTAACAAGTAAACTCAATCAAGCTCAGTAATATCGGAACCGTGATGTTATGAGATAATACAAGTCAAAATTTTGTTTTTTTGCATAAAATGATGGCCTCACAAGCCTCGTATCCAATCCAATAATCCCCTTTTATGTGACCCCAAATGTTACTTAACCCCCTCCTATAAAAGATTCTTAGAATCCAAAAAGAAAGATACAAGACATTACTTTTTGAAGACAACCCCCTTACGATGATTATCCCTTTAAGCCCCTGTGACCAGGTCACCCCTAGTTTTTTTTAGAAAAACATTCAACCTACAAGTCTAACTGAATCTAAATACCACCTGAAGACGGCATGGTGATTGGGTTCTCACTCAATTCTAGCATCAATAACTCACCATTATGACTCCATTTCAAGCCTCAAAGCAGGAATTCAACACTCTTTCTACTCAAAGTTAGAGATCTTGAAGAAAATCAAATTCTTGTGAAACCAATTTTCCTTAATCACAGAGCAGTCCTAAATCTGGCTTAATAGTCCACATTCACCAGAAACCTTTCTATGATATTCATATACAGTATTCTAGCTTCAGCTTGGAAGAATGAAGTGTATGCAAGCCAAGAAGTTCAAACCTTCCAATTAGAAATCCTAATATTGGAATGACAAGGAATCTCTATCAGGCACTTAGGATTTCTATAAGGGTTTATAACTATGTCTGCTAGTTAGTGCATTTGTATTTCCATGCTAGTTATGCATCTAGCTTGTAGTGACTTCTTACAGAGCTCCAATTTAACTTTTCTTTTCTTTTGAAATAGATTCTTGTAGGAAGCTGGTGCCCAACTTCCTACATTAATTTATATTTTTTGAATTTTGGCATAGGTAGTGGCCCCCACATAGTCAAAAAACTACTTTTTTCTTTCTCAGTTTAACTCATGTTGTTAATGCCTGTTGTTGATGTGACTTCAGGATACAAGGTCCCTTCAAAACCTTTTACCTTTAATAATAAATAAATAAATAAGTAAAAATGAAAAATCCAATATTAATGAATTTTTATAAGGAAAAAAGACCAAGAACAAACTAAATTTATCCATATAAACTCAGTCAAGTTTCAATAATTGTTATTTAAAATGTTTTTGAAGATCGACGTAAATTTGGGTGTGAACCCACATGATTTAACCATGTACATATTAAGTGTGAATGTTTTTCTATAATGAATTCAAATTTCCATCCCCAGAACCAATAACTTCTTTTCATGGAAAACAAGATCTTTGGATAAAGCTATAAAAGCTAGTTTTGAGCATTATATACTAATCACATGATTTGGTTGAAATGTGAATAAGAACTGAAAAATTGAAATAAACACATGTTGAGAACTACATAATAATAACCATCAATAACATCACTTTAAATGGAAAATGAGGAAAAAGAACTAGAAAAATGTAATAAACACAATTTTGCATATTAATTTGTTCCATTGTTATTTGAAATAAGAGAACATCCCTTTAAAATGATGTCTCTTACATCATCTCAAACCCCTACCAAGAATAGTTATATAAACAACGATTACATAAGCCATCTTATCAATTTTAAATTTTTTCGTCAAAAACCTTTGGAGACACAAAATAAACATTTCTTCAGGAACAACTTTATTGATTACATTAAGTACAAATGTATTTTCACATTTGTATGGAAATTATAGTGTTATCCAAATTGTTTCCAAATATTTAATAAATTTGTCTCCCGCTTTTTTAGTAATAATGCATACCACAACAAAAAAAAGGATGCAAATCAAATTTAACTATGTTTAAAAATTTCATCCCTATTTTTTCTATAGTGTCATTTGTATCCAATGTAGACCATGAGAACGTAATTCAATAAAACTGTTTAGATACAAAAGTTAGAAATTTGGAAATAGACATTCGTTATCAAATGCATCATTATTAAATTTTATGTATTTAAAATACAATAATAATATTTCACAAAAATAATTTTACCTATTTCTTTACACATATTTTTTAGTTGTAGAATTTATAGAATCTCTCCAGCTGTATCTCCACATAAAAATTAATATTAGGATATATTTATCTAGTTGAATCCAAATAATATTAACAGATTAAAATGTTTAATATTTTTACCTATTTATTTACATATATTTTTTAGATATTCTCTAGTTGTATCTGCACATAAAAAATAAAATTAATTATATATTTATCAAATCGATTCAAACTAATATTGACAACTAAAAAAAACATAAATTTTAAAAAATACTTGATAACTTTTCATGAGCCAACTTTCATAATTGATGGTGAATGCTTTTATGTAGCATCAATATGGGCATCTACCCATTCAATACAATATAGAGGATGTGAGAATTTGCTACTTTCCATTCTAAAACAAAGTGAATATTTTGAGGTATTAAAATGTTTGTTTGTTTGATAATGGGCATATGCCCATTGTAAACATTCAACTACAACCAATAATAAAATCAATCATTTAATAGCTCTAAATATTCTAAAACATATTTAAACAAAGTAAACATTGTTAAGAATTAATTTATACATACTTAATTTAATAAAAAGAATACATAAATCGTATATGGGATGCACCTATATGCGTGAAGTTAGACATTTACAATGTTGTTTGGAGAATGATATCCTGCTTCCGATTCTCCACCATAAATATAAGTGAGGAATTCTATTGTTTAATGCATTTGTCCCACCATATAATATTAATACAGGGGCACACATTACAGTTGCATCTCTCAATAATGTGCTCCTGAAAATGCACTGATCTCAATCATTTGAAAGAATGTTCAGGGATGAAAACTGTAATTTCATTCAATTTGATAATGTCCAATGACTATGAATGTTTCCAATCTAGATCCACTGTCACATCTTCCACCTCCATACCAAGTGAATGACATAGAGTGGATAAGGAAAATAACATTTTCTAAATCAAATTTAATGAATTTTCATCAAATAAATAAATATGAATCTTTTCATCAATTTTGAGCTTGTTTTAATAATATTTTCTCTTTTACAGATTGCTTTACCAAGTAGCCAAATTAAGAACAAACCAGATATGCTGCAAATATTATGAACTCCAAAAGAAAATAGATCTCCTTCTTTGTTATCAAATAATGAATTACAATGTTTCCTAAATAGGAAAACAACTCCCAACTCAAGTTTCCAAGTAAACTCTAGCTAACTCTGACTAAATCTACTCTAGGTGGCGGAAATTACTATTTTTAGCAGTTTACTAGAACCTGCTATTCTTAGTAAGTTCGCATGCTTATTCCTACGGGCACAAAAATTTCCATGCATCTTCTACATCCCTAAATTAGAGGAATTTCCAACTTTCTAACTCATAATGCAATTAATAGACTAAAATTAACTAATGCTCAAAAATAGGAAAAAACTGAACTATAACTTAAATCCTAATTTTTGGCCTCAAGATGGCGGATTTAGGGCCCGAAAATGTGTCAAAAACTTGCCGCAACTGGTAGGGCTGGTTTTCACTGCATTCATCTCATCGAAACACGTGGTTTCAAAAAAAAACGGACTCAAACGGACACCCGGAACTCAAGTTATGACCTTGTCAAGTTCCTGCTAATTCTGGCGCATCATTCTCCCCTGCTTGAAAAAAACGCAGCTCCTGCAAGTTGTCTTCTTCAAACTGCTTCCATTTATCTGCATCCAACTTCTTGAATCTCCCACTCTGTGACCCAAGTATTGTCCTCTTGTTCCAGTCCTTTCCAGTGTACCAAATATTTGTTGTATTTCCCATTTCGTGTGTCCATTGTTTTCTTATCTAGAATCTGATCCACTTCTTCTTTCTTCTTCACCGGAACCTGTTGCCTCCAATCTACTACTTCATCAATAGAATCCCCTTCTGCACCATCCCCATGAAAAGAATACAAATCTGAAACATTAAACACTGGAGAAATATCAAAATTCCCTGGCAATTCTACCTCATAAGCATTATCGTTTATTTTTTTCACGATTTTGCAGGGACCAATCTTCTTGTACTTCAGCTTGTTATAGGTTCCTCTTGGAAACCTTTCCTTCCACAGATATACCATAACCAACTCACCAATTGTAAATACCTTTCTCCATCTGTGCACATCTGCTATTTCTTTATACTTATCATTACTATTCTGCAGCTTCTTCCGCACTTCTTCCTGCAATTGTTGTATATGTTCGGCAAATGCTTCTGCATCATCACTGACTCTGCCATCAACTGGTAGTTGCACCAAATCTAACACCCCATTTGGATTACTCCCATACACAATTGAAAATGGAGACTTTCCGTGGATCTGTTTATGGAACTGTTATATGCAAACTCAGCTTGTGGTAATGCTAAGTCCCATTGTTTCGGCTTTTCCCCAACAATGCACCTTAACAGGTTTCCCAAACTCCTATTTACCACCTCTATTTTCCCATCAGTCTGCGGATGATAGGCACTACTGAACTGTAGTTGAGTTCCAAATTTCTTCCATAAAGTCTGCCAGAAGTGACTTAAGAACCTGGTGTCCCTATCTGAAGTAATAGTTTTTGGAACACCATGCAAACGAACAACTTCTCTGAAAAACAAATCTGCTACGCCTGTTGCATCACTTGTTTTCTTGCAGGCAATAAAATGAACCATCTTAGAAAACCTATCAACAACCACAAAAATTGAGTCATTACCTCGTTGTGTTTTTGGTAATCCCAAAACAAAGTCCATACTCAGATCTGTCCACGACCCTTTAGGAACAGGCAATGGCATATACAACCCTGTATTCTGTGCATGGCCTTTTGAGACTTGGAAAATTCGACATCTTTCCACATATCTTACCACATCTCTTTTCAACTTTGGCCAATAGTATTTGTCTGCTACCAAGGCTATCGTCTTATCTTTACCAAAATGCCCAGCCAACCCTCCGCTATGCAACTCTTTCACTATATTCTCTCTCATAGACCCAACTGGAATACATAGTTGGCGTCCCTTGAATAGGTAGCCATCCTGTAAAATATACTCATCCAGGACATCTCCTGCATTGTCTGACAATGGACTAATTAGTCTTTCAACAATATCCTTGAAATCAGAATCAGAAGAATACAAACCCTTTATTGCTTCAAAACCCACCACCTCATTTTCCATAGTGGTAAACAAAGTCACACGCCTACTCAATGCATCTGCAACTTGATTCTGTTTTCCAGATTTATGTTTTAGAGAAAAAGTATATCCCTGCAAAAATGATACCCACTTTGCATGCCTACTATTCAACTTCTTTTGGGTATTCACATACTTCAGGGCTATGTGGTCTGTAAATAACACAAACTCCTTAGGCACTAAGTAATGCCTCCAATGCCTTAATGCTTGTACAATTGCATAAAATTCCACATCATAAGTAGAGTAGTTCTTTCTTACCTCATTCAGTTTCTCACTAAAGAAAGCTACTGGCTTTCCTCCTTGACTTAGAACAGCCCCAATACCCACATGTGAGGCGTCACAATCAACCTCAAACACTTTATCAAAATCTGGTAGTGCCAAAATGGGTGCCTCTGTCACCTTCTTCTTCAAGAATTGAAAACTATCCTCAGCTGCCTTTGTCCACAAAAACTCCCTTCCTTTTGTGCAATCTGTTATAGGAGCTACAATACTGCTGAAATTTTTAATAAATTTTCTGTAAAATGTTGCTAGACCATGAAAGCTCCTTACCTCTGTTATACTCCGTGGAGTAGGCCATTCAATAATTGCCTTTATCTTTTCTGAGTCCATCTGTACCCCATCTGCTGAAATAATAAAGCCCAAGAATACCAAACTCTCTTGCATGAATGTGCACTTCTTCATATTTGCATAGAGTTTCTCTTTCCTTAACACTTCAAATACCAACCTTAGATGCCTCAAATGTTCTTCTTTAGTTTTACTAAAGATCAAGATATCATCAAAATAAACCACAACAAACTTACCATTATACTCCCGTAGCACAGTGTTCATCAATCTCATAAAAGTACTAGGTGCATTGGATAACCCGAATGGCATCACCAACCACTCATATAATCCATTTCCCGTCTTGAATGTTGTTTTCCACTCATCTCCTTCTCTGATCTGAATCTGATGATAACCACTTCGAAGATCAATCTTGGTGAAATACTTAGATCCAGCAAGCACATCCATCATATCATCAAGGCGAGGTATTGGGAACCGATACTTGATTGTAATTTTATTGATCACTCTGCTATCCATGCACATTCTCCATGTTCCATCCTTCTTTGGTGTTAATAAAGCTGGTGTTGCACATGGACTCATGCTCTCCCTTACGACCCCCTTTCGCACGAGCTCTGCCACTTGCCTATTCAACTCTGCATGCAATGTCGGGCTCATCCTATAAGCCGCTTGATTTGGGAGTGAAGACCCTGGAATCAAATCAATGTGGTGTTGAATATCTCTTTTGGGTGGTAATCCATCTGGTAGCTCATCAGGAATAACATCTGAAAATTCTTCTATTAATTCTGATGTTTCTATTGGTATTTGAGCACTTACAAGTTCATCCTTATTTGCAACTAGTGCATAACAAAAACCGGTTGCCTTTGCCTCCTTCACAAATTCCTTTGCAGAAAGCATATTTTCAGCCTTCCCCTCTTCTTTAAGAGGTAGCAAAACTATTTTTGTGCCATCCTTCCAGAAAGTATAAGTATTCTTTCCCCCATCATGAATAACTTTTCTATCAAATTGCCATGGTCTTCCTAGCAGCATATGACATGCATCCATAGGGATAACATCACACCAAATCTCATCCTTATAACTGTTCCCAATAGAAAAGCTTATTAAACATCTCTTATCAACAGTAACTTCATTACCCTTCTTAAACCATGCAATACGATAAGGGTTAGGATTCTTCTCACAATGCAGACCCAATTTATCGACCATCTCATTTGAAACCATGTTCTCACAACTACCACCATCAATAATAACATTACATACCTTTCCTCCTGAAGTGCATCTTGTTCTGAAAATATTTGTACGCAGCCATGCATCCCCCTTGACCTCCTTTCTTGGAGCAATCATCGTCCTCTTGATCATCAGAGTTTCTCCAACATCTGGTGGGATTTCCAGGTCCTGTTCATCTTCTACTTGCTCAGCTTCAACAAGATTTACTCTTGGAGCATCTCCTTGCCTTTTTTCATGTGTATAAGTATGTGGGCATTCAAAAGCTCGATGCCCTTCTTCACCACATCTGTAACAAACAAATGGTCTTCGTGGAGCCTCCCATCCTCTATCGCCAGCATATCCTCTGCCCCTAGGAAATCCTCTACCTCTTTGTTGATTCTGGAAATCTTGTCTCGTATCCTCTTGCTTTTCCAATCCACGAGATGATTCTCCCCTACCTTGGCTGAAACCAGCTCATCCCCGAAAGGAAGTTGAGGCCCCCCTATTCATTCCAGGTGATCTCCTAAAACTTTGACGATTTTGTTTTTCCTCAGCCTTTAAGGCTAATTGATAGGCATCCTCCATGCTTTTAATCCTATGCATACTTATCTCATCTTGAATAGAAAATTTTAATCCATTAACATACCTTGCAGCCATTTGTTCCTCAGTTTCTTCATGCTCTACATGAATGGACAACTTATAGAACTCATCTGTGTATTCTTGCACTGTTTGTAAGTTCTGTCTGAGATTCTGAAACCTCCTGTAAAGGGTTTGTGCATAATCCACAGGGAGAAATTTATCTTTCAGCTTCTTCTCCATCTTACTCCACGTCCTAATTCTTTCTTTCCCCTTTCTTGACCACTCTTTCTGTAGGTGATCCCACCATAACATAGCATGACCTTTCAATTTCGTGCATGCAAATTTTACCTTCTTTTCTTCTGACATAGTCTTCCACTCAAAAAAATTTCCCATGCTAGTCAACCAGTCTATTAGCTCCTCTGGTTTTAGACTACCACCATACTCTGAAACATCAACTCTTATCCCATCATTCTTTCCTTCTAATGCTCGAAGCATCCTTTCTTCAAAAGCTAATGGTGGTGCTTGCGTTTCCTCCTCTTCACAAACTTCTTCTTCATCTGTGTCATCTCCACCTTGATTTCCTCTCTGGGTTATCATTGCAGTAAGCGCAACAACTTGTCTCTGCAGATCTTGCATATTTCTATTCATCTGTGCAATACCACCTCCTCTTCCTCTTCCTCTTCCTACCATTTTTAAAAAAAAAAAAATACTTCGAACCAGCTCTGATACCAGATAATGTAGCCAAATTAAGAACAAACCAGATATGCTGCAAATATTATGAACTCCAAAAGAAAATAGATCTCCTTCTTTGTTATCAAATAATGAATTACAATGTTTCCTAAATAGGAAAACAACTCCCAACTCGAGTTGCCAAGTAAACTCTAGCTAACTCTGACTAAATCTACTCTAGGTGGCGGAAATTACTATTTTTAGCAGTTCACTAGAACCTGCTATTCTTAGTAAGTTCACATGCTTATTCCTACGGGCACAGAAATTTCCACGCATCTTCTACATCCCTAAATTAGAGGAATTTCCAACTTTCTAACTCATAATGCAATTAATAGACTAAAATTAACTAATGCTCAAAAATAGGAAAAAACTGAACTATAACTTAAATCCTAATTTTCGGCCTCAAGATGGCGGATTTAGGGCCCGAAAACGTGTCAAAAACTTGCCCCAACTAGTAGGGCAGGTTGCCGCTGCATTCGTCTCATCGAAACACGTGGTTTCAAAAAAAAAAATGGACTCAAACAGACACCCGGAACTCAAGTTATGACCTTGTCAAGTTCCTGCTACTTGATTTTGTAAGTGTGAGTTTTCTTTTCCACTCTATGTTATGCAGCCCTGTACCTTTTTAGTGAGATGTGATTTTGTAGGAGCTACATGAAATGGAAAATATCAATTTTGAATGAATTTTCATCAAATAAAAAATGATGAATCTTTTCATCAAATTTGAGCTTGTTTTAATAATAATTTCTCTTTTGTAGATCACTTCATCTCTTGAAAGTGTGATTTTGACATGTATTTTTCCAGCATAGATAATGTTTATCTTTTGAGCATGGTAAAAAAAATTTGAATATAATTTTTCGTTGGCCCAATACCTTATCCATATTCATGCGGTGGGCAAAAAATGAATGAAATGAGCCTTATGTAGTTCTATTATTTTGTTTATAATTGTTACTATCATTTTGGTTGGACTAGCCTTGGTGGAGCCAAGTTGCTGGCAGCGCCAAGTATTGCACTACATACCCTCAAGAGGGATTAAGCCTTATATAGTTGTATTATTTAGTTTTAGAATAAGAAGGAAATATTGAACTCAATCATTTTGGTTGGACTAAGCATTTCATCTTTTATATTTAATTGTCTCATTTTAGCTACTATTGTTTTTTAAACACAATTTATTTATTAATTAAAGGTAATTGTTTTGAAACATGTTTTCAATTGCAAAATGAGGAGTGGCCCATTGTAAAAAAAAATAATCTTCATCCTCACATCAAGCCCATTTGAAATGGGCAGATGCTAATTCTCATATAGAAAATGTAGAAGAATAGACGGAACAAGAGTTAATGTTTAGAATGGGCATATGTCCATTCTTAACTAATAATCATAGAAGAATTTTGGGATTTTTTTATCTCATATAAAACATAGATGAACAACACATGGAAGATCAATAGATGTTTAGAAGATTCATATGGAATATAAATATTAATTTGTTTTAGAATTGGGCAAAACACCCCATTTCACATATAGAAATCATGAAAGAAGAATGACTCATAGAAGAAGAATTCATTTTTTTTTTTAAATTGAAGATAAGTTTAAGATATACTTCTAGCTCTTATTTTGTTGATTTATTATGAGACGAAGAATATCATCCATCTATCTTTCTTTTGTATTTTTATCTAGGTATAAAGATAATTCCATATTTTTGATATGTTTTTTAAGAATATCATTTCAATATTTTTTAAGACTTGTATAGTATTATCCTCCATAGTTATAAAAGGATGCAAATTAATTTTCAGAGTCTCAACAAGATCATTCCCTTGCAAAAAAATGTATAAATACACAAGAAAAATAGGAAATCATTCAATGCAGGTGAATCGTGTCCATGTGTGTATATATATATAATTATCTGTATTTTTTATGAAATGCAAGAAGCCCAAAGCAGAAGGATCTAGGCAAGGTTACTTATTTTTCATGCTAGGTGGCCTAGTTTTTTAGGCCTAGATATGAGCGGGCGAGCTACGCAGGACGAGATGACCAGATGAGCTCAGCGAGGAAGTTGACATTCCAAGTTGGGTGGGCGAGCTGATCTACTTAGCTGGTGGCCAAGTTGGGCAAGAGATCTCACCTACCGAGATAAGAAATATTAAATGATGTATCTAATGAGAAAAATTGCCATTTCTCATAATTAGAATAATTAAATAAGAACATAGATAAAATGTAGCTCGTTTTATAATGGAAAAGTTGCCCATTCTCACAGCCTTCATAGAGTAGTTGTTTACCATTAATTTGTAAATAAATTAGGTGTACCACCTTTAACTAATTGAAAAGTTAACTTGTTTTTTCAAGCACGTCTTCGAGCACCCATTGGAGGGGAAATTGGTGAAAATTAATGGAAAAAACAATTCTTCCATGGCATGGTAGAGAGAATGAACGGTGGTAACTATTTTCGATGATAGTAGAGATCTTGGGAATTGCAAGGTTAACCAGCGGTCAATGAAGCTATCTATTTCTTGTTCATCCTTTTTGTTTTCTTTTTCAACTAGTTTCCACTTTTTTGGGTTGCTTGTATTTCGTACTTTTGGGGTTGCTTGTATATATATGTATATATACTATAGATACTATATATATATATATACATATATGTATATATTGACATGGATTGAATGATTTCCCATTTTTGTCCGTGTAATTAAACATTCAGGAAGGGGGTGTAGGGAAACAAAGATTTTAGGAGAGGGTGCTAATATTATACAATTATTACTTATTACAAAACAAAACAATTTTTGTTTTTTATGAGAACGGGTTTGTGCCCATTATAAATATGCATAGCTTATATAAAGAATGTCACAATGCACAAATTTCCCATTATAAAAGAAAGTAATTTCCCATAGACCGTTTTGCCCTACTGAAGTGAGAAAATTTGAGCAATTTTTATTATGAGATATTGTTTTATCACTCCACTAAATTTTTGTTGACCCTTTCAACTTTGGGCTCCCTCTGTTTCATAAGACTATTTTGGCTTGTGAAGAACTAGATTTGAAGGCAATTTTAGGCATAGATTTTTCAACTCTTATCTGTTAAATTATTATGGGATGAAGAATATCATTTGGTTTTATTTCCCTTATATTATGTTCTATCGGTTTTGTAGATAATTCCCTATTTTCAATCTTATGTATTTTTTGATCTAGGTATTAAGAATATCATTTCAATGCTTTGTGAGACATGCATAGTTGTTAACCTAATCTTAGTTGTAATAATATGAGGAGTTACTTATTTTTTAAATTGAAGATATAGTTTCAGAGATACTTCTAACTCTTCTTTGTTGTATTTCAAGTCTCTATGTATAAAGATTAGTTATAATGTTGTATTTTAGAACTTTTGTATTTTTTATATGGCTTTTAAAAAATATCACTTCAAAATTTTGTAATACTTGCATAGTTTTTATCCTCCATAGTTTATAAAATATTGCATCTAAATGTGAACATTTCATGCATGTTTCATAGTCTCAACATAATCACATTCCCTTTCAAAAGATGTATATGATTTTCCTTCTTGGTAAGACAAGGAAGTTACATAAGAAATGCACTACCAATCCTTCATGCTAAGGTGAGAGAGTTATCTGTTATGTTTTTTGCCAAAGTACATATTCGAATTACCATCTAAAAGGCATTGCTTAATTTCCGAATTGGGTGTGACAGTTGATCACAAAATAAATGATAATTCTATAATTCTCCTTTCATCCATAAAATGATATTTTTTGTTCATGATTGATGTTCATCGAGGTTAGATAATATTTTTAAAAGTAAAGCATTTTATCCCAAAGGTGAATCATTTGCAAATTGGCCTTTCATTACTGTTGAGTCATGTCAAATAAGGAATTTTTATTCTTGATGGTGAATCATTTGCTACTTGGACTTGCATTAATGGTGAATCGTTGTCACATTTGTTGGCCTTGATATCATATGTTTCTCTTTGCATTGTTGAATGATTTACCACATACACAAGGCCAATGTGCACATGATTTATCCTTTGATATTAAATGTTGCACGTCCATTACTATGATCTAACCTTGCTGAAACAAAATTCTTTTATTAAATAATATTGGGTATTAGAATGTTTCACAATGGGCACATGCCAAATTTTAATTCTAAATATTCTTAAATAAATCTCAATTTTATTTATATTATTCTAATTTGATTCATACATGAGAAGGGGGCATCTACCCATTCAATACGAGTAAATATTGAATTTAAATAATTTTTAGACCTCTGTAAAGGATGTAAGAATGAGAATTTAGTTTATACAAGAACTTGATCATTTTAATACCTCTGTATAGGTTGTGAGAATTTATACCTCTATAAAAGCTGTGAGAATGCACTGCTTCTAATTCAATACAAGGAAAAAAATTAGTTTCCGAAGTCATTACAAGAAAAAAGGTTTTTTAATATGATAATTGGCATATGCCCATGATAAATGTACAAAATTATAAGCATTTTAATGCAATCAATGTTCTCAATTTTATTATTTTAGTATTATTCATTTTTCAGAATTCTTATAACTCTCTAAAACATTTAAAGGGATCTAAAAATTAGGATATTAAAGAATTAAAGCATTATTGGTAAATTTTTTTATAAAAATATCGATCTCATTGTTATGTTTCATGTCATTCCATATTTTTAAATATGGTTTTCGACTATGACTAGAATCATATCATATTGCGATACCACCAAAAATTTATATCATTTTTGGTTGGATTAACCCTAGACAGAGACTAGTTGTGATTCCATCAAAGTGTTTCAGTACATACCCTCGAGGGGGGTTCAAGCCTTATATAGTTCTATTATTTTTATTTAGAAAGGGAATCTTGAATCCGCCAATGTCTTGCACTACATACCTTTGGGCAGATTCCCATTCTTAATAAATTGATTTAGAAATGGAAGATGCCCAATCTTTGCCCATTTTCATATGGGCATTTGTCTGTCCTATAACCAACAAACATTTATTTTTTGGGTTGTTCCCCCATTTTGCATTGAAGCAAGATCATTGTAATCAAAGGAGGATCATATTAGAAGAAGAATTGCGTAAAACTATTCTGACAACCTTTATAGAGTAAGTAATTATATCATATTGGTTGGACTATCCTTGATAGATCCTAGTGTTGCACTACATACCATTAACATGGGGATCAAGCCTCTATCTTCTAATTATTGTTTATTCTTTTATTTTTAGGTTCTCTTTTCTTTTCATGAAGAATATCAAGGAATTTTTTTTAAGAAACAACAATGAATATTTCCTAACTCTTCTCAATGTGAAGAATAACACTATGGTTTTCCTTCAAAAGAAAAATGAGGCCCAACCCACTTCATATTCATGTCATGAATAAAATTGGATCTTTTTGGTTGGACTATCCCTTGTGGAGCCAAGTTCTGCCTCCGCCAAGTTGTTGCACTACATACCCTAGAGAGGGATCAAGCCTTATGTAGTTCTATGGTTTTGTTTTAGGAATAGTTATATTTATGGGAATTCCTTCATCCTCGAACAAAAAAACATTTACTATTAGATTTTTCCTCATATTTTTCATGAAAGGAGGGTGATTGTAATAGAGGGAAACATTATGACATAGCCTTTATATAGTTAATAATTGTATCATATTGGTCCTACACTATCCCTAGCATGGATAACCCTTATGATTTTGGTCTCTATATCTCTTTTCATGAAAATTAAAGATGAATAGTTCTATCTCTTCTCAATGTGAAGAATAACATCTTGATTTTCCTTTCATTGCAAAAAAAAAATGGGGGACAATCCACTTCGTGTTCATGTCTTATCCATTTGAGTAGACAAATTCCCATATGTAGTTTTCCTTATGCCTATTTTTCTTTGTGATTCCCATTATTAGAATAGACATATGTAGTTTTCCTTATTCCTATTTTTCTTTGCGATTCCTATTATTAGAATGGTGCATATGCCCACTATCAAGATGCTATAAGAAATTGATATGAATTTTTTTCTAATTTTATCTTTGCACACCCTTGGGCATATAGCAATTATCATAGTTCAATTAATTTGATTTAGGAATGGAAAATGCCCATTTTCATATAGGATAAATTAACATATATTGTTTAATACTATGAAATATCATGACCAACATACAATATATTGTTTAATGAGAGGAAGATGAATCAAAGGTTTCCTCATCTAAATATAGATTGAAGGTATGTGGATAAACCTCATAAAGGATGGGATAAAATTACACCCAAAATAACATCAAAAATAAAAAATTAGGTGTATCCTAACTTATGTAGTGCCATAACCCCTCTTGGAATATCATCAATGATATGCTAGAAAAATAAGTGAGATAACAAAAATGGTAGTATCTATTCCACCATTAAGGCCATGTCAAGTGAGGCATCCCCATAGTCGGGTGCTAGAAAGTAGTTCTATAGGGAACAAGAAGAGTAGAGGTACTATAGGTTATAGAGGTGGGGGAAAAACATGAGAGACAAGTACTAACCAAGACCCCCATATCAAAACAGGGTGTGTTCACTCATGGGACAGGTAAAGATGGTTCAGTCAAAGATTCATTATCTCCTTTTTAAACGCACTCAATACTGGTAACTGCAGGTTGCAAGAGACTAAGAGTGGATCTGGTGATGGAGGAAGAGGTACAGGGGTAAGCCCAAACCAGGACAAACTAAACAGCGACAATAGGTCCGGATCTTATGCTTCAGCGGTCTCCAAACAGAAGGAGAATGTCAGAAATGAGCTCTTAAAACCCTCCCAGGAGGTCCCGACGCTGAAAATCGAAGAGGATTTACTTCTAAAGGTTCTTAAGGAGGAGGAAAATCTCTCCCAACTGGGGCTCATATGCAGATTTCACAAATTTTGGCCTAATCTTTCTCAGCTTCATGACTGGATAGCCCAGAGATGGAGAGAAAAAAAATACAAGGTAAGATTGAGCTTTATCCTTGTGCTAAAGCTTACTTCATTCATTGCTGTCTTTGAAACCCCTGAAGATAGGGATTTAATTTTTAGTCAACATTGGGTTTGGGGGGGGGGGGAACATGGGCTTATGTCCAAACCATGGTATCCATCTTTCGACCCATTAAAGGAGTCTTTTGATACCTACCCGATTTGGGTTCGTCTACCAGGACTCCCATTGCAGCTTTGGAACAGATCTTGTCTCATTGCTATAGGGGATACTTTAGGCTCATGTGTAGTAGTCGATGATAAGACCTCCATTCAAACCCATACTACTTATGCTCGAATCCTGGTTGATCTCGATACCTCCAAATGTTTACCAGCAGAAATCAATCTACAGATTGGAGCCAGGCTCTGGGTGCAGAGGATAGACTATGAGAGACTTGCCTTCAGATGTAGGCGTTGCTTCCAAACTGGTCATGTTACAGATGACTGTGAACACTCCAAACGTAAGACCAAAACAGCCTGGTGGAGGGATTCTCTACCTGAACATCTTACAATCGACTCAGATCCGGCTAAGGAATCAAGTGCCCCCCTGCAAGCTAACTCACCCATCATGGTTGATTCACAGACCAATACAGAGAAGCCTCTCCAGATTATTCTTTACAGGCTGCTGATTCAGTGATTAAAGATATTCTGACCTCCCATTTGGATCACTCCCCCATCAAACCTATTGCAGTTTTTCGACGACTATAGTGGATGTGGGAAATCAAGAATGGACAGTGGTGGATCGGAAAAAAAAGAAGGGTAATGCCAAATCTAAATCCCCCACCATATCGGACAAGATTTGATTCTTGTCTTTTTGGGCGCTATTATTGCTACATTTTGGTATATGGCCTGCTACGTAGTTGCTAGGCAGCTGTGTTGTTGTTTTGTTGCTGTTTTTTTTGCTGTTTTGTTGCAGCTGGTTTGCTTTTGCTGGTTCCTTTCTTGACAGTTTTTTTTGTTGGGCTCTTTTGAGTTGATCGTCTGGATGTTTTCTTCGTTAGTGGTCGGCCGGAGTACATTGTTATCATTTTTGTGGCCGGATGAAGGGGTGTGATGGATCAATCTCATATGACTCACAAGGCTCTTCGATGATTCTGACATTTTTATTTTTTCTGGAATAGGGAACGTATGTGCACCCTCTTTTCATAATCTTTCTTTTTGAAGGATCATGTTCAATGTCCCTTGGTGGCATTGAAGTGAGACTTGGTTGCAATGTATAGTCTTCATTTGAGGAGTGATCACTATTTACCAATGTTTGACTGAGTGTTTAAAAACACTATTGTGAACAATCTTTGGAATTTCAAATTGTGATGATTCCTTATATAATTATTCCTCCTTTGATGGTGCCACACATGAATGATCACCTATTTACCCTTCCTGACTCTAGAGTACTTGAATGAAATCCACCACTTGAGATGCTTAAAATACCTATGTTTCTAGAAGTTTTAGATGGGAAGAGATGATTCCTTCAAAAAATTACACACGTGATGATTTTGAGTGCTTATAATTCACTTTCATCTCAAGAAAGTTTATATTTCATGATATATTTAAGACACTAATGATCGTTGTGCCCACATTTTTATAGCTTAGTTACTTGTTGCTCATTTACTCATAGACATGTTTTGACAGAGATTTGTTATATTTTGGACATTACATTAGGAGATTTGATCTGATTAGGCATGTATGGACATTTAGGCGTATAGTGCCGATTTAGCTTGATTACTATGTTGTTTGCATTATCTTATGATGTCATGGATACTAATTGATATGATGTTGTTTTGGAACGTAGTTATATTGATGGTTACTCAGTTTGTTGCATGTTGAGATTCTATGGATACATGTCATTTTATCATTGTGACTAACTTATGGTGAATTATGTATAGTTGTGCACGTTGTCACACTTTCGATTCTAGAAAGATGATATGTTAGTTTAGAATTCATTGATATCTTGTTTAGTAGTTGATTCATATTTTATCAGATAGGTGCGGTTAATGTGTGTAATGAGTGTGCAGGTGACAGGTTACAGGAGAACATGGGATTCAGGCCAGCTACGCAACTTTGCACAAGCAGCCCACGGGCTAAGCCCTAGCCATGTTTATTGCTTGAGGCCTTAGCATTAGAATTATTGTTTTGGGCACCATGGGTGACCCTCATTTGTAATGTAATATGTCTTGTAATTATTAATTTTGCTTAGGGTGTTTTAGTTTGTGTTGTAAACTTGTTTTTGGGAATTAATGACCCCACTTGCATTAAGTTTTGATTTAGATTAATGATGTAATTAATTTAGAGGGTTTAGGGTCACATGTGAACCCTTGGGTGGTCCCCACACCCTCTACCCTTGTGCCAAATTTTGCCAAACCCGAAATTGGGTTATTTTGGGCATTTTTAGGGACCCCTTTTTAGTTTGGGAGTTCCCTTAACATAAAAATGAGCCCTTGGACCCTACCTAATAGGTAGGGGGCTTATTTCCAAGGCTAGAGGGAGTTTTCCCTCCCTTTTTGCCTCTTGTTTGGTCACATCCATGTAAGGGGTGTGGATTAGAGTGCTTGTTAAAAGTTGCACTAGAGTTGTCTTGTTATCATTTAGAGTAATTTGGGAGAAGAGGGCAAAAAGACATTTTACCCTTTCTCTCTTTTGTTTTGGCATCTTTGACCTTGAAGGAGGAGAGGGGTGACACATGTCACCCCCTCATTTGTGAGGATTTTTTCTTGCTCCTCTTCAAATTCCCCTTCATGGGAAAAGAAGAGGACTTTTTTTTGGGAGCTTTGCTTGGATGCTTGTGTGATTTGGAGCTAGAGGTTGCTTGGGTCAAGGAGTGGAGAAGTTTGAAGTTGGAAAGCTTTTTGGAGAGCTTTCTTTGAGGTAGGCTCTTAAGTCTTATTGCATGTGTTGTATTCATATTAGTTGTTAGATTGTTTACTTGAAAATGTTATTGTTGCATGTGGATTTTGGTTATTGTTTTCTTGTTTTACTCCCTCCATCATATGGCATGATGGAGTTTTGGAGTTTGTGGGGGAAGAGAGAGGGATTTTTCCCTCTCAATCCTCAAGGCTTGATGGACAAGCCTTGTAGGGTTTTAGTTTTTCCCCTCAAATGGTTGAGGTGGGGAATTTGATTCATTTGGCTTGAATCTCCTTCCCCATTCTTGGTAAGGAAACCCCTTTGGGGTTTGAAAATCCTTCCAAGAAGGACTTGGAGAAAGGGTGGAGGAATAAGGAGGGTTTAAATGAAATAGGAGCAATAAGGAGGGTATGGAGGTCTTGTTATTGTGCTTATAATCTTCGTTAAACTCTTTTTTGGAGAACTCCTCTCCTCTCTTCCCCATTTGTTTTAGAGGTAGAACTTGGGTTCTCTTTTTCACCTTGTAAAATTTGGAGTCTTGTCTTGGATATTTGTCTTATTTTTTTTTGTGCGGATGTATTATTGGTTGTTCACCTCATTCTTGTGCAAGTTGTGGTTAGTTGTCCTCTTTCCCATGGGCTTGGGGGAGGCTAGCATGCATCCCAACCTTGGGAAAGACATGTAATGATGCCTATGGTTGGGTGGCAAACAAGTTTTTTCTCCTTGTTGGATTTCTTGAAAGCATGAAGAGTTGGATCTCAAGATGGAAGTGGATGTTGGTTGGAGCTCTTTATCATCTTCATTCTATTGTGGACATTACCTCTTGTCTCTTGAAAATATGGCTTGTGGAAGATTTCTCATTGTAAAATCCTCCTTTGTATTTGGAGTCATTTGTAAACTAGAATCCTTATTTGTTGTAAAATCTCTCTTTTGTATTTGAAGATTACTTTTAAACTTGAGTAAGATTAAGTTGAGAAATCCCTTTTATCCTTGTAAATGAGCTTTGCATTGTACCTATCTTGAGTAGTTCCTTGTATATTTTGAAGAAACAATGGAAAGTGAGTTTTGAACTTCTTGATAAGAAAGCTTGTATTAGATGCTCTTCTTTTATAAAAATAATTGTAACTCTTGTTTGGAAAGAAAGGTTGTTTATTTGAAAATAAATTTTGTGAAAAAGTGGGTATGTTTGATATAAACTTGTTTAGATTTCATTGAAAGTAAAAAGTTTTATTTTATTGGACTATCCTTGAACTTGAAAAAAATAAATAAATGATCTATAGGTATATTTCCTTTTGAAAACCTTATGTGTTTTAAATTAAAGTGAAGAATCAAATTTGCATTTTGTATACTCCTTTGTAAAATTTATTAATTTTTAGCCTCTTCTCTTTTATAAATTCATTTGAAATAATTGTTTTTTCTTTACCACAAATTTGATAATCATTTAATTATGAATTGTTGAAAATTTTAAGTTCTTTTATTAAAATCATAATAAAAATAAAATTAAATTGTGTTATTTATTTTAAGTTGAAATCATCATCATTTTACATTAATATGAAAAACCAATTCAAATATTTTTAATATAAATAATATAGTCTTAGTTTAATTATTATATAATATATATATAGTAATTTAATTGCAGATATATATATATTGTATATTATAACAATTATATTATAATAAAAAATGTATATATATATATATTATATATATATATATAAAATGTAAATATATTATATATATATATATATATATATATATATATATATATATATATATATATATATATACACTATATATAATAATTAATAAAACTTACAATTTTTAATAAAAACAAAATTAAAAAAAAATTAAAAAAAAAAAATAGTGTTGGTGTGGGGGAGGGCTCAAACCCCTCCCCCACTGTGCCCTGTCCCCCCACCCCCCCACTGTGCCCCCCCCACCTGTCCCATCGGCCCCCCAGTCGTTGCCCCTCCCACCTCTGCGCACCACCCCACCTGTCACCCTGACCTCCCACCCCCCCGACCGCCTGCCTCCCTTCCACCCCCCCTGCCCCTCCTCCACCTGGCCTTGATTTTCCCTCCTCCACACACCCCTTGCGCCCTTCTGTCCCTGTCACCCGCAACCCTCCATACCACCCCTCCAAACCCCTCTCTCTCCAGATTGCCCCTCCCTTCCCTCCCTATTTCTCTGCAAAAAATAATAAAAAAAATAAAGAAAATATATATATATTAAAATAAAAAAGAAATGTTTAACTGATATTGTATGAATCTTCAACAATATGATGTAAAATTCAATCAACTCCATAGCTCCTCCTCCAACCTGCAAGAAAGAAAGAAAACAAAATGAAAAGAAAAGATGAAAAGAAAAGAGAAGAAAATAGAAAGAAAAGAACATAAGAGAAATTAGGGCAAACTTTAGGGTTTTTTTAAAAAAATCAAGGGCCAGATCAGATTAGATCCTAGGGTCCATAAATCCTCCACATTTTAAGACATGAGCATTTTAATTGGGAGATAAAAAAAATTTAAAGGGGTGTGTGGGAAATTTAATTAAAGAAGGGAAAACTCTAAATAACAATTAAAAGGAAGTGTTAAATTTATTTAAGGTTGTGTAAACTTAATTAAATAGAATTTCAATAAATAAAATTAGATTAGGGAAACAAGTAAGTTTTATTTGGGCTAGGGTCTTTAAAGTTCAGGGTAAGTTAATAATTAAAATAATTAAATCATTAACGGGAAAGGGGTTAAACCAAAACATTAATACTTATTGTTACTTTAAAAAAAAATTATATAAACTTTTAGTAATGTCTGGTTTTTGTTTCGTTGTCCCGAGGCGGGGCATTACATTTGGTATCAGAGCAGAGGTTCACACACGCAAACACTCTGGGTAATTAATTAAAATAGTTAATGGTAATTTTAATAACATTAAATTAAATAAATGAATAAAAATAATTAGTTAAAAATCATCCGCAACCATTAAATTTTAAATTAATAACTTCTTCGCTCACCTCGTGCACAGGATGGCACCCAAGAGGGGACGATCAGCTAGAGGCTTGGGGCATAGTGCACCTACGTGGGAGCCACCGGCACCAAATTTGGGCCTCAGATATTAGAGGTCCTGCAGCAGCTGATAGGCGTTGTGGAGCAGCATCTTCCACCACCGCAGGAGGCGAGAGAGGAGATACCATTGGGAGACGAGGAGCCGATAGGTGAGGACGCACATTCAGAGCCACCAGAGCATGATACACTAAGGTGGGAGAGGTCACGTAGCCCTTCCATTCATCACGAGAGGGTAGCCTCGTTCCGTCGTAGCCGCTCACACAGTCTCGAGGGACCATTTGGGGATAGGCGACCCCTTTCACCTGTTAGACTACATCACCAGGATCGAGATACAGGCAGTGTGATTAGAGATCTTCTTCACTTGCAGCCACCTACCTACACTGGCTCTACAGATGGCTTTGGGGCTGAGTCATGGCTCCTTAGCTTGGATAGTTGCTTTGGCTTGCACTCTTACGAGAGCAATGTCAAGGCAAGGTTCGCCATACACCTCCTCGAGATGCAGCAGGTGTTTGGTGGAGGAATGAGGAGCAGAAGCTCCATCTGACTTGAGAGACAGTGACCTGGGAGATGTTTGAGGAGTGATTCAGGGCTCGTTATATGTCAGAGCATTTTGTGCAGAAGAGGATTGATGAGTTTCATGACTTACGACAGGGATCTGGCACAGTAGCACAGTATGAGAGTAGGTTCCTGGATCTTCTGCAGTATGTGGACTACCTGCAAGATGAGAAATTACAGGTTAACAGGTTTATTTGGGGCCTTAATGCAGATATAGCAGGAGCAGTTAGGATGTTATCTCCTCCCACACTTGAGAAGGCCGTTGAGAAGGCCTACTTAGCTGAGGAGAATAGGACCAAGGCACAGGAGCACCGAGATAGAAACAAGAGCAAGTTTCAGGAGAGGATACAGGCCTTTCAGAGTCAGAGGTCACGGGGTACAGCACCACCCCCTAGAGGAGGATTCTTGGCCTCCTCCAGCAGTACCAGAGGGCTCCACCACACCCACTGCAGACAGACACAACATCAGGGCCACCAGCAGTCAGAGGGGCTAGACAGACTCAGAGTTTTCAGAGAGGTGGTTCTAGAGGTGGTTTTGGTGGATCTAGGGATAGGAGGTAGGGTACTCATCAGGCACAGCCAACTCACACGTAGCAGTCTGCTAGGGTTGGACCGGCAGGATCAGTACACCAGAGTACAGGAGGGACCCCATCTCAGAGGGGTACAGGAGGATGTTTTATTTGTGGGGATCTCCCAGATCACTATGTGCGTATGTGTCTGCACAAACCCAATACTATGGATATACAGAGAGCTCCTAGATCTGATCAGATGGTGGGTGATGTGGGATGCGCCCATCGTGTATATGCAGTGGTTGACAACCGCCAGGCTGAGCATCAGGCCACAGTCATTGAGATGACAGGTACTATCAGGGGTATTTCTGTCTCAGTACTTTTTGATTCAGGTGCTTCAGATTCTTTTATATCTCCTTCTATAGTGGACCAGTGTGGGCTAGTGGTGGCTAGGCAACCAGATAGTTGGCAGGTTGAGTTGGCCTCTGGGGCTAAACTCGTCGTGGACTCGTATGTGGAGAGTTACGTACTTGATTTAGGAGCCTTCTCCACTACACTTGACCTCCGAGTTATTCCTTTAGGATCCTATCAGGTAGTTTTGGGTATGGATTGGCTCGAGGCTCATCGAGCTAAGGTGGATTGCAGAAATAAGGTCATTGAGTGTCAGGATGATCTTGGGAGTGCAGTTGTGATTTCAGGGATGTAGAGGCCTATCTCCTTGCGCATGATCTCAGCTAAGCAACTCAAGTGGAGCATGCGTAAGGGTTGTCAGTTGTTTGCTATCACCATCAGTGATCATTCAGAGAGCACTCCAGAGCATTCACCCTTAGATGATCACGCAGTTTTGAGGGAGTACGCAGATGTGTTTCCAGAAGAGCTTCCAGGTTTACCACCTAGTAGGGAGGTGGATTTCACCATTGATTTAGTACCTGGCTCTGCACCAGTTTCTAGGGCACCCTATCGGATGATGACTTCAAAGCTTCATGAGCTCAAGATTCAGTTAGAGGAGTTGTTAGAGAAGGGTCTCATTCACCCTAGTGTATCTCCTTGGGGAGCGCCAGTCATATTTGTGAAGAAGAAGGATGGTTCTCTCAGGCTTTATGTAGACTTCAGACAGCTCAACAAAGTCACAATAAAGAACCGTTATCCACTCCCTAGGATTGATGACTTGTTTGATCAGATGCGGGGAGTGAGAGTGTTCTCCAAAATCGATCTCAAGTCAGGGTATCATCAGTTGCGCATATCAGATGCAGATATTCATAAGACAACTTTCTGCACACGTTATGGGCATTATGAGTTCACATTGTTGTCCCCTTTGGTTTGACCAATGCCCCAGCTGTCTTCATGAGCCTCATGAATGGAGTGTTCAGGACCTTTCTAGATCACTTTGTCATAGTGTTCCTTGATGATATTTTGATATATTCTCGTTTCGAGGAGGAACACGAGGAGCATTTGAGACAAGTACTTTAGGTTTTGAAAGAGCAGAAGTTGTTTGGGAACTTGGAAAAATGTAGCTTCTTTCAGACAGAGATTCAGTACTTGGGGCATATTATTTTAGGAGAGGGCATCTCAGTAGATCCCTCTAAGATGTAGGCTATCATGGATTGGCCAGCACCCACATCAGTGACTGAGGTGAGGAGTTTCATGGGTTTAGCAGGGTATTACTGCAAGTTTGTACAGGACTTTTCTAGAATTTCTCACCCTATTACTTCCCTTCAGAGGAAAGGGAAGAAGTTTGATTGGTCAGAAAAGTGTGAGCAGGCCTTTCAGTTGCTTAAGGAAAGGTTAACCACGGCACCCATCTTAGCAGTTCCAGACCCGACAGAGGATTTTTTTTTTTACACTAATGCATCACTAGAGGGTTTGGGATTTGTTCTTATGCAGTAGCATCACGTGATTGCCTTTGAGTCGCGTAAGCTCAAAGACTATGAGCTTAACTATCCTACTCATGACTTAGAGTTTGCAATAGTTGTTCATGCACTTGTGTGTTGGCGACACTTCCTTTTGGGTAGACCTTTCATTTTGAGGACAGATCATCGTAGCTTGCAGCATATCTTCTCACAGCCGAACCTCAATGCACGTCAATGGCGTTGGATGGAGTTCTTATGTGAGTATGACATGGACTTGTAGTACATCAAAGGAAAGGAAAATGTCATCACAGATGCTCTTAGTAGGTGATGACATGTTCTTGCTTCTTTGACACTGCAGTCAGATTTGAGAGGCAGGATTCTTGAGCATCTTCCAGAGGACAGGTTTTATGAGGGTGCTAGACAGATGTTGGATTCTCAGGGTTCTTTTGAGGGTAGATATTCAGGATGCATGTTAGAGTCAGATGGTTTACTTCGGTTCCATAGGCACATTTATGTGCCTAAGGCAGGTGATCTGCGTAGTTTCATCCTTACTGAGGCTCATCGAGCCCCATACGCAGCACATCCAGGAGTGAAGAAGATGCATGCCGATTTGAGAGAGTTATATTATTGGCCGGGTCTTCGTCGGGACATAGCAGATTTTGTAGCACGTTGCCTTGAGTGTCAGAGGGTCAAGGCAGAGCATTCTCATCCCGCAGGACTCTTATACCCTCATGATATTCCCGAGTGGAAATGGGATGTGATCTCCATGGATTTCATAGTAGGACTTCCTATGTCCTCTTATCGTCATGATGCCATTATGGTCACTGTGGATAAGTTGACCAAGGTTGCACATTTCTCGCCAACCAAGGTCACCTATAATGCACAGGCCATCGCCAAAGTGTTTATGGAGGACATTGTTAGATTGCATGGGATCCCGAAGATGATCATCAATGACAGAGATACCATCTACACATCAGTTTTCTGGACTTCTTTTCAGGATGCCTTGGGTACACAGATTAATTTCAGCTCAGCATATCATCCAGAGACAGATGACAGAGAGAGAGAGAGTTATCAGGTTCTTAAGGACATGTTGAGGATGTATGTGATGGACTAGCAGAAGAAGTGGGAAGATTATTTGCATTTAGTTGAGTTTTCTTACAACAACAGTTATCATAGCTCCATTGGCATGGCTCCCTATCAGGATTTGTATGGATGACCTTGCAGGACACCTTTGAGTTGGGACAGACTTGATGATAGGATTATTCTGGGGCCAGCTTATCTTCAGGATTTAGAGCAGCAGGTTGTTCTGATTCGACAACGTCTTGAGCAGGCTAGAGCATGCCAGAAGGCGTATGCAGACACCAAGAGGATTGACCGTCACTTCTCAGTGGGTGACAAAGTCTTCTTGAGAGTTCATCCGCATAAGAGTCCAATCCGTTATGGAAAGGGTTCTAAGCTATCACCTCATTTTGTGGGGCCTTTTGATATTCTTGAGGTCATCGGTCCAGTTGCCTATCGTCTAGCTTTGCCACCATGCCTTGCACGGGCCCACGATGTATTTCATGTTTCTGTACTTCGTAGATATGTACCAGATGTTTCTCATGTTTTGGATTGGTCGGCATTACAGGTAGAGGATGGAGGATAGTGGAGACTAGAGCCCGTACGCATACTGGAGCACCGGAGGTTGGCCCTTCGGGGTCGAGATTTGGACCAGGTTAGAGTGCAGTGGGACAGATATGATGAGACATCAGCTACCTGGGAGGATGCTACACCACTGAGGGCTAGATATCCCTATCTCTTCCAGTGACTTCCAGGAGGAAGTCTAATTCTAGGAGAGGGGGATGTAGTGCCCACATTTTTATAGCTCCAGTTATCTGTTGGTTCCTTTATGCATAGACATGTTTTGACTGAGACTCTGATATATTTTGGACATTATGCTATGTTATTTATCCTCATGGACATTATGGTATTTTGGGCATGTAGCGCCAATTGGACTAGATTAGTATATTGATATATTCCTTATGATGTTGATGACACTAACAGAGTTACATGATAGTGAGATTTATTGGTTAGATGTTGATTTCTTGTAGTCGATTTGATCAATGATATAGTTTTCTGGATTTAATAATGGTAACTCATGCTAGCATAGGTGTATGTCGTTGTAATTATATCTGTGGATGATTCATGGTGAACTATGTGTATAATTGTATGCGTTGCACTATCAATTGTATAATGATGTTAGGATATTATAGGTTTGATTAATTTTGTGATGAGTAGATGATGTTTATTGTATTGGACAGATGCGGTTAATGTGTGCAATGAGTGTGCAGGTGACAGGTTATAGGAGAACGTGGGTTTCAGGGTGGCTACACAATTGTGCACAAGCGGCCCATGGGCTGAGTCCTAACCATGCTAAATGTTTGAGGCCTTAGAGTAGGTGTATTAATTGGGCACCATGAGTGAACCCTCAATTGTAATGTATTTATGTCTTGTAAAATTAATTATGTTTAGGGTGTGTTTTATTTAAGTAAACTAGTTTAGGGGTTTAATGATCTCATTTTAATTTAAGTGATGGTTTTGGGTAAGTGTGTGTGTGTTGGTAGAAGGGATTGGGGCCACATGTGAACCTTGGGTGGACCCCACACCCTCTACCCTTGTGCCCAAGTGTGCCAAACCCGAAATTGGGCTATTTTGGGCATTTTTAGTGACCCCTTTTTAGTTTGGGAGTTCACTTAGCATGAAAATGGGCCCTTGGACCCTACCTAATAGGTAGGGGGCTTATTTCCAAGGTTTGGAGGGAGTTTCCCTCCCATTTTTCCTTCCTTTGGTCACATCCATGTAAGGTGGATGGGAAGTGTGTTTTGTTAAAAGTTGCTCCACTTTGTTTTATTTACATTTTTAGTATTTTGGGTGATAAGGGCTAAAAGGTGAGTTTACTTTTACTTATTTTGTTTTGGGAATCTTTGACTTGAGGAAGGAGGGGGGTGACACATGTCACTTTCCTATTGGTGAGGAAACTTTTGGGTTCCTCTTGATATTCTTCCTCATGGTGAAGGAAGGGGACTTTTTCCTCATTTTTTTTTGGACTTGGAGAAATTTTGGGGAGCTTGAGGATTGCTTGGACAAAGTGGGAAAAGCTTAGAGTCTTGGAAGCTTGTAGAGGTAGGATTCTTAATCCCTCTTTCCTTGTTGTTGCTTGTATTGATAGCTATGCATTTGTCAAAAATAAAGTGTGTGAAATTTTATGTTGTTAAGCTTGTATGAAGAATGTAGTCTTGGTTGTTCTTTTTTGTTTTTTTTTGTTGTTTTTGTTTTACTCTCCACCATCATATGGCTTGATGGTTTTTGGAGAATGTAGGGGAAGAGAGAGGGATTTCCCTCTCAAACCTCATGGTTTGTTGGTCAAGCCATGAAGGTTCCTTCTCATCCCCTCATATGGTTTGAGGTGGGAGAAAGGTTCATATGGCTTGAACCTTTCCCCATTCTTGGAGAGGAAACCCATTGGGTTTGAAAATCCTCCCAAGAAGGATTTCATTGACATAAAGGAGAAATAAGGAGGATGAATGTTGGGAGAAATAAGGAGGTTATAAAATATGTATTTGGTGTATCCTATGGTTGGACACTCTTTTTTTTTGGGCATCCTATTTCTTCTCTTCCCCCTTTTTGTGAGGGTGATCTTGTTTCTCCTCATAGTGTTGTCTCATCATGTGTATTATGTCTAAGTGTTTAAATGTTTCTATGTATTCTTGTTGTGTTTATCCCTTTTATACTTGTGCACATTGTGGAAGCTAGTTCCTCTCTCCCATGGGCTTGGGGGAGGCTAGCATGACTTCCAACCATGGAAAGGCATGTGATGATGCCTATTGGTTGGGTGGTAAACAAGTTTTTTTTTCCTTTTGTTGGATTCTTGGAAGCTTTTGAAGTTGGAGATCATGTGGTGGAAATTTGGAGTCTCTTTCAACTTGGCCTCTCCTTGGCATCTTCATTCTTTTGAGGGCATTATTCTCATTGTATCTTTATGAATGTGACTATGTGAAGCCTTCTTGTTCTTGTAAAACACCTATTGTGTATTTGATGTTACTTGTAAACTTAAGTCATATTGCTTGAGAAATTTTCCTTCAATATTGCAAGGATCTTGTAAAAAAAGGTTGTCTTGAATAGCTATGTAATTTAGCATATTTTTTTTACAAATGTGAACCTATGACTTGGAAAAGAAAGTTTGTAAAATCGATATGGAAATCTCTTCATAAGAATTTTTGCAACTCTATTTTGGAATGAAAGTTGTTTATTGGAAACATTGTATTACAAAAGGAAATAAAGTGTAGTTACTAGTATTGAAAGAAAATTGGTTTTATTCCTTGTTGGATATCCTTCTTGTTTAAAAATCTGAAATATTTAGTGTGCTTACTTTTAAACAGCCTGGTTCATGAGACATATGTGCTTGCCGTGTAGAACTCTCTCCAGCAAATATATCTAAATACTTACCAATATTGATACAAATCTTACAGAAATGGATATATCATCTAGTAAATGAGGGACAGTTGCCCTTCTCATATAAATATTTTATAAATACACCCCTTATGCAGTACTACTAGTATCACACTGTCCAAACATACTAACTTTCCATACTGCATTCGTAGGATACTAACTAATACCACTATTTCCACCAATATCTTACATCTTCAGATATGGATTCAATGATCTTACATTTTCACAAAATTTAATATAAATTTTAAATTTAAAACACTTGATGGATTTTACATATTGGAATGTCACACGTAAAAACTACTCACTTAGAATATGACTGGAATTTATACCCCCTTCTATATTCCATCCTCTTCTTTGCAATGTCAATATCTGTATATTTTCACACTAATTGGTAATTTTTTCAACTTTAAATGTTAAGAGTCACATGTGTGAAGTTGATATTGCAATTCGTTGGAGTGGCTCAAAACTATTAGTCAATGTCTAATTTTATGTCTATCCATTTCGTTAAGGATGTAAAATGTGATCATTTGAATGCACGTTAATCAACAATTTTCTAATGTCCTAGTGTCACATGTGCATTTGAATGATCTCTTACTCAAATTTCGCCAAGAGTTTGATCCACCTCGTAAAACCAATGTGATCATACCAACACATCTCATGAATACCTAATCAATGATACTATGTTGGCCCTAACTATGGGTAGAGTTATGTAACGTCGCTAGTTTCGAAAAACATGTTGCTTGTCTAAAAACAAATTACTATTTTAAAAACACACAATGAAAATGATCTGAATTTTGGGGCTTCTTCATCTACCCCATGAGTAATCCTCCCTCCTCCCTACCACTCCACATACACTACCCTCAATATTATTTTAAAACCTTTATACTTTAACCCTTTATATCCCTTAATATTGGGCAATATATTGGGTCTATTTTGGTTAATATTTAAAACCCCAATATGAGCTCACACGATAGTAATGCTTTGGTTTGTGACTATTCCATGCATGGTACAATATTTTATCACTTCAAATTTTTTTGGTGAAATAATTTTTTGTGTGGAAAATTATGCATTTCCACCAATTCTCATAGGGTTACACCCCTCCTTCTTGTGTATGGAGAGACTCCCATTATGTAAATGTGAAACTATCCTAAAATGCTTTGCGAAACTATCCTGAATTCTATATAATGATGCGGAGGTGTCCAGTAGGATTGGGATCACATAGGAACACTTCATTGAACTGTCATCACCAATCTGGCACTATGATAATTCTTCATCGGGAACGCCTTGTGCTATGATTATTTACAAATGCACATCTTTTAGTTTGGTGGATGTAATCTGGAAACACAACAATAAACATAACACAAGAATACCATAGACTATGATAAGAAGGAATGATGATAAATCTGAAATATCAGTGTAAATTATAATATCAACATGAAATTGTTACAATCTCACCCATGAGGTACTTCAAGTGTTATTGACTTCACTTGCCTTCCAACAATAATTATGGAGAAACTTCAAAATTACACCTCTTAATGGCTTCTATAACACACCTTAAAAATGATGGCTTCCTTTACACACTTACTCATACAATATTTCTCACTACTTCCTTCTATGCTAAATGAGGGGGGGTGGCCTCTTTATTTATAGAACTTCCAGGCTTATCCATCTTATCTCTAAGATAGGATAAGAAATCCACTCTGACGAATCATATTCCATACCTTAACTCTTATCTGTACATGTAAGCTTATCTTTTAAGATAAGATAAACCTTATCATTTCACATGGGTTCCACATTTTTAGACTTTTTACAAATAAAATACACAAAATATTTATGACCTCACTCCTTGTCCTTATTACCAATATAATATTTCTAATTTCTAATCATGTAGACCCTACTTCTCTACTTACCCTAACTTTGACATTTTAACATTACCGGACCACTTACGAAAAATATTTACTTTTTACCACAACATTCCTATTGTACTTTTGACTATTACCGTACTATACATTATTGGGCGGCGTCATACTGACAGCACCGTTATCTTCTATCAGACACTACTACTAATTATACTTAACAACATCCTATTCCTAATACATACATTAATGAAATAGAAAATACAGAGGAAAATTTTAGTGTCAACATCTTCCCCCTTCCTAGCTTCTACTCCATCTTCAGAGTAGACTCTTATATTCTGGTGCTTGGAAAATATTCAACTTGTCATGGTTGACCCATTTCGTAATGGGAGTGCCATCCAATTCCTCCAGTCGGTACGTACCATTTTCATGCACAACTACTATTTTGTAGGGTCCCATCCATTTTGGAAGAAATTTTCTCTGTCTTCTTTTTTTGTATCTGGAATCATATACTAGAACCAAGTCATTCACATGCAATGGAGACCAACAGATCTTTTGATAAAAGTATTTCTTCTGCTTCATTTTCTTCTTATAGCTTCTATCCTTCGCTATTTCCCTCATTTCCTCTAGCAAATGAAGATGTACCAACCTTTCTTTTATTGAATCACTTTCATCCATCCTTTCATTTTTCATAACTCACACAGTGGGAATATCAAACTCAATAGGAAGAACTGGATCAATGCCATAAGCCAACTGAAATGGGGAGTATCCTGTTGCTGACTTTGATGTTGCCCTATATGCCCACAATGCTACATGAATCCTTTTATCCCACTTATATACCTGCAAGGCTGCATCTTTTGCTAGAATTTGACACAACACAAAGTTTGTTCGTTTTACCTATCCATTTGTGCTTGGCTTGTATGTTGTTGCCTTCCTGTGCTTGATAGAAAACTTATTGACTAGGGCTTCTACCACCTCATTAATGAAGTGGCTTCCTTGATCTGTTACAATTTCTAATGGACAACCAAATTTGGTGACAATGTGTTCATATATGAACCTTGCCACTTCATCCATGGAAGTTGTTTTCAATGGCCTATCTTCAACCCACTTGGTTAAATAATCTGTGGCAACTACAATATACTTATTTTGGTGTGGGGTAGTTGGAAGTGGACCTACAATGTCTATTCCCCACTTTTCAAAGGGACCAAGTGGAAGAATAGGGCATAATGGAGCTGATGAAGTCTTATGGTTACCATGTGTTTGAAAAATATCACATGTCTTAGAATAATTATAACAATCTCTAAAAAGAGTGGGCCAGTGATAACCTACATCCAAGATCCTTCTTGCTGTAAGTTGTCCAGAGAAGTGCCCTCCACATGTACCATTGTGGAATTCTTCTATCAGCTCTTTCCCTTGATCACGTCCAACTTCCCTCTTATACTATCCATCAGGTCCTATTCAAAATAATACTCCATGCAGAATAGAATATGGATGATTGACTTGAGTAATCTTACTCTTAGCCTTTGCATTGACACCATCAGGAAACTTGAATTCATTCAGATAATTCCAAAATATATATGTATTCACTAGGGGATTGTGTCAAGGGATAACAAGGCTTGCATCTGGGAAATCATCATCATCACAAGATGAACCTAAACCATCATAGGCTCGAGAGAGTGCATCTGCATTGACATGCTTCTTTCCTGGCTTGTCTATAATATCAAATTCAAATTCTTGTAGAAAAATTATCCATCTTGCTATCCTCCCTGACGGGTTAGGCTTATTGACAATATATTTTAGAGCCTGATGATTTGTTACAACTATAAATTTCTGACCTAGCAAGTAATTTCTAAAATTCTTTACAACAAAAATGATAGCTAGAGCCTCTTTTTCAGTTACAGTATAATTTACTCAACACTGCTCATTTGTCTGCTCCCAAAGTAAACTGGATGATAATTCTCATTTTCATCATTTTGGCTCAGATTACTTCCTAGTGCTGCATCTGAAGCATCAGTATACACAATGAATGGCTTGCTCCAGTTTGGATTCTTTAAAATAGGTGAAGACACCAAAGCCTCTTTTAGTTGTTCAAAAGCTTCATACGTCTTCTTTCCTAGTTCATAAGTAACATCCTTCTTCAAGAACTGGGTTAGTGGCTGTGCAATCTTTGAGAAATTCTTGATGAACCTTCTATAGTAACCCACATGGCCTAAAAATAATATCAACTTACTTCTATTCATATGAAATGGTAACTCTTTAATTTTTGAAACTTTATCAGGATCAGTACTAATACCATCTCTAAATACAACATGCCCTAACAAAACACCTTTAGAACATCCAAAGACACACTTTGTAGGGTTTAGTGAGGCTTGTGCTTCATCTAACCTTTGAAATGTTGTCTCCATCTAGTGCAGGTGGTCCATATTGCTCTCATAGATGCAAAAACAATCCAGAAATACTCTGACAAATTTTCTAATGTAGGGTTTAAACACCCTATTCATCAAACGCTAGAATGTTGTTGGAGAATTACACAACCCAAAAGGCATAACTCTATAAGTAAACGTTCCCCAAGGAGTGGTGAACGTGGTCTTCATCTGATCTTTCTCCACTATACGAACTTGGTTGTATCCGCTATATCCATCAGAAAAACTATAACACTCCTAGCCATCTACTTCGTCCAAGATCTGATTTGAGAATGGAAGAGGGTAATGATCCTTCTTTGTTGCCTTGTTGAACTTCCTGTAATCAACACAAATATGCGTAGCTTCCCATTCTTTTTTTATTGAGATCACAATGGGAGAAACCCATTCTAAATTCTTCAGAGCAAATATGAATCCTGCATCAAGCAACTTATCTATTTCTTCTTTTACAGTCTTAAAAAAATTAGGATTCATTCTATATGGCATTTGCTTTATGGGCTTAGCACCATCTATCATCTCAATAGAATGTTGTACCCAACTTACTTGATGGATTTCCTTGTAATTAAAAGTGAATAGGTGTATGTACCTTCAAAAGAGATAGAGGTAAGGATTCTTTCTCACTCTCCATCATAGCATCACCAATATTTATTTGTTGGAGACGATTATTAACTTATTCCTTAGATAATTTCATGGGCTCATGAGGTTGGTGTGACTGGAAGGATATCCATGACTGAAACTTTAACCTCACTTTCTTCATCTTCAGTGTCCACTTCACTAGTACTATAGTAATTAGAGGATGTCCAATCATTAATTTCATTACTTGAATCCATAGGTTCTACCTTATGATGTCGAGGGATCAAATTTATCTTCACCATCTCTCTACCACGTCGAAGTGTCATGAAGCCTTCATTCCAGTATTTTCTTGCATGAAATCTCCTTAGTCATGGCCTTCCCAACAACATTGGATACGTAACAGTATCGTTTTTCATCACCTGAAATTATACCACACATATAACACCCATAACAAATATTGCCACATTTTAAACAACACCTTCTGATTTAGTTTTTCCTTTATTAAAAGACCTTAACATAAGTGTTGAAGGGAGATCAATTTTTAAACCCAACATATTCATTATAGACTCAGTCATTAAATTAATTGCAACACCTCCATCAACTAAGACATCATGAATTGAAATACCATTACATAATACCTCATCTTGTGGAGCGTAGGGATCCGCCTCTGCCTCTAAAACAGGGACCTCAACCTCCTTCCTTCGTCGAGCATTGAGTCCACTTGACAGCTCCCGCTTCTTGTCAAAAGACATAGCCAAAATTTGACCCTATGTAATATTTGCAGGCCTTTTGGATAGATATTCCAAGATGGAGTATGGTCCTTGCCCCTGTGAAATTAGAAAATCCTGCACACCTAACTTTCTTCTCCTATGTTTCTTACTAGTTTCTCCTTTCATCTTCTTAGGATCATTTCCATCTTGATTATCTTTTTCTTTCTTTCTTTTTGTTACAAACACATCTACTTTATTATTTCTACTCCTATTTACTACATCAAAAAAATTCACAAGGTGCTTTTCCTTTATCATTATCTCCTTGTACTAGATGTAAAAGCTCTATCTAGACAATTATACTTATAATGACCCTTTTTATGACAACCATAACATACAACTTCAATAAATATTTCTTTTTGGACATCTCTCTCCTCCTTGAGAACTAAATTCTTTTCCTTGAAGAAGATTAATAGTCAACTGACCCAGCTTTTTGAGCAGATCTTCATACTCAGTAGATGTACTAGGAGAAATATTTGTGCTCATCGGGAGTGGTTGTAGATTCTAGACCCAAGGTGCTGGTGTAGGCTCTACTTTAACAACAATTTCTTTGGGCTCTTATTCCATGCTTTCTTCTTGTCTTCTTGCAATCTCCTTTGCTTGTTCAAGGGTTGCCAGGCAGTCATACTTCACTCGTTGTTTAATCTTTGGCTTCATTCCTAAGAATGAAGTGCTTATAGAGGAGATTATCCACGCCATTCATCAACCCATCCGCTAATCCTTCCTTCCGGATCTAGGCATCGAGCTTCCTCCTTAGCTCTAGAACATGAGCATGATAATCCCTTATTTTCTCCTTCTCTCCTTGGGATAGATTTGTGATCTTGATCATGAGATCTACATATTTCTTTTGTTCACCAAATTCTTCAAGAAAAAATTCAATTAATAAATCTCATGAATTTTTCACATTATCACCTAGTGTTTCAAACCACCTAAGTGACGGAACCATCCAAAAAGGTAGGAAAAAATTCAGTCCATTGTTCTCTTCTTATAAGGCCATTACAAATATAAGATAGTTTAAACTCTTGAATGAAAGAAGAAGCATCTTCATTAGATTGGGCTGAAAAAACATGAATCTTTCTCCATTTTAAAAAGTAACCACCGTGAAATACTAACCAATAAGTACAATCAACAAGACTTATGTGCACAAATAATTGGAATCACTATACTAGAAAGTGACTTTACACCTTTTTGCAGTAAAATAGGAATGACTACGGTAAACTATGGTAAAACTTGACTTACTGTGGTAAAAATGACTTTACTGTGGTAAAAACTATTCACAGTAAAAAGTGAAGTTACTGCAGTAAATACTATTCACGGTAAAAAGTGACTTTACTGCAGTAAATACTATTCACGGTAAAAATTGACTTTACTGTGGCAAACACTATTCAAGGTAAAAAGAGACTTTACTGCGGTAAATACTATTCACGGTAAAAAGTGACTTTACTATGGCAAATACTATTCACAGCAAAAATGACTTTACCACGGTAACTACTATTCACGACAAAAATGACTTTACCATGGTAACTACTATGCATAGTAAAAACAAGGTTACCCTCCAATTGATTTTTAACTAAGTGGAAATATCTCTCTAGAAAATCCACCAACGAGGAATGGTCCTAGCAACGGAACCAAAATCTCATCACCAATCCGGCAACTACTGATAATTCTTCACCGAGAACTCCTCGTGCTATGATTATTTACTAATGTACAACTTTTAGTTTGGTGGATGTAATCTGGAAACAAAACAACAACATATAACACAAGAATACCATCGACTATGATACGAAAGAATGATGAAAAATCTGAAATATCAAGTGTAAGTTATAATATTAACATGAAATTGTTACAATCTCACCCATGAGGTACTTCAAGTGTTATTAACTTCACTTTCCTTTCACCAATAACTATGGGAGAAACTTTACAATTACACCTCTTAATGGCTTCTTCAACATACCTTCTAAACGGATGGCTTCCTTTGCACACTTACTCATACAATCTGTCTTACTACTTCCTTCTATGCTAAATGAAGGAGGTTGCCTCTCTATTTATAGAACTTCCAGGCTTATCCATCTTATCTCTATAAGATAGGATAAGAAATCCACTCGGACGAATCATATTTCATACCTTAACTTTTATCTGTACATATAAGCTTTTCTTTTTTAAGATAAGATAAACCTTATCATTTTACATGGGTTCCACATTTTTAGACATTTTACAAATAAAATACACAAAATATTTATGACCTCACTCATTGCCCTTATTACCAATATAATATTTGTAATTCCTAATCATATAGACCCTACTTCTCTACTTACCCAAACTTTGACATTTTAACATTACCGAACCACTTATGACAAATATTTACTTTTTACCACAACATTCCTATTGGACTTCGACTGTTACCGTACTCCACATTATTGGCGGCACCGTCACTGACCGGCAGCACCGTTATCTTCTATCAGACACTACTACTAATTGTACTTAACAACATCCTATTCCTAATACATACATTAATGAAATAGGAATTACGGAGGAAAATTTTAGTGTCGATAGGATGTAGTGGGACAGACTATCCCTTTGAGACCTTTGAATACTGATCATGGGAGGACTGCTACCTTATTACATAGTTCATGATTATACACACTTTGTTCTAGTATGATGTTCCAGGAGGAATTTGAGTCTAAGCAGAGGGGGACGTAGTGCCCACTATCCCTTTGACCCCTTTGGATTCAATTATTTTGATACTGATGATTATTAAAGACGTTTTGGGCATTATTGATGCTCTGATTTAGTACTGATGTTAGACATGGTTATATTATGGATTATTGTTCTATCATGTGATATTTGGTTATGATGTGAGTAGACCTAGAAATGATATAATTATTTGATGATGGATATAGTTGTTGAGTAATGTTGTGCAATGATATTGTTGATTGCTTGGATATTGTGAGTAGATCCTTATATCTAGATGATTTTAGAATATGATTAATACTATAGTTGTTGGACTGTTGATGTTGTTGATGGTAAATTATATGTGCCGAATGTTAAATTACTTTGATGTTGTTGTGAGGCTCACATATCACAACAATGATCAGGGTGATTAGATATTTATATCATATTGGAATTCTAGATGATATTCAACAAGGTCGAGGCAAAACAGGGGGTATTTGTGTTTTGCATGGTTCTGTGTGGTATCAGGGATTCAAACATCGGGGGATTGGAGACTAACCATAAATGGAATGACTAGGTGAATTTAATGTATTTCCTTTACCATGGCAACATTTGTTTTATGTGTGCTTGTGTTTGTTTGTTGATAGGTGCTTTTACCCATTAGGGGGATCACCTTTAAATGATGACCATGGGTTTTGTGTAATTATTGTGATGTGGTTCATATTTTTTTTATAAATGTATAAAATTTTATTAGAAGGTAATGTAATGAGAGTTGTTGGTCTTTGATTTAAAGTGTTATAAGTAATGTGTAAGGTAGGTGTAAGTGATGTGTAAGAAAACATATGAGTGTGAAACACTCCACTTAAATGGAAATTTGAATTGGGCTATGGAGACTAGTAATGGAGGCTTGTGGGACAAGTTAAACTTGGCTCATACCTCTGTAAATTTATTTACCATCCATATGTAAGGTTAGAGGGTTGATTGTAGAGTTGTAATAATGCAGTTGTGTAAGTCATATTTTTGTAAGTATGAAACACAGTTTTCGTTACTTGGTTTAATTTCAAGTCATTTGGGGTGTGGAGTTGGATTGTGAGTATGTAAGTAAAACTTGTCCCATGCCTCTCAATTTAATTTCACCCAACTATTTATTATGCAATGGAGAATGAAGTTGACTTTTGGGTTGGGGTTGAGGATGTGTGATAATGGCATTTTCCTAATCATGTTGCATGTCCACCTCATTGCACTATTATCTTCCATCTTCTATAAAATTTGTAATGGCTTTGGGGTGTGGAATTTTTGGAGTGTGCAAGTAACTTTGTAGATATTTGGGTCACCCACCTCTTTGTTGTGCTTGGGAGAATGAAAGTTTTTCTTTTGTGTTGGAGTTGAGGATGTGAAGATTGTGGCATGCTTACATGGATCCACATCATCCTGGTGGATCTTTCCCTTCTATAAAATTTATTAGAAGCTCCTCGCTTGATTTGGAACTTGTTGAATCTTTTTTCATGGAGAGGTCCTTAGAGGGTGGCATTTTCTTGTGTTGGAATGCTCTTTCTTTGTAAGGAGTTTGGAGAATGTTAATGTGTGCATGTTTTGGAGATTTTTGTTTTGGGTTGTTGTGTAGATGGCCATTGAATCTTTCTGTTTGGAAACAATAGCTATGGGGTTTATTTTGTGGGAGGCATAAGTGAGTTTATGGGGAGGTATAATGCTGGAGGGAGTTGAGATCTTGGGTTCCACCTTGTAAAGAAATGGTGCATATTTTTATTTATTTCTTTGTTGGTTGGGTATATTTCCATAAGAATGGTGTAGGAGAAGGCTATGGGGAATCCTTGTGGGGGGGCATAAGGGAATGCCTTTGGCATCAAGGGGTATATTGTGGAAGGGAGTAATGGATGTTAGGGTTTTTGACCATGGAAAATATTTAGGTTGCATTTATTACTTTGTGGAGGTGCATAAGGAAATCATATGGGGGGTATAACGAGGGATTTTTGGGGGGCATAAGGATATGTGTGGTGACCATTTATTGGTAGTTTTTGCTCCTTTGTATGCTTCAATTCCCATTGGGAGTTATAAGTATCTTCCTCCATAGACCTAATGCTCCTTTGGCTTGCATGATCAAGATTGAGTTCTGTTTGAATGCTTGCAAATGCAGTTAAATAGACTATTTTTTTTATTTTGGACTGTGTTTTATATTGTGAAAATATGCATATTGAAAGAATGATGTGTGTTGTGGAAGCCTATTATTGCCATGGGTTGAATTACACCTCTCATTATTGCATTATGGTTGGGACTCGAGGAGCCAATGAAGAAGGATTGGCTTCTCCTTTTCATTGGATGTCTTGGTTGGGTGGAGAGCGTTACCTTTCCCACTACTTTTGTTGTGATCACAATTTGGAAGAGAAAGAGAAACTATGAATCTTGCTTTTTCTGGAGTTGAGAAGAAGATATTTTTTCCAGCCCCTTGTGAAATGATATCTTCATTTGTAACCTTTCCCACCTGAAGTGGATGAAATTGTAATATGTAAAATTGTGAATGAAAAGATGTTGTATTGGTTATGAAAGTGTATATTGAAATGTGAAAGAGACATACTTTGTGAAATACATTTATTTTGTTCTTTTTAAAGGGAAGAAATAGATTGTGTCCTTTATGATGCAATTCAAGGAATGGAAAGAATGTAAGTTATAAAGTATTTCTTTTTTGAAGTCAATAAATAATTGCATATACACTCTTCTCATCATTGCATTGTTGTTTTTGAATTGGAATCATCTAAATCTGTGATTGTAATCACTTTTTAGAAAAATGGAAAAAGAAGAAATACGTATGAAGGAAGTGTAATATTGCTTTGTATCTTTTTGAAATATGTGATTAAATTGGTAATCAGAGACTGTACAATTTATAGCTTTTGAAATGAGTTTTTTTTAAACAAATAAATGCCTTGGACTAGATTAGAAATTGGAATAGCACACTTAATACTGTTGAAGATGAAAATGATGAATACAGATTTTCCTAGAAATTTGATCTCTGTTGTTTTATTTTTTCAAACTGGCAAATTATTTAATCCAAAAATGCACTAGTTCAGACCTGCACAACAATGAAATCAACTTGGAAACATTAAACATTTAACATGAGGTAGTATTCCCTAAACGAACTCAAATTAGACAAAGAATACTTAAGGAAAACTATTTTATAAACACTTAGCAAAAATCGAGGCTCAGTCCCTCTTACACTGTCATGTTTTATTGTCAATTGTTGGAAAGATTTTAATAGAAAATCAATTGAGACAAATTGAATCTTCCTAAATCATCCTCAAATCCTTCTTAGAATAATCCTCCATGAATTTTTGGCATGTTGAGTGAAGGAAGGAAAACAAATTGAACCAAATATGATAAGTTAGAAATTTACCAGTTGGATTTTTAAAAATCTACATATTTCATTTTCATGAAATTGACTCCTTAAAATTTATTAAACTTTTAAATTTAATGATTCTTTTAGTAAATAGGGCATTCAAGATATTTCTAGAAAATCCTCGTTTTCCCAAAACTGAGCTCTCTATCAAAAGTTATGGCCTTCTGAAGTTTTTTTTCATTTGGTGTCAAAAAAAATTTTAACTGTCAAAAAAAAATTGGGAAAATTTTCCCTAACAGGATCCGCGGGCCCAAAAAATTTCCTGTCAAAAATCCTTAGAAAATTTTGAAAAATTTTGGGGAATTCTTTCTTGAAATTTCCTCCACTATCCGTGGCACATCCAATTAGAGGCTTGCGACACGTGTCACTCATGAAGCAATGGCGGAGGCGTGGCATCCCATATTAGCCCTTGGGCACTTTTAGAAAAAACTTGGGAAAAGTTTTCTAATTATCTTTCCTCGCCACCCCGTTGGCCTGCGGCCAATCATAGGAGCTGCCACGTGGTAGCATGAGGCATCGGTTGATGAAGGGGGCAGAACCTTTGTGACCTTTTTGGATTTTCAGAAATTTTTGGGAAAATTTTCTACTTTCCCTGCAGCCTCCCACATTCCTACCCGTCGCCAATCAGTGTTATCTGCCACATCGCATCGCAACGCGTCAATAGATCCACGGGTGCCTTTTTACCATTTTATCTCCCCTTCGGCGAAATCTCCCAAACTCTCCCTCTATCCCCACCCACCCCTCTTTCCTTCCCCGTGTTGTTTTTCTGAGGCACCACATGTCCCTTGCGGAATTGTAGACCTTACGGGAGCGCATGGTGCACCAAGGTGGACTTTTCTCCCTCCCTTTGGAAAATTTGCCAAAATGTCTCTCGTGGCCCGCGTCGAGCTCAGACTCCTCCTCTGGAAAAAATTTCTCTGTGTGACCCACAGACCCTTTCGTGGGGGTGTAAATGTGAATTCTCTCCCCATGCAAGAAAAATTGCAAACACCTCCTCATGACCCACCAACCTGGGGAAAATGGTTTTCTTCCCCTGGGCTCGACATGTGCCCGCTCTTGAGGAAAAATTTGACTCCTAAGGTCCGTCCACTCCATATCTGGAGAAATACAAGGAGTTAGGAGGAATTCTTTATATCATTGGAAAGGTGAGAGAAATTTCATATTGAATGGGAATGTTTTAGGTAAATTTTGAATATGCATTAATTTTGATGAAAATTCAATTTGAATCTCTAAATCCTGATACAGAGTGAGTATGGTGAGGATCATTATACCCCCTGAACCTAACTGAATTTTCTAACGCTAAATTTTTAGACCTTGTGACCTCTAATAATTGTTAATAAAAGAAAAGTATATTCTAGTGGATTAGAATTGTTCTGGAACTTGTTAGTGACAGTTGTTGTCTTGTGACCTGGTTGTAGACTCTTTTTATAATAAAAAATTATCCCAGAATTTTTTTCTCACTAATCCTAGGTTGTTCTTGGGTCTCAAGTGGGTTATTTTTAACGGGCGTTACAAGAACCTTTTCTATAATGGATAGGGCTCTTATGCGGTTTGACATGAATAAAAACCTTTGTGCCCACCTCATAACTACGATCTTTCATATGCTAATCTGCATACTTCTTCATGTCCTGTGCTTCCTGTAATCTCTGTCTGATCAAAATAACCTGCTACTCCATGTCCTATAATAAGGCTAGCCCAAGAGAAACCCAGTCCTCTAACATATCCCAACTAAGAGGTTTCTATACTCTCTGTCATATAATGCGTAAAAAAGGATCCATGCCTATCGAACTTTGGAAAGTATTATTGTAGGAAGACTCCACCAAGTACAGATACTCCTCCCATCTTGACTGGTGATCCATAACATACATCTTAAGCATGTCCTCCAGCATTTGATTCATCTGTTTAGTCTATCCATCTGTCTCAGGGTGATATGCCATGCTAAAATTGATCCTCTTCCCGAGAGCATGTTATAAGGTAGTCCAAAAATGGGAAGTGTACAAAGGATTGTGGTTGCAAATGATCTTCCATAGAATCCTATGTAATCTGACAATCTCATCAAGATATACCCCTGCCACTGCACTAGTTGTGTAGGTGGTCTTCACCGGAGAAAAATGAGCCACCTTCATCAATGTATCCACCGTTACCATAATGGCATCGTGGTGGTATCTCAACTTCGGTAACCCCACAATGAAGTCTAGGGAAATGGTGTCCCACTTCTACTCTGGTATGGTGTGAGGGAAAGAGAAGGCTAGCTAAATGTTGATACTCAACCTTCACCCTCTGACAATCTAAATAGCATGACACATACTGAGCCACATCTCTCTAAAGTCCTCTCCAATGGTACAACTATCTCTAAATAACATCTTATTCACCCTCGAATGGGCTGAATAAGGTGCACAATGAGCCTCTATCGAAATGTCTTGTCTCAAGCCTCCATATCTAGGAACGTATATCTGACCCCTATGTATGAGAATACCATCAGCCTCTAATGAAAATCCATAAAATCTCCCCTCAAGGGGTCTCTGAGACTCGATCTCTGCTCTGGCTACAAGGTAGAAGCTATCATGAGGAAGCTACTATAAAACCCTACTCAGTAAATCTATAACTACTAAAGTAGTCATAGCCATATGTCTCCATCTACTCAAAGTGTATGTAGCCACATTCTTCTTCCCCTTCACATGCTCTATCTCCATGTCGTACTCACAAAGAAAATCCATCCAATTCCACTTACGAGCGTTGAGATTGAGATGCGTGAAGAGGTGGCGAAGACTCAAGTGATCAGTCCTCAGTGTCAATCTCCGACCAGGGAGGAAATGTCTCCATCGCACTAAGGCGTGCATAACTGCTGCAACCTCAAGATCATGAGTTGGATAATTGAGCTTATAATCCTTGAGTTTGTGAGACTCAAAAGCAACTACTCTACCCTCCTGCATCAATACACCTCCAAATCCTGCCAAAGAAGAATCTATGTAAACATAGAACTCACCCTGAGGATCTGGTACTACAAGAATAGGTTTTGTCGTAAGGCATTCCTTCAGTGTCCTGAAGGCCTACTCACATTTATCTTACCAAATGAACTTCTTCCCTTTCCGCTGAAGGGAAATGATGGGGTGTACAATCTAAGAAAATTCCTGAACAAATCTCCTATAATATCCTAGCAAACCCATGAATTTGCGCACCTCAATCACACTGGTGGGTACTGGCCAATCCATGATAGCTTGAATCTTGGAAGGATCGACTATGATACCTTCCCCAGAAATGATGTGGTCCAAATACTGCACCTCTGTCTGAAAGAACACACACTTCTCGAGGTTCCCGTAAAGATGCTACTCCCAAAGACACTGAAGAACCTGGCAAAGGTGCTCCTTGTGCTCCTCATGCGTGTGTGAGTAAATCATAATGTCATCAAGGAAGATGAGCACTAAGCGATCTAGAAAATTCCTGAATATCGCATTCATCAAGCTCATGAACACTGCAGGGGCATTCGTCAGACCAAAAGATACCACTATGAACTCGTCATGGCCATATCTTATACGAAAGGCGATCTTATGAATATCTACCTCCATAATTTCCCTACCATGATTTCCCAAATTGGGAGATCCAAATGTTCTTGCTCCACGTATTCTATGTCGTATTCTATCTGAAGAAGGGGAAAATAATAGAAACACGGGAATGAAAGGGGGAAGATGTGCAACCCAATCAATAGATCACAGAGTTGATTGCATGCACATAGACAAAACCAATAGATATTAACACACAGAATTATAAGCAAAGGAAGCTTTCAAATCTAGATCTAGAATAATACAAAGTTTTTATAAGTAGATCTAAGACAAAAAGTTAGAAACAAAATGCATCGTCGACACAAAGTTCTCCGAAAATCTACTCTTTTCTATTCATTTGCTTCAAAAAGCTATCAGGGGTTTCAGCACAAAGTCTGGAACACAAAAATGTTGCTTACAAATTCTGATACTTTAACCCGTAGGTTCTTTCTCTACTTATAATATGTAGAGGGGAAATTACAAATAGGAAGCCTTTAGTTGAACTTGGACATGTGGAAGTCGGAAAGAAAAAAACTGGCAATCTCCCTCCTAGAATTCCTCTTTGCATGACATGCATGATTTATAACTGAAAATAGAATCTTCTATTTTGCATGTATGCCACTATTTCCAAGTAATTGACTTCTTCAAGTAATGGTTTTTAAACCGATCACTTAAGTTTTATAATTTAATTTATCGATCAATCACTTTGTCGAAGAAAATAAGAGAAAGAAGAAGAAAGAGGTACGTTGCAGTCTCGTTCTTTTTCCATATTTTGCATGCAGTTGATTCTTTTGCCTTTGATTCTCACCAAACTGGATCTGGAAGCACGTGACTGTGATTCGCTTGCGGGTATTGTCTTTGCCTTGTCTTCCCTCTTATCTTTGAAGCTTTTGCAATTCTTCTTCAATACATGCATCAGTGCAATGTTTGTTGTAAATAACTCATCATTTTTATTTTTAATTGCATATAAGCAATTAAAAATTCTAGAAAGCACTTCGGGTGAATGTAAATTCAATGAAGGCTTCAATTGGAAGATTGGGAGCACATGCACAAGATCTTGGAAGGAATTTTCCATGCAATGAATTCTACGCGGGCTGCATGTCAGAAACAAGAGGATGACCTTTTTGTTGGAAGCCTTTGCAATTGGATAAGATTTCTGCAAATCTGATCAATTAAATCAGTGATAAGTTCAGGGCCTATGTTTGTATCATTGACTTCAGCAAATCTGGAAGTTATGCATGATTCTGCTGATCCCTACTCTATCATCACGCTTCATCATGGCTAGAGCAGTCTTTGTCTAAGCAATCTTTGTCTGCGTTTTTTTTATTTTAGTCCTGCCGAAATTCTTTAGAACTGGATCAATTCATGCAAATCTATGGCAATTTCTTCAGATTTGGAAGATATATGCAATGTACCTGACATTGATCTGCACTCTCTTTCACTTATATGAGCACCTGTAATGAATACCTGTAATTATTTAAAACAAAGATAAAGTCCAGAGCATGAATACTTGATTTCTGTCACCAAAAATCTGCATATGAAGCCCGCTGCCCTAAAATTTGAGGCTTTGCTTGCATGCATAGCAAGCATAAATATTTTGAACTTCGCCTAGGCACTTATACCAACATGCAGATGCTTAACAATGACCAAAATCAGGCTATTCCAACCCTAGGCGCCAAAATTGGAAGCTTCCCGGTAGTGGAAAATAAACTTTAATGCAAAAATCCTCCTTCCTTTGGCGCCAAAACTGTCTGGGCTGCAATCCTCTGCTAAAAGAATTAATTACATCTTCACTTATGGCAGCCCCTGCTTATATAACCTTTAGCATTCTATATTTAATAAACACCCATGCTATTCTTGGCAATTAATTAATAAACAAACATGTTTATTCCTCCAACTTGGGCGCCTAAATTTGCATACTCATGGCTGCCATTAAATAAATTAATTTAATTTATTTTTAGCCTTCCTCTTCCAGTCTTCTTTGACTTCTTCGCATGCGTTGACTCTTCTCTCACCATTGAGCGCCAAAATTAGGAATAAGAACTACTAATTAATGCAATTAAAATCATTCTTTAATTCCAAAAGGGGTCGCATTTTTTAGCATGGCTGATTTCTTTGTTTAAAAGTCAGTTTTTAATGGGATTATTCACCCTACAATGTAGCTCCAAAAATCCCTTCATCCACTTAAGTTGTTTGACTTCCATAATGGGAATTTTAACCCTGCAAGGCAGGTAAGAGATTCCCATCAATGCCTTAAGTGATTTTTCTTTAATTTTATAATGGGAATTTTCACCCTGCAATGTTTGCCTGTTGCCTCTAATTTTCCCAGTAACTTAAGTGACTTTGCCTTCATGGGAAAAAGTACCCTGCAAGGCAAATACTCCACCTGACCTCTTGCGACCAAAAATCCCATTGCAGCTTAAATCCATCGAATTCCCAAAAATACAACCCGTTCAGATGAAGCTTTTTTGTGCAGGTAGACTTCATCTTTTTAAGTGAGAACCTGAACTTTTGAGGCTGATTCCTTCCTGCATGGCGGCCGTAGACGATCTCCAGATACTCCAGGCAAGAAAATAGATTGTACTGGTTAAGGAATTGACCTAGGGGATTTTCACAGAGAAAAACACGTAAAAAATAATAAAAATGAAAAACGTTGCCAGAAGTCACAGACAAAGCCCAGGATCCATTCCTGGTGAAAACCCTACTAGTATATGTGAATATTGACATGCAAAACTTCAACAGGGTTAAACCAGAGCGCAATTTACTTCAAACGGGGCTTTAAATAATTAAATATAGTTTTCCCGCAGACAAAACTTGGCGAAAGGATAAAACGAGTTTCGAGCATCTGGGTATTTGTCAAAATTGGCTCATGTGATCACTGGGAATATCTTAACGCAATACATGCATCTTCTGGTAATAAAAAACACAAAACGACCCGCTATTTTAAAAGAAACCGAGGAAAAAATTCAGTATGGGGTAGTCTCAAATTTCAAGGTGAAACGTTGGGGACACCAAATGTGTTAGAGAATATTTTATCATGGTTGGTGGAAGAATATTATGTATTAATGACTAGACAATATTTAGAGAGAAACTCGGGTTGTTTTACTTTTAAAGTCGTGGGAAGTTTTAAAGCATGCAACTACATTTAAAGCATACAATTTCCTAGGCATGAATCAAGGAATTGTGATTGTTGGATTAGTAATCTAAAAGTGCATGGACTTCTAAATATTGTGCAACAAAGTCTTGAAGGTCACCTTATTATATTTGTAAGTTGGGTTTAAAGTAAATGCAATAAACAAGACTATTGCACTCGACTTTTTTACCCAAAAGGGTTTTCCTAGAACAATCATGTGTCTATATCTTGTGTTACGTCTCTATTGTTCATCGAGTTTTCTTTGTCCCTGTCTAAATTAGTGAGCTAGATAACAAAGAAATCAAGCAACATTCAAATATGCAATGGTTTAAGGTACCTTGAGAAAATATGGTGACAAATGAACGGGTGCAAAGTGAATGTCCTCGATGCGAGCTCAGATAGACCTGTGAAACAGAGGAAACTGAGAGAAAAATGCATTAGATGGTATATGTGAGGGTCAGCCCGACGAAGTCGTTTCCAAGAAGTTTTACCTTCCTTTCATGGATGTGAACCCCCGTTAGATAAGAGAAAAAAATATAAATGAAAGATAGATAGATAACATACAAAAATTGATAAATAACAAAACCTGTAAATGTTGATGTATAAAGGAGTTATTGATTTGGTCAAAATAACTGTAAAACAAACCAAACTTGCATGAATCAACGAAAAATTGGGCTGGATGCGAGGAACTTGCAAAAAGAACCTATAAACTTTGTTGTAGATGAAAGGATACCAGAAATGGGCTTGCTAAGAGAACCGTAAGGGCATGAGGATGATATGATGAAAAATGAGGAGTTATAATGTCGAAGGTTTACTATGACTTCTTACTTGTTTGAAAGAGGGTCTTCAGAAGGCTCTGTATTTATAGCCTGGAGATGGGGTTAATTTAGGGGTTATTAAGTAATCCGGGTTTGAAAAAATAACCCTGATTAGGTGATTGGGGGGGGCATGATTTGAGTGATTGTGGTGCAATAATGGATTTTATGTGGATTACGTTTTGCATTATTTAATTCATGAGTGGGGTACATGATTTGAATGATTTTGGAGTATTTAATTATTAGGTGGGTAATATGAATTAGTTTAGAATATTTAATTATCAATTGGATATTAGTATATAACGAGGTTTAGGGATTTAAAGGGGGTCAATGAAACCAAGTAAGATTGATTAATTGCATATGTATTTTTGGTGGGAAATGAGATTTATTCAAATTTAGGGGGGGAAAGGGATTTGAATGGGTAAGCCTAATGAAGGAGAGAAAATGTGTGGTGAAGGGGAGGAACGATACCAAAAATTGGTGTCTACATCTATATGTTGTTTAGCTTTATGGTTAAATTATATTTTGTTTTTGCTAATTTATTGTTAGAAAAACCTACATTTTTCCCAACATTGGGTATCAGAGTTTTGTTCGGAGTTCCATACGTCATATTTTGGGTGGGTCTAAAATATGTGTTTGGTTAAGAGATTTTGTGTACTATTGAAAGTTGTGTGTATAGAATATGTCAGGGAACACAAGAATAGAAACTGGTCAATTAAATGCTCAATACTTTGAGTCATGGAAACTCAATATGGAAAATCTCTTGATATATAGAGATGGATGGGTTATAAAGAAACAAGAACTACCAAGGTTCAAAACAAGAAGAATGGGATAATATTGATAGAAAAAGTAGAAGCTCTATTGTATTTTGTTTATCAGAATCAATTTTACTGAATGTGTCTAATGAAAAGACATCAACTTGTTTATGGAATAAGTTAGGAACATTATACTAGGATTAATTCATAGTTAATAAACTATTCCTACAAAGGGAGTTGTATTCATTGAGAATGGATGATGGTGACTTGGTTACATAGCCCATGAATGCCTTTAACACTTTAGTTAGTCAATTATTATCCATGGACTAAACATAAATATGGACGATGAATATAGATGTATCACACTTATATACTCTTTGCTAGACACTTGGGATAACTTAGTGATGGCTAGATCACTAGTACCTCATTCAAGCTAAATATAGATGATATTTTCGTATCCTTGTTATCAGAACAAGTAAGGCACAAGTTTGTTGAAAATTTCTAAGGTGATCCATTGTTGGTGCATGTGATAACACAAGAAAAATGAAAGTGGAGATCGAGGGAGAAGCTTGTAAATTCTTGAAATAGGACCTTAAGACTCTATAGAAACCTTCTTTGAAGAAATGTTTTCACTGTGGAAAAACATGTAAATTGGATATCAAGGATTTATGAAGGTGGACAAGAGTAACCCACTAGACATTTGATCATTAGGTAATAAAGGGTCCATTAATGAAAATGGAGATGTGTGCTTGATGGCTTTGAGGGTGCTATGTACAATGATGCATAGTTGGTCAAATTTGGAGCATCTTATCATATGACTTCCTATAGGGATTAGTTCTATAAATATATGGAATATGATAGTGGTAACTATAATTTCTGCTGGAGATGACATAACTCACCAAATTTTGGGTTGAGTAAGCACCCTCTGAAGCTACACATTTATGGGATATGAGTGGAAGCATATCTCGTCGCTTGTTTTATGATGCACGTGATCAAAGCCAGAGTGACGACACGGTGATTACCGATAGATAGAGTCTTGCCTCCTGACCTGTATTGAGCAAGGGCTCTTCTAGTATCAAGACAAATCATGAGGCATCTTGGTGTTTTATGCATTGCAAGGTATGCAAGAAATATGGTTCCAGGAAGTAAGATGTGTGATGTTGGAGTGCATGTGTCATTCACAAATAATGGTTACAAAATGGTGTGTAATGCAATGGTACTTTCATAAAGAGTGTGCACTGAAACCTTATTTAGACTAGAAGCGAGTACAATTTTGATACTTGAAACAACACTATTGTTATTAAGGCTACATGAAAACTAGTAACTTTTATGAGAAAACTAGTAACTTTTACTAGATAAAACTATGCTCTAGAAAGAAAGGTCAGATCATATTGATGACAAGGCATTGCGCTCACTAAAATCCACATGAATCACGACAGGAATCCCTAATAATATCTTGGACTTTGACTTTTGTGAACATTGTATGTATGGAAATCACGAAAAAGTACCATAACTTAGTCAAGTAATACAATTAATACACACATGAAAGGGATATTGTAGGTAATAAATACATGGTAATGTGTTTGGTTCGATGAAGGTCCTATCACTTGGGAAATTCATGCACTATGTCATTCATAGATGGCTTTTATAGAAAAGCCTGGATATACTTTCTCCATAAGAAGTCTTAAGTTTTAAAGAATTTGAAGGATTTCAAAGCCCTTGTGGAGAACAAGGAAATAACTTTGTCATCATAATTATTTATACAGAGGACATGCTACTGATTAGAAATTGCAAGGAAATGATCAAACATGTAAAGTCTCATATGTCATCCTAGTTTGATAACAAATATCTCGATGTTGCAAAAAAACGTTTTTTTGGTATGGAAATTAAGTGATATTATACAAACAGGAAACTTTGGTTGGACCAGATGAAATATGTTGATATGGTATTGGAAAGGTTTAACATGTAGGACAAAAAAATGTTTGACCATACATATCCCAGTTAGATAGAAAGTCTTAGTTGTGCAAAAGAGGAGTTGTAAGACATGGCTCAGGTTCTATATGCCAGTATGGTGGGAACCCTAATGCATGCAATGGTACGAAAAAGGATTGACATTGCACATGTAGTAATATTAATTAGTAGATATAGCTACAATACAAGAAGGAGAATTGGACTATAGTGCACATGATATTAAGTTATTTGCACAGAACTTCTGACCATGTTATTTGTTATCAGAGAATTCTTGGTGTAGGCAATAAAGTGAGTCAACATGGGGTTATGGTATCTGACCGATATGGAGATCTTGATATGCAAAGGTCAACGAGTGGGTACATGTTCAACTTGTTCGATGGAGTAATAAGTTGAATGAGTAAGCATCAAGCACGTATTATGATATCCACCACAAAAGATGAGTACACAACAACTAAATATAAAATAAATAAAGTGGTATGGCTTCATAAATTATGTTCCATAATTGGGTTAATACATAAGTTCCCACCTAGAGCCCTTTATTGTGGAGAAGCCTATGCTCAAGACATAGATTTTGGGGTAACATTCTAGCACTTGCAGACTAAGTGAGCTGAAAAAGAATGTGTGGATGGGTGTTATCTCAAGGATGGGATCCTCTACCAATGTGGAAACATTTTTGTACCAAGGGGAGAGAGACTTCTATCAATGAGGGAGGCGCATACCCTCAAAGTATCCATCCATTTTAGAGTTGGAAAGACTATGGCCCACTTGCAAAGGTATGCATATTGGCTCAATATGCGAGATGAAGTATCAAAATTCATAAGAGGATGTGAAGTTTTTTGAACTAATAAGCCTAAAGTCACGAAGGAGGGACCATATATTCCTCTACCACTCCTTACTAAAATTTGAGAGGATATCTCAATGGATTTTAGAGGACTAAATATGACCAAACTTGATCATGACTATTTGTATGTTGTTGTTCATAAATTCAGCAAAATGTGTATTCTTAAGGCATGTAAAAAGAATATAAAAGGTCATGAGGCACCATAATTTTTCTTTTCTAATGTATGGGTTCATTTTGGTTTGCCAAAGTCTATTGCCTCTAATAAATATTCCAGGTTCTTAGAGAACTTTTGGACTACAGTGTGAGACAAGATGCACAAAAGTTACAACAGAGCACAAATTTTCATCAACAAATAGATACCTAGACAGAGGTTGTGAATAGAACTTTAGTACAACTGATTAGAGGATACAACAGTAAGTATCCATAGACTTGGGATGAGTCCCTGGCCTACATTCATCATTCCTACAACATGACAGTACACACATCCACTAACCAGTCACTTTTTGAAGCATGTTTGGGTTACTTATCGGCCAATCCACTTGATGTTGCAATTGGACAAGTAAGAAGAAGAGGAGTTGAGAGACTCAAAGGTGACTAGGGAAATAAAATTCATTAAGAGGATCAAGCCAGATCCATCTCAAGGTGAGAGAGCAACTTGAAAAATCTCAAGCCAAGTATAAATCGCATGACATGACCAACACCGAAGGTAGCACTAGCTCAAAGTTGGAGACAAGGTTTGGTTGTACTTGAGCAAGGAGAGACTTCAAGGACAAGAAAAGAAACTCAAGGTTCTATTGTATGGACCACTCACCATCCTAGAGCAAGTTAGAGAAAATGCATTCAAGCTCGACTTACCACACTTCATGTGGATGCACTCAGTAGGAAATTTTGAGAACTTGCACCTATATGAGACATCCATGCTTGAACAAGAAGAAGAAGAATGTCAGTTGTTACCTTTCTATAGAAGATAGTGTCTTGGACTCTATGAGGCGAATTGGAGGACGATGTAGTGTTGCAACGAAAAGATTAGAGAGACCATAGAAGAGGACCACATAAGTCTTGGTATGTTGGAATCAAGAGAAGACACCAAGGTAGACCAAGTGGTACCTGAAGGAGAAAGTGAGGGAGATGTTCCCTCATCTACTCCCTCACTAAAATTTTATGGGACAAAATGCCTCCTAAGAAGGGGAGGTGTGATCTATAGGGATCTTGAAAAACACTACATCAAATGAGCAACCAGAAAGAAACAAAAAGTGAACAAATAGATAAAGGAACAAGAAGGTAGAAAATAGTTGCAAGACCACCACCTACAATAAGAGGGAGTTTGTGCAACCTTGGCGACATTTTGCAAGTTGTGGTGGTTGTGTAAGTCAACGCCATAGCAGTTTGCACAAGTGACCCGACCAGTTGCACAACCGACATCGGAAGTTTCGTAATGAGGTACGGAAAAGCATCCAAGGAGGTGTCAAAAAAGGACCATGTCTCTTCCTCTTTGCTGAATCCTTGGGTTCTCCAATGCATGAGAGAACATTTGGAGCATAGGTTATAAGCAAGGAGGAGTTGGAAACATCAATTACGGAGTAGAAGAGCATCTTGGTTGTGTAGTTTTTGTAGAATCAAAGTGTAGACGAAACACTTGCAAGAAATCTCAGGAGTGGAACAACATTGTTGTACTTTTATCCAAGATCTTCATTGTATTTGTATTTTCATTCTTTGGCCAATAAGAATTTGGGAAGAAAGAGCATTTTCCCTTCGTTGTTGGTTTTTCCCTCATCTTGAGAGTTTTCCAGGAATCATATCTTGTGTCATAATCTGAATTCTATTTCATATTGTTATGTGTTTAATTCAATTCATATTAGTATTTTGCAAGCAATTTAAACCTTAGTAATTGCATTCACTACGAGTAATTGACTGTCATTTCTACCATAAGTTGACCATAAGTTGAAGTAGGAAATAATTGCTATGATTTTGTGAGTTCTAAGTAGATTTTATAGATCCATACCACATGTTGGAAGTTCAAGCACCACACTTGTAAGAAACTTAGGTCATGTTGCTCATATCTTGACTAAAAACTAGATCACACCAATTTGATAGGGAAATCAGTAGATGGGAGACCCCGAAAGAAAAATGGGGTAGATTCATAGTAGCACTATATTAAGGAATGCACTGCATATGATGATATTCAAGATGGAAATTTGGATAATCTACATAAGGTTTTATCCATGCTCTCTAAAAAAGCTAGAATTTAAGCAACAACTCGTATCCCAACTCAAACTTAACTTCCGTAATTTTCTCTTTCAATGATTTTATGCTTCTTTAGCAATACTTTGTATTATTAGGGTTCCATATATTGTTTTGGTCTCGTACACTTTATTAAAAGCTCTTTACATATTTATGTACTCACATGTATCAATGGCACAAACTCTTATATTACTTCCACACAGCTGGGATAGAATATTGATCATAAATGTTTTAGTATTTATTGACTGAAAATAATTGCGTCAGTCCATTGAATTGGATAAGCCCAAGTGTTAAAAGCATCATAGCTTTCATAATGGATCCCTTGGATCAAAGCCTACGATACATGATCAAGTATTAAAATTATGTAAAATAATGCATCCAACTCGCTAGGTCAATTTGAGGGGAGAAACACCTCTCAATTGTGACAATTAACCCGAAGGTCATTCCAAATAAGAGAATTTACAAAAATTTAAAAATAGTAGTTAAACTGATTATGAGTTTGCTCTCACCATCTCTAATTAAAAACATGCCATTAAATCCTAAGGAACCGAAGTGTTTGTCAAATTTCTTAATGAAAATAGAGATGAATGGGCCTTTTATCTTTAGGTGCCCAATCTACCATGACATTTATGGCACATATCACTACATACCCAAGAATTCGAATTGCCAAAACTTGGAATGGTCCATTATGAGGGCCAATGGTGTATAGTGACCTCAATCAAAAGATGGCTATAAAAAGAAACTCTTTAGTAAAGAAACACATAATAAATCATTTAATCTTTCTTGAGAGTGGCACATAAGTGACTCTAAGAGGGTCTAGAATATCATGTTGCAGTGCATGATCCTTTGCAAGTAGACAACTCCTCGGTGCATCACCCAAGCTGAATTTGTTGCCCACCCACTACACCTTGAAGTTATCTTCAAGCTTACTTTCTACATCCACATCCTTGTATCCCTAGGGGACTTAACTTCTGGTCCTGAGAGGTATCCCTACTTAACACTTTGCTCTTCTTAGAGGATTGTTTCACCAGTCCTCACCAAACGTCGACACTATTGGTACATCTAAAACTAGGTAGATCCTTATTTCTATTGGCATCTTTATTGATAGGATTCCCCCTTTAATGTATTCCCTAAATGCCCCTCTTGTGCTCCTTCCCACTAAGGACAACATCACTAGGGCTTCTAGAGAGGATATCTACAAATAATATATTCATACCACCTAGATCTCCCCATGTGAGCCCCTCAATCCCAAGCTTGCTTTCTATGCCACTCATTTCTTACAGGGGGTGGATGATACTATTGGTCACCCTCACTATCTCCGATGCCATTAGTCTCACGGATTGAGGTTTCCCCTTGGTTAGATGAGAATTTGTTCCCTCTAGTTACAAGTTAAAACGAACCATCACATTCTCCATCAAGTCCCAATTTTTCGTCTTTGCCCCTCCAGGAGGTGGAGCTAAGGACCACTTAATTTTCAAATGTCGCATTTATTATGAGATTTGGGGAAGAAATCATTGCCTTTACAACGACTCAAACAACATTCTAGCTACTTTCTTCATATATACAAACCAGTAATGTCCGGCTCTTTATCTTCGCAACATTATCACCCTCTGATGCATGTCTCTACAGGAGGAGCCTAAAGGCTCTAGAGCTCCCGTATTGATCACCTCTTTCTTTCATCCCATTCAGATGTTTGGTAGCACTAAGCATCCTTTGGACACTGGTACATCACACATCAAAGTTGATAGATCAGTTAGGTGGTGCTTCTCTCAACACAACACTACTACTCAGATTACTCAAATCTCCAAGCCTACCATCTCTCACGATCGTGGCTTTGCTTCGCCCCATTAGCGTGGTTCTATCCCTCTCTAAAAACATGGATCTACTACTTACCAGCCTCCCCCCGATAGCATAGAGGAAAACTGATATTACAAGCTTCTTTTCTTCTACGGGAGTTACACCAACCATGAATGTTCGGAGAAAATCTAAGAGGAATTGTATTGCTTCCTTCTAGGATCCCCCAACCTAGCTTCTCTGACCATATATACTCATCGAACAACATTATTAGATCTCTCGAAGTGATCAATAATGACTCTGATGATTCCTCCACCTTAGGCACAAACAATGATATTCGATGAAATTTGCCTCCAATCTTCGTTGGCACTTGCTCTTGGGGTTTTTGTTTGCCCCTCATTACTATTTGTATTGGTTTATTTACCACTTATGTTAGCGACACACTACTCTATTTTTTCGTTGTACTTTGCTTCATTGGTTCACTTCTAGGATTCTCTCTTCCTAGAACTTTCTATTACTAATGGTTGTATCCCCCAATCCCATTGACCTACTTTTGTTCACTTGTGAACATTAATGTATTTCCTTATTTCTTTCTAAGAGGAAAATGACTTCTTGATATTCAAAAGACAAGGCTACTTAAGTAGAAGACTTTGCAACACTTAACTTTGATTAACCAAGCAACTCCCTCTTGATTAAACAAAATATGAACATGAGGGTTGTCTTCTCACCGTTAGAAGTTAGGAGTTAGGCCAACTTATTCCTCCTTAACAGATTTTACTCGAGTTGCCATTAGCTTACTATATAACAATTTACAAGACCGAGATAGTAGTCTATTGTGTATGGTTGTAGTGATCGCTTTTGTCATCAATGATCTTTACTATCAACAATTTTAAATGCAATTTCTTTTTGATGTTATTGTATTTTTGTGTTTATTGATTATTGATTCAAGTTGGGATCTTTTGGTATATTTTCTATCTTCTTCATATTTCAAATTATTTTATTGCATTTATTATACTTTCAACCTCATTTCCCCCCTTTTCGACTTCTTATTCTTCTCTACATGAACCCCATATGTTTCCTTTCCTTTGTTTTCTCTTATTTCTTTGGCTCTCTATCTCTTTCTCAATTTTTTGTTGTTTTTTTTGCATTTTGCCATTTCCCTAGAGTACATAACTGCTCATACCAATTGTGTACCCATTACATAATTGGTTTTTTATCTTATGGGCCCTTTTCACTCATGCTCTAGATGCCTCAAACACAACTTTCTCCCCAATGTGTGTTAGTTTACACACCAATTAGATCATAATTTGAATTACATAAGTCTATAAATACAAAAGTGATATGCTTCATTTAGCACACAAGGAACACATGACAATCAAAAGTAAATTATATTTTCATTGTAAAGAAAGAATCTTTCTATTTCTAAAACATCTTTGTACCAAAAGCATATTTCAAGCATATACACTCTACTAGTTATTTTCAAGTGTTGAAAAGATTATATGTGGGGACACTTACACTACATAACACTACTTGTTAAATGCATTATGCTTGTATGTGATTGTCAATTTGTTCTCCAGTTCAATGACCTAAAAAATATCAAAGAAGTTCAAGTTCTCTCTAATTCGGCACATGTCACAAATACATTTACTTTCCTACATTTTGAAGACTTATAGGCCAAATTAAAAAAATTGTTGAAGGAGATAAGTATCCTAAAGACGTAACAAATCCAAGAAAACCAAGCAAGAATTCTTGTGATCAAAGGCATGTGATTGTAGTCGTGCCTTCAATTTTGCAACTTTCATAAAAAGATCATTGTTGTATCCATTTTTAAGATACCATTACAAAATGGACCACCATATAATTTCAATCTATGAATTCAAAAATTTGATTCACCACATTGATTGAACCCATTTTCTTCCACGATATTGATAATTGTCTCCATATTTACATGATCTTATATATTGTAGTTCAAACTCCAATTTCCTTAGTAAGAATAATCTTTTTTATTATTTCCATGTTGTCTAGATAACCTATATTTATGTAATTAGGTGTAAATTATTAGCTTATATCTATTTGGGAGCTAAAATGCAAGATGTCATAATTAGTATATGTTATGGTTAGTATAGTGCATTTATTATCATAAAACTACTTTCAATGTTTATATTATAATGACTTTTGAACCTTGCATGTAACCTATGGTTTCCTTCTAGGGAATCTACACTTTTATTGAATACCTAACCTAGGGTTTCTTTGTCACAACTTTTGAAGATCAAATTTTGTTTCTTTTGGGTATAGATTTGATTATCCTAGACTATGCATAAACAATGTTTGACTTTTTAAAAGTTGTAAAATTCTTTCTAAACTTCTAACTCTAGAGTTGTATCTCTTGTAGCTGTAAAGTCCCTTTTTAGGGGTTTAATGAATTTTCCAAAAATCTGGAAAATAATTGCAATAGACTGATAATTAATGGTAGTGAAGGGAATTTATGGAAATTAGTGCCAAAAGCCTTCAACAAATATCTGAGAACACTTAGCAATAATTATCAAACACTTATAAATTGAATTTGGACCAAATCGAATTGTTTTTATGCACAATCGAACTGCGTCTAACAAACAGTGAAATCTGGAAATTGCAGTCCTTAAAAAATGGTTCGATTCACCTATGAAAGTGCCTTGATTACCGTGCAAACTTAGATTTATGCTTGAAAATATGGGGCGATCTGATTTCGATGATTTATTTGGAGTTATTTGTTCACAACAATTAAATATTTAATTATTTCCAAGTCGAATTGGCAAAATACATAGTAAAATTAGATTTGGCACCAAAAGAGCTTCAATCAATATTATTCTGTAAATCTGAAATGTTTAAAGACAGAGGTGAGAGGTTTTCGTCCCTCGCTTTGGTCCTCAATTGGGATTTTCGTCCCAAATAGAAGATATGAGAATTTATATCGAAATCTGGAAATTACAAGTCAAATCGATATGCCAAAATGAATCCCAAAACCCCTATTTATAATGATTTCCCTAGCTTGGTGCCAAAACCCAAAAAGACATGACTTTACATATATCTTGGCCGACCCCTTTAATGATGATTTTGACTTATTATGACCGACCCATACTTACATAATACATATTAAATGATGAATATTAATGTTGCTCTTCTCCTTGGCTCTTCTTTCTTTCTAACCACAAAGAAGGAATGGCTAGAAAATTTGAAGTGGGTCTTCTACGTTGGGAAAAGGGACATGGACAGTAGCCCTACTTATTATTTACATCATGTTGTAAATTATGCAATTATGTGAATATTGTATATTAATAAGATGTAAATGTTGCCATATGTAATTTGATAATAGTGTGTTTTGCAATGTTTACTTTCTAATGGACATTTCTGCCTTATGTATATTTTATCTTTATTATGGAAAACTAAAATTGTATGCAATAGGACTCCATGTATTCTTTCCCTCACATAATAGGTTCCTTATAGAGCATTCTAGTCATGTATCTTGTTTTTCTCTATTGTATGATACCTACCCATGAGCTAAACCATACCATGCAAAGAAGGGTTAGAAAATGTCATGCAATAATCCCTCCTACTATTCCTCAACCTCAAAGGGGAGCCAATAAAATCTCCTCTAAGCTCCTAAGTTCAATAATAAGCAAAAAAAGATTATGATACCATAAATTGGTTGTAAAACCCTCAAGGTAACATATCTGTCGTTAAAAAATAGTGACCAGTTAACACTCATTTTCAGGAATTAATATTTTATGTTTTTTTGGGATAGAAATTCAAAAATCAAATTAGAACTAGTAATGGCACATTTAGCAAGCATTTTGATTAGTATATCATTACAAACACCTTTATATACAAGTATCCAAATTGTGGAAGCATATAAAATGCACATAAATTGTTTATCAAAAGTACAACTTACTGAAATAAAAAATAATAATTAACATAACAAAAATTTAAAAAATAGCAAATTGAACATTGACATTCCTCCCAATGTACTTTGCAACTTTGGCAATTGCTAGTAGTAGCATTGGGGGAAGTCAAGTATGCTACTGTAACTAGAACATTGCAGAAGTGGGTGTTTAGGCTTAAGGATATTACATCATCTAAATAGATTGCTCTAGGCTTCCATGGTGTTCATTATTTTTGTTGTGAGCATCTGTGATCTGTTTAAATGGAGGGGTCTAATTGATCCCTTTGATCCCATGATCTTGTAGGATAATTCAAAAGAAGTATGATGCAGAGAGCATGTATAATTTTTTGGATGAATCAGCATTTGCACGGCATTCCAATAAATTCAAGCATCATATATGCATCCAAAACATGTCAGTAATTCCTAAAGTTGATCGCTGTACTGAATGAAGGATAGGGGAGCTCTCAAGATATAGAAACAACCAAACTACCTCGATAAGAATTATGGCTTGAGGCCATAATACAATTAATGAAGGAATACTACATTGATAATTAATCCTTAATTGCAAACAAATAGTTTCCTCACTCTTAAATTTCGTAATTAATATTTATTGAAGATCTCTTCCCTGCTTTGGGCATGCTATACTCTTCACGAAGATGGGTCCATAGATGAACTAAAAAACATCAAGAATAAGAAATATGGAAGTAGTCATCCCAGAAGCTCCCAATGGAAATCATATACGTATTTAGTTTTCACAGAATTTAGTAGTACTTGAATTTGGTAAAGTACGACCTTTTACTGTGAGACAGCTACGGTTTCAAGCAGATATAACTTCAGTATTTTATACACAACTATTCTAGAAAATCAAAATCCCAAAATAAGCTTTATTGTTCAGTTTCTTGACAACTGAAAATTCCCAGAGGTTTGGGACTTGCTAATAAGATCGTCTGATCTATTGATGCTCTATTAATTCAGTAACAAAGTAACAGACAATTTATGGGAAATCATAGAGCAAGAAAGCAAATTGTCACGTTATTTGTTGCAATCTCAAAACATTCTCTCTCTGTTCAGTAATGCTATAATCCCATAATTTGTTCCGGATGGCTAAGCTGGAATTTTACATGGAAGAAAGGGATTTCAAAACAAGAGAAATTCTAGTTCTTCTCAATACTTTCAGGGATGCAAGCTCCACAACTTGCAATGCCTGGAACATAGTCAAATGCATATATTGACAATGATGTTGAACTTCAAGGGGCAACCGATGATTACTTGAGCACCAATTGATGGGAAAAGTACCATACACTCATTAGTGGTTTTGGGTGATAAAAACAGAAAACTTCCTAATTCTTTCTGAACTGGTTCTATAACGATATAATATTTGTAACTTCAATGACTTTCCATTATATGCACTTCAATTTACTATAAGAACATATATAAACAATTATCTGGTAATCATCATTCTAACAGTTGCATCAGAGCTCCGTTACATGTTAATGAAAGCTCATTTCTTCCATTCTGCAGTTAACATGCATTAACAAGACTTCTCATACATGGATATAGATCCTAAACCAAAAATGAAATACAATTCTCTTGCAAGGTACCCACATTTATTAGTAACTACGTTACAGACAAAAAGGTAGTTGTCCTCTGAAAGACTCAATTTACAAAAACAAACAACTCAGGAATATATTTTATAGGAAAAATAAATTCAGTAGAAGCTATCTCTAAGAAAACCACCAAATAATTTCAATGCACATGAAAAACATAGACAAAATCAATATTAAATTACAAATTACTATAAGGTGTTGTGTTCTCTCCTTCCCCCATATCAGACCATTAAGGCATTGGTCAATGCAGAAATTCCAGTAATGTCTACTCCCAACTTCAATAACCTACAAAAACTCAGGCCAGCTATGCGAACACACTTTGCAAAAGGAAAATTCGTTAGAACTTGGGTAGCTAAATCTCTTTGTTAGAAAACGGCCTGATGGTAACTGTGACAAGTGTCATGCAAGATCTTGCCTCCATTTGTAAGGGGCTACAAAAGAATTTGCTTCCTAAAAATAACCTTGAAAGATGTCAAATTTTCTAATTTGTCACTCAACCCACTCAAACCACAAATCAGGTCAACCGTCAAACAACACGCAATCACTACATGGTGCATATCCACCTCCTGCCACACAGGAAATGAAGAAATAGATGCCTCAACTAAAGAAAAATGTTTTTACATGGTTGCCGAGCGAGCATCATTGAATAACACAAACACAAGGGCGAGTAGCATCCATGTTATCATCATCATCATCTGATCCATACGAGACACTGTAAACAATGAAATGAGAAGAAATGTGTCAGGAATCACTACTGAAAACTAACAGAATAAATACATGATATTGACCATGTCACAAACAGTTTAGACACAAGCAACATATGGGAAAGGAAAAAAGATACCCAGTCAAACATCAACGAGATTACATAGAAATGAATCGGTTACAAGGAAAAAAGAGCAAACAGAAATGAAATGACTTTCCTTTAAAACTGCAAAGGAAATAAAGAGCTACTAAGTCTGCCAAACCCAAAAAATTAAGTATTTTCAGTCTTCTAAACAAAGACAAACATTTGCAACAATAGAAAATTGTTTTACCGTGAGAGTGAGATTGAAACTGAGAATGCGATTGAGATTGAGAGTGAGTGAGAGTGTCTATTAGAGAGACAGAGATGGAGAGAGATTATAAGTCTGCCAAACCCAAAAAAATTAAGTAAATTTCAGTGATCACCCTTTCTTCTAAAAAAGACAACATTTGCACAATAGAAAATTTACTGTGAGAGTGAGAATGAGGGTGAGAATGAGATTGAGACTGAGAATGAGAATGAGATTGAGAGTGAGAGTGTGTAAAAGAGACAGACAGAGATGGAGAGAGATTTATATTAATGTCCACAATTAATCAAAACAGATCAATGGGACACAAGAATACATCCAAGTACGATAGACAATTTTTAGGGATAAAGTACCATAACCTAGACTCACACTCTAAATCAATACCAAGGCTAGATGGGGGTGACCCAAGGCACGTATACCCAACACAAAATCAAACACCTACAAATGAAAGAGTTGTGTAGAAGGTGAGAGAAGCCCAGTAGAGAAAGCGCGTGCTGAAAGAAACCCAAACAAGGAATTGGGACTATGTCTAAAAAATGCCATCATAAGTCAAACGAATAGGCGCTTTCATCAATCGGATAATGAAATGAGTTAAGGAGACCCCAGTTGGGTAGAGGAAAGCATGATACCTCATTTAGCACCTCTCTGATCATCCCAACATTGACGAATCACGTAAAGTAAAGAAGTTAGTAATGTGAACCTACCTTTGAATCTCATGGTGACAATCAAAACAATTAGAAGGCCCTTGACATCGAGAAGAGGTAGAAGCAAAGCACCCTATACATGAAAAAGAGGATGATGAACCCCCTATAGATGCACACAGAGGAAGAGATCTCACAGATCTGTTCCCCCACAATACAGACCTACATTATCTAAATGAAACTTGACACCCTCAATATCTACAGTAGGATGAAACAGCAAGGTAATCAACTTGGGTCTCGCTATGAACAACGCTTAAGGCCTTGCATCTTGATGCTTTCAAAGTTAGGGGTCTCAATTAAGAGATGCCTTAGACCACACAGCCCACAAATTTTCAGAGATGTGACCTCACCTAAGCAAGATCATTATGCAGCTTGAAAGAAACAATGAAAGCTTCTTCTATTAATAAGGAAAAAATTTCAGACTTGGGAAGAACATATTACACTCTTGTTACATACTCATAACGAAGAATCTACAAAAATTCCCTAAAAGGAATTTGATTCTTAGAACTTACTCCTAGCTATGCTCGTTAACTCACAAAAATTACACTTGAACCAAACTCGGCCTCTTAACAATCTAGCTTTACATCACAATCCCCTCATTTTGGCTATTCTTGCCTCACTAGTTTCTCGCTCTCTTGATCTCTCTCGAAGATACTTTACATGTTCAATCGCTCCCTCTATTTATAGAATCTGGTAGAGAAGTAAAGATGTCTTTGCAAAACACAGATATCTTTGCAAAGATTCCTCAACTTGATCAGATCAGCATCGATTCAATCCAACTGGTTAACAAGTAATCGCTCATGGGGGCATTTTTCCTTTGATCAAAACATATCAGGTCGCTCGGTCATCTAGTTAGCGAAGAAAACAAATCACGGCGCATGTGTTCAGACTACAACTTTGTCAAGACTCAAAGTTGATAGGCGTGCAAGATCTGAGTGTGCAGTTTGCGCACGATCCTTTACGCAAAAGTCACTCCAAAGCACAACTTCAACAAGCTGAAAGCAAGACTTGAACACTTCATTTGTACTAAGCCTTCTTTTATTACAAACAATGACAATGTGTACAAGATTGTGCACAAGGTCATGCAAAGCTACACTACATTACTGCACAAGCTTTTATTCTTCTAACATTTAACTATTTTTTAGCGTAATGTAATATAACATGTGAACCTAGATGCTCGTGCATCATATGATCCCCTAGCTCGTAAGAAGACAACACGAGATCTTGCACTTGTGTTTCACAAAATCTTCAAAGGATTGACCAATTTTAGAAAATCTCAATGCTATACTAAACCTTAATGCATCCTCAATTTCTCTATCCTTTCCATTTAACTAGACATTCTTTGTTTTCCTTCTTGTCACGTTTTCTTTGCCACATGTGTAATCTAGGACTTCTTCAACTTCTTGCATTTAATTTTTCCAGTAGTTTTTGCCTCCAATCTTACTTCAGCACTTTCTACTTCATCACTTGTCTATGCACCTCATAAGTAAGGGTATAAATACACAACGTAATGAACATAAGCAACATGTCTATCCCTATATAACAATTCTATCTCATATGAGTTTTCACCTCAAATTTCCACAAGAACTTTACACTGTTCCCATCTTCTCTCCACTTTGGCTTATTATATGTTCATATTAGGAACCTCTCTTTGCGTATGTGCACAAGAACCACATCTCCTTCACTTAAAACTCTTGCTTTTTCCTTATCAAATCTACGTGCATTGTCTATATTGTGCACTATTGCTCTTCTGCAACTACATGTGCGTACTTGCTGGTGTATATCCTTCATGTTTTGCACAAAGCATTCTTAAGATTCTAGACTCTTCCCTCCTCTTTCCTTGACGTGCACCTATAATTTAGTAATACCTCTTCAAATTAGTCCATAAACTATTTGAGAAAGGTTACTTCCCCAATAGCTCTCTTATTTACAAGACTTAATGTACACAAAATTTGCTTGCACAAGGATTAAATCTCATGTCCTTACCTTCCCCCCAACCAAATTTATCAACAAATTGTCGAAGGATTCTATTGACAAATTTTGTTTGAGAGCATCCATATGTCCACAGATGAAACACATAACTAGACTAGTGCAACTTAGTGTTCAGCTATCTTGTCCACAAGGTTGCTCCAAAAAGTGACCAACAAATTTAGTGCATCTCTGTTTGAGTCAATAGTGCATAGTAATCCGATGTAACCTCACAACCTTAGATTAAAAACAAGTTAACTTATATGTGTAACATAACTAATATTTCCTACAAGCAATAAAATGAGACATTTTAGAAAATATATCAACTACAACAAAAATACTAATCATCGACCCTTCTGCATGTTCTAGGAAAATCCATAGGACAAAATCCATACTCAATTTCTTCTATGGATTTCATCAGGCACCAATAATGACTGGTACAACTATGCATTATAAATCTTCCTCTATTCCAATTGGCAAAATTTTACATCTACGTACATGTATCTACCCACATTTTTAGCCATGTTTGGCCAATTCATATTTGTTCACTGAGCTACGTCAAGGTCTTGTCTATACCAAAGTGACCAACTAATCCTACGAAAAGTTTTTCATAGAAATGTTTTCCTAGATTAAATTGTCTTGCATTGACCCTTTAGGTACACACAACTACATCCCTTTGAATAATAACCCTTCCTATAAGTAGTATAATTAAGGTGTGAGATTAATGTTGGTTGGTTCTACGCATGCTCTCCGTGCCTCTCTAAAATCTTCATCTTCTACATAGATTCCTATTAATTTGGTCTCTACTTTGCACAAATGTAACACTATAATAAACAATAAAACTCAGATGTTACATAATTCAATCGGGATATTTTATTCATGATTGATGAGTTACATATATAGATCAACTAACCCCTACAATGGTGGAGTTAAACATCATCTTCAATCCCTACATAATCTCTACCTCATCTCCTAATATCTCTCTAACATCCCTTTATTCTCTCATGCAACTTTAGCTATGTGAGTTGTTCTCACAATTCACCAACATAATATAAACTAATTATAATATCCTCACACTCATTTAATATAACTATTACAATATTATATTATCGTCTAGATAATATAAAGATGAAAATATAATTCCACTCACAAATAATTAATGTTCACACTAACACATCAATTCCTAACATTCACCCCCTTAGTGTGAACACGGGGCAAAGTGGAACTAAAACCAGAATCGTATACCAACACATACTTTTAGGTTTGCATACTACCATATGAATCTTGTTATCTGGATCTTGCTGCACATGACCACTACTATGAAAATAAAGCATCCCACATTTATCCCATGTGAACGAAATGAGGTCATTTCATTGGCCGATCATCTTCATAAATAAGTACAACAGTTAGAGGATTTCTATAGTTAGCTACCCTCATATACAATTATTTCATTGTTCCACACCTTCCTCACCATATCACAACATGTTCAAGAGTTTACATTAGGAAAGCTCAATCAAACAGGCACAAAATTTTGTTCTTATTATGTATATCAAAGCAAACACACAACTGAAAATAATGTTGTCACCACTGTAAAATGTAACCCAGTCATTGGTGACTGACAAGAGGTGCAGATCGCCTCTTTCCTCCGTTTGTTTTGGCTACTATCTTAGAAAAATAGGTGTTTTAATTTCATTGGTATGAAACACCCCTAAAATTTTAATAAACCTAACGAATGTCGGATTCCTCCGAAAATGCGATCGTAAGGAAAAAAATTAGTTTTTGCAATATTTTGACCCCCTTTTTTTTACATCACAAAATGACTATTTAACACTAGTACATAAAATAAACATTTCAAAAATGATATAAAAAAAATTATTACGAAAACTCACAATATATTTTTAATGACACAAAACTTACAAAAAATAAACTCACATAAAAGGAAAAACTATAAAACATATAGCCTAAATAATAACAAAATAACTTTTTAAACCACGTTATTTTTTAAAAAAATAACTAATCCTAAAACAAAAACATATTAAAGAATAAAAACAAACCTAATAAAATACATAAGCCCGCAAATATAGTCTAAAACTATGTTTTAATCCAAAATCAACCCACTTTTAACTTTTGACCAAAATTTTAATATACAAAATAACATATAATCCTAAACACTAAAAAAATTATAAATGCCAGCACATTACACAAACTAATGCACTATGTAAAAATCAATCCACATAATTACTTTTTTATTTTAAAACGGTTAACAAAAAAGAAAAAAGCTATATCAAAAATAAAGAAAACTATTGAAGGAACGTGAATTCTTGTAATTAATCACACGTGCATATGCTGAGAATGGATGGTCAAAGGACATCAAACAAAATGTTTGTTGAGATCTGAGATCTGAGGCCAATATCATTAATGTAAACATCTCTAATGATATCTTGATTTGGATTGAAACAGTAGCGTTAGACTTCTGATCTGATAAAAAAAATCGGTGAAGATTTATATCCAAACAACAAATGACTGCTATGATGGCACCTATGATTTATGCAGGTGATACAAATAACTGCTAGCAAGGACAGCTTTCAAAAAAAAACAAGTGATCTAGATGCAAGGCTCAAGGTAAAAAGACTCAGAGAGAAATGATTATTTAATTACATAGACCTACAGGGAGTGAATTGATCTACCAAGAGGCTCCAAGTCTTCAATCCATCTATCAAATCTTGTTTGCAGTTCATAGAAACTACAATGATAAATATACAAGTCAAAACTAGGGATAGCCCAAGATTTTCCTGCTCTGATACTAAATATTATATTTGGTCTATATTGTAAACAAATAGAACACAAAAATTTGAGAATTCAATTAATTTGAGACTTCTTATTCATGATTGATGAGTTACACATATAGATCAATTAACCCCTACAATGGTGGAGTCAAACATGATCTTTAATCCCTACATAATCTCTACCTCATCTCCTAATATCTCTCTAGCGTCCTTTTATTCTCTCACACAACTTTAGCTACCTTGTTCTCACAACTCACCAACATAATATAAACTAATTATATTATCCTCACACTCATGTAATATAGATATTAAAATATTATATTATCATCTAGATAATATAATTCCACTCATAAATGACTAATGTTCACAATAACATATTAATTCCTAACAATTCCTTAATAGCATCGAACACCACAACTTCCCCATGCATCTTACTCAACAAGATGTATCTACACCTTTATTTGCCTCCCCACGTCTATGCTTCAAAACAAATGAGTAATTCTTCAAGAATTCAACCCATTTCATGTCCTTGATTCAACTTATGTTGATTTTTTTAAAGTATTTTATGAATTCCAATGCTTGATGGTCTATGTACAACACAATCTCTATGAAAAAGTAGTGCCTCCACTTCTTCAGAGGTTGCACTGTGACATAAAACTCTTTATCATAAATTGAGTACTAGTTCCTTGCATCATTTAGTTTTTCGTTGGAATAAGCTATGGGCCTACCATATTGACTCATCACAACTCTAGTCATTGTCTTGCTTGCATCACAATTAATTTGAAATACCTTACTAAATCGAGCATAGCCAACATTGGCTGCTTTATGACTTTTTTTTTCAGCTTCTGAAAGCCATGTGTTGTGTTTGCAGTCCATGTAAACTCCCACTTATCTCCTTGCATAACCTCTATGATTGGTGCACAAATCTTGTTGAAGTCCCATATAAACTTTCTATAAAAACTCGCCAAACCATGGAAACTCCACGCTTCAAAAAACACTCTTGGGTGATGTCCAATTCCACTATAGTTCATGCCTTCTCAAGATACATCTTCAATCTACTTGAGATATCAAAAATCCCAAGTATACCAACTCCTACATGAAACTGCACTTCTTCAAGTTTACTAGCAACTTTTCTTCACGCAAATGCTCTAACACTTCCGCAAATGGACCAAGTATTCTTCCAATGTCTTGCCAAAAATTGGAATGTCATCCACATACACAATGACAAACTTGCCTATAAGAGGCATCAATACTTCATTCATGAGTCACATGAACCTGCCCAGTGTGTTGGTTAGCCCAAACGTCATGACAAACCACTCATACAATCCATCATCTATCTTAAAAGCAGTCTTCCTGATGCAAATGGGAAATTGGGGACCAAATTAATGGCATCCTACTCCTGCAACTAGACTCGCACTCACTATCAAAGGAACAAACACAAAGTCAAGAGTACAAGCATGTATTTGAAACACTTCTCTTTATTAAATTCACTGAAAGTTATAGAGATTCATACACACACTCTCACACTCACTGGCCTTTATAGGCTTAATAAAACATTACATGAAGATGAAATCCCTTACACAGTCCCTCATGGTCTTGATACAACTCTCACTACTCTAGACTGGAATCCACTCCCAATTCCAACTCTAACTCTGAACTCTGAATTCTCAATCTATATTTACTCCTAGGTTCTTCATTCTTTCTTAGCTCCTTTGCTAGCTTAAATAGCTCATCCCCTAAGAATTTGAATCTGACATCTCTTGGCATTCTAGAGTGTTATTTTAATCTCTCAAGAACTTTAGAAATGCTAAGGAAGAGAAAACGAATCGATCGTGACTGTCACTTTGTTTTTACATTCAACACGAGCGAACCCACAACTTTCCACATGGTAGTGGTTGTAACCGCCTTGGTGGTTGCAAAACCACCCCCATAAGGTAGACTAGCAATTGCACAAAGAAGAAATTAAGAGAAAGCAAAATGCACACATTCTCATTGTGTGTCCATCATTTTATTATGTATAAGATTGTTACAAAATGCCTTTTTTTAAGTGGTTATAACCATTATTAGTTAACATACTAATATTAACTAAATACTAAATTATAAGCCTTATATTTTAAAAACCCCTCTTAAGGCTTACACGTGCTTGAAAAGAAGATATAGTTACAATCTTCATGAAGTATTTTGTTTTGAACAACATATTCTTGGACCAGGTAGAACTCCATCAAGCTTGCCTCCTTACTAACCCTCATAAATGTGTAGTTCCTGTTTGAATTTTGAGTTCCCAAATTCCACCTCCCTAAAACTCCCGAATTATAGAATCTCCCAAATTGTTGGACAACCCTCCAATGTTGAGCTAGTCCCATAGTGCTCCATCAGGGATTGTCTCACACCCTCGTAAGGGTAAATTCCTGAGATCCACAGACTTGAACTATCTGGGCAAGCCATCCATGCCAAGTTTCACCTACATTGGATCCCTTCTCTGTGTTCAAAGTGTGACTTCTTTAAAAGTACGTATTCTTCATCAATAGCGGAATCTTTAATGAATTCAGCCTAGCTGGTGGATTGTCAACAAAGGCCACATTTGCTTATTGAGGAAAATCTTTGAGTTTTCCTTTGAGAACATCATTAATCTTGAATGTGACAATTCCAAGTTGTATGACCTCTTTTCTTGCAATAATACCACTCAACTTGCTTGGTGTCTTTATCTAATTTTATGTGATTATTTCTCATGTGGGAGTATGGTGCACTTTCATTTTGAAGAATTTTACCAAATCTTCAATGCACAGTTCTCTTCATCTGCCAAGAGAGCTGAAATCATATCTTTTAGCTTTGGAAGGCATCTGACTGAGAGTAAAAATGACATTGTCTATGAAGAAGGCAATGTTGTTTAACAGAATGGCTTTAGAATCTTCATCATCTACTGGAGCTTTGACCTTTGTTATTGTCTAAGAAGAGAACTCAGATTATTTATATGACTGGACATAGTAACATCATCAACCATCTTGAATCAAAAGAGTTGAAGCTTTAAAGAAAATTTAGCATTCACTGCTTTTGCCCCAAACAACCTATTCAGGTTATCCCAGATATTTTTGGATGATTTTCTAAATTATATGATGGAGTTCGAATCAGAAAGAGCAAGCCCGATTATAGCTTTAGCTTTATCATCACAGCGTTCCCACTCTAACAATTTGGCAACACGGGTGGGTTGTTTTTCTTTTCCATTAACAATACCCCACAAATTTTTGTTCATTAATTGCATCTGGATTTTAACCTTCCAAGTGTGGAAATTGAAACCAAAATATTTTTCTATTGGTAAAGAAAACTCCATTTTAAAAAAAGAAGTAACTAGAGTTTGCTTGCAGAAATATTTCATAGAAATCAGAGATGTCAATTACTTGAAATTCAAAGACTGTGATTTTTTCTTGCACAAACACAATGTGCCCTCACTGGTATTCTTCAGATTTTGTCTATCTTTCACCAAACCAATGTATGCCTGTGTTTATGCCCTTTCAAAGCATCACTTGCCCTATGTATTTCCTTTGTGAATGGATAACAGCCTGGTGACCTACTTTTCAAGCCCTCACAACTCATTTGTGCCCTCACTACTTTGATTTTAAACAATTTGTTTCAAAACATCCTGTCAGCAACCCTTTACTGTGACTATGTTAAAAGTTGTTATTTGCAAAACTGTAATCCTCACACTATAATTTGTGGCAGATCGACTCCAATCCCTTCTAAAATTCTTCGAAACTCTTTGAAAATTTTTGAAGGTGTTGCAAATAAGTTTATGTCCTTTCAACTTAATTCAAGAAATTTTTAGCAGTAGATAAATCTACAGAAATCATTTTCCATAGGTTCAAGGATCTATATGATTCCATGTTGTTCAATAATCCTCTGATGACCCTTGAAAATATCCGCTTTGATGTTCTTCATTCTAGTTTATAGATCCCTTCAAGCATCCAATATCCTTGACACCATTGTTAAAAATCATGTGCACACTTAGAAGCAAATGAAGAGAAACTGGAATGTGCACACTATGTTCATTGGATTTGTGCTCTTTCATTTTAGCTTATGGAAGATGGTTACAAAATGGATTCATTCGTTACAACTTCATTTATTTAGATTAATTTTTCCCAAAACCAACACCTTCGGACCTCTCTCCACTTCTACACATGCATCCTTTAGAGGATTTAAAGTGTATTGCCATCATCTTTCACCAAGGTGTCAGTATTTACGTGACTATCATACTACGCCTTTCTGTCAAACTGCCAAGGTCGACCAAGTAACACATGGCATATGTAGAACCGTGGGCTAATTATTTTCACTCATAGACATTGTTTCATATGTTAGACTTCGTGGATTATGCCCTAGACCCCCTCGTACCAGGCTACGTTTTGTACGGGTACGTACGCCCTGGGTACGCTGTGGGTACGTACCCACAGGCCCTGGGTACGTCCTGGGTATGGAAATCCGTACCCGGGATGGGTACGTCCCGGGTATGCTGTGGGTACGTACCCACAGAGTACCCACAGTTTTTTCTTTTTTTAAGTGCAAAAAAATAAATAAAAAGAGTACCCACAGTTTTTTCTTTTTTTAAGTGCAAAAAAATAAATAAAACATGAGGGCTTTGATTGGAATTGAACTTTGGAAAGTTCGTGTGAGATTCAATATTGCCAATAGGCTTTGAAGGGTCGAGAGAGATGAAAAGGACTTCATTTGGTTGACTTACTATTTGGGGGCTTTCTTGTTGCTCCTCATGGGTCCTTTATTCTTCAGTCAATTTGGAAGGCATGGGAACAAGTGAAGCACTTGGTGGTTGGGCAAGCCTATCTTCTCTTCATTTGACATTAGGTGCCAAGCCTACAAATTGATTTCGTCGAATCAGAAATATAATGACAAGATCCTTGCCTTGACAAGAGGCTGTTCTGCCCTCCTTTGGTTTGAGAAAGGAATTAAAATATTTCATGACTTGTCCAGATTTGGGAAGTGGATGGAATAAACCTTAAAGCTTTCTATAAGAGTTCAAAATGTATAAAATGCTCAAAAATTCTTTCATAGTAATTATGGAGGATGAGAATAAATGTATAAAATGCATAGAGAACACATAATAACACAATTTTTGTAAGAATTGAGGACATTTTCTTATAGTTTCCAAGCTAGTTACTAACTTTAAATGTTTTTTTAGTGTCCAATGAGACGCTTAAGGCATTAATAATGAATTATCAAATCTATAATACAGTCTATGTTATTAACTATTATGTTTTGAACATTATGAATCAATACAAACTCAAGTCTCAATTCTCAAAGTATTGGAAATTTGTTTTCATGTTCTATGAATGATTTTAAGTTGTATGAGTATTAAATTTCAATAAGTATGCAAATGTTTCTTTAAATTTATAATTTTATATGCTTCTTTATAATTTATAAATATATATATACACATATATATAAATACCCAAAAGCGTATCGTACCCGAGATTTTTAAAAATTTGTCGTTTCAGCGTACCGTACTCGTACCCGTATCCGTGTAGTCTAGTTCATATGCATCAATCTTAAAACACACTTGACATTGCTCATTCACAAACAATTGATGTCCCTTCAATAACTAGGACACTTTATACGGACTTGGATGCACAATCCTCTTCAAACCAATCTTTTCAACCATCTCATTAGAAACAAGATTATCAATGCTAATACTGTCAATAATGACTTTACAGCACTTACCTCTAGATTTGCAAATGGTTCTAAAAAGATTATTCTTGTTGCGCAGGTGCATTCTCCACTCTTGGTTTGCTTCAACAATACTCTTTAATAGAAGCCACCACTCTCTTTGTCGTGAGAGCCTCTCTACACTCCAATTCTTTTGCAGGATTAACTAGAAGCAATGCTCTGTCATATCTATGCGAGTGCATCATGGTTGCTAACAATTCATTACTTCTTCACACAGCTATTCTACAATTTGCTGTGCGGACACTCAAATGCATGATGTTCACCCGATCCATTTGCATCAAAAATACGTACAAATGAATCCTCTACCTCTCCCATGTCCATTATCCTCTTCCTTTGAAAGAAGGTCTTCCTCCACTCTCTGCTACGTATGAATCTTGACAATGCAATGAAACTCGTCTTCCCCTTCATGCATGCGATACTTTGTCTTGTCACTATGCAATCCTCCACCTCTACGTGGGAACCTTTCCTTTTTCTCGCATGGTGTTTTGTTTTCTATGATGACAAATTCTCTTCTACCTTCAGTGCACACTGAGAGGCTTCCTCTACTAACTCTTAACCCCACCATGTCAAACTCATCTTGAATGGGAATCTCGTAAATCCATTTACCATACCTTAAGACCTATTCTGCAATTCCACCTTCCATGTGTGACCAGCTAGGGACTAGTCAGACAATAGAATTCTCCCTTGTGTAGTCGTTATTACACGCATCTCCTTTTGTCTTAGGTTCTACAACTTTTGAACAAGTTTGATTGATGACCCACAAGCAAGAAATTTTCCTTTAGTTTGGAAATCATAATTTTTCATGCTTTAATTTTCTCTTTTCCTTTTCTCTCTATCATTCTAAACATGATCACAGCATAAAGATGCATTGATGTAAACATGGTGAGGGTGCCTAATGATGGGCCACCTTAGACCACACAACGCTCAAAATTATGAGCGAGAAAACATACAAAAGATATAAACACAAAGTTGAAATAAACAATAGAAAACACAACAAGCTTTATTCAATTACTTAAAGGAATAGCACACGCAGACCGATCACCAACAATGCAGTCATGTCATGTCAGATCATTACAACCATACTTTGCTCTCAGCCTTAAGCTCACATCATACTTCGTTTTGTTTGTATGAGCTAAACTGAGCTACACCACCCCAAAAAAAGTTGGCTCCCTAAGGCAAGTGGGCTTTGTTTATATAGGCATACAAGCCATCTAATGCTACATTACTAAACTCCTAAAATTCATGGAAAATTATGAAGATAAGCCCCAAAGAACCCATCACAAGCCTTAGTTGGCTTCTCTGAAACAATCTTGTGGCTTCAAACAACATCCTTCAATTACTTCGTGGCTTCCAAAACAAACTTGTAATAGCCCATAGTTTGCGGCTTCAGGCTTGTGCGGTTCCAGACTTACAACAGAAACTCCGTGGTGTTTTGCGGCTTTCAATCAGACCTTTACGTGGTTTTACTAGTGTTTTGCGGCTTCTCACATGTGCTTGTGAGACCTCCATATAGGCTTGCAGCAGTCCCAATTGACTTTCGCAGCTTGCACAATAGACTTGCTTGGTACGGCTTGCGCAGTTGCGCAATAAACTGGACCTTACACAATACACTTGTGTGGTTTGTGCAACACAAAATGCAACACAAACTACTACTCTAACTACTCTGACTATTTTTGGTTGATACATGATAGTCTGTGAACCCAGATGCTCCTACATCATACACCTCAAGTAATTTTGCGAAACTTAAGCTCCTGCTCAAGCAGAGTTGGTCTTCTAGAATTTCATGTGTCAAGTGACATTTGTAGCACTCGACCACAGTTGCATCCTTCAATATCCTTTCCTTTCCACTTGATCTAAATACTCTTTGTTGCATATTTGCTCAATCCTAGTGTTAATTACTCTTTTTGCCTCTTCACACACCTTTTCTAGCATTTGTTGTCTCCACTCCACCTCGACATCATCTATAATAGAATCCTTCACACTTAACTGACCTATGCCTATATGGATACAAATCCGCCACATTGGATATGTTCGAGATATCAATACCTGTAAGCAATTCAATCTCATACAGTGTTTTTTGCGAACTTTTTCAACACCTTACATGGTCCAATTTTCTTCCACTTCAACTTATTATATGTGCCTTTAAGAAAATCTTTCCTTCTGCAAATCAGGCTTAGACCAAATATCCAACTTGAAATTCAACTTCCCTTTTCTTTTCATTTGTATGTTGTTTGTACTATGCATTTCATTTCTCCAATTGTTTGCACACTTGCATGGTGCACTTCCTCCATGTATTCTGCAAAATATTCTAGCTTCTGCACTCTTTTCTTGCATTTGCATCAGTAAGTATTCGTTAATTCTGCAACTCCTTGCAGGGTTACATACCATACACAATTTGGAATGGTGTCTTCCCTATGCTCTGATTAACTGATTGTTATATGTGAATTCCACTTGCACTCAATGCCAACTCCCATGTTCTCTGGCTTACCTCCCACCAAACATCTAAGTAAACTCTCCAAGACTCCTATTTACCACCTTTGTTTGTCCGTCAGTCTACGGATGATACACCAAACTAAATTGTAACTTCGTATTCAACTTCTTCCACAACGTTTCCAAAAATGAGCCAACAAACCTTGTATCCTTGTCAGACACAATATTGCACGGCAATCCATGCAGCCTTACAATCTCCTTGAAGAAAAGATTCATCACGCGCAGTTACATACTGAGTCCTCCTACAAGCAACAAAATGTGCCATCTTCAAAAATCTGTCCACCACAACATAGATGGAATCAACTCTCTTGTGTCCTAGACTCCGAGGTAAACCCAAAACAAAATACATACTTATATCCTTCCCAAGGCTTCTCTGGGATGGGCAAAGGTTGGTACAACCTTGCATTTTGAGATCTTCCCTTAACCAACTGACATACCCTACATTCCTGTACAAACTTTGCACACATCTACTTGTCATCTATGGTCAAAAGTAACTCTCTGTTAGCTAATTGTGCCAATGTCTTAATATAACCAATCCAAAGTGCCCTGCTAATCCATCCACTGTGCTTTTCTTTCACCAAATTCTCCTTCATTGATCCTCTCGGGATGCATAATTGTTTGCCCTTAAACAATAGGTCTTCTTGCACAAAATAGTCTAACCAAGGGGTCCTATCAACACTCGTGGGCGTTGCGCACGCTTCCCATGCTCCCCTAAAGTTTTCATCTTGCGCATACAACTCCTTCATGGATTCAAAACCCACAACTTCCACTCTCATCTCTGTCAACAAAATATTGTGCCTACTCAACACATCAACAACCTTATTAGATTTTCCACTTCTATGCTTCAACATAAATGTGTATCCCTGCAGGTAGTCTACCCACTTCATGTCTCTAATTCAAATAAACTGCAACACTTGATGACTAGTAAATAGCAAAAACTCCTTTGGTGATGAGGCCATTAAATGCCTCACCATTTACATAAAAAGGAACACTTTTATGTTTTTTTTTCCCCTTTGAGTAAGTCTTAAGATGGATTTAGTGTGATTAAGAGGTCTTTTACCTGTTTTACGATGAAGAGAATGTATATATTGATTTATTCTTTGAACATCATTGTTATCCATACAAAACTAATGTTTCCTAGTAAATAGGTGTGTTACTTGTCAAAACAGTAGGTTAAAGCATCAGACGGGGTATTGCTAAAGCATTTCAGCAGTTTTGGGATGTTTCAAGGTACACTCCAATCCTATCTTAAACTCAAGATTCAAACATGGAACAGAAACTACGAACTATTCGTTCCTACAATTTTGTATGGGAAAAACTATGGACTGTTCCAACTCGTAGTTTTTGTAAAGATCTTTCTCAAGAAATCAACCACAGGATCTAACCATCATGCAAGCAGCTAAGGATGCGGATACAAGCAACTACATGGCAGAACAAGGAGTTGAAGCAGCACTCAGTCAAAAAGTTGCCTTTATAGCATTTAGACTCCACAAGGCCGAAGAAGCAATCAAGGCCAAACATCTAGTTTTCCACTATAAGTGTTTTTTCCTATATCTACTCGTTCTCCTATGTTTTCTCCAGCAAATCACTTTTTGGCACCGTTGTCGAGGACTCTTAGGTGTCATTAGAGAAAATTCGTAAAGCTAATATAGTGAGAATCTCCAAAGTGTCCATTCAGAATCATCTTTCCTTACTCACACTAACAATGTACAAAGTACTTGTGGTGACATGTAACTTTCAGGCTTAAAGAGTAAATGGAACAGGAACTCTTCTTGAAACCTTTGGTTTACAGAAACATCACTTTGACAGAACTTTAGGAGTGGCATTATAGTTAAATTTTCAGTACACGAGTAGGCCTAGAGATTCAAAAGGAAGATTCATTCGCCAAACCCCCCAAAACCAAGATTTTCCCTCAGAACATCAAGACTTATTCTTCAAGGAGGAACACAAGGAAAACATAGGAGATCTAGACAATAACAGAAATAGAATAAGGACTTTCACTTATCCTATAGTCCTGAACCTCGACAAAGAAGCCCCTTTGAAAAAGATATCCCCATCCATATTGCCTACTTTTAGAGGAATGGCTTCAGAAGACCCAGATCAGTTTCTCTTCGAATTTAAGATCATTTGTCAAACCTATGACCATACAACTGATAATCAAAAACTGAAATTGTTCCCTTACTACTCTCAGAGACTCAGCTAATGTGTTGGTTCATGGGGCTCACATACAACTCTATGAACTCCTGGGAAGGAATGGAAACAAAATTCCTGGAAAAATACCAAGACTATTGTAGGGTTCGAAACCGTAGGCATGAGCTTTTCAAACTAAAACAAAAAGAACATGAAAGCCTTAAAAATTTCCTTGATCAATTCCTTTTCCTTTATCAAAGATATGGTGGTGAGTTGAACCCTAAGTTGGTTAAGACAATATTTTTAAAACAACTCGATAATGAAGCAAGAGACGCTCTCAACCTTATGGGAAAAAGAGATGTAAACAAACTGGCATTTGGAGATATTATGGATTTATCTAGAAATTATTTACAGGCAAGGCTTAACATTTGAAAGAACAAAGGAAGGGAGACAATGATATGAGTCAATTGATGGAAGAGTTGGCTAACTTAAACACAGACATGTATTGGTACATTTAAACACCTCATTGGCAAGGAGATCAAGCCAAGGCTAGGAACTGTTGAAACATTGTCCTTCTACTTGCCCCAGATGCAGGGAAAAACATGCACTTCGATGACTGCCCTCTAGACAGAATTGATGTTTGTTCCCTTTGTGATCTAAACCATTCTATCCTGACCAATTCGTTCCAAGATTTGAATGGGCCACTCAATCACAATGGGGACCATACATCCCTCAGGAGTGTAACGGTCAAGAATGCCCTAACTAGGAGTCCAACAACAATGGACTCCCCAACAATTCCAGCCACAATGGGTTCCTCCACAAAACTATAACCAGCAATTCCAAAGCGAAATTCATATGCAAAACCAGCAAGCAACCTTGTTACCTAGTCATGCCAACAACAATACTCCGTGTTGGTGGGAAAATCTGTAAGTGTTGTGGGCAAGAAAAACCAACAATTCAGGGGACTACAACCTCTCTTTAATGGGTAGGTTCCCTTATTCAAACCAAAAGTGATCCTACAATATTTACAAATTTACAACTACTGCAGATCTTGAGTGAGGACACCAGCTTCATTGTGTAAAGATGATGGGGCTAAATATAGAGAAAAAGGAGTTTAGAACAACAAGAAGTTTGAGAGGGTATTGAGAGGAAGGAGGAGAAAACAACTTCTTCAAATAAGGAGGAAATACAGCTTATTCTAGCCATTGCATGTTCATGAGATTTAAGAATGCATACCTTCACATAACATGGAAACTCTTCCCCTTAAATCAGAAATGCGTTGACAAAAAGTTCTATGATTCTTGATAAAGAGTGAACACAAAGTTTCAATTCAATAATATGCAAATGATACCAAAATGAGACTAGAAAAGAGAGAGGAGAATAGAAGGAGAGAAAAGAGAGTGAAATCTTTTGTATTCAATGTATATTTACTGTTACATCAGGTCCACTGGCATCCAACCCCTTACAATTACAAAATCAAGCCTTTTATAGGCACGTTTGGCCCAAACTAGTTATTTTTAGCTACTCTTCACTCTAACTCTCTTTTAACCTTGGTTACATAACTTGAGTTAAAAATACATCAATTTGGCATAAATATATTATTTCAGCATTACATTACAAAATCTCAAGTCCTAAACCTGCATAATCACCCTTGATTGGCAAAAATTGGATAGTTATTGGGGAACTCAACATTGTAGTCAGCCCAGACGGGTTGGCGGAGAATGTGGAGGAACAAGGAAACGTTCCTGCAGTACCTTCAATTCACTAATTTCACCGATTGCTTAATATTTGGCAGCTTGGGCGTACAACCTTTGAATCAAGGGAATAAGAGAACTACTCTGCGAGTTCCTGAGTGACTCAACTTAACCGATTTCTATTGTTTCTTCCTTTGTCAACGAATTGGGGCAAGGCAGGAACGTAGGAACTGTTCCTTTGGTTCAAGGAAAGCCCGATTTTACCAATTACTATGTTACCTGTTGGCTTGTACAGAGATCCGGGGAACTGAGGGAATGGCACAATTGTTCCCTCAATTCCTTCTAAGCCCAATTTAATCAACCCTTCGTATCTTCCTCTGTCGGTGAATGTGGGCAGGCGAAGCACAACTAAAACTTGAGAACTAATCTTTAATTCCATGAAAAGGTTGATTAGCCAATACCTTTCACAAATGCGATAATGTCGGGCGATCGGAGCACCACTGGAATGCAAGAACTCTTCCCATTGTGTCGTCCAAAGCCGAATTTGCCGACTTCCCTTTGTAATGCGGTCTAGGTGGTGAAGCGGGGAACATGTGGAACAAATGAACTATTCCACCTGTTCCTTAATTAACCAACTTGCCCTATTTTGCCCCAATCTTGACCCAAAAAAAAGACTAACTCTTTTCACAAGAGGCCAAGTAAGAGGGGAAAGAATGCCTAGAACATGAACAGTATTCCCCATAATTCCAAAAATTTCAAGATTTCATTGATCTGTGACAACACTTAGCAAACTCAAATGGAATAGGTAAATCAACCACAACTACCTACTCAACCTGTTTTTAATCCTAGGAATGATATGTAGGTAAATCATGCCCATAATGTCGAAACAAGGAATCCGTTTTGCCCTCAATTTAATTAGTTGTAATAATGTACAACTTCAATCAAGAAAAACACTTTTAACTCCCCCTCCTCCAAATATTGTTGAGATACCTAAAGAGAAGGAATAAAGGTGAAATTTTTCCCAAAAAACAACCACAACCTGAGGCCACACAAGTCAAAACACATGATAAATAACAATTAATTCCCTTCCCTGAAAGATTGAAGGAAACAATTGTAATTGAATCAAAAATTTCTAGGAACTAAAACCTTACCATTGGGATTCAACTTTTGCAAGCCCTTAAGGATGTGCCTAAATTAAACATAGTTATCAAAAAAATTTGCATCAATACACTAAGAATAAAAAAATAGTATCCAAAGACCATTTAGGTAGATGGTAAAATTTTTGATCTCTTGGTAGGAAAACTTCTTCCTCCAAATTATAGAGATCTAGGAAGCCCTGTAATAACAGTGTCAATCGGGGACATTCAGATTCCAAATGTATTAATAGACCTTAGAGCTTCCATTAATGTAATGATCTGTTGATATGTTGATTGAGTTATCATTGAAAAATATGCAACCAAATTCTATAGTCTTATATATGGTTGATCAGTCTGTTACTAAGCCGAGAGGGGTCATGCAAGACATTTTAGTTGCTGTAGAGACCTGGGAATACCCTATAGATTTCATGATACTCAAACTGCGAACACAAAAGATTGAGTACCCTCTCATTTTGGGAAGACCTTGGCTTGCAACAACGGCTACCCTTATAGACTGTAGGTCAAGAGACATGACAATTTCCAATGGGACAAATGCTAAAATAATATCCTTATACCCACATGCACGGCCTCCTTCTACTTCTCTTAATCATTTATGGGTGGATGAACCTCATGAATATGACACATAATAAATTATTTCTTCCTTAGTAGTTATTACAGTCTAAAGATACATAAGGGAGCTAGAATAATATTATGAGGAAAATAATGAAAAATAGATAACCTATTATCACGAAGACGATTGGATTCCATATAACCAACAATAATATTTGTCACATTATTATTTTTCATTTTTCATACATTCTTCCCCATGGTGAAACATCCTTTCAAACCATGATATCTTTTCACAGGTGAAAACCTCACATATGTCCACTTGAAAATAGTTATGCATGAGTTTCCCGTACATAAACTCAATCTATCTAAGAACTAAACATAACTCACGGTCCTACTAGGTAAAATATTAAACATTAACAATGGTTTGACCAATGAGCAGGAAACCATGTTGTTTTCAACACTTATCGTGAATTCAAAATCTTTTTCCTTGGAATATAATGATATAAAGGGAATCCATCCTTCTATTTGCACACATCACATTTACACAGAAAATGTTAGACCTGTAAGACAACCTCAACAAAGGATCAATCTTGCAGTAAGAGACATTGTGAAGACTGAAATTGAAAAGTTATTACATGTAGGTTTCATATACCCTATATCAAATAGTATTTGGGTCTCTCCTTTAGTCATTGTACCTAAATAAAAATGGGAAGTGGAGGGTCTGTATAGACTATAGAGAACTCAACAAAGCAACCTAGAGGTATTATTCCACCTTTCCATTTATATACCAAGTATTGGAAAACCTAGCTGGAAAGGAATATTTTTCCTTCATATATTGTTTTAGTGGCTATAACCATATTCATAGCTCCCAAGATTAAAACATTTACCTGTCCTGTAGGGCACCTTTGCCTACCGAGTTATCATCCCTCTTTGAGACTAAAACTACATTTACCTATCCAATGGGCTCACAACCTTTCCTACCAAGTTCTCACCTTTGGAGGGATAATTTTGTGATCGAAACCCCCTCTACCTTTTTATTCCATGTAATGTTGACTATCTTTATTAATCTAGAAAAATGAGTGTGTGGAAATATATATGGATGATTATTACCATATGTCAGCTGGATGGCTACATGTCTCTAGGCCTGTTTTGAGTGAAGTTCTTTCCGAGAGAATCTGCCAAAATTCCAGGAAATAGAGTCCTCCACTATTAGGTGTGAAGAACACAATTCCATTCTCTTAATCCATGAAAAGTCTTTAAGAATGGTGGATCCTACATTAGTGAATTGTCACATAAGGACATCACCAATCTCCTCATCAAAGGAATTAAGGTAGGATCCCCAAAAGGATTGAACTCAAACATGTAGGGCCCCACTCATAGAATAGAACAGACCACCAATTTCACAAACTTTCCCTGCCTTAAAGAATCAAACATGATGACCAAGGATAATGTATGAGGGTTTCTAGTCAAGAGTAACTAATCCAAAAGAAATTTTTGAAGATGAATTTGTTCATGCAAGTTATTATAGACGTATTCATCAGATTGAAGACTAGTTTTGAGAACAGACATTTTAGTAAAATAGTATCACCAATGAAAGAACACTTTTCCTATCTTTGTTGATCTAACAAATGAATGTGTGGAAATATATATGGAAATTCCTACTGTCCATGGAAGAACAGTTTGATGAAAGCATTAGAAAATTTAAACAAAGTGCTCACTAGGTGTGAAGAACACCAAACTCTCAAATGAAAAGTGTTTAATAATGGTTGAACAGGGAATAGTATTAGGACATCACATATCCTTCCAAAAGAATTAATGTAGACCCTCAAAATATTGAGGTGATTTCACAACTTCCCCCATAAGACTCAAACAGATGTGTAAGGAGTTTTCTAGGTCATGCAGGTTATTACAGAAGATTCATGGCAAGACTTTAGCAAAATAGCATCACCAATGTTTTCCTTGCTTATGAAAGATTGTGAATTCCTGTGGACATTAGAGTGCTCAACAATCATTCAAACAAATCAAAGAAAAACTTATCTCAGCCCCAATGTTGTAGGGTTTGGATTGAAACTTAACATTTCATATCCAAACAGATGCATCCAATCAAGCAATTGGAGTTGTGTTGGGTCAGAAAAATGATGAGGGAAAAATGTATGTCATTTACTACATTAGTAAGAATTTGACTCCAACTAAAAAAAACTACACCACTACTGAGAGAGAATTCCTTGCTTGTAGTATACACCATCAATAAATTTCACCATTATGTCACAGGTTATAAGGTAATCATTCATAAAGACCATTCAACAATTAAGTATCTAATGAATAAACCCGTAGTTAGTGGCAGAGTTGTTAGATGGTTGTTACTTTTACAAGAATTTAACATCACAATAGTTGATAAGCCTGACAAGGATAATGTAGTTTCTGATTTCTTGTCAAGACTAACTAATCAAAGGGAAATTGAACTAGTTGAAGATGAATTCTAGATGAACATTTGTTTGCAGTTTCTAAAAAGTCACAATGGTTTGTCGACATGGCCAACTATTTGGCCACAAGGAATTTTTCACCTTCTTTTTTAGTTAAACAAAAGAAACGAATGATAAAAGAAAGTGCAATGTTCAAATGGTTTAATGGAATGTTGTTTAAATGTGGGCCTGATATGGTATTAGGCAGATGTGTATGTGAGGATGAAATATTTGACATCTTGAGGACATGCCATGATGATCCATCTAGAGGTCATTACTCAGTCAAGAGAACCATCATAAAGTCTTGGGAGCTAGCTACTATTGGCCTTCCTTACATAAGGAGGTGAAAAGATACATATGACAATGTGACCAATTCCATAGAATGGGAAAGCCTACACTTTCCAATGAAATGCCTCCATCCTCAAGTAATTCTTGAAACTTTTGAGAAATGGGGGTTGGATTTTATTGGCCCTATTGATCCTTCATCACAAGGCAAGGAGTACATCCTTGTATGCATGGAGTATGTGACTAAGTGGGCTGAAGTTCCAACTTTTTCATTTTCCCGTGATGAGAAGGTTGCAAATTTTTCTCTATGATCATATTCTCCATTGATTTGGGGCTCCCAAATCTATTGTTTCAGACCAAGGTCCACAATTCATGTCCAATGTCATAAAGGCATTCATTGAATTGTATCAAATCAGACACAGAAAATCCTCTCCCTACCATCTACAAGAAAATGGTCACGTAGAAGTCACTAGTAGAGAGTTAGAAAACATTATGACAAAGATCATGGATATCAACAGGAAGGGTTGGGTACAAAAGCTACCAAAGGAAGTATGGGCATATAAAACAACTTAGAAGTCGACCACTGGATTTACTTCAAATGAGTTGGTCTATGGTAAAAATCCAATTTTTCTTATTGAGTTTTAACTACATACTCTCAGGAATAACAGTTGAAGTGGGAATTGATTTATACAGAAGCACAAAGGGACAAAATATTGCAGTTAAATGAACTTGATGAACACAGAATGGAAGCACTCCACCAAACTGAACTCATCCAACAACAAAGGAAGTCTTGGCATGACTGACACATATAAACAAGGAAGTTCCAAGCTGGGGATTGGGCATTATTGTTCGATTCTATGTACAAAGACTTCAAAGGGAAACTACATACTAGGTGGTTGGGACCATATCAGATTGAAGAAATTTTTGAGAATGGATTTGTATGTCTTGT